>CM054061.1:116485711-117098211 GCA_028641055.1 Alopecurus myosuroides
CCGAATAGCAGTCGACCGGGTAGCGAGTACCGGGTTGCCAGCTACTCTGCCAATCATCCCTTTTGATCTTGTCCTTAGCACTTGCCTTTACCCTACTCGGGGGTAACCCCCTGACAGCTCGAGTGGAAGAAACATGACAGATGGAGGATGTGATGTTGCCATTAGGGAGAAAACAACAATGTTTTGTCTAAGGATGTGATGACTCCCAAGTGCAGGAGATCAATTGTAGTACCTTTCGATAAGTATTTGAGTGTCGAACCCACGAGGAGCTGAAGGTAAGCTATCCATTCTCTAAAGCCCTATAACCCTCTTATATGGCTGTTTATGCAAAGCAATAAGTTTGACTAAAAGGAACTAGCTAATTAAAAGCAAGTGACGTGGAGTGTGGTTTGTCTAGTAACTAGTGAAGCAAGTTTAAAATGCAAGTAATCCTAAAGCAATTTTATAAGCAAGTTTCACAACTAGCAAGCAGCAAATATCTCAAGGGAGCAAGTGTTCTAGCAATAGGTGTTTCGTTCGTGTGGTTGTCACAATTAGTGAAGCACATGTTTTAGTCTTAGTTGTTTCTTCTAGGAAGGAGCCATGAATAGGTATAGTCAAGTAAATGATCTACAACCCCTTATGATGGATCATGTGGCCAAGTAAAAGACTGCACAAGATTGATTAAGACATAAAGTCCCACCATAGCCTTACGTTCTAAGGTCCCCTATATATATCCCCCAATAACTTAACTTTGTGGCTCGGTCTCAGGTTACTGTCACTCCCAAGTCACCACCACTCCATTATGCTACCGGTGATCACCTTACAGGCATTCCCCAACATATGTGTGCACTCATATATTGTACATAAAGACAATCATAGAAGATAACAAACTTGTATGCAACCAATCAACGAACTATTTCACCATTGCCAAGAACAATTCACTACTCAAACATAGACGGGGAGACACAATACATCAAGGGAATATAGTATTGCATCATACATCGTGTTTTTGAAGAGATTACAGTGGAGATATGGAGCTGATCTTGCTGTAGATGTTGATGATGAACACGCCGGAGGGGGATGGAGCCCTCCGGGGGTGATCCCGACGGCGTTTCCCCCCTCCGATCTTCTCCGGCGGCAGCCTTCTGTCTCTTTGTTTCGTGGTTTCGTCTCTCGGCGCCGCCTCCCTCTCGGAAAGGCCAGGGGACCCTTTTTATAGTCATTTTTAGGTCACGAGACACTCGGCAGAAGAAAGATCGACGACATCGGAGCCACGGGGGCAAAAAGGGGGCCTCTCACGCGGCCAAGGAATCTGACCGCGTGGAGGGTCCTCTTTGACACCTGGTTGGCCTTTTGGCCCTCTACTTTGTCCCATGGTCTTTGTCTCAAAAATTCTGAACCGTGCTCTTTGGCCTTGCCCTTTTTGGAGTCCCGAAGCTCCCGGAAAGTCTGAAACACTAAGAAGTACGTTTTCTGGAAAAAACAGGGTTAGAACCAAAAGAAGGGGGATTGTTTAAAAAATCCCCCAAATCATTATAAAACATGAATATAAGTTGCTAATATGTAGGAAAAACAAGTAATAACATGCAAAGTTCATGTATGCATTTTACATGCATCAACATCCCCAAGCTTAACCCATGCTCGTCCTCGAGTATGAAGGTGATAAAACTAACATGGACTTTGCATATTGAAATAATCATGGGATATCAAGGAGGATTATTCATGCTACATATAATCAAATGATTAATACTAGAAATGAGTAGCAATATACAATTCATGTTGTAAGAAATATCAAATATGCAAGCAAAGATGCTTCATGAAAGTTCACAAAGTGTATAATGAAATAAAAGCACTATGGACCAAATGCATACACAAAATGAAAAATAAAATCCTATATTGGTCAAAGAATAGCATAATGGAAAATAGAAAATATGGTGGACACTTTGGAGAAAATTGAGTAGAGGTAAAACATGATCAAGTCTTATTTAGCCTCTAAATTATTCAACTAAAATTGCTAATTGAAATGTGGCATCCATTGGTCTAAGACTCTCATTGCCCCTTTATCACTAGCATCTTAAATTGTGAATGTTGAAGTAATGTGATTGAAAAGGTGTTGGTTGAATGCCTCATGCCCCGTGAGTGTGAAAACCTACTCCATGATTACTCAACTTAATATTGCTAATAAGCTTTGTACAATCATAATAAGTATTAATGACATCATAGAGAACCGCAAGGAAGTACCTCTTGCCCCATGACATGGAAACCAGCCCATGTCACAATGACAAGATGAACAAACGGAGTAGACTCATCATAATTTTTTATTTCATTCACTATATGCATAACTTCTTATTTTATTGTAGGATGTGTTTGTAGAGTCCACTATAGCTGTAAGTAAATTTCCACCATGATCAAGCATGGCTTGGGTTAGCGGCCCAATGCATTTCTATAGACATAAATATACTTACTCATCAAAACTTACTATTCCTCTATTTCATTTCGGCATGGCAGGAGTCCAAAAACAAAAGTACATGATATCAACCAAATGTAAATTTTGTGCAATGTTGAAAGCTTTCCAGTGATACACGTTTATAGCTAGCTCCCAACTAAACACTTGTCAAACGCAAAACTTTTAGCTCCCGTTATTGGGTCATGTTTATTAAGTGCAATGAAAAGTAAAGGTGTGCATTCAAAAGTTCGTGAGAGTCCTATCCCAAATTCAGCTCATGACAATTAATAAAGTGAATATCTTAATTTAGAACATAAATAACAATATAACATGGTGAACTTACTCGGAATAGCTCTGAAGCTAATAGGTAGATATGGTGGACTCACCGGAAATACTTGGCTAAAGGGTGTTGGAAACAAGTTTATACTTGTTGGAATTTTTACTTTTTTGGCTAGCAAGAGGGAGATAGTTGACCAGCTACTATGAATTCATTAGTGTCCATAGAACTACTCATTTCATGACAAACTAAGTAAACTAACAATTAACATAAAAAACATGAATAAGAGATAGCTCATGACAACACTATTGCAAATTTCTACACCTAAAACAGCATATAAATCATGCAACTATAAGTAGCTTTTATAATCAACTAAAGTATCCCTTTCCCAATAAATATAAAAGCATCCAACTTAATTCAACCCATTATTCTAGTAGCTGATTCTCATAAAGATAATTGTGGTGGTGGTCTCACAAATAAACTAAAAAAAAACAAAACTAGACGCTTCATGTTTCTGCGATAAATGCTTTGCTTAGAAAAACAGAAAGTAGACGTGTGCTAACCAAAAGAGTGTTGGTCCAGGGGGTGTTCACCACATCCCCAAGATTGTGGTTTTCACCACTCTTGGATCTCTCTTGGCGCAGCTCCTCTATTCCCTGTGAAAAAACTTTACAAAACATGTTGCTCCCATTCTTTTTCTGTGGGGTGAGATTAGCAAGGACAAACAAAACGTATGCATGCTGCGCAAAATTCCAAAAAAAATGCTCCAGAAGATAGACAATAAGGTTCATAATATTTTATGTTCACTCTCTAGCTCGAAAAGATCAAGGAAATTCAAGTCCCAAACCCAAAGAGTGCATCCAACGAAAGAAGGCAAAATCTGTCCAGAAAAGCAATAGCAGTAAAACAAACGTTTTCCCTAAGCTAGAATCATCAAAAAATTAATCCAATTTTTGCGCTTACAGAGTATGAAAAGTTGCAGAACATACTAAAAAATTAGCTCAATCCGACTTACAGATAAAAAAAATGAAAAATCGTACGGTGAGCAGAATCGTGCTGAAACAGAAATTCCAAGCACTAGGATAGCAACTTTTAAATCCAAATGGGTGAAACTTGACACTTTATTGAAAACTCCAGAAACTAAACTAAAAACTAAGTCTCTTGTTACAGCAAGAGGACACTAGGAAAAACCAACTAAGAACAACCGGGTTGCCTCCCGTAAAGCGCTTTATTGATAGCCATATAGCTAGGCTTTTCTTACTTAACATCATGATGGTTGGAGTGAGATGGCTCGGCATCCCCAAGCTTGGATTCTTGTACTTATTTGATACATGTAGGGTGAGCCCAGGGGTACATCCCCAAGCTTGATTGGTTGTCCCTCTTTATCTTTGTTCATCTCACTCAACTCTTCCTCCTGAAAAATTCTTCTTACACAAATCTCAACATAAAACTTGATTAGAGGGGTTAGTGCCTCCATAAATAAAATCCACATAGGTACATAAAAGACACATAATGAGTTGATTATAAATATTAACTACTGTTACTACAGTTGTGCATTGCTCCTTGATCAAAAGAACCACACAAAACACAAGTAATGAGAGCAATGCAAAATAAAGACATAATCTGCCAAAAACTGAACAACCCGTAAAGAGTGAATTTTTAGAGGCACTTAAGTTGCTCAAATAAGAAAACTTAAAACTAATGAAATATGTAGTGATAACTATATATTGATGTCGTAAATTACCAGGTCAAAATTCCACTTCTTTTATTTTAAACATTTTTCGCAGTGAAGTTCAGGAATCTGTTTTCTGGACAGCTAATTACTATTGTTTAATCATATCTCTCATATAAGATTATTCTTGCCATTTAAGATGAGAAATAAGACAGAAATGTGATGTTACAGTAGTGAACTAATATTTTTTTATTGTTTTTAGCTTTGGAAAAAGTTTTAATGATAGAGACTTTGCAATGGTTTCATTGGCATGAACAACACATGTTCAAGGTCGACCTCAACTTCTCCATTACTCATCCTTCTCATTTACTTTCCTAAATTTTTTATAAAATGAAAATCTTAAATTAAATGATACATAACAGTAGGTAAAGGCATTTTACATGTTGTAAAGACATAAATGTGTGCTCAAACCGAATAGGAAATTAAAGCATAAGGAACACACCAAAACAATATTAAACAATTTATTTTTAAGTCTAACCCATTTCCTATGCATTGGCATTTTGTAATGAAACAAATAAAAGAAGCACATAATAGCAAGCATAGAAAGGTAGATCAAGTGCAACTTCAATACTTTCAGCATAAAGAGGGGAAACTTAATATTGTTGAAATATGTGTAACCATGTTTCCCTCTCTCATAATAATTTTCAGTAGCATCATGAATAGATTCAACAATATGAATATCACATAAAACATTCTTATCATGAGCCACATGCATAAAAGAATCACTACTCTCCACATAAAAATCCTCATTAGTGATAGTGGGAGTTAAACATTCATAATTTTCATTGCAATCATCATATATAGGAGGCATAGTATCATCAAAGTGAATTTTCTCCTCCAAGCTTGGGGAACTAGAAATATCATGCTCATCAAAACCAACTTCCCCAAGCTTATAACTTTCCATAGAATCAACAAGTATATCATTTTTTTCCTCAATAGTAGGGGGACTAAAAATATGATATTCATCAAGACAAACTTCCCCAATCTCAAGGGTTTCCTTAGCAATAAAGGTGTTCAAAGCATTAGTACTACCACAAATATGATTGTTGTGCAAATAATTTTTCAATTTCTCCTCAAACACTTCATGTCCTAATTCAAGGTAGATATTATACAGTTCTAAAATTGTTTGGTTGTTTTCCATTTTATAATTTTTTTGTGTTTTAGGTTTATATGTTAGTATGCAATTCAAACAAGAATAAAATCTTAGCACAACGCTCCCCGGCAACGGCGCCAGAAAAGTGCTTGATGACTCCCAAGTGCAGGAGATCAATTGTAGTACCTTTCGATAAGTATTTGAGTGTCGAACCCACGAGGAGCTGAAGGTAAGCTATCTATTCTCTAAAGCCCTATAACCCTCTTATATGGATGTTTATGCAAAGCAATAAGTTTAACTAAAAGGAACTAACTAATTAAAAGCAAGTGACATGGAGTGTGGTTTGTCTAGTAACTAGTGCAGCAAGTTTAAAATGCAAGTGATCCTAAAGCAAGTTTATAAGCAAGTTTCACAAGTAGCAAGCAGAAAATATCTCAAGTATCTCAAGGGAGCAAGTGTTCTAGCAATAGGTGTTTCGTTTGTGTGGTTGTCACAATTAGTGAAGCACATGTTTTAGTCTTAGTTGTTTCTTCTAGGAAGGAGCCATGAATAGGTATAGTCAATTAAATGATCTACAACCCCTTATGATGTATCATGTGGCCAAGTAAATGACTACACAAGATTGATTAAGACATAAAGTCCCACCATAGCCTTACGTTCTAAGGTCCCCTATATATATCCCCCAATAACTTAACTTTTTGGCTCTGTCTCAGGTTACTGTCACTCCCAAGTCACCACCACTCCATTATGCTATCGGTGATCACCTTACATGCATTCCCCAACATATGCATGCACTCATATATTGTACATAAAGACAATCATAGAAGATAACAAACTTGTATGCAACCAATCAACAAACTATTTCACCATTGCCAAGAACAATTCACTATTCAAACATAGACGGGGAGACACAATACATCAAGGGAATATAGTATTGCATCATACATCGTGTTTGCCAAGAGATTACAGTGGAGAGATGGAGCTGATCTTGCTGTAGATGTTGATGATGAACACGCCGGAGGGGGTGGAGCCCTCCGGGGGTGATCCCGGCGGCGTTTCCCCCCTCCGATCTTCTCCGGCGGCAGCCTTCTGTCTCTCTGTTTTGTGGTTTCGTCTCTCGGTGCCGCCTCCTTCTCGAAAAGGCCAGGGGACCCTTTTTATAGTCGTTTTTAGGTCACGAGACACCCGGGAGAAGAAATATCGACGGCATCGGAGCCACGGGGGCAAAAAGGGGGCCTCTCACGTGACCAAGGAATATGGCCGCGTGGAGGGTCCTCTTTGCCACCTGGTTGGCCTTTTGGCCCTCTACTTTGGCCCATGGTCTTCGTCTCGAAAATTCTGAACCGTGCTCTTTGGCCTTGCCCTTTTTGGAGTCCCGAAGCTCCCGGAAAGTCTGAAACACTAGAAAGTACGTTTTCTGGAAAAACAGGGTTAGAACCAAAAGAAGGGGGATTGTTTAGAAAATCCCCCCAATCATTATAAAACATGAATATAAGTTGCTAATATGTAGGAAAAACAAGTAATAACATGCAAAGTTTATGTATGCATTTTACATGCATCAGGATGATGCTATTATTTACATTACACACTTTGCTTACTGCAATTATCTATTGCTTGCAACTTAATACCCAACGTTTGTTCGGATGATATTCGGAGGGTGGACTATTAGTCATAGATGCAGTTGGATAACTGTCTATGTATCTTGTTGTAATGCCCGCATGAATCACATAGCAATGTTTATGTCTTGAATATGCACTACGGTGCAGCCTTCATTTCTGTCAATTGCCTAGCTGTGAATTTGTTCACCACACATGCTATTTATCTTTCGGAGAGACACCACTAGTGAACTTTGGACCCCGGTCCTTTTTTCTCATACTGATAAACACCTACTGCTTTCATACTGCTCTCATACTGTTCTTACTGTTTTCCACTCCATACGTTCAACCTCTTTGTGTTTAGCAAAACCTGTTAGATTGACAACCTCACTGCTTCGTTGGGGCAAAGTAATTTGATTATGTTGTGTAGGTTGCACGTTGCTTCTGAACCATTAGTGCGCCCTGCCATCTTAGCTGCTTCACCTTCTGAATTTACTCCTTCCTCCTACTGGTCCTCGAAGTTCCAGACACACACTCCACGGTTAAATATTTTGCTCGTTGTTGATGGCAACTTCTTTTGTTTTTTTCTTTGTGAGCCCGCAGTCGTCGCACCGCACCACCCTCCTTAAAACTTGACCTCCGCCGCCACCCCCCTCGAAGGTACGGCTGCACACTCGACCGTTAAGTCTTTTCCTCGTCGGCGGCCTCTCTCTAGGCTCACTAGCGTCTTCACCGCCGCGTCTCCCTAGCGGCCATCGTAGCGTCGCCGTTTCCGGTGCCAGCAAGATTGGTGGATGGTGGCAATTTTTAGGTTGTGGTCGCCTGGTCGGTGACTCCCTTTATATAGTGGGAAGGGGGAGCCTTTCCCCTGGTCCCAGTGGCCCATGTGGGCTCCCCCATTTTTCCCACGTTTCCTCTAATGGACCAAATCTGCCTCGAAGGCCCATTAGTGGAATAAATGCATTTTTAAGTGAAATAAAATGTTATTTAATTATTAATTATACTAATTAATAATAAATACACATTAATTATTTATTTCGAGACCCGGAAACACTTCCAGCACTCTCCGATCACTATGGGGATTTCTCCGATACAACTTTGGAACTCTTCGATTACTATCGAATAATTACCAAAACGGTTCTACTGCTCTCAAATATTCTCTTCGGTACTAAGATCTCTCTCGGGCATCGTCTACCCTTAAGTGTGACACCCAATGGTTCGGAACACACCAGACATGGTGAGACTCCTCTAACCAATGACCATTAAGCGAACTAGAAAGTCCCTAATGGCCCCTGGGCATCCATCGAAGTTTTGCGTCATTGAACCGTAAACGTCAAGTTCCTAAGCCTCTTGATCTTGCGATACTATGTTAGTCCGGGACTTGATCGTCCGGTATCTCATACCCCATTCTGTGCCGTTACCGACATAGCAATTCAGCTCATTCCTGTGTCGTTGCCTCTCCCGTGACCAGTTCACATGCTTGAAAGCTAATTGATGCAATCCATCGAGGGGGCCCAAAACTATATATCCGTTATCATGATTGGCAAGTCACTGTCTTGATGGTATGCATCAACATATCCCTTCCATTACCCAAAAGTAACCATTATAATCACCCTGTTACGGTGTGACGTTTGATGCAATCAAAGTAACTTTCAGGATAACAACTAGATACCATCTCATAGTCTAAGGCTAAGGCGCTATGTTTCCCGTTATCATAACTTTTAAATTAAATGACTTGATCTTTTTATGATAAACATAAAAGGGTGTGTCCATCATATCATTCTCCAACGACATAACTTCGTTGTCAATGGTATAAATACCCATGATCAGGAAACCTTGATCATCTCTTGGCCAACGAACTAGTATGACTGGAGGCTACTAGGGATCTAGTTTGTATATATATCACACTTGTATTAATGTTTCAGCTTAATAAAGTTATAGCATGATACAAAACATTAAGAATAAATGAGTTATGAATAATAAAATATCTTTATTAAATTTCCTTCGGGGCATAACTCCTTCATGGAGACCCCTGACACTCCGATCGCAGGACGGTCATCGTGGTCATGGAAGCTGAGTACCACGGTGAGCTCTTGAATGGGTGGCAGATCAGCGAAAATTTGAGGCATGATGGCTCGAATGGGAGGATTGTGAAGAGGTGGTGCACAATGCCTGACGATTCGCATTATTGAACACACGCTTCTTCCATGCTTGTGCTTCGGAATGGAGAAGGGTGAACACCATAACAAAACTTGTTAAAGACGATGGGGGTGCTGCTTAAGGCGAACCGGAGTTGAGATATTTTATATCTAACTACTACCAACATATTTTTCTCTTAAAGTGCAGAACCCGGGAAGCCGAGCTTCTCAACAATGTCTCTCTAGTGGTCACTTAAGACATGAATGTTTTTCTTAGGAAGACTTTCACCAAGGAGGAAATAATGGAGGCTCTAAATTTTGTGGGTGATCGAAAAGCCCCGCAGGCCCTGATGGCATGCCTGAAGGTGAAGCAGGAGATTCTTGGTGTGTTGAATGGCGGCGATATTCCAGCAGGCTAGAATGAGACAGTGATTCTCTCGATCCCAGAATTCAAGAACCCTACTCGGCTGAAGGAGTTGAGGGCTTGAGGCCCATCGGTCTCTGCAACGTGGTTTTTAAATTGTGACTAAAGTTTTAGCTAGCAGGTTGAAGGTAATGCTTGATGATATCATCTCCCCTAGCCAGAGCGCCCTTGTTTCTCAGAGAGTGATCTTTTTTTTTTGATAAAGGGCTTTATTACTCAAAAAGTTCAAGCATTACACCCGGCTTCTGCATCGCTAAATTCACACAGGCGACATCCAAAACTAAAAATAAACAGAGCGACAAAACTACAAAACATCTGTTGTAGAATGTCGATGCTATGGAGCCGCTATCCGTAGATCGAGTGGCTATCCATGTGGGATAAAGATATCCCTCGCCACCTGCTCCAGTCGTGCACATGCCTCCGTAAAAAGGCCTCGTAACTCCCCTCGTTCTAATGTGGACCACGAACGGAGAATACCTGTGCTCCTGAATAGAACCTTCATACGAAAAAAAATTATCATCGAAAATCTTGTCATTTATACATAGCCAGAGCGACCAAATAACGGCAAGCGCTCCTACCCTAATAATAGTCTTAAAACGTTTATCAACCCCATTTAACCAGTTGCCGAATATGTCCGCAACAGAAGTAGGTTGATAAAGATTCGAAGCCATATGGATAGCGGACCATATAGAACGCGCAAATGTGCACTCAAAGAATAAGTGTTTAATTGTCTCATCATGAGAACAAGAAACACACTTAGAGCTCCCATGCCAATTACGCTTGACAAGATTATCCGTTGTAAGTATGACCCCCTTACGAAGGTACCACGCAAAGATTTTAATCTTCAGCGGCACTTTCATACGCCGTACATTTTTGAAAGTATCGACTGGCATATCCGATTGGATCAAAGCTCTATACATGGAGTCCACCGAGAACAAACCATTCTTAGTGATCTTCCAACGAAACTTATCAACGCCTGGTGTAAGAGTAACCATAGTTAATCTATCAACCAAGTTCTGCCAAGACGTTAGTCGAGGCCCTATTAAATCTCGTCTAAACGTAACATGAGTAGGTGATGTTTGCATGGCCGTAGCCAGCGTATCATCCTTATGTCGCGCTATCGTGTACAAAGCCGGATACTGTTCTCGAAGTGTGGTATTACCTAACCACTTGTCCTCCCAGAACCGTATCTGTGATCCATCCTTAATCTTAAATACCACATAGCGAAAAAACTTATTTTTATTCTCCATAAGTCCAACCCAAAAGTGTGAATCACCTGGTTTTCACATAACCTGTGATACTGCTTTCGAGCCTATGTATTTATGTTTCAGGATGGTTTGCCATATGCCATCTTCGGTTAGTAGTTTGAATATCCATTTACCAAGTAGGGCTGAATTCTTGATTTGAAGATCATGAATACCGAGCCCCCCTGATCTCGTGGACGAGAAACTACATCCCATCTGGCTAATCGATACTTCTTTTTCTCGTTGTCACCCTGCCAAAAGAATCTTGATTGGAAATAATCCAATTTTTTTAACTCTTTTAGATAACTGGAAGAATGATATCATGTACAGTACCATATTAGTTAGGGCTGAATTAATGAGTACCAGTCTTCCACCCAGTGACAACAATTTTCCTTTCCAACTAGCAAGCCTTTTCTGCAGACGCTCTTCGACGTGACCTCATTCTGCATTAGTCAATCTCCTGTAATGTATTGGTATCCCCAAATACTTAATAGGAAATTGACCTTGCTTGCAACCAAATAGGTCGGTATACTGGGCAACTTCATGTTGGGTCTCGCCAAAGCAAAACAATTCACTTTTATGGAAATTAATTTTTAAGCCGGATAGTTGCTCGAACACTGAAAGAATTAATTTCAGGTTCGCCGCTTTCTCCAAATTGTGTTCTATAAAAAGAGTTGTATCATCTGCATATTGAAGGATAGACAGTCCCCCATCGACAAGATGTGGAATTACTTCCTCAATTAGGCCATTTTCCTTGGCTCGATCTATCATGATCACTAACATATCAGCCACAATATTAAACAATACGGGCGACAACGGATCACCTTATCTCAAGCCGTTCTTAGTTTGGAAGTATCGGCCAACGTCATCATTAACTTTGATAGCCACGCTACCTCCAACTACAAAGTTGCGAACTAGGGTGCACCACTCTTCTGAAAATCCTTTCATTCTCAGAGTCTGTTGGAGAAACTCCCAATTCACTTTATCATAGGACTTTTCAAAGTCTATTTTAAGAATTACCCCATTAAGATTTTTCGAATGCAACTCATGGACGGTTTCGTGTAAAGTCACGACCCCATCTAGGATATTCCTACCCTGTATAAATGCAGTTTGTGTAGGTTTTACCACATGGTCTGCCACTGAATTTAGCCTAATAGTTGCAACCTTTGTAAAGATTTTGAAACTAACGTTAAGAAGGAAGATTGGTCGATACTGTTGTATCCTTTCTGCGTTCAAAACCTTAGGTAACAAAACGATTTCCCCAAAATTAAGACGACACAACTCCAGATGTCCACTCTGTAAGCAACCAAACATCTCGATGAGATCATATTTAATGATCTCCCAAAAATGCTGATAGAACTCCGCCAGACAACCATCTGGGCCAGGTGCCTTATTATGTTCCATTTGGAATATCGCCTTCTTTTCAGAGAAGGGAGCATTAAGAAAAGCGTTTTCTTCCATTGAAACTTGGAGAATATCATCTGTTCGACCCTCATCCATAGTAATATTACCTACTTCAGGAGGCCCAAACAGATCTTTATAGAACTTTGTGATATAGGTCTTGAGATACTCTTGTCCCTCAGAGACTGATCATAGATAACATCTTGATCGCTTACGAGACAACCCATTTCATGTGCCGGACGAAAGGCGGAAGAGATGGGCTCGCGGCTGTCAAACTCGACATCAGCAAGGCTTTCGACCGGGTGGAGTGGTCCTTCCTTGGAAACATAATTTTGAAGATGGGCTTCTCTCAATATTTTGGGTGCAGCTGGTGATGCGGTGCGTGACTACAGTCACCTATAGAGTGAAAGTGAGGGTCTCTCAGCTCTCTTCAGGAAAGCCGAGGAGGAGGGGTCTTTGAAAGGGGTGCATATTTGCCCTACGACTCCAAGGATAAACCACCTTTTTTCGCCAATGATTCTTTGATTTTTTTGAAGGTCAATGAGGTTAGTGCTCTAAAGCTTTAGTGGATTCCTGAGCTGTATGAGGATGCTTTGGGTCAGATGATCAACAAGGATAAATCGGTTGTTATGACAGCAAGGGGACCTCTCAAGATGCAAGGAGGAAATTCCAGATACTTAAATATTCCAGATGAGGCCTTTACCAAGTTGTATCTTGGCTTGCCAATGTTCCTGGGTAGATCGAAGATGAAGGCTTTCGGGTACCTAAAAGAGAAGATCTGGAGGAAGATTCCGGGGTGGAAGGAGAAGTTCCTCTCTAGAGCTCGAAAAGAGATTCAGGTCAAGGCAGTGGCACATGCAATTCCTATCTATGCCATGTCTTGTTTGATTTAACAAATTCATTTTGCGATGATATCAGTTCCATGATCTCCCGCTATTGGTGAAACAACCAAGAAGAGGAACGGAACCATTGATTGGGCTGGCAATGCCTTTCGAAGCTGAAGTGCGAGAGAGGCCTTGGTTTTCGAGACCTCCATATTTTCAACATGGCCATGCTCGCGCGCCAAGCATGGAGACTGCTACAGGACCTTGATTCTCTATGTAGCAGGGTTTTGGGTGCTAAATACTTTCCAAGCGGCAATATTCTTGCCGCTGTTGCTGCCCCCGGCATTTCATACACTTGGCGCAGCATCCTGAAGGGAGTGTCCCTTTTAAAGAAAGGGCTTGTTTGGAGAGTGGGGGATGGTGTTAACATCAAAATTTGGGAAGACCCTTGGATCCCAGTTGGTGACACAAGGAAGCCAAGGTCGCTCCAAGGCTACTCTCCTGTTACCTTAGTGGCTGACTTGCCGAGCCCCGTCACTGATAGCTGGGATGTTGAGATGATTAACGACTTGTTCTAGGCTGAAGGGACAAAGGCTATCCTATCCATCAACATTTGTGAGGGAATGGAAGACAATCCCGCTTGGCACTTTGATCAGCGCGGCCTCTTCTCTGTCAGTTCTGCGTACAAGGTCGGAGTGCTGCTGAGCGACAGGAACCAGAGAAGAGATGCTGCATGCTTAAGGGAAAACATTGAAAACAGCACAATAAAGTTTGATTGGAAACATGTTTGGAACCTAAAAGTTTCAGCCAAAGTGAAGATGTTTGTGTGGCGCCTCGCACACAACAGCTTGGCAAGACGCATGAAGATGGTCAAGGACTACTGGACGACGGGCAATAAAGACGAAACGAGGACGACGGGCTTATTTTTCTAAAATGCAAGATGGTCAAGGAATGCTGGAGCATATTGGGCCTGGGAGCGACAAGAGAAAAATTGTTGAACTGTAACACTGCCCAATCCATGCTCCAGGAGTTACGGAAGAGCGACGAGGACACCCAGCTGAAATCTGTCACTCTTATGTGGGATTGGTGGAACATCCGAAACAAAGCCAATGCTAGGGAACATTTTCCGAATCCCCCGTAGTTGTAAATGTTATTTCTGGCCCAAGATAGACACACATATACTGGATACAAGAAGAAGAACACGCAGAGCTTTTGTGGCACCGCACACACTTGTGCCTTTTCTCTTGTTCAACTTATCTTAACCAACTGATTACAAGGGCTTAACTAGCCAGAGATACCACACAGCCAGTGACCCACTACTAGGCACACACGCACACAGCTCCACATGTATGCACACACCGGGTCAAGGCCTAACTGCCTAACTACCTGATCCACTAATCACTCCACTCACACCACACACGTAGACTTGAGTCGCTTACAAGTTTCTGCAGATCACTGGATAAGCTATCACTTGGTGCATGCCGCAACTACCTGCACCCGCTTCTTTCTCCATCTCTATCTGCTACACAACTCGTCCCTCGAACTCCTCTCAGCCTGACACATGTAGCTAACTAACACAAATAGTTTTGCATGTGCACACACGTGAACACGTCTATACGTGTCTACCCTGCAACAACTTCAAGTGCATGAACCGAACACAAAATAAACAAGATCTAATTTGACTAATAACATGATTAGCACCAACAATCACCTCTCTAATCCTGTTATTCATTATTCCTCTCTTTAATCCATTGACGTTGATGTCGTCCCTACAACACGTAGACGGCCACCAATGCCATCTTGTCACGCCGATTGCCGCCGCCGCCGCAAGACTCGACGAGAGACTCGCACCTCCTACGCCTTCACCCGAGTGTGCCGCCACGACAAGCTCGCTGCCGCATATTCGCCACCCGTGACACAACTCGCCGATGACCCGCCTCCACGTTGGCGCCGATGACGCACCTTGTCGACGACCTGGACATGGACGATGAACTCCTCGCGTTCGCCACCAATGCCGCAACTCGCCGGCGACTCACCTCCACGTTGCCGCCGATGACACACCTTACCGGGCAGCATATCTTCTCCTCGCTCGTGACGCAACTTGACGACGACGGAGACTCGGACCTCGAACGTACGAGGCTCTGATACCAAATGTTATTTCTGGCCCAAGATAGACACACATATACTGGATACAAGAAGAAGAACACGCAGAGCTTTTGTGGCACCGCACACACTTGTGCCTTTTCTCTTGTTCAACTTATCTTAACCAACTGATTACAAGGGCTTAACTAGTCAGGGTCAGGGATACCACACAGCCAGTGACCCACTACTAGGCACACACGTACACAGCTCCACATGCATGCACACACCGGGTCAAGGCCTAACTGCCTAACTACCTGATCCACTAATCACTCCACTCACACCACACACGCAGACTTGAGTCGCTTAGGGCATGTACATTTGTTCAGACACCTACCGTCTGTAGCGACTCGCCATATAAGCTGTAGACAACAGTATAGACAGCCTTTACAATGGGTGTGTATTTTTAGGTGTCTATAGAATAAACTGCCTAGTCCAAAAAGGGTGAAAAAAAATTGAAACGGTTTCCGGCCGATTGCGTTCATGCGGGACAAGGTACCAACAGACTAGCGTACAATGGGAGGACGAGCGTCGCTAGTTAGCGATTATTACGGCAATCGACCGTCTGCAAATGGGCAGACGCCTTGCTATTCTCTCTCTATTCTCTCACCTCCACCTCATGAAAAATCAAACGTGGCATCACATCTAGACGGCTGACTGGATACTATTGTACATGCCCTTACAAGTTTCTGCAGATCACTGGATAAGCTATCACTTGGTGCATGCCCCAACTACCTGCACCCGCTTCTTTCTCCATCTCTATCTGCTACACAACTCGTCCCCCAGCCTGACACATGTAGCTAACTAACACAAATAGTTTTCTATGTGCACACACGTGAACACGTCTATACGTGTCTACCCTGCAACAACTTCAAGTGTATGAACCGAACACAAAATAAACAAGATCTAATTTGACTAATAACATGATTAGCACCAACAGTAACACTGTGTGGACAAACTTGTGGTGGAGGCTTTGCTTACGAGGCGCCCAAGCAAGCCAGCAAAGCCACCTGATATTCATAGATGGCGCGAACCCCGTGAAAACCATGTGAAAGTAAACTTTGATGGAGATTTCGACTCTTCTTCAGGTGCGGTTGGGTGGGGTTACGTGATCCGTGATCAGGCTAGCGATTTTGCTGCTGCTGGTGCGGGTAAAGCAGTGCATCTTAGGGAAGCCCTCCACTTTGAAATTGTGGATTGCCCTGCTGCCGTTGACAGGGCAATAAGAATTGGAGCAAAGCAAATCATTTTTTAATCTAATTCTTCAAATCTTGTTCATGCACCAATTTTTTTTTTTTAAAAGGGTAACCCAGCCTCTGCATCGCATTGATGCACACGGCTTTTATTAATCGAATAACATTCAGTTTAGATCTTACATGAACCAAAGTATGAATCAAACTCTCACAGAAAATGCGTAAATAAAATGTCTATGGTGGATCAAACACACTCCAGCAAAAGGATAAGCATCAGCTAGACGCCTAGTGTGCAACCATCCACCCTTGCTGTAGATAGCCCGAACGACCGCCACTAGCTCATTGAGCCTATCCTGCTGCCTAACAAGCGCGTCGCGAGCGAGATGCAGCAACTCGGCAGCTACAGCCTCAGCATCTCTAAGGGTTTTGGCGGGGGTGCTGTATTTGGGCCTGGTGGTAGCGGTGTTTTGGCTATCTGCTCGGCCAGCGGTCTCACCAACCGCTGCCATCTCGGTGCCTAGGTTGCGGCGCGTAGCGCCTTCCTTGAGAGGCTTCCTAACCACTGGTGTAAAGCCGTGAGCACGGTTGTACTCGTTCTGATCTAGGTTAAGCTCAAGCCTAACCTTCTCCAGCTCCACCTGCTCGGCGAGCAGCGCCAGGCGTTACTCTTCGAGCTGCGCCCTCATGGTCATGAGCTCGAGCTCGGTGGGAGGCGGCATGCCTACCCGCACCGCGGATGCCGGTACTGTCGGTGTCGTGGAAGGAGGGATGTAGCCCGGGCGGTTCTGGGGCATCTCGTAAGGCTTGTGCGTTCTTGTGGGCTCGCTCGGGCCAGCAGCCTCCTCGACGACTGCCGCAGCTGTGGCTGCGCCCTTCCCAGCAGCGGTAGCCGGGGCGGTCATCATCACTTCCGCGTGGTCCGCAGAACAGCCAGTTGGCTTTCCGCGGGGAGCGATGACAGCAGGCGGATCTTCCGCGACGTGCACCTGCTCGGGGTACTCGCGGACGATGGTGGTGGCGACGTAGACGAGGTGAGAGCCGAAGGAGAGCACCGAGCCGCCCTCCGGCACGGCCCTGCCGCCGAAATTGCCGGCGTTGTCGATGACGAAGTAGAAGGAGCCGAATCTGTGGACAAGGCCATAGACCACGCGCTCCCCAGTAGCAAGAATGGATCCCGTCCGAACGTGAACTCCAGCCAGCGCTGCTGGTTGCCCCACTGTGGGCGCCAACTGTCGTGGTGGTGTCACGGCAGATGCCATGGGATGGCTAAAGATGTGGGGACGAAGGACGCTGGAGGTGCTCGGGGAGGGATCACGCAGCGACTAGCCGCGTGTGGTGTGAATCTAGCACTGCTAACAACAAGATCTACCCAGGTTCAGGGCCCTCGTGTGGAGGTAAAACCCCTACTCCTGCCTTTCTCTCTGTATATTTGTGTCTCACTGAGTAGCCACAGTACAAGTTTTGCCTACTACCGAGTAGCCAATCTTCTCTCTAGGTGATGATTTAGGTCAAGAATGCGAACCGGTTCTCCGTCCCTCGCGCAGGAGGGGGCAGAGCACCTTATATACTGGTGCCCAGCCGGATACAGCCAACAGGGGAAAATACAAACAAATGTCGACATTGTGTGCACACTGCACACTTCCGGCTTCCCGCTGACAGCTTTGGCTTCCTAATTTGTCTTGTTTAGAAAGTCGTTGTGCAAAACCAAGGTGACGTTCTATTATCACTGCCACGAACACAGAGTAGGCCCCCTAACTTGCGACGCCCTACTGACACCCTGGCGCGGACAGGCACGCGCTCTGCAGATGAACAGTGCCTCAGTACGGACCCAGGATATGCGGGATCCTGTGTCAGAACGACTCCTTTGACTTTTGGCCCGAGTAGGAACCCACTCCCTCTACTCGGACTTCTTCCTGTACTCGGAGAAATATAACTTCCTTGATTCTTTCTCTTGGCTATCAACGTGTACGGCCGAATAGCAGACGACCGGGTAGCGAGTACCGGGTAGCCAGCTACTCTGCCAATCATCCCTTTTGATCTTGTCCTTAGCACTTGCCTTTACCCTACTCGGGGGTAACCCCCCGGCAGCTCGAGTGGAAGAAACATGACAGATGGAGGATGTGATGTTGCCATTAGGGAGAAAACAACAATGTTTTGTCTAAGGATGTGATGACTCCCAAGTGCAGGAGATCAATTGTAGTACCTTTCGATAAGTATTTGAGTGTCGAACCCACGAGGAGCTGAAGGTAAGCTATCCATTCTCTAAAGCCCCATAACCCTCTTATATGGCTGTTTATGCAAAGCAATAAGTTTGACTAAAAGGAACTAGCTAATTAAAAGAAAGTGACGTGGAGTGTGGTTTGTCTAGTAACTAGTGAAGCAAGTTTAAAATGCAAGTAATCCTAAAGCAAGTTTATAAGCAAGTTTCACAACTAGCAAGCAGCAAATATCTCAAGTATCTCAAGGGAGCAAGTGTTCTAGCAATAGGTGTTTCGTTCGTGTGGTTGTCACAATTAGTGAAGCACATGTTTCAGTCTTAGTTGTTACTTCTAGGAAGGAGCCATGAATAGGTATAGTCAAGTAAATGATCTACAACCCCTTATGATGGATCATGTGGCCAAGTAAATGACTGCACAAGATTGATTAATACATAAAGTCCCACCATAGCCTTACGTTCTAAGGTCCCCTATATATATCCCCCAATAACTTAACTTTGTGGCTCGGTCTCAGGTTACTGTCACTCCCAAGTCACCACCACTCCATTATGCTACCGGTGATCACCTTACAGGCATTCCCCAACATATGCGTGCACTCATATATTGTACATAAAGACAATCATAGAAGATAACAAACTTGTATGCAACCAATCAACGAACTATTTCACCATTGCCAAGAACAATTCACTACTCAAACATAGACGGGGAGACACAATACATCAAGGGAATATAGTATTGCATCATACATCGTGTTTGCCAAGAGATTACAGTGGAGATATGGAGCTGATCTTGCTGTAGATGTTGATGATGAACATGCCGGAGGGGGATGGAGCCCTCCGGGGGTGATCCCGGCGGCGTTTCCCCCCTCCGATCTTCTCTGGCGGCAACCTTCTGTCTCTCTGTTTCGTGGTTTCGTCTCTCGGCGCCGCCTCCCTCTCGGAAAGGCCAGGGGACCCTTTTTATAGTCATTTTTAGGTCACGAGACACTCGGCAGAAGAAAGATCGACGACATTGGAGCCACGGGGGCAAAAAGGGGGCCTCTCACGCGGCCAAGGAATCTGACCGCGTGGAGGGTCCTCTTTGACACCTGGTTGGCCTTTTGGCCCTCTACTTTGTCCCATGGTCTTTGTCTCGAAAATTCTGAACCGTGCTCTTTGGCCTTGCCCTTTTTGGAGTCCCGAAGCTCCCGGAAAGTCTGAAACACTAAGAAGTACGTTTTCTGGAAAAACAGGGTTAGAACCAAAAGAAGGGGGATTGTTTAAAAAATCCCCCAAATCATTATAAAACATGAATATAAGTTGCTAATATGTAGGAAAAACAAGTAATAACATGCAAAGTTCATGTATGCATTTTACATGCATCAACATCCCCAAGCTTAACCCATGCTCGTCCTCGAGTATGAAGGTGATAAAACTAACATGGACTTTGCATATTGAAATAATCATGGGATATCAAGGAGGATTATTCATGCTACATATAATCAAATGATTAATACTAGAAATGAGTAGCAATATACAATTCATGTTGTAAGAAATATCAAATATGCAAGCAAAGATGATTCATGAAAGTTCACAAAGTGTATAATGAAATAAAAGCACTATGGACCAAATGCATACACAAAATGAAAAATAAAATCCTATATTGGTCAAAGAATAGCATAATGGAAAATAGAAAATATGGTGGACACTTTGGAGAAAATTGAGTAGAGGTAAAACATGATCAAGTCTTATTTAGCCTCTAAATTATTCAACTAAAATTGCTAATTGAAATGTGGCATCCATTGGTCTAAGACTCTCATTGCCCCTTTATCACTAGCATCTTAAATTGTGAATGTTGAAGTAATGTGATTGAAAAGGTGTTGGTTGAATGCCTCATGCCCCGTGAGTGTGAAAACCTACTCCATGATTACTCAACTTAATATTGCTAATAAGCTTTGTACAATCATAATAAGTATTAATGACATCATAGAGAACCGCAAGGAAGTACCTCTTGCCCCATGACATGGAAACCAGCCCATGTCACAATGACAAGATGAACAAACGGAGTAGACTCATCATAATTTTTTATTTCATTCACTATATGCATAACTTCTTATTTTATTGTAGGATGTGTTTGTAGAGTCCACTATAGCTGTAAGTAAATTTCCACCATGATCAAGCATGGGTTGGGTTAGCGGCCCAATGCATTTCTATAGACATAAATATACTTACTCATCAAAACTTACTATTCCTCTATTTCATTTCGGCATGGCAGGAGTCCAAAAACAAAAGTACATGATATCAACCAAATGTAAATTTTGTGCAATGTTGAAAGCTTTCCAGTGATACACGTTTATAGCTAGCTCCCAACTAAACACTTGTCAAACGCAAAACTTTTAGCTCCCGTTATTGGGTCATGTTTATTAAGTGCAATGAAAAGTAAAGGTGTGCATTCAAAAGTTCGTGAGAGTCCTATCCCAAATTCAGCTCATGACAATTAATAAAGTGAATATCTTAATTTAGAAAATAAATAACACTATAACATGGTGAACTTACTCGGAATAGCTCTGAAGCTAATAGGTAGATATGGTGGACTCACCGGAAATACTTGGCTAAAGGGTGTTGGAAACAAGTTTATACTTGTTGGAATTTTTACTTTTTTGGCTAGCAAGAGGGAGATAGTTGACCAGCTACTATGAATTCATTAGTGTCCATAGAACTACTCATTTCATGACAAACTAAGTAAACTAACAATTAACATAAAAAACATGAATAAGAGATAGCTCATGACAACACTATTGCAAATTTCTACACCTAAAACAGCATATAAATCATGCAACTATAAGTAGCTTTTATAATCAACTAAAGTATCCCTTTCCCAATAAATATAACAGCATCCAACTTAATTCAACCCATTATTCTAGTAGCTGATTCTCATAAAGATAATTGTGGTGGTGGTCTCACAAATAAACTAAAAAAAACAAAACTAGACGCTTCATGTTTCTGCGATAAATGCTTTGCTTAGAAAAACAGAAAGTAGACGTGTGCTAACCAAAAGAGTGTTGGTCCATGGGGGTGTTCACCACATCCCCAAGATTGTGGTTTTCACCACTCTTGGATCTCTCTTGGCGCAGCTCCTCTATTCCCTGTGAAAAAACTTTACAAAACATGTTGCTCCCATTCTTTTTCTGTGGGGTGAGATTAGCAAGGACAAACAAAACGTATGCATGCTGCGCAAAATTCCAAAAAAATGCTCCAAAAGATAGACAATAAGGTTCATAATATTTTATGTTCACTCTCTAGCTCGAAAAGATCAAGGAAATTCAAGTCCCAAACCCAAAGAGTGCATCCAACAAAAGAAGGCAAAATCTGTCCAGAAAAGCAATAGCAGCAAAACAAACGTTTTCCCTAAGCTAGAATCATCAAAAAATTAATCCAATTTTTGCGCTTACAGAGTATGAAAAGTTGCAGAACATACTAAAAAATTAGCTCAATCTGACTTACAGATAAAAAAAATGAAAAATCGTACGGTGAGCAGAATCGTGCTGAAACAGAAATTCCAAGCACTAGGATAGCAACTTTTAAATCCAAATGGGTGAAACTTGACACTTTATTGAAAACTCCAGAAACTAAACTAAAAACTAAGTCTCTTGTTACAGCAAGAGGACACTAGGAAAAACCAACTAAGAACAACCGGGTTGCCTCCCGTAAAGCGCTTTATTGATAGCCATATAGCTAGGCTTTTCTTACTTAACATCATGATGGTTGGAGTGAGATAGCTCGGCATCCCCAAGCTTGGATTCTTGTACTTATTTGATACATGTAGGGTGAGCCCAGGGGTACATCCCCAAGCTTGATTGGTTGTCCCTCTTTATCTTTGTTCATCTCACTCAACTCTTCCTCCTGAAAAATTCTTCTTACACAAATCTCAACATAAAACTTGATTAGAGGGGTTAGTGCCTCCATAAATAAAATCCACATAGGTACATAAAAGACACATCATGAGTTGATTCTAAATATTAACTACTGTTACTACAGTTGTGCATTGCTCCTTGATCAAAAGAACCACACAAAACACAAGTAATGAGAGCAATGCAAAATAAAGACATAATCTGCCAAAAACTGAACAACCCGTAAAGAGTGAATTTTTAGAGGCACTTAAGTTGCTCAAATCAGAAAACTTAAAACTAATGAAATATGTAGTGATAACTAAATATTGATGTCGTAAATTACCAGGTCAAAATTCCACTTCTTTTATTTTAAACATTTTTCGCAGTGAAGTTCAGGAATCTGTTTTCTGGACAGCTAATTACTATTGTTTAATCATATCTCTCATATAAGATTATTCTTGCCATTTAAGATGAGAAATAAGACAGAAATGTGATGTTACAGTAGTGAACTAATATTTTTATTGTTTTTAGCTTTGGAAGAAGTTTTAATGATAGAGAATTTGCAATGGTTTCATTGGCATGAACAACACATGTTCAAGGTCGACCTCAACTTCTCCATTACTCATCCTTCTCATTTACTTTCCTAAATTTTTTATAAAATGAAAATCTTAAACTAAATGATACATAACAGTAGGTAAAGGCATTTTACATGTTGTAAAGACATAAATGTGTGCTCAAACCGAAGAGGAAATTAAAGCATAAGGAACACACCAAAACAATATTAAACAATTTATTTTTAAGTCTAACCCATTTCCTATGCATTGGCATTTTGTAATGAAACAAATAAAAGAAGCACATAATAGCAAGCATAGAAAGGTAAGTCAAGTGCAACTTCAATACTTTCAGCATAAAGAGGGGAAACTTAATATTGTTGAAATATGTGTAACCATGTTTCCCTCTCTCATAATAATTTTCAGTAGCATCATGAATAGATTCAACAATATGAATATCACATAAAACATTATTATCATGAGCCACATGCATAAAAGAATCACTATTCTCCACATAAAAATCCTCATTAGTGATAGTGGGAGTTAAACATTCATAATTTTCATTGCAATCATCATATATAGGAGGCATAGTATCATCAAAGTGAATTTTCTCCTCCAAGCTTGGG
Source organism: Alopecurus myosuroides (assembly GCA_028641055.1). Lineage (NCBI taxonomy): Eukaryota > Viridiplantae > Streptophyta > Magnoliopsida > Poales > Poaceae > Alopecurus > Alopecurus myosuroides. Next base: position 116,509,461 of record CM054061.1, read on the forward strand.
GAACTAGAAATATCATGCTCATCAAAACCAACTTCCCCAAGCTTATAACTTTCCATAGAATCAACAAGTATATCATTTTTATCCTCAATAGTAGGGGGACTAAAAATATGATATTCATCAAGACAAACTTCCCCAATCTCAAGGGTTTCCTTAGCAATAAAGGTGTTCAAAGAATTAGTACTACCACAAATATGATTGTTGCGCAAATAATTTTTCAATTTCTCCTCAAACACTTCATGTCCTAATTCAAGGTAGATATTATACAGTTCTAAAATTGTTTGGTTGTTTTCCATTTTATAATTTTTTTGTGTTTTAGGTTTATATGTTAGTATGCAATTCAAACAAGAATAAAATCTTAGCACAACGCTCCCCGGCAACGGCGCCAGAAAAGTGCTTGATGACTCCCAAGTGCAGGAGATCAATTGTAGTACCTTTCGATAAGTATTTGAGTGTCGAACCCACGAGGAGCTGAAGGTAAGCTATCTATTCTCTAAAGCCCTATAACCCTCTTATATGTCTGTTTATGCAAAGCAATAAGTTTGACTAAAAGGAACTAACTAATTAAAAGCAAGTGACATGGAGTGTGGTTTGTCTAGTAACTAGTGAAGCAAGTTTAAAATGCAAGTGATCCTAAAGCAAGTTTATAAGCAAGTTTCACAAGTAGCAAGCAGAAAATATCTCAAGTATCTCAAGGGAGCAAGTGTTCTAGCAATAGGTGTTTCGTTTGTGTGGTTGTCACAATTAGTGAAGCACATGTTTTAGTCTTAGTTGTTTCTTCTAGGAAGGAGCCATGAATAGGTATAGTCAATTAAATGATCTACAACCCCTTATGATGTATCATGTGGCCAAGTAAATGACTACACAAGATTGATTAAGACATAAAGTCCCACCATAGCCTTACGTTCTAAGGTCCCCTATATATATCCCCCAATAACTTAACTTTTTGGCTCTGTCTCAGGTTACTGTCACTCCCAAGTCACCACCACTCCATTATGCTACCGGTGATCACCTTACATGCATTCCCCAACATATGCGTGCACTCATATATTGTACATAAAGACAATCATAGAAGATAACAAACTTGTATGCAACCAATCAACAAACTATTTCACCATTGCCAAGAACAATTCACTATTCAAACATAGACGGGGAGACACAATACATCAAGGGAATATAGTATTGCATCATACATCGTGTTTGCCAAGAGATTACAGTGGAGAGATGGAGCTGATCTTGCTGTAGATGTTGATGATGAACACGCCGGAGGGGGTGGAGCCCTCCGGGGGTGATCCCGGCGGCGTTTCCCCCTCCGATCTTCTCCGGCGGCAGCCTTCTGTCTCTCTGTTTTGTGGTTTCGTCTCTCGGTGCCGCCTCCTTCTCGAAAAAGCCAGGGGACCCTTTTTATAGTCATTTTTAGGTCACGAGACACCCGGGAGAAGAAATATCGACGGCATCGGAGCCACGGGGGCAAAAAGGGGGCCTCTCACGCGACCAAGGAATATGGCCGCGTGGAGGGTCCTCTTTGCCACCTGGTTGGCCTTTTGGCCCTCTACTTTGGCCCATGGTCTTCGTCTCGAAAATTCTGAACCGTGCTCTTTGGCCTTGCCCTTTTTGGAGTCCCGAAGCTCCCGGAAAGTCTGAAACACTAAAAAGTACGTTTTTTGGAAAAACAGGGTTAGAACCAAAAGAAGGGGGATTGTTTAGAAAATCCCCCAAATCATTATAAAACATGAATATAAGTTGCTAATATGTAGGAAAAACAAGTAATAACATGCAAAGTTTATGTATGCATTTTACATGCATCAGGATGATGCTATTATTTACATTACACACTTTGCTTACTGCAATTATCTATTGCTTGCAACTTAATACCCAACGTTTGTTCGGATGATATTCGGAGGGTGGACTATTAGTCATAGATGCAGTTGGATAACTGTCTATGTATCTTGTTGTAATGCCCGCATGAATCACATAGCAATGTTTATGTCTTGAATATGCACTACGGTGCAGCCTTCATTTCTGTCAATTGCCTAGCTGTGAATTTGTTCACCACACATGCTATTTATCTTTCGGAGAGACACCACTAGTGAACTTTGGACCCCGGTCCTTTTTTCTCATACTGATAAACACCTACTGCTTTCATACTGCTCTCATACTGTTCTTACTGTTTTCCACTCCATACGTTCAACCTCTTTGTGTTTAGCAAAACCTGTTAGATTGACAACCTCACTGCTTCGTTGGGGCAAAGTAATTTGATTATGTTGTGTAGGTTGCACGTTGCTTCTGAACCATTAGTGCGCCCTGCCATCTTAGATGCTTCACCTTCTGAATTTACTCCTTCCTCCTACTGGTCCTCGAAGTTCCAGACACACACTCCACGGTTAAATATTTTGCTCGTTGTTGATGGCGACTTCTTTTGTTTTTTTCTTTGTGAGCCCGCAGTCGTCGCACCGCACCACCCTCCTTAAAACTTGACCTCCGCCGCCACCCCCTCGAAGGTCCGGCGGCACACTCGACCGTTAAGTCTTTTCCTCGTCGGCGGCCTCTCTCTAGGCTCACTAGCGTCTTCACCGCCGCGTCTCCCTAGCGGCCATCGTAGCGTCGCCGTTTCCGGTGCCAGCAAGATTGGTGGATGGTGGCAATTTTTAGGTTGTGGTCGCCTGGTCGGTGACTCCCTTTATATAGTGGGAAGGGGGAGCCTTTCCCCTGGTCCCAGTGGCCCATGTGGGCTCCCCCATTTTTCCCACGTTTCCTCTAATGGACCAAATCTGCCTCGAAGGCCCATTAGTGGAATAAATGCATTTTTAAGTGAAATAAAATGTTATTTAATTATTAATTATACTAATTAATAATAAATACACATTAATTATTTATTTCGAGACCCGGAAACACTTCCAGCACTCTCCGATCACTATGGGGATTTCTCCGATACAACTTTGGAACTCTTCGATTACTATCGAATAATTACCAAAACGGTTCTACTGCTCTCAAATATTCTCTTCGGTACTAAGATCTCTCTCGGGCATCGTCTACCCTTAAGTGTGACACCCAATGGTTCGGAACACACCAGACATGGTGAGACTCCTCTAACCAATGACCATTAAGCGAACTGGAAAGTCCCTAATGGCCCCTGGGCATCCATCGAAGTTTTGCGTCATTGAACCGTAAACGTCAAGTTCCTAAGCCTCTTGATCTTGCGATACTATGTTAGTCCGGGACTTGATCGTCCGGTATCTCATACCCCATTCTGTGCCGTTACCGACATAACAATTCAGCTCATTCCTGTGTCGTTGCCTCTCCCGTGACCAGTTCACATGCTTGAAAGCTAATTGATGCAATCCATCGAGGGGGCCCAAAACTATCTATCCGTTATCATGATTGGCAAGTCACTGTCTTGATGGTATGCATCAACATATCCCTTCCATTACCCAAAAGTAACCATTATAATCACCCTGTTACGGTGTGACGTTTGATGCAATCAAAGTAACTTTCAGGATAACAACTAGATACCATCTCATAGTCTAAGGCTAAGGCGCTATGTTTCCCGTTATCATAACTTTTAAATAAAATGACTTGATCTTTTTATGATAAACATAAAAGGGTGTGTCCATCATATCATTCTCCAACGACATAACTTCGTTGTCAATGGTATAAATACCCATGATCAGGAAACCTTGATCATCTCTTGGCCAACGAACTAGTATGACTGGAGGCTACTAGGGATCTAGTTTGTATATATATCACACTTGTATTAATGTTTCAGCTTAATAAAGTTATAGCATGATACAAAACATTATGAATAAATGAGTTATGAATAATAAAATATCTTTATTAAATTTCCTTCGGGGCATAACTCCTTCATGGAGACCCCTGACACTCCGATCGCAGGACGGTCATCGTGGTCATGGAAGCTGAGTACCACGGTGAGCTCTTGAATGGGTGGCAGATCAGCGAAAATTTGAGGCATGATGGCTCGAACGGGAGGATTGTGAAGAGGTGGTGCACAATGCCTGACGATTCGCATTATTGAACACACGCTTCTTCCATGCTTGTGCTTCGGAATGGAGAAGGGTGAACACCATAACAAAACTTGTTAAAGACGATGGGGGTGCTGCTTAAGGCGAAGCGGAGTTGAGATATTTTATATCTAACTACTACCAACATCTTTTTCTCTTAAAGTGCAGAACCCGGGAAGCCGAGCTTCTCAACAATGTCTCTCTAGTGGTCACTTAAGACATGAATGTTTTTCTTAGGAAGACTTTCACCAAGGAGGAAATAATGGAGGCTCTAAATTTTGTGGGTGATCGAAAAGCCCCGCAGGCCCTGATGGCATGCCTGAAGGTGAAGCAGGAGATTCTTGGTGTGTTGAATGGCGGCGATATTCCAGCAGGCTAGAATGAGACAGTGATTCTCTCGATCCTAGAATTCAAGAACCCTACTCGGCTGAAGGAGTTGAGGGCTTGAGGCCCATCGATCTCTGCAACGTGGTTTTTAAATTGTGACTAAAGTTTTAGCTAGCAGGTTGAAGGTAATGCTTGATGATATCATCTCCCCTAGCCAGAGCGCCCTTGTTTCTCAGAGAGTGATCTTTTTTTTTGATAAAGGGCTTTATTACTCAAAAAGTTCAAGCATTACACCCGGCCTCTGCATCGCTAAATGCACACAGGCGACATCCAAAACTAAAAATAAACAGAGCGACAAAACTACAAAACATCTTCTGTAGAATGTCGATGCTATGGAGCCGCTATCCGTAGATCGAGTGGCTATCCATGTGGGATAAAGATATCCCTCGCCACCTGCTCCAGTCGTGCACATGCCTCCGTAAAAAGGCCTCGTAACTCCCCTCGTTCTAATGTGGACCACGAACGGAGAATACCTGTGCTCCTGAATAGAACCTGCATACGAAAAAAAATTATCATCGAAAATCTTGTCATTTATACATAGCCAGAGCGACCAAATAACGGCAAGCGCTCCTACCCTAATAATAGTCTTAAAACGTTTATCAACCCCATTTAACCAGTTGCCGAATATGTCCGCAACAGAAGTAGGTTGATAAAGATTCGAAGCCATATGGATAGCGGACCATATAGAACGCGCAAATATGCACTCAAATAATAAGTGTTTAATTGTCTCATCATGAGAACAAGAAACACACTTAGAGCTCCCATGCCAATTACGCTTGACAAGATTATCCGTTGTAAGTATGACCCCCTTACGAAGGTACCACGCAAAGATTTTAATCTTCAGCGGCACTTTCATACGCCGTACATTTTTGAAAGTATCGACTGGCATATCCGATTGGATCAAAGCTCTATACATGGAGTCCACCGAGAACAAACCATTCTTAGTGATCTTCCAACGAAACTTATCAACGCCTGGTGTAAGAGTAACCATAGTTAATCTATCAACCAAGTTCTGCCAAGACGTTAGTCGAGGCCCTATTAAATCTCGTCTAAACGTAACATTAGTAGGTGATGTTTGCATGGCCGTAGCCAGCGTATCATCCTTATGTCGCGCTATCGTGTACAAAGCCGGATACTGTTCTCGAAGTGTGGTATTACCTAACCACTTGTCCTCCCAGAACCGTATCTGTCATCCATCCTGAATCTTAAATACCACATAGCGAAAAAACTTATTTTTATTCGCCATAAGTCCAACCCAAAAGTGTGAATCACCTGGTTTCCACATAACCTGTGATACTGCTTTCGAGCCTATGTATTTATGTTTCAGGATGGTTTGCCATATGCCATCTTCGGTTAGTAGTTTGAATATCCATTTACCAAGTAGGGCTGAATTCTTGATTTTAAGATCATGAATACCGAGCCCCCCTGATCTCGTGGACGAGAAACTACATCCCATCTGGCTAATCGATACTTCTTTTTCTCGTTGTCACCCTGCCAAAAGAATCTTGATTGGAAATAATCCAATTTTTTTAACTCTTTTAGATAACTGGAAGAATGATATCATGTACAGTACCATATTAGTTAGGGCTGAATTAATGAGTACCAGTCTTCCACCCAGTGACAACAATTTTCCTTTCCAACTAGCAAGCCTTTTCTGCAGACGCTCTTCGACGTGACCTCATTCTGCATTAGTCAATCTCCTGTAATGTATTGGTATCCCCAAATACTTAATAGGAAATTGACCTTGCTTGCAACCAAATAGGTCGGTATACTGGGCAACTTCATCTTGGGTCTCGCCAAAGCAAAACAATTCACTTTTATGGAAATTAATTTTTAAGCCGGATAGTTGCTCGAACACTGAAAGAATTAATTTCAGGTTCGCCGCTTTCTCCAAATTGTGTTCTATAAAAAGAGTTGTATCATCTGCATATTGAAGGATAGACAGTCCCCCATCGACAAGATGTGGAATTACTTCCTCAATTAGGCCATTTTCCTTGGCTCGATCTATCATGATCACTAACATATCAGCCACAATATTAAACAATACGGGCGACAACAGATCACCTTATCTCAAGCCGTTCTTAGTTTGGAAGTATCGGCCAACGTCATCATTAACTTTGATAGCCACGCTACCTCCAACTACAAAGTTGCGAACTAGGGTGCACCACTCTTCTGAAAATCCTTTCATTCTCAGAGTCTGTTGGAGAAACTCCCAATTCACTTTATCATAGGACTTTTCAAAGTCTATTTTAAGAATTACCCCATTAAGATTTTTCGAATGCAACTCATGGACGGTTTCGTGTAAAGTCACGACCCCATCTAGGATATTCCTACCCTGTATAAATGCAGTTTGTGTAGGTTTTACCACATGGTCTGCCACTGAATTTAGCCTAATAGTTGCAACCTTTGTAAAGATTTTGAAACTAACGTTAAGAAGGAAGATTGGTCGATACTGTTGTATCCTTTCTGCGTTCAAAACCTTAGGTAACAAAACGATTTCCCCAAAATTAAGACGACACAACTCCAGATGTCCACTCTGTAAGCAACCAAACATCTCGATGAGATCATATTTAATGATCTCCCAAAAATGCTGATAGAACTCCGCCAGACAACCATCTGGGCCAGGTGCCTTATTATGTTCCATTTGGAATATCGCCTTCTTTTCAGAGAAGGGAGCATTAAGAAAAGTGTTTTCTTCCATTGAAACTTGGAGAATATCATCTGTTCGACCCTCATCCATAGTAGTATTACCTACTTCAGGAGGCCCAAACAGATCTTTATAGAACTTTGTGATATAGGTCTTGAGATACTCTTGTCCCTCAGAGACTGATCATAGATAACATCTTGATCGCTTACGAGACAACCCATTTCATGTGCCAGACGAAAGGCGGAAGAGATGGGCTCGCGGCTGTCAAACTCGACATAAGCAAGGCTTTCGACCGGGTGGAGTGGTCCATCCTTGGAAACATAATTTTGAAGATGGGCTTCTCTCAATATTTTGGGTGCAGCTGGTGATGCGGTGCGTGACTACAGTCACCTATAGAGTGAAAGTGAGGGTCTCTCAGCTCTCTTCAGGAAAGCCGAGGAGGAGGGGTCTTTGCAAGGGGTGCATATTTGCCCTACGACTCCAAGGATAAACCACCTTTTTTCGCCAATGATTCTTTGATTTTTTTGAAGGTCAATGAGGTTAGTGCTCTAAAGCTTTAGTGGATTCCTGAGCTGTATGAGGATGCTTTGGGTCAGATGATCAACAAGGATAAATCGGTTGTTATGACAGCAAGGGGACCTCTCAAGATGCAAGGAGGAAATTCCAGATACTTAAATATTCCAGATGAGGCCTTTACCAAGTTGTATCTTGGCTTGCCAATGTTCCTGGGTAGATCGAAGATGAAGGCTTTCGGGTACCTAAAAGAGAAGATCTGGAGGACGATTCCGGGGTGGAAGGAGAAGTTCCTCTCTAGAGCTCGAAAAGAGATTCAGGTCAAGGCAGTGGCACATGCAATTCCTATCTATGCCATGTCTTGTTTGATTTAACAAATTCATTTTGCGATGATATCAGTTCCATGATCTGCCGCTATTGGTGAAACAACCAAGAAGAGGAACAGAACCATTGATTGGGCTGGCAATGCCTTTCGAAGCTGAAGTGCGAGATAGGCCTTGGTTTTCGAGACCTCCATATTTTCAACATGGCCATGCTCGCGCGCCAAGCATGGAGACTGCTACAGGACCTTGATTCTCTATGTAGCAGGGTTTTGGGTGCTAAATACTTTCCAAGCGGCAATATTCTTGCCGCTGTTGCTGCCCCCGGCATTTCATACACTTGGCGCAGCATCCTGAAGGGAGTGTCCCTTTTAAAGGAAAGGCTTGTTTGGAGAGTGGGGGATGGTGTTAACATCAAAATTTGGGAAGACCCTTGGATCCCAGTTGGTGACACAAGGAAGCCAAGGTCGCTCCAAGGCTACTCTCCTGTTACCTTAGTGGCTGACTTGCCGAGCCCCGTCACCGATAGCTGGGATGTTGAGATGATTCACGACTTGTTCTAGGCTGAAGGGACAAAGGCTATCCTATCCATCAACATTTGTGAGGGAATGGAAGACAATCCCGCTTGGCACTTTGATCAGCGCGGCCTCTTCTCTGTCAGTTCTGCGTACAAGGTCGGAGTGCTGCTGAGCGACAGGAACCAGAGAAGAGATGCTGCATGCTCAAGGGAAAACATTGAAAACAGCACAATAAAGTTTGATTGGAAACATGTTTGGAACCTAAAAGTTTCAGCCAAAGTGAAGATGTTTGTGTGGCGCCTCGCACACAACAGCTTGGCAAGACGCATGAAGATGGTCAAGGACTACTGGACGACGGGCAATAAAGACGAAACGAGGACGACGGGCTTATTTTTCTAAAATGCAAGATGGTCAAGGAATGCTGGAGCATATTGGGCCTGGGAGCGACAAGAGAAAAATTGTTGAACTGTAACACTGCCCAATCCATGCTCCAGGAGTTACGGAAGAGCGACGAGGACACCCAGCTGAAATCTGTCACTCTTATGTGGGATTGGTGGAACATCCGAAACAAAGCCAATGCTTGGGAACATTTTCCGAATCCCCCGTAGTTGTAAATGTTATTTCTGGCCCAAGATAGACACACATATACTGGATACAAGAAGAAGAACACGCAGAGCTTTTGTGGCACCGCACACACTTGTGCCTTTTCTCTTGTTCAACTTATCTTAACCAACTGATTACAAGGGCTTAACTAGCCAGAGATACCACACAGCCAGTGACCCACTACTAGGCACACACGCACACAGCTCCACATGTATGCACACACCGGGTCAAGGCCTAACTTCCTAACTACCTGATCCACTAATCACTCCACTCACACCACACACGTAGACTTGAGTCGCTTACAAGTTTCTGCAGATCACTGGATAAGCTATCACTTGGTGCATGCCGCAACTACCTGCACCCGCTTCTTTCTCCATCTCTATCTGCTACACAACTCGTCCCTCGAACTCCTCTCAGCCTGACACATGTAGCTAACTAACACAAATAGTTTTGCATGTGCACACACGTGAACACATCTATACGTGTCTACCCTGCAACAACTTCAAGTGCATGAACCGAACACAAAATAAACAAGATCTAATTTGACTAATAACATGATTAGCACCAACAATCACCTCTCTAATCCTGTTATTCATTATTCCTCTCTTTAATCCATTGACGTTGATGTCGTCCCTGCAACACGTAGACGGCCACCAATGCCATCTTGTCACGCCGATTGCCGCCGCCGCCGCAAGACTCGACGAGAGACTCGCACCTCCTACGCCTTCACCCGAGTATGCCGCCACGACAAGCTCGCTGCCGCATATTCGCCACCCGTGACACAACTCGCCGATGACCCGCCTCCACGTTGGCGCCGATGACGCACCTTGTCGACGACCCGGACATGGACGATGAACTCCTCGCGTTCGCCACCAATGCCGCAACTCGCCGGCGACTCACCTCCACGTTGCCGCCGATGACACACCTTACCGGGCAGCATATCTTCTCCTCGCTCGTGACGCAACTTGACGACGACGGAGACTCGGACCTCGAACGTACGAGGCTCTGATACCAAATGTTATTTCTGGCCCAAGATAGACACACATATACTGGATACAAGAAGAAGAACACGCAGAGCTTTTGTGGCACCGCACACACTTGTGCCTTTTCTCTTGTTCAACTTATCTTAACCAACTGATTACAAGGGCTTAACTAGTCAGGGTCAGGGATACCACACAACCAGTGACCCACTACTAGGCACACACGTACACAGCTCCACATGCATGCACACACCGGGTCAAGGCCTAACTGCCTAACTACCTGATCCACTAATCACTCCATTCACACCACACACGCAGACTTGAGTCGCTTAGGGCATGTACATTTGTTCAGACACCTACCGTCTGTAGCGACTCGCCATATAAGCTGTAGACAACAGTATAGACAGCCTTTACAATGGGTGTGTATTTTTAGGTGTCTATAGAATAAACTGACTAGTCCAAAAAGGGTGAAAAAAAATTGAAACGGTTTTCGGCCGATTGCGTTCATGCGGGACAAGGTACCAACAGACTAGCGTACAATGGGAGGACGAGCGTCGCTAGTTAGCGATTATTACGGCAATCGACCGTCTGCAAATGGGCAGACGCCTTGCTATTCTCTCTCTATTCTCTCATCTCCACCTCATGAAAAATCAAACGTGGCATCACATCTAGACGGCTGACTGGATACTATTGTACATGCCCTTACAAGTTTCTGCAGATCACTGGATAAGCTATCACTTGGTGCATGCCCCAACTACCTGCACCCGCTTCTTTCTCCATCTCTATCTGCTACACAACTCGTCCCCCAGCCTGACACATGTAGCTAACTAACACAAATAGTTTTGTATGTGCACACACGTGAACACGTCTATACGTGTCTACCCTGCAACAACTTCAAGTGTATGAACCGAACACAAAATAAACAAGATCTAATTTGACTAATAACATGATTAGCACCAACAGTAACACTGTGTGGACAAACTTGTGGTGGAGGCTTTGCTTACGAGGCGCCCAAGCAAGCCAGCAAAGCCACCTGATATTCATAGATGGCGCGAACCCCGTGAAAACCATGTGAAAGTAAACTTTGATGGAGATTTCGACTCTTCTTCAGGTGCGGTTGGGTGGGGTTACGTGATCCGTGATCAGGCTGGCGATTTTGCTGCTGCTGGTGCGGGTAAAGCAGTGCATCTTAGGGAAGCCCTCCACTTTGAAATTGTGGATTGCCCTGCTGCCGTTGACAGGGCAATAAGAATTGGAGCAAAGCAAATCATTTTTTAATCTAATTCTTCAAATCTTGTTCATGCACCGATTTTTTTTTTTTTTGAAAAGGGTAACCCAGCCTCTGCATCGCATTGATGCACACGGCTTTTATTAATCGAATAACATTCAGTTTAGATCTTAAATGAACCAAAGTATGAATCAAACTCTCACAGAAAATGCGTAAATAAAATGTCTATGGTGGATCAAACACACTCCAGCAAAAGGCTAAGCATCAGCTAGACGCCTAGTGTTCAACCATCCACCCTTGCTGTAGATAGCCCGAACGACCGCCATCATTCGAGTGCATCCAGTAGCCAAACGTCCTCTTTGATCCTCTGGGAGCAACAATGCCCACGCTTGGATCCAGTGTGTAGCTTGAAGCACAACCTGCATGAAATTTCCAATCTTCTCTTTGTTAAAAACGATTCCATTCCGACAATTCCAGATTGCCCAAAGAAAAGCACATACACCTATGCGTATAAACGCTTTAGTTTTTTTGTCTATACCGAAAAGCCAGTTACCAAACATGTTTTTAATACTTATTGGGGGTGAGATACTGTAAGTAAAGTGCACTAAACGCCAAATTTTAGTAGCAAAATCACAGGATATAAAAAGGTGTTCTACGGACTCTTCCGCACCACCAAAAACACACTTTGTACACCCCTCCCATTTTCTCTTGGCTAAATTGTCTTTGGTTAATAATTCTTTCCTAGAGAGGAACCACATGAATATTTTAATTTTTAGGGGGACTTTTAGCTTCCACAAATATTTACGGAGAAATCTAGTATGCCCATGCATAATATCAACGTAAAGGGATTTAACAGAAAAGCAACCAGAATCCGAAATCCTCCATCTAACTGTGTCTTTACTTTGTGATAACTGAACTCCTATAAGTTTAGTTAGTAAACAAAGCCAAGATTCCCATTTATCCCCAGTAAGTGTCCTTCTAAACTGAATATTCAATGGTGTTTGTCTAAAAACCTCAGAGACCAAAGCATTTTTCTGTCGCACAATTGCATACAGTGATGGGTATTGAGATGCAAGAGGAGAATTCCCAAGCCATGAGTCTTCCCAAAACCTGATCCCTTCCCCATTTCCCAGCCTAAATTCAATATGCTTGAAGAAATCCTTTTTAACCCCCATAATTCCTTTCCAGAAAGGAGAATCAGTTGGTTTAGTTTCAACTTGCGCCAATGTTTTCCCAGCCAAGTATTTATTAGATAATAGTTCCTGCCACACCCCTTGTTCATTTAAAATCTTGAATAACCATTTACTCAGTAGACACTTATTTTTAATATCTAACACTTCAATCCCTAAACCCCCTTGATCTTTCGGACGACACACAATATTCCATTTTGTAAGACGATACTTTTTCTTATTAGAATCACTTTGCCAGAAGAACCTAGATCTGAAGTAATCTAATCTTTTTCTTACCCCCACAGGTATTTCAAAGAAAGATAGAAGAAACATAGGTAGGCTAGTCAATACCGAATTAATTAGAACCAACCTATCTCCATAAGATAACAATTTACCCACCCAAGAGCTCAATTTTTGTTCGAATCTATCTTCGATAATTTTCCATTCCTTATTAAATAATCTCCTATGATGAATTGGAATACCGAGATATTTAAAAGGAAGAGCCCCAACCTCACACCCAAAAACATCACGGTATTCATGCAAACATTCAGCTGCTCTGCCAAAGCAGAAAATCTCACTCTTGTGGAAATTTATTTTCAACCCCGACAACTGTTCAAACATGGACAAAATCAATTTCATGTTGACAGCTTTCTCAATATCATGTTCTAGAAAAAGTATCGTGTCGTCAGCATACTGAAGAATGGAAATCCCCCCATCTACTAAATGTTCCATCAAACCCCCCACTTGGTTGTCCTCTTTACCTCTATCAATAAGAACTGCCAACATATCTGCAACCAGATTGAATAAGATTGGAGATAAAGGATCCCCTTGTCTCAAGCCCTTTAGAGTTTGAAAATAGTGACCAATATCATCATTAACACGCACTCCCACACTTCCCCCTTGGATGAAACGAGCCACCCACTCACACCATTTAGTATTAAATCCCTTCATACGCAAGGTTTGTTGCAAGAAAGCCCAATTTACTTTGTCATATGCCTTTTCGAAATCAATTTTAAAAATGACCCCATCCATTTTCTTCCGATGAAGCTCATGTATGGTTTCATGCAAAACTACAACCCCTTCCAGAATATTCCTACCTGGTAGGAATGCAGACTGAGATGGTTTTATAACCCTTTGAGCAATTGAAGTGATTCTATTTGTTCCCGTCTTTGTAAATATTTTAAAACTCACATTGAGAAGACAAACGGGACGGTACTGCTCAATCCTACATGCATCATCTATCTTAGGGACCAAAGTAATAACACCAAAATTTAACTTATAGAGGGGTAAGGAACCCTGATATAACTGACTGAAAAGAGCCATCAAGTCAACCTTGATAACACTCCAGAAAAATTGATAGAATTCTGCAGGGAACCCATCAGGACCAGGAGCTTTATTGTGCTCCATTTGTGAGATGGCCTCTAATACCTCTTCCTCAGTAAATGGAGCAGTAAGAAAAGCATTTTCCTCATTAGAGACCTGAGGCATATCATCAATATAGGTCTCATCCAAAGAAAATGAATTTGGAACCGATGCTCCAAATAATTTTTTATAGTATTCCGAAATGAATACTTTTAAATTTTCTTGTCCTAAAATAGTTCCCTCGTCTTGTTCTAGCTGAAAAATCATTTTCTTTCTTCTTTTACCATTTGCAATCAAATGGAAATATCTGGTGTTATTCCCTCCCTCCTGAATGTGTCTCACTTTAGCCCTTTGAGCCCATTTCGATTCTTCCTCACGTCTTAACTTAGATAGGAAGGACTCAGCATTAGTTTTAGCTTCTATTTCTTGTTTATTTAAGGGCATAATTTCAGATTTTAGATCCAATTCATTTATAAGGAGCAGCAATCTATCTCGTTGCTTCTTATATTCCCCACTTATGTTCTTAGCCCACCCTCTAAGAAAACTACGTAGGTGTCTAATCTTTTGTTGCCAATTTTCAATAGCATTGGATCCACTAACCACTGCAGTCCATTCCTTTTTCACCATCTCAAAGAATCCTTCTCTACGTAACCAAGCCAGCTCAAAGGAAAATACCGATGTATTACCCACATGAGCTGGTGCCCCTGAATCAATAAAGATAGGTACATGATCAGACTCTGTCCTAGTTAGTGCTGTCGTGGGATAATCACGGCAGATGTTACCTGGGGTAACTGATCTTGGGGCAAGTCGACACAGGTATTCGGGAGAGGGTTTAGCTCAAAGGAAGACATGGCGAAAGCGATCTAAGAACCGGAGAATAACTCGCCGGATCTCGATATCAATAATGCTGGATACTCGATAACAGGTATTACAACTATGACTTGAATCTCTCAGGCTAAACCTAGGGGTTGGTTTATATAGCACTCATACCCCCCTGGGCCTGCCTTACGGAGTGCTCTCTGAATCCTACTCGAACTCTACATACAAATCCTAACTTTCCTTACCGTAACCCACAATCCGGGTTACGAACCTTACAAGCCCTGGGCCTTCCAGAAGTTTCTTTGTCTCCAGCCAGATTGGGCCCAGCCGTCGCTTGGGCCGGATCACACCCGGGAGTTAGTCTACCGGGTTACTATCCCCTCATCAGTAGTCCCCAGGATAGCGCGGGCTTCACGGATTCATCCTCGGAGCGCTCGCTATTCCCTGAAAAAGATGTGAGACGCCCAAGCCTATGGGAACCGGGTTAAGTTGCTTTAACAGATGACCAGGCACAGCTCCATGTCTGTCATGTGATAGCTCGATCCTTCCTTGAATGCTTAACTGGCCTTTCCAAATTTAAACCCTAAAATGTCAGGGCCCTACTCGATAAAGATCCCTGATATCTCGGGGCAAGCTGCACTTCCCCCGTCAACGGGATATTTTGCCTAATTCCGAATGCATATGCCGCCAGATCCGCACGGATAATTACTGTTCCGTAATTTCCGGCTTTCGGGCCGTAGGTGAGCTCACCACCTCCCTTATAAATATCAGCCGATGGTAACCCTAAGCCATTCATCTCGTTTCATCATCCCCTTTCTCCACGCTCCCTCGCAATTTCTGCCACCGGGCTCGCACGCTCCAAGAAAGATAAGGCCACCACCGGCCGCACTCGTCCTCGAGCTATCCAGCACCGCCATTAAGCATCGCTGTCACACCCGCGCTTCCCCATCGAGGGCCGTGACGTGACACTCAAGCCGCGCCACGCACCACCCTCACTTCGGACCTCAACTCCTTTGGTAAGCCTTTCTCAACCATTCAATTGAAACTCGCAACCTCTTCAATCTGACCAAGATTGGATCTGGGTCAACCCGTAAACTAATTTTCTGATATCATCAAATTGAACCGCTTTGATAGACCTTAGTTCCTTCAATCACCTGATGCGTAGTCGCAGCTCATCCCCGCGCCTTTATTGGCCATCCAACTTTGCATAAGATTGCTTGCAAGCTTTTCGATCTAGATCCATTCCACCTTGTTCTTTCCGCCTGTCACATTAACACCCGGAAAATCCTCTTTTTCCAGCTAATCCCTCCACAATAAAGGTATGGGCAACCATCCATGTTCACCCAATTCACCTCAACGCGTAAGTAATTAACAATTTACTCAACCTCATCTGACACCCGGAAAGTCTTCCGCATTTAACATCGTAGTGCATTATCCGGGTTTCATTTTAGCCTTCAACGCCTTGACGTCTCCAGACTCGAATGATTTGATGTTCCGAATCTTACTCCATACATTTCCTGTCCCTTGCAGGTCAACTCCATGGCTCCTAAAAGACAAGGAAGACACCCGGCTTCTGCAAAGGCCTCTCAAACCACTTCCGCCAACTGGGGTCGGTCTTCAACGACAAAGGCCAAGCTAGATGGGATGGCCGAGTTAGGAATCCTTCCTTCTCAAAAGGAAATACACTGGAGGGCTCCTGGCGATGAGACCCGTCCCACTCCCATCGGGAACGAGGTAATTTGTTTTACCGAGCATGTGACCCGAGGATTTCGTCCTCCGGGTCACCCTTTTTTCCGGGAAATCTTGAGCCACTACGGCCTCCGGGTGTTCGACATAGGGCCTAACTCTATGCTGAACATCACCCACTTCATAGTTTTGTCCGAGTCGTACTTATGCACTCCACCAAACCTTGCTCTTTTTACCGAATTATTCCAATGCGAACCATGCCATGAGAGCGGTGACGGAACGCTTCTTACCTGCGGCGGGGTATCCATCCAGCGCCGCAAACACTCATTGATGCCACCTCTCAACCTGAACTCCAACGCCAAAAACTGGCAATTATCCTTCTTTTATTGCCACGACACTTCTCCGGATGGTGAGAGGAAACTACCGGGTTATTCGGAGAGCCTTCTCGAGCCCTCCGAGTCTTTCAGTGCTTTTGCATCTGATCTTGATAGGGAAGCGATTCAGCCCCTTCTGGCCAAACTAGCAGCTCTCTCAGCCCACGGCCTTCTTGGGCTCAATCTAATAAAGACTTGGGTAGACTTCCGGGTTCAGCCCAACTCGATTCGCTCGAAGCTGTTACACGAATATTCGGGTCACGTCACGGATTCCCTCCGCTACTCCACCAAGAACTTCCCTGCCGGTAACACCAACAAGACCATCAAGGGCTTCCTGATGGAGAGACTAGATGTTATAAAGAACACTGCCGGGTTACCCCCGTTTATTCGGGAAAATCCCGCCCCAGCGGTAAGACCTGACTCCTTTTTCTTATTCCAGTACTTTCGTCCGTTATAGTCTCTAACCACCACTTGTGTGTATTTGTTCACAGGATGACGATCCCTTCTGGAAAGTCGAAAACCCTCCTCCTTCTCAAGACCCCGAAGAGGAAACCGAGTCTGTTGATGATGATGAGGGTACTCTCCCATACCCTTTACACCTGCCTTTCATCTGTGTTATTTCTCTTATCTGATACTTACTCGGCTCTCAGGGTCGGGGGATGAAGAGGAGGAAGAAGAAAATGACCCGGAAGCCACCGAGTCTGACCAGGAGCCCCCAGTTGGAAACAAAAGGAAGGCTAGAGGGGTAGTTGAAAAGGTTCCCTTCTCTTCTATGTCTCGTGCGCCTTACTCCTTTGCTGCTATGCATGAACTTAACGAGCGATTATCACATTCACCCTTCTTGAAGGACCCTCTCCCGACTAAACGTAGGGTGACCCGGAATTCTCCGGGGGATGATCCCCTTAACCCGGGTATCTCCACTTCACCCACTCATCGAGCCAGTACCCCTCCAGCTCAACTTTCCCAATCTCCTCAACGTCATCCGTCTCCTAATCATCCACTTGCCGGGCGATTTCGCGTGCCGCAGCCAGTGCTCTTACCGACGTCATCCGCCTCCAGCGGCGAGCTTCCCCCGGATTATGCCGTGAACACCGGGTAAACTACCTTTACTTACATTTTCTCGTACTGGTTACCTTTCTTTTTTCCGTATATTCCATTGATCAATGTCTCCCTTCTTTTCTTCAGCGCCACAGTTACGCTGAGCGACCCGGATATCCCTGAATCAGAAGAGCAGGGAGAAGAGAAGCCTAGTGATGACATGGACGTTGAGGTTGAGGACGAGGCCGAGGACGGAAATGGAGAAGATCCTTTTAAGGACCCAATTCCACCAAAGACTGCATCACCCCAGCCCTCGGAAGAAGTGGACGAAGACATCATTTTGGAGACCAAGTCGGGCTCTCCTAACCCGGACGTTCAAACAATCCGGGTTTCGACCCCCAAACCCGGAACAACTCCTCCACAAGAGGGCCAATCCTCCGGCCCTTCTCAGCTTCGCCCTGAAGATATGACCTTTGCTCAAATGCTAGATGCCCTCCATACCTTGAAGGGCGACGAAGAAAACATACTAGATGCCTTAATAACCAGGCACGAGGTAATCCCGACTAATCATCAATTGTTTCCATACATAGTCCCCAAGTTCCGAGTAAATTACTAGGTAACTTGCTTGGAACTTTGTATAATGTTTCTGGCTGATCCCTCTTCATGCTTCTTTACAGGATTATGTTTCACAGTTGGAGAAGAAGCTGGCCAAGTCCACCAAGCGTATTGAAAAAGAAACGGCCCTTCGTGAAGCTGCTGAGACTGAGGCTCGCAGGTGCCAAAAGATGACGAAAAAGTACAGGAAGAGAGCTCACAGGGCTAAGGACAAACTTACAACTCTTTCTGCTCAAATTGCTGATGTTCACCGTACTGCGACTGGTAAGATTTTTAAATTTCACCTTTTTATGACTCGGATTGCTTTGATTTGAACAACTGCACTTGCTTGCCTACTATCTTTGCTCCTTTTGCCTTTTTTAGCAGGCCCACGTGATTCTGCCCCCGAAGAAGATGATGCTGCCAAGCTTAAAACCATCAAGAATACTCTTCGCCAACTTTGCAGCGGAGTCAGTTGGATACTTGACGAGTTGCGACTGCCGGGTGTCAGGCCAGATAACATGAAGAGATTACTGGAATGCTGCTCTACAATCCCCGAGTGGATTTGGCACTGGAAACGGTCCTCCTGCCGATTTGGGGTAACCCGGGGACTCGCGTTGGCTAAGGCCTACGCTCCCAAGCTAGAGCTGGCCAAACTTATGAGCGGATTCCCAGAGTTCAACTTGGATGGGTCCAAGTTTTTGCCAAAGGACTTCAAGGCTATTCAGAAAGAAGTCCGTCATCCGGCTAGTGTTATCGCTGATGCCCTAGAAATTGATGTGATTCTCCCGGCTTATGATGCTAATGACAAGGTTGTCAAGGCGAACCGCCCCCAGCCGTTCGATATGCTTGCCCGTTGGAGGGAGGAGGCGATCAAGATGAAGGAAGAAGCCGCCAAGAAGACCGAGGCCGACTCTGTTCCTGCAACTTCTGCTGCACAACCCGGGACTGCTGCTGACCCGAGTGGCGCCGCAACTACCGGTGGCGACAAGGGCAAGGCCAAGATGGACCCTGCAGCTTGAAGTAATACCTATCATTCCACATACGTCAGCCGGCAAAGCATTGTTAAAACAGCTTTACTATTCGTTTAAGCAGAGCGCCTGTGCTCTTTTGATACTTTATGGCTTTTGTAATACTTTTATTTAAACTCCCGATGCACTTTGCGCCCCTTTGGGCTTTTGATGAATGTGTCTTTGCATTTGCTTGTTCTTGATATCCACTTGCTTTATTCTCGATACTTTATACTTACTTTTTTTTTATACTTTCCTTAGCAAGACCCGTCCTCCGGGTGTCGTTGGCGTCCAGGGAACGGTTTTACACCTGAATCCCTAAGCTCCTGAGACCCGGATGCGTGGCTCGTTGCAATTTTATCGGCTGGATGATGCTGTTTCTTCCTTAGAGCTCATAAGTCCCCAGTCCGGGTTTCCGCGTCTAGGACACATGATTGTTTTTTTTTTTTTTTTTTTTTTCAAGGAAACGAATCGCCTGTCGCTGAATGCCCAAGACTTCAGGACAGCTTTTTATGAGGTTTGAAGTTATGCTTGATAATCGTTGAGTTTCCGGCTATCGGCCTTATACTCTGCATAACTTGTGGTTTAGATGACCCTTTCGACTATCTTGTACTATAAGCCGGCTTTCGCGTGGATACCATGTTGTTACATCAATACGAAAACGGGGTCAAGCAAGTCCCGTTTGGGTCTCATGACTGATGGTAATCGTAGGCGAACAAATCATGCCACTTTGTTGTGAGTCACATCGAGCTTAAGTAAGAATAGCCGAGAAATTTGGACTTCTTTGTCCGGTTATAAGATTGTAGCCGCACTCGTTTTTTCGAGTAGCCGACCCCTATAACTCATTGGCATCAAGGCCGGGTCTCTTTTGAGTTTGCAGCTGTGCTTGTAGGAGCAACCAGCCCTCAAGACCTGAATATGCACGCCGTATAAATAACAATTGCCTCTTTTCTTGATAATCCCCTTTTTATTTGATATGAGAAAATTAGGCCACCAAGCCGCCTCATTAAAAACCCATCCAGTCCCCAAGGGTACCCCGGATAGGAAAAGAGTGCGTCTGAAACCTGCTGCCTGTTACATCGTTTTCTGCTAAGTATAGTACGGACGTAGCTGAGCCACGTTCCATGGTCTATCTCTTTCTTGCATAGGTGCAGTAGTGTGGGCAGTATCGTTGACTGTAGCCGATTCTTCTCTTGCATCTATCAAGTAATATGACCCATTATGTAGACTCCGACTTACGATGAAAGGTCCTTCCCACGGTGGCGATAGTTTGTGCTTTCCCTCGTTTGTCTGAACCAAGCGCAGGACCAAGTCTCCCTCCTGGAAGACCCGGCTTTTCACCCGCCGACTATGATATCTTCGCAAATCCTGCTGGTATATGGCTGACCTTTCCAAGGCTTGCTCTCTTTGCTCTTCTAACATATCCACAGCGTCTTGCCGGTTCTTCTCGTTCTCCACTTCGACATAGGCTGTCACTCTTGGTGAATCATGAATGATGTCGCTTGGTAATATTGCTTCTGCGCCGTAGACCATGAAGAAAGGTGTCATCTGGGTGGATCGGTTAGGCGTGGTATTGATACCCCAGACCACGGAAGGAAGTTCTTCAACCCATGCCCCGGCGGCCCTGACACAAGGAACCCTCAGTCGTGGTTTCAATCCTCGAAGTAGCTCTTGGTTCGCCCTCTCCACTTGCCCGTTGGCTTGCGGATGTGCCACTGATGCTACATCAAGCCTGATTCCGTTGCTGCCACAAAATTTTTCCATCTCTCCAAGGGACATGTTGGTTCCATTATCGGTGATTATACTGTGGGGATATCCAAACCGGTATATAATTCTTTTCAGGAACTTGACTGATGTGGCTGCTTCACAATTGGTGACCGGCATAACCTCCACCCATTTGGTAAATTTATCGATAGCCACTAAAAGATGTGTTTTCTTGCAAGGTGACATGTGGAAGGGACCAACCATGTCCATACCCCAAACAGCGAACGGCCAAGTTAATGGGATGGTCCGTAACTCCATAGCCGGCACATGAGTTTGGCGAGCGTACCTTTGACATCCGTCGCACCTTGCCACTATCCGCTCCGCATCTGCTAGAGCCGTGAGCCAGAAGAACCCATGCCGATAGGCCTTGGCCACAAGGGATCTTGTGGACGCATGATGCCCACAATCGCCTTCATGGATCTCCTTAAGGATCTGTCGGCCTTCTTCCGGTGTCACACAGCGCAAAAAGACTCCTGCTGCGCTTCTCTTGTACAACTCCCCATTGATAATAGTATATCCTTTTGCCCGCCTCAGGATTTGCCTTGCTAATACTTCTTGTTCTGGCAGTTCGCCTCGTGATAAGTAGGCCAGATATGGCTCTGTCCACTCGGGCACAGCACGTATTGTGGCTACAAACTCCACATCCGGGTCTCGATTCGCGAGTTCTTCCTCAGACTCGGATTTTACTGATGGTCGCCATAGCTCGTCCAGGAAAACATTAGGTGGAACCGGCTCCCTACGCGAGCCGAGTCTGGCGAGTGCGTCCGCTGCCTCATTTTTTCTTCTGTCTATGTGCTCTACTTCATACCCGGAAAAACACCCGGCAACCTTATCAACCTCCCTGCGATATGCTGCCATAGTGGCATCCTTTCTATCCCAGGTTCCTGATACCTGCTCACCACAAGATCTGAGTCCCCAAAGCATCGTATCCTTCTAATGTTCATCTCCTTGGCTACCTTCAAGCCATGCAGTAGAGCCTCATACTCGGCCACGTTATTTGAACAATCAAAGTGAATCTGTAGCACATAACTTAGTTTGTCCCCCTTTGGCGACGTCAGCACCACTCCAGCTCCTGACCCCTCGTACTGCTTTGATCCATCGAAGTGCATGGTCCATGACTCGGAATTTGGAACTGTGGTAGCCATTCCGGTGTGCGTCCAGTCGTTAACAAAATCAACCAAAGCCTGTGACTTGATTGCCGATCTAGGCTCGTAGCTGATATGATAATCCCCCATCTCTATCGCCCATTTGGCTATTCTTCCCGTTGCATCCGAGTTTCTGATGATATCCGACATTGGTATTGAACTAACCACTGTTATGGGATGTTCTTGAAAATATGGCTTCAACTTCCGGCTGGCCATAAAGACCCCAAACACCAACTTTTGCCAATGTGGGTAACGCTGCTTTGCTTCCGATAACACCTCGCTGACATAATAAACCGGCCTTTGGACCGGGTAACCCTTCCCATCCTCCTTACGTTCTACAACAACTACTGCGCTGACGGCCTTGGGACCGGCTGCCACGTATAATAGCATAGGTTCTTTAGGACCTGGCGCCGCTAGTACTGGTGCTTCAGATAATTGCTTTTTTAGTGCTTCAAACGCCTCATCTGCCTCCTGATCCCATACGAACGTATCTGATTTCCGCAAAAGCCGGTACAAGGGTATTGCCTTTTCTCCAAGCCTGGATATGAACCGGCTCAAGGCTGCTACGCAGCCCGTGAGCTTTTGAACATGCTTCAAATTTTCCGGTTTCTTCAAACTCTGGATGGCCTTGATCTTGTCCGGGTTTGCCTCGATTCCTCTCTCGGAGACTATAAAGCCGAGTAACTTCCCGGCCGGAACTCCAAATACACACTTCGTTGGGTTGAGCTTCATCTGATACCTTCTCAAGTTTTTAAACGTCTCCTTTAAATCATCAATGAATGTCTCTGCCTTCCGGGTCTTAATAACCACGTCATCTACGTATGCGTGCACGTTGCGCCCAATTTGATCCTCGAAGCACTTCTGGATACACCGCTGGTAAGTTGCACCCGCGTTTTTCAATCCAAACGTCATGGTTTTGTAGCAGAAGGCCCCAAATGGGGTTATGAACGACGTTTTCTCCCAATCTTCCCTCTTGAGTTTAATCTGGTGGTATCCCGAATATGCGTCTAGGAAGCATAGCAAGTCGCTTCCGGCTACCGCGTCTATGATTTGGTCTATCCTTGGCAGCGCGAACGGATCCTTTGGGCAATGCTTGTTGAGGCTCGTGAAATCGATGCACATCCTCCATTCATTTGTCTTTTTCATCACAAGAACCGGATTTGCTAACCAGTTAGGGTGGAATACTTCCATGATAAAGCCTGCGGTTAACAGTCGCGCTATTTCCTCACCTATAGCTCTTCTCCTTTCTTCATTCATTTTTCTCATACCTTGCTTCACAGGCCGTGCCTTGGGATCCACATGCAAACTGTGCTCCGCCAACTCGGTGGGGATACCCGGCATGTCGCTGGGTGTCCAGGCAAATACATCCGCATTTGAACGGATGAACTCTACTAGAGCCTTTTCTTGCGCATCCTCTAAATTGGACCCTATAGTGAACTGTTTGGTGGGGTCTCCTTCCACAAAATCTACTTTCTTGGTGTCTTGAGCCGCCTTAAACTTTACTCTTTCGTCTTCGGCATCTGGTCTTCTCAATGCTGTACCATCATCCGGATCCACCTGAGACCGGTAATACTGAAGTTCCTCCTTCCTGCAGGCTTGCTCGGCCATTACTGAATCTCCCTCATCGCATTCGGCTGCTATATCCCGGCTTCCGTGGATAGTGATGGTCTGCTTGGGGCCTGGCATCTTTAGTTGCAGATATACGTAGCACGGCCTAGCCATGAACTTAGCGTAAGCCGGCCTTCCGAACAGAGCGTGGTAGGGGCTATGCAGCTTGACTACTTCAAACGTGAGCCACTCCACCCGATAGTTATCTACCGATTCTCCAAAGGCTACTTCCAGTGCAATTTTTCCTTCGGGGCGTGCCGAATGACCCGGCACGATCCCGTGGAACACCGTCGAACTTTTTTGTAGCTGGGACTCCTTGAGGTTCATGCGCAAGAAAGTTTCCCAATATAGGATGTTGATGCTGCTTCCTCCGTCCATCAACACCTTTTTCAGTTCGTAACCATTGACCTGTGGCGAAACTACTAACGCCAAGGTCCCGGGGCGCTCTATTCCTTCTGGATGATCTCTCCTGCTCCACGTTACCTCTTGCTCTGCCCATCTCAAGTATCCCGGAGGGCTCGAGAAGGCTGGATTCACTGTTTGTTTCAACGCCCTTTTGTCCCTGCTGGAAATCCCTGTAACATGCACATGATATTGTCCTTTCAAATTGAGCGTACGTACCATGCCGATGAAGATACTGATTTGGCCGATTGACACCATGGATCCGGATTCGAAGTGATCCGGCTCCAACTCCCATCCGGAATTGTCCACTATCTTTTCTCCTTCGTCATTGGAGTAGATCTCGCCGATGACAAAGTTCTTCATGTTCTTCCGAGCTTCTCCCGTGATGTAAACACCTTTGGACGCAGGCCCCACGGTGGGCGCCAACTGTCGTGGGATAATCACGGCAGATGTTACCTGGGGTAACTGATCTTGGGGCAAGTCGACACAGGTATTCGGGAGAGGGTTTAGCTCAAAGGAAGACATGGCGAAAGCGATCTAAGAACCGGAGAATAACTCGCCGGATCTCGATATCAATAATGCTGGATACTCGATAACAGGTATTACAACTATGACTTGAATCTCTCAGGCTAAACCTAGGGGTTGGTTTATATAGCACTCATACCCCCCTGGGCCTGCCTTACGGAGTGCTCTCTGAATCCTACTCGAACTCTACATACAAATCCTAACTTTCCTTACCGTAACCCACAATCCGGGTTACGAACCTTACAAGCCCTGGGCCTTCCAGAAGTTTCTTTGTCTCCAGCCAGATTGGGCCCAGCCGTCGCTTGGGCCGGATCACACCCGGGAGTTAGTCTACCGGGTTACTATCCCCTCATCAAGTGCCCTCACAGATACCAATGGATATTTCTGTTCCCAATCAACACTGGCAAGAAATCTATCCAATTTCTCTAAGACAGGAGTGGGGTGTCTACTCACCCAGGTATATTGTCTACCTGTCATCTCTAAATCTTTCAAATCAAGACTCTCAATGATAGCATTAAAAATAAAAGTCCATCTCGAATTAAAATTATCATTATTCTTCTCTTCTTTTCTTCTAATAATATTGAAATCCCCACCTATCAACATAGGCAGTGATTCTCCATCACAGATCCTTACTAGCTCAGCAAGAAACTCGGGTTTCTTATCCTCCTGAGCAGCCCCATAAACAATAACCAAAGCCCAAGAGAAATCATCTTCCTTGGACTTAACATGAAATTTGACACAATAATCCCCAGCCATCACATTGTTAACTACTAACGATTGTGGATTAAAACCAACCAAAATCCCTCCGGAACGGCCATGAGGAGGTAAACAATACCACATGAACTCCACCCCACCAGCTAAATGATTCATGAAACCATTTGAAAAACTTGATCTCCCTGTCTCCAATAAAGCAAGGAAATCTACTTTGTTATCTCTAACCATTTCACTAACAGCTAGATGTTTTGCAGTATCCCCCAAACCATTTGAATTCCGTATAAATCCTCTCATAAGGAAAAACTAAAATTTTGTTTTTAGTCTACTACTTCTTCTCGGCCTAGAATTTCCAGACACAATAGTCTTTGCTTTTCGGTTCCTCTTTAGTTTGGAAATAGGAATAGCCAAAGCATTATCTAAATCCTCTTCATTATCAAGGTTATCATCATCACACAAATTAGCTGCTCGAGACATGACTAAACTATCAGAAGACTCCATATTTTTGGTCCCCAAATTATTACTTAACACCACAACTTTTCGTGATTCTTCTATTTGTTTTAATGCTAAAACCGCAACATGTTTGTCCTTATCACTAGACCCCAAACAAATGCCTAATTTAGATGCTCTATCAATAATAATATCATCAGGTAAAGAAGTGAAAGATAAAATGCGTTTAGTTTTTGTACCTGTTGCCATCGTGTCTCGCTGAGACGCACACAATGAAGCACGTTCCTGGATCGGCATATCAGCATCCGGCAGTGCTCGAATCCTAGCACTTGATCTCCTTCCCTCTGATGAGGGATCACCAATCCCACCGAACGCCAATAGCTCTTCACGTGTAGGCTTAGTAGGTGTTATGAAAGTATTGAGACCATCTTCAATAAGCTGTTCACGGTGACCTTCAACAACACATGGAGATGTAGAAGAAAAACCCGTCTTCTTGATGCCACCATCCACCTCCGAACCAGGCCGAGCAAAAGCAGCAGCAGCTCGCTGCATAGGTACAGCAGGGCCCTCCAACGAAGCCCCCGTGTTTCCTTTCTCAGCAGTAGTTTCCAACACCGCAGAATCAAGTGTGCTCTCGACGGCAGCCAAACGAGCCAAAAAATCCTGCCGTGGCTCCGCGGCAGGCGAAAACGCGCCCACGGCAGCCTGCGTCGCATTGGCCGCAGCGAGGTCTGCGTCCAAGTGCTGCCCCGAGCCCACGGCAGAGAAACTGCCCGCGGCAGCCTGCCCTGGAGCCGAAACGAGTCCGCGGCAGGGTTTTTCTGCGTCAATACAGCAGGTAAAACCAATGCACTGCCCATTCTTCTTCAGCTCACCACCTGAATGTGCATACACCATGGTGTCCTTGTCAATACAAGTATTCACGGCTGTCATCGACATCTTTGAATTATCATCAGCAAACAAAACTCTCTGTATCTCCTCTCTAGCTTCACCGAAATACTTCTGAACAAGTGGTGAGAAGACCAAACCACCAGCAGAGTGTGTTAAATTTTGTTGCACATTAGAATGCCCACTAGAACCACCCTCCAACATAGGATCCGCACCTGAATCAACATTAGATCCTTTGGCATTAGTATTATTCTTTTTTAAGCTAGCTTCCTTAGCCAATGCTTCCTGGAAGTCATCACCAAGTCCATCATCCTCATCATTATCCCTCCTGGAATCCTCCATATGAACATCCTCTCCCTGATTAGCTTCCCCCTCCACTTCAAAAGATAGATTATATATGCCATCTTTAATAAAGAAAGGGAATGTAGGAGGAATTTTAGTGTAGTTCAAGCAACCCACCAAAATCCTCAACACCTTATGTTCTCTAGTGAAGTCCATGTCTATCCTCAATGGTTTTCCCAATAAAAAACCAACAGACCACAAAGCTAGGTAATCTCCAATATGTTCCTCTGGTATACCCGAAACTCTCACCCAAAAAGCTGGAAGAGTATCCATAGGTTCAATATTTTTGGACCAAGTCTCAATAGTCATCTTGCACCCACTGCCAGGGACACAGAAAGTCCCAAAAACTTGCAACCTCTCTAGTTCTTGCCTTGATGGAAATTGCACTTTGAAAACATTATGCCCAACTTGAGACACATTCCAATGAAATTGTTCTCTAGGTACAAGCCTCTGAAGCTGAGTGATAATTTGAGGAATAGTCATTTCACCACCATTCACCACCAAAGAAGCCAACCTATGATTTAACAACTTTGGTTTGTAATCTTCAGTACAAGACATCCCAAAAAACATGAGCTCCTCATTAGCATACCCAAACTGCATAAGATTTGGCTTTGGTGCTGTTAGAAGTTGACATGGACCCGAGACATGCTCTCTGCCTTCACAAATAACACAAACAGGTGTATCACAATCTCCTAGCTGATGACCCGATAGTCCACACCTGAAACAAGCCCTCCTAACCACTGCCTTTCCTTTCAAAGCCTCTGTCAACTGGTTCTGAGTCACCACTTGCCGATTTTCATTCACTGGAGCCACTGTTGTTTGATTGATATTTGTCACCGGTGCAATCACAGGTGCAATAGCTGGAGTAGCAACAGGAGTAGCAGTCACCACTGGAGCCGTGATCGGAGCAACCGCGCTGGACACAACTGTCGTAGCTGCAGGCGCTACCTGCGCCGGATGCACCACCGGAGCCACGACTCCTTGAGGGTAACGGTTACCGAAATTTTGGCCACCTTGATATCTACCATATCCGTACCCAAATTGGCGTCACCTGCATGCCCCCTCGGGAATCCTCTCCCCTGATTATCATACCGCTGACGGCCGCGGGCACCGTAGAAGCCACCCTGCTGATAGTTCCGGCGCTGCCCACCTTGCATCGCCGGCGCAGCGTTGAAAGCAAATCTGTTACCTCCTTGATAATCAGCAGCAAACCCACCACCGGCATCACCTTGACCACCGTAACCGCTCGGACCACCGGCCTCATAGTTCCCAGTGAAACCTGCCGCCGGGGGGTAGACGACTCTACCTGCATTATTCTGCACCGGTGGTCCACGGCCACCACCCCGATCTGCCATCGCCCCTTCTCGCCGGACGCAAACGACTGGGAGAGAGGCGGCCAATCTCCTCCAGGTCAATCCTAGGATCGGACGCAGTCCTCTTCCGCTCGGGTTGGGGTAGGTTAACTGGACAATGCGTCTGTCTTGCCTCTTCTCTATAGATAGAGACGTAGGAGACACAATTGATGCCTTTGATTTTGCTCGCGAGCCCAGTGGCTCAAAATCCCTGATATCACGGCCAGAACGCATGCCCAATGGCATGAGATCACATGCCTTCCTTGTTTGATACGCAGGCAATCCTACGTTTTTGAATTTCGAGCCGGATCTTACCTGTACATCGGCCGGAGAATCCCCCTGATCCCGCATTGATCCCGTGGAAACCTTCCTTCTCTGTATCAGAATCCACCCTTCCGAATCGCCGCTTTCCTCGACGAACGTAGATGGCTCCATCACCGGCACCTTCATCTTCGATGCACCCTTCAAAAAAGGAATCACTGGTGATTTTGGAGGAGACCATACCTGTAACCGATTTGCAGCCGATCTCTGTGCCTTAATCTTCGCCGCCCTCTTATCTGCGCGGGTGGAACTGGATCTCGATAGATCGCGTCCCATGTCGCTCCGTGGCGTAGCGCAGTACGCATCCCATGACGTCGCTGCACTAGATGTTTGATCCGCGGCGTCGTCATCCTCTCCGTCACTATCCGCAGCCAGGGCCCAAAACCTCCCACACGTCGTCGGCAACTCACGGCGGCCGTCGGCGCCATTATCGCCCACGGAGTCGCCCCGAGAGTCGCCCTCGACCGTTACCATTTTCGCAAACCATGCACCGAATAGCAAGGACTACAACAAGTCGGCGATCGGCATGCCGGTGAAGGAGGCTAGAAGCCTTTGCATGTTAAACTTTGATTTCTATTTTTTTCTTCAGTCGACGGCTCGGCGCACCAGTAACATTGTAGCCCATGAGCTTGCCCAAGCTGGGCATTAAGTCCGACTCTGAGTCTGATTACTCCTTCTGGGAAGCTACCGCTCCCTATTGTATTAATGTTTCTGGGTATAATTTATTTTATTGTTTTCATCTACTCTTTCTTGATTACCTTAGGTATGGTTGCAGTAACAAGCTTGGCGTTCCCCTTCCACGAATATCACTACTCGTGTAGCAGCATGACTATGCTGATACTCCCTCCGTTCCAAAATACTTTGACTTCCATTTGTCCAATTATAGATATATCTAGACATGTGTTAGTGTATAGATACATCTGTAGTTGGACAAATGGAAGTCAAGTATTTTGGAACGGAGGGAGTACAATATTACATGGCAGGAAACGTGTCAAATGAGCCGCTGGTAACCTCTCTAGTTGCAACGTCCATTGCAGACACGTCCCAAATGTAACAAGAGTAAGTTTGGTCAAACTTAACTGGCGCTACTATCGGCACTTTTTAAATTGTTAAGAAGGGATGGAAAGATCTTTAAAGTTCCGTCTATAGAAAACCTAACTAGATTGAATTGGAAGCGTGCCATGGACTCGGCCGCTCTACGTGTTAATATAGGGGGAACAAACGTCCTGAGATAATTACAATGAGATTAGAATCAAAGCTGTTACCAACTTGGCAAACAAATTAACTTTAAACGGTACCAGTTTATCTCTACTAATCCGTGTACAATAAGTCTAACTAAAGTATTCCAGAAGCCTATTATTTAACATCCTCCCTCAGTCTCAACAACATCAAGTTGAGATTGTTCTTAAAGGCTTCTAGTTGTTGAACTTGCAATGGTTTGGTAAACCCATCATCTGTTGGAATAAAACAAATTTTTCCAACAATTTATGTGCAACCCTTTCTTTCACAAAATGAAAATCTAACTCAATATGTTTTATCCTTGCATGAAATACTGGATCAATAGGAAGATATGTTGCACCAAGATTATCACACCACAAGCACGCATTTTGAGGGTGATCAGCACCAAGTTCATCAAGTAATGACTCAATCCATATTACCTCTCCGGTAGCATTTGCCAGTGACTTATATTCTGCTTCTGTACTTGACCGAGGCACTGTGGCTTGTTTCCTAGCACTCCAAGACACAAGATTGGATCCGAAAAATACTGCAAAACCACGTGTTGATCTCCTATCATCTGCACACCCTGCCCAATCTGCATCAGAAAAATGCACTTACAAGAGTAAATATTGATTTACCAATCTTGAGTCCAATAGACGTATTTCCTCTAAGATACCTTAGAATCCTCTTCACAGCTATCCAATGTAAGGTGGTAGGAGAATGCAAGAATGACATACTTTATTAATAGAAAATGAAATATCAGGTCTTGTCAATGTTAATATCGTAGAGCTCCCAAAATACTCCTGTACCGATTTGCATCCTTTAGACCCAACATTTTACCTTCATGACGAGACAATTTTTCTGTGGTAGATAGTGGTGTACTCGAAGGTTTAGAATCCTTCATACCCACACGCATCAAGATATCTTTAGCATACTTTTCTTGAGTTAACATCACTCCATCATAACCTGTCGTTACTTCTGTACCAAGGAAATAGTGAAGATCACCAATATCCTTTAAGGAAAATTATTTCCTTAGATCACTCAACAATGTTGAAGTTTCTTCCTCAGATGAGGTAGCAACAATTATGTCATCAACATAAATAAGCATAAAAATAGTTAATTTTCTATTTCAATAATAAAAGAGTGATGTATCTACCTTGGATGGCTTGAACCCAAGTTGCTGCAATTTCATACTCAACCTTGAATGCTCAGCATCCTCCGACTGAGGTAAATTTCTTGTCCTTCTTTTCCCTATGTTTCTTCTTTCTGTTCTGGATTTTCATTGATTAAGCCGCCGTTTCTTCTTCCTTTTCCTTTGTAGAACCAGAACGTGGCGACGTATTACCCGCAAGTTTCTGCGGATGACGGCACCTCGGATCTTCTTGCGAGCAACCTCGAGGCTCCTCTCGACACCAGCGTTACGGATATGGAGTCAAGCGAGGAGTTTCCGGGGGAAGAGGAAGAGGAGGAGGAGCCCCCACTTCTCCACCGCAAGCGTCATAGGGCGGAGGAGGCTGAGGTAACTTCTAAGGATAATTCCTTGAGTGATGACCATGTCGCAGATATTAGGCCCATCCGGGCTACTCCTCTCAACGTACTTCCTCCAACCATCCACCAATCCAAGATCTCCGCTGCTTGGGACCCAGACAACCTCAACGATGATGATAAGGACGAGTGAGTCCCGTGTTTTTCCTTTGACGTAGAGTTTCTTTTTTCTCTTTTGTTTTTTAACTTTTGTTTTAGCCTTGTGGCCATCAGCGCGGATCAGTTCCCATCCTCGGCTCCGTCCGTGAAGCAGAAGGAGGCCATCATGAATCCTGCTCCAGCTCGAAGCCCACTCGACGACCCCCAAGCCCTACAAAGGCGGTTGACCCTTCGGAGTACGCGATTCCCAGTTTGACGGGTGGGAGGCCTAGAGATGCCAGGGCGTCAGCGAGCAAGGAAGTTTCGGCTAGCTATGCTGACCCCTTGTCAATCGCGCAGGGCAAGGTGAAATATTCTTATATTTCTGCAGTTTATCCTCCCTGTTTTTATATATCGGTTGCACGGAAGTGCTTCGGATGGGAGTAGCCCCAGAGTCTATGGTCTGCTGCTTGCAGTTGGCTATAGACTCAAGTCGAGACTTTTGCTTTCTTGTCTATTTCTTAGTTTTGGCTTTTATCGGGTGCACGGTAGTGCTCCCAATGGGAGTAGATCCTGAGGCTATACTTGATTGTGTACAGTCGTGTATAGGCTCAAGTAATATCTTTATAACCCACAAGGAATTTCTGCAGGCTGCCCTTGATTACGTGGCTGCTTTTGGGCGCCGCCTAGTCACGGCCGAGGCGGAGTGCACTTCTCTTCGGGGAGAGTGCGGCCAGCTTGTTCAAGATGCCCGCCTTTTACTAGGTGAGCTAACATATGCTTCTTACTTTGGCTTCTTTTATTCTGGTTGCGATTGTTATTTTAGGTGCACACTCCATGTTGCAGACGAGGTTACCCGCTTGAGATCCGAGAAGGTCGAGGCTAATTCTCGAGTTAAAGATCTTGAGAAGGAGCTAGAGTCTACCCAAAAGGAGTTTGAGTCCACTCGTAAGAACACAGCTGACTGTCTCGCAGAAACTTGCGAGTCCTTGAAACAGTTGGAGGAAGCGGTCATAGTGCACGACAATGATTTGGTCAGCATCCTCCGTCCCGCGGCCCAGGCTTTGGCTGGTAAGTTATCCGCGAATTTCTTTCGTCTACGACTTGCTCCTTTCTCCGCCCTATATTAATTTGCTCTTTTTCTGTTTAGATGCAACTGGAGTTGATTTGGCGCTACCCGGAGGGGTCCCAGTCGATGCTCTGAAGGACGTGTGCACTCAGCTGCAAGAGCACGGAAACAAGGGATGTTTCTCTCTGCGTGATGCTGCCCGAGTGCTGTCGCAGCTGCAGCAACGATTGCTTGTGGGAGTGCCGGTTCCACCAACTCTTGGTGGCCTCCTGCAGGTCTTCCTTGGCGAAATCGATCCCCCTCAGGAGTACTCCCTCGCACAGACCGAGTGTGGAGCCAAGACAACTATCTAGTTTGCCCTGGCGCACAACGTCTCGAGTGACCTCGAGAAAGTGTATTCAGAGCTTCCTCGAGATCTGCTGGGAAAAAAGGTAGCGCTCTGACCCTTTGGCGACCGTGCAGGGAAGCTAGCGAAGATGTTCTCCGAGGTAGTTTCTCGTGGCCATGGTGTGAAGCCTGCTGCGAGTGGAGCTACCTCTGGAAAGTCTATGGTTCCTTAGGATGAGCGTTGTTTCTTTTTTTGTATGCCTATGTGTAATGAACCTTGGGAAGCATCCCGTACTTTTATTTTCCAATCAAGATGTCTTGAAAGTGTCAGCACTTTATTATCGTGCCCTACTTTGTGTTCTCCGATAGAAGTAGCCCCCACGCACTCGAAGATATATTTGTTGAAAGTCGTCGAGTGGGGTGTGACTTTGGCACCGAAACTGTCGTGTCTCCTTTGTTCTTTCCAGGTGGGAGATTCTGGCGAAGGCTCGTCGAGCGGTGTTGCTCCTTCGACTGAGCCGTTGATTACGGATGCAAGTATGCTTGCTTCACTTCGTGGCCGCGTCACGGATGGTGAGCGTAAGCTCATGGCTTTGCAGGGTGTGGCGGATGTTGACAAGTCCAAGCAGAGGATTGTTGTGGGCCACGAGCAGTTTGTGATGGAGGAGCTGGCGAGCATTGCAAAGAGCATGCTTTGTAAGTCCTCCAAGCCCTCGAGTGTTTTTCGGTGTTTTTCTTGCTTGCGGTCTTAACATGTATCTTGTCTATGTAGTTTTTGAGCCTGATGGAGCGTGCGAAGGTCACTCGGTGGATAACCGCGTGGCTTGTGAATCGAGCAGCTCCAACCTCCATGCGTGCAACTTCTAGTCTGCCCGCGGCAGGGGTTTTGTTCTGGCTACGCTTCAGTATCGGGTGAGCCAGGCGCAACTATTTGTTGAATCTTGTCGGGAGGCCCTTTCTTCTTCTTCTTCTTCTTCTTCTTCTTCCTCTTCTTCTTCTTCTTCTTCTTCTTCTTCTTCTTCTTCTTCTTCTTTCTCTTCTTCTTCTTCTTTCTTCTTCTTCTTCTTTCTTCTTCTTCTTCTTCTTCTTCTTCTTCTTCTTTCTTCTTCTTCTTCTTCTTTCTTCTTCTTCTTTCTTCTTCTTCTTCTTCTTCTTCTTCTTCTTCTTCTTTCTTCTTCTTCTTCTTCTGCTTCTTCTTCTTCTTTCTTCTTCTTCTTCTTCTTCTTCTTCTTCTTCTTCTTCTTTCTTCTTCTTCTTCTTCTTCTTCTTCTTCTTCTTCTTCTTCTTTCTTCTGCTTCTTCTTCTTCTTCTTTCTTCTTCTTCTTCTTCTTCTTCTTCTACCAAACAAAAACCACATCACTACTCATACTAGTGAAAACAACTTAGTGAAAACAAACAAACAATTGTTACACATGCTTTGCTATAAAATAATGTGTAAGATAACAGAGATGATAGCATCATAATATCAGTACCAAAATGGTACTGGACTTAACACGTCAACATTAAAAACTTAGGTAACCAACCTACAAAGACTAGCTCACAAAATCTATTCAACAAGAAGACTAGAAACGAATACTAGACAAACCCTACTTATATTTGTTTTCCAAACATGAACACACTTCCTATCATACTAGTATTGCAATAAAACAACCCAATAACATAGACTAACTCATCTACTCATGCTAGGAAACAAGTTTCTATCCATCAAACATTTATTTACAAACAAGCAGACAAGTTTTAATAAGAACAGAAAAGGTGTTGTATCTAGAAATGCACACCAAAACAAACCTAGAGCTCTAAAACTTATTCCAAGCTAGGATTATATATAGAACCATGCACAAGCTCATCCAATTGGATTCACATCAAAAATCATTTTCAACTCCCTCTAAAAGTCCTAGAATTGCCTACTGGCCTTTACCAAATATGTATGGAATTTCCTAATGGTAACTCTCCTTGATACAAGGTCAAGTCCTATTTATATATTTATCCAAGGGACACTCAAAACATTTTGGTTTGACCAATTTGGAGACACACACAAAAAGTTATACCCCAAATGGTTAAAGAGATAGTTTGTGAAATTTTAATTACTATAGAAAACATAAACAACCAAACATTGATCTACCAATTGGAGGTGGTTAAGAAAACACTAATCTACTGCCATGATTTTTTGGGGAATTTTCTTGGAACAAAACCTATTTTTAACAAGCCTAAAGCAAACATACAAGTTTCTGTTAAAAAATAAAATAAAAACAAATTAGGCACACAGGCTGGGCTAACAGGCGCGCGGCCCAACTAGGTGCCAAAGCGGCCCATCTAAGCGCCAAAGGCAGCCCAAGTAGGAGAGCCCGCGCGCGGCGCGGGAAAATGCTGCATTCAACGTGGCTCGTTGATCAAAAGATCAACGGTGCATGGGCGCCGTTCTCCTCTCTCTCTTCTCTCTCTCACCGGAGACGAACGGGGAAACACCGATGATCGGTGGATCACCGTGGGGTGCTTGCGGGGAAATGGCGCGGGTCGAGGGAGGTGCTGGCACACGGGGCGGTCGAGGGGCGCGGGTTTCAACGACGGTGGCGGCTCCAGGCGGTGGCGCACGGCAGGGCGACCACGGCGGCGACGTCGACGACGGGAGGGCTCCTGCAAACGAATGAACGTGAGGGGTTA
Source organism: Alopecurus myosuroides (assembly GCA_028641055.1). Lineage (NCBI taxonomy): Eukaryota > Viridiplantae > Streptophyta > Magnoliopsida > Poales > Poaceae > Alopecurus > Alopecurus myosuroides. The sequence goes on from CM054061.1 coordinate 116,545,131, forward strand.
TCTGTTAGGGTCTAAGGGATACAGGGACCTCGTCAGGGAAGAAAATTAGAGGTGGGAGCGTCGAGTTCAGTCCCCACCTTGCCGATAGGGTCACGATAGCCGGCGGCAAGAAAACGCACCACGACGACCACATGGAGTTCTCGGGGTGGTTTCTTCGGGTGGAGATGAGAGTGGGGGAGTATGGGGAGGAAGTGGTGAAGGGGGAGCTCTCGGGGTCACATGTACGCACGGCATCGAGTCAAAGGCATGGGGGCGCTCTCAGTAGTGTCGAAACTAGCACGGGGGCGTGCCCTGGGTCATGTCCACGACGTGCATCGACAAGGGGTGGTGTCACAGGGTTAGGGGCTGGTGTGGTGTGAGTCAAAGAGGTGAGTGGGAGCAGCACAAAGTAGTGGCATGGCCACAGTGCACATCCGCTGTGCAGCCAGGGCATGCCACTCACTTCTCTGTCCCTTTCTTTTCTCTCTCAAAAATATCCTCTCCAAGCTTCTAGAAACCCAACAAGAGGCATCCTAGGTTAGTCCATACTATGGTAAACACAATGGGAAAAGTGGATTTTCCAAAATTGAACCAAATCCAATCAAAAACATCTGTTGAACTTTGGTAAAACAATTGTTTCTAAAAATTCAGAAAATTAAGTTAGCAATGACTTAGAAAATATTCTAAGTGCTGGAAACTGTTAAATGAGAAAAATGTTCAGCTTGTTTTCAGAGATCAAAAGAAATCCAAATTTTGTTTTCAAAGTGGGAGATTGTTAAACATGTTTTAAACTTTCAGAAACGTCTTTTGAAAATCAAAACGGAATTGTGGAAGGCTATGAAAACAAGGTGGAGAAAGGGGTACTTTCTGTTTTTCTCTGTTTTTTCTGTCTTATTTTCCTTCAACAAAAACAACATGCAAAAGAATGTTTTTCTTATTCCAAAATTCAACCCAAGATTATGTATTTGTAGTCCATATATCAAAGAACAAATACAAGTCAAGAAAACACAAAATGGAATATTACAGTCTAGTGAAAACAAGTGTGGAAAACAGATACTTGGCTATATTTTGAGGGAAAAGTTTTAATAGAAAACTTCCATAAATCATTTTGTATTTTTGTTTCCTTGGATCCAAAAAAGTTCAAAGTTTAAATCAAGATGAAAAAAAGAATGATCCAAGTCTTGGAATAAAATCAGTTAAGTCACATCTAGAAAACAATAAAAGTGTTTTCAGGAAAATTTTGTATTGGTTTTAAAATGAAACAAATCTTGCATTGCATATAGGACCATTTTCATATGCACATGTTGGTTCAAACAAACATTTTGTTAGAAGAAAAAAAAAGTGTCCCACATTTTTTCTCCTTGATCTACAGTACAAGGTTCCAAAAACTAGGGTGTGACAGACCTTCCCGCCCTTAAAAGAATCTCGTCCCGAGATTCACAGGCAAGCGAAAAGAGGGTGTGACCAAAACAGCAATGTTAGAACATTAGTATACAAAAATTGGTGCTGGTGGTTGGTAACATTAAGAACAGGTGCTCCCCCCCTTTTATTTATCTTACCAAAATCCACTGGTAGGTTAGCTTTCCAAAGGTTAGGGTGCCATGTTCTAAACCTCGATCTTATTGTTCCTCAAAGTCATAATAGTTATCGAGGGGTTATTCTTTAGACACTGATCTGCTAGTTTCCAATCTCATATCTCTTGATAGGGCTGCCACTATGTCGCACCCGGACTTCTATAGGATACTCACCGGGCCGCTAAACAGTAGATGATTGGATTACGGGGCCTACCTGCACCCGCACCTCTTACGAGTAGGCCAACACGAATACGTGTGACAACCAATCTCTACTATCCATCGTCGGTGTAAACCATCCCATAGAAATCATACCATACACACATGGTACGTCAACGGCGTTTAACAAGTGATATCACAACAGATCTCTAAGACACAAAGAAATAGAAATAAGTTGCAAATAGCTCTCACTAGAGCAGAGATAGCAAATACAATCATGCAGAGGACACATGTCCCAACAATTCATCATTACATCACAGCGGAAGCATCCAAAGTGTCTGAGTGCAGACAAGAACCAAATAGGCCTAAGAGGCCGGAAATGAAAGGAAAACGGAGCCCATCCACGAAGTCTCGGATCCTGCCCGGGTCCGCTATCTACTCGTCAACAGCCTCGTCATACTCCACGTAGTAGCCACCATGGGGATCCTTGGAAACGTAGTCTGCAGAACACGCAGCCCCAAAGGGGTCAGTACAGACGAGTACTGGCAAGCAAGACTCACAAGATACCAAAGTGTACCCGGCAACACCAAGCACGGATGCTTTGGGTTCAACGGAAGAATAGGTGATACAAAAGTACGGCGACGGGCTGTAGTAACCAACTACAGAGACACGCTACAACATCCGGCTAACAGAAAGAGATAAGATCGCGTATCGTAACCAACTACAACTAACCACCAAACAAACCCATCCAATGTTACCCCTACTAAGGAAGCAACCCAAGGATAACTCACACTGTTGATTAGAGTTACATCATTCTTATGGTGGAAGTAATCTATATTACTAGTCAAGTTATTATAGTTAGGTGTAAGTTGTCTGAGTACTTGTTAGCCAACACTTTCACCAAGTCATCTATAACCGCGGACAACACGGCTTCTCGAGAAGATTTAACCCTGCAGGGATGCACCAATTTGGCCGTACACGTAATATTAACCCGCCAAATGGAATGGCCCTTCCACCAAGCGGGGCACTCAACACAACCCAACTCTTCTTCGCATCAAGCCCAAAGCACCACGTGCTGTGCGTGCGCGGCTAATCGAGCCCCCACGAAGAAAAGGGGGACCCTCATAGCACTGGAAGACCACGCCGCCCTAAATGCCGACTACAAAAGTTCCACCCTGGCCTCGGGTTCGCACCTGCATATGCATGCATCAAATGGAAAGCCCGAACTAAGTGTGGCGATTTGGACGAGATGCGAATCGAATCAAATTGAGGGGGGCGCCCATACACGCTTCCCACATGCGGTTAGTGCTCTCATCATGGATCAGTAGACAAGACCCTTTTCCTAATTAGGGTCGACACTAGCAGGCCTCAAAACCACGCCGGGCCTCCTGTCGGTGCCTTATCATCAAATTATTATTACCCATAACATTAACATGATTGTTGTTTAAACATCGAGCCCATAGAACATAATAAATATGGTAAAAGAAATAACGGATATCAGACTCGAGCACAACAACCCTAAGCATGCTAGTAAGACACATGCAACAAGCAACGGGGTTATAGGTGTGGAGGTGAGGCAATATCAGGGTTATAAGATAACATGTGATAGGATCGGGACCCAAGCAACGAATCATAGGGCTAGCAGAATAGACAACGGAAAGTATCGGTATCCAGTGTGGAGAGGACACACAATGGTTCATGTGAGTGAATACTTGCCTGCAAACTCAGTAGCCTGGTACTGAGCTAACTCCTCAGAACTAGTGTCGTAAACCTCGTCTGTCTCAACGTCGTCGTCTATTCGAGAAGAAGCAAACAAACAACGAAGAGAGGCGGACAATCAATAACATGGCATAATGCACAAACATGGGATGATGCATGACAATTTAGTTGATGCATCAAAGATAAGCTAATTGACATGGTAACATAATTAAATGGGCCCATATGCAATTTGGATTGCATATGGAAAACCCATGAATTAAGGTTGAATTAAATGATCTACAAGTAACCATCATGTGAAAGTTAATTATAATGATGCATGGATGATGTTAACAAAAAGGAAACAACAATAGCTTCAATTTGATATGTTGTATACCAAGTTTGGAATTTTATTTATTAAGTTAAGAAATTTGGCTTCTTAAATGAGTTACACAAGCATTTGTTGTTTTCACCAATTTTAATTGTTCAAAATAGATAACAAAATTCATATTTGGAAAGAACACAAAATTTTAGATGGAATACATGTTTCATTTGTTGAGAAAGGAATTAAAATGAATTACTTATGAATTAAACAAGTTTAAACAAGATATAAATGGATTTAATTCAAGTATTAATATTATTTGAATTTATTTGTTCAAAGCATTAAATAAAATTCATATTTGAAAAGATTATGTTTTCTAGTTTGAAAACATATTTTATATGTGCCATTTGAATTTAATTTGGATTAGTTATGAATTTAGCAATTTCAAATGATTTAAACAAGGTTTAAATTATTCAACCAATTTTAATTATTCAAAACAGGAAACAAATGGTTTAAACATGTAAAGAATTAAATTTGGTACAGAAATCATATTTTATTTATTTAATTTGGATTTGATATGCAAAAGTTATTTGAATTTTAAATTGCAGGGGTTATTTTGTGAGTTTAAAAGTTACAGAAATGTTCCAGGGGCTTGGATGCAAAAGAAACTTACAGAAAGGCCCCTGGAAGCCCTTTTCTACTTAGCAGAACAACCCTGGGCCACCGCCCAGCTGGCGCTGCGGCTGGGATGTGGCGTGGCACCCACTGCCTATGGCAGGTGGGCCCTGCCTGCCCGCGTGGCAAAGGAGCAAAAGGTGTGGGATTTAATCCCGTGGGGCGGGGATCGAACCCTGGCCCTCGTGTGCGTGCGCGCGGGGCGTTGCCACTGCGCTGCGCTGCTGTATCTTGACAGTATAGGAGCGCGCGGGGGTATGAGGTTCAGTTTCGCTTATCTGACGAAACTGAATTTCTTCAGCTAACTGAACCCCGACGAGGAACAGTCGTCGACGGCGGCCGCGGTACTGATGCTGCTGCTCGTGTGCGTGTGCGTGCGCAACTGACAAAGGTGAGAGAGAGGGAAGGCGAAGACGTGGTGCTCACCGAGGGGAAACAGAGGGAGGAGGAGGTGCTCGATGCGGTGGCAGTCGACGACGGCGACAGAGACAGGGACGGCGGCGATGATCTGATGCCTCCCAGGCTCTGTCGATGAAGCGAGGAGGGAGAGTACTGCACGGTGTTCACGTTCCTGTGCTCGCGAAAGCTCGACGATGACCACAACCCCTACACCCACCCCATCACTCTCCGTCCATGGCTGCTCGTCGAAACTTTCAGAAAATTCAGAGGCGAATTGGAGGGGATCTGAGAGGGAGGAGAAGAACTGGCGGCGGCAGGGAGGAAGCAGAGGGTTAGGGTTAGGGTTTGGGAGCTCGGGGGCTAGAACTAGGGAGGAAAAGGTGGGGAGGGAGCAGGTGGAGGGCGCCCTGCTGCGTGCGCGCTGGCGTCAGCTGACGCCAGCCGTACGGAGATAGAAGAAGGGGCCGCGGGCCTGCTGCGCGCGCGTGCTGGGGTGGTAGGTGGCTGGGCCGGCCCAGCTGGCCTGGCTGCCTCCCCCAGCTCGTTTTCCTTTTTATTTTTCTTCTTTCTCTCCTTTTTTTTGCAGAAAAGAAAAGGGAAGGAATAGATGGGTTTTGGGGTTGGAAAAATTTAGGAAAAAATGTTTATAAGTTATTTATTGTAAAAGCACCAATATGCAAACTTTTGTTTTTAAAAAATTTCAAATTGTGTTGTTGTTTGTAAATTAATTGAATTTGAGTGAATTTGATAATAATTAAATTATTGAAAAGAAGCAATTTAAATAGTTTAAAACTTTCTAGTTTATTGGAAACAAAAGATTGGTTTGTTTTGTAATTTTTATTTGGAACATTGTAACACAACAAGTATGAAACAAGAATTTGAATTTTTGGTTTGAAATTTAAATGGGAAAACAGAAACAATGCTTATGATGACATGATGCAAAACTTAATTTAAACAAAAGCAAACATTGTAATGGTTGTTTTCATACTTGGGATGTTACAAAACGCCCCCCCTTGAAGGAATCGCGCCCCGAGATTCCTACTGAGAAGAGGAAAGGCCCGGATACTTCTTGAGAAGATCCTCTTCGGTCTCCCATGTTGCCTCTTTATCGGAATGATGAGACCACTGCACTTTTAAGAACTTGGTGCTCTTGTTGCGAGTCTTACGCTCGGTCTCATCGAGAATGCGAACAGGATGCTCTTCATAAGAGAGGTCTTCTTGCAGATCAATAGAATCATGATCAACTGCACGACCTGGATCTTTGAAGCACTTCTTGAGCTGTGACACGTGAAACACATCGTGCACCTTGGATAGCTTTTCTGGAAGTTCAAGACGATAGGCATTTTCCGCACGCCTTGAGAGAATGTTGAAAGGACCAATGTATCTTGGTGCCAGCTTTCCTTTGACACCAAAACGATGAGTGCCTCTGAGGGGAGTTACACGGAGCTATGCTTTGTCTCCAGCTGCATAGACCATGTCCCTGTGCTTGCTGTCATAGTAGCTTTTCTGACGAGACTGAGCAATCTTGAGATTGTCACGAATGATGCGAACTTTCTCTTAGGCTTCCTTAACAATGTCAGGGCCTAAGAGTGAACGTTCACCAGCTCCAGACCAATTGATTGGACTCCTGCATCTGCGGCCATAGAGAGCCTCAAATGGTGCCATGCCTAGGCTTGCCTGGAAGCTGTTGTTGTAGGAGAATTCAGCATATGGAAGACATTCCTCCCATTTCATGCCAAAGGAGAGACCACATGCTCTAAGCATATCCTCGAGAATCTGATTGACTCTTTCGACTTGCCCTTGAGACTGAGGGTGATAAGTTGTGCTGAACATAAGTTTGGTGCCCAATGCTTCTTGAAAACTTTTCCAGAAATGAGAAGTGAAGATGCTTCCACGGTCTGAGCTTATTTCCAATGGAACACCATGAAGAGGAACAATCTTTGCTGTGTAGAGCTCTGCTAACTGGCTAGCTGAGAATGTCTCTTTGACAGGAAAGAAGTGAGCTACTTTAGTGAGTCGATCAATGACAACAAAGATTGCATTGTTGCCCCTCTTGGACTTTGGAAAACCAGTGACGAAGTCCATTTCAATCATGTCCCACTTCCACTCAGGGATTTTCAGAGGTTGGAGAAGACCGGATGTTTTCTGATGAACTGCCTTAACACGTTGACAAACGTCGCATTCAGAAACGTATTGAGCAATTTCACGTTTCATGCTAGGCCACCAATACAGTGTCTTGAGATCCTGGTACATCTTTGTACTTCCAGGGTGTATGGAGATAGGAGTTTCATGAGCCTCCTTGAGAATGACATCTTTGAGACTTTGGATTTGAGGAACTGCAATGCGTCCTTCGAAGAACACAGTTCCCTTGTCATCAATTGAGAAGGACTTAAATTTCTCCTTGCCTTGTTTGATGTGCTCTACCATCTTCTTGATTTCAGCATCACGAAGTTGTTCAGAACGAATCTTGTCCTCGAGAGTTGGACTGGCTGTCAAGTTTGCAAGATAGCCTTGAGGAACAAGACCAAGGTTGAGCTTCTGGAATTCTTCATGAAGTGGAGGTTGGCTTTCCATGATCATGAGATTATTGCAATACGACTTGCGACTGAGAGCATCGGCCATAACATTAGCCTTGCCTGGAGAGTAAGAAATGGTAAGATCAAAGTCTTTGATATATTCAATCCATCTCCTTTGTCTGAGGTTTAGATCTGGTTGAGTGAAGATGTATTTCAGACTCTTATGATCGGAAAAGATTTCAGTGCGATTACCCAACAAGTATTGTCTCCATTTCTTGAGGGCAAATACAACTGCTGCGAGTTCAAGGTCATGAGTGGGATAATTGAGCTCATGGGTGTTCAACTGACGTGAAGCATAAGCCACAACTTGACGTTCTTGCATAAGAACTGCACCTAGACCTTGGAGAGAAGCATCACAGAATATTTGGAAAGGTTTGGTAGGATCTGGGCCAACCAAAACTGGTGTAGAAGTGAGTTTAGTCTTGAGGAGATTGAAACTTTCATCACATTGTAGAGACTAAACGAACTTATTGTCCTTCTTTGTGAGGTCAGTGAGAGGTTTGACAATCTTGGAGAAGTTTTGGACGAAACGACGGCAATAGCTAGCCAAGCGAAGAAAACTTCTTACTTGCTTCACCGTCTTAGGAGGTTTTCAATCAACAATTGCTCTAACCTTTTTTGGATCAATGGCTATGCCCTTGGCAGAAATGACATGACCAAGGTAAGCAACTTCTGAAATCCAAAACTCACATTTGGAGAATTTGGCATAGAGACGATGCTCGCGAAGTTTCATGAGAGTGAGACGAAGATGTTCTTCACGCTCTTCCTCGGATTTTGAGTAGACAAGAATATCATCAAGATATACCACAACGAACTTGTCGAGGTATTCATGGAAGACAGAATTCATGAGTCGAGAGAAGGTCGCCGGTGCATTGGTGAGACCAAAGGACATGACGGTGTATTCATATAGACCGTAGCGAGTGGTGAAGGTTGTCTTTGGAATATCTTCTTTTCTGATCTTTATTTGATGGTAACCCATTCTCAAGTCCAGCTTGGAGAATATTGAGGCTCCAGCAAGTTGATCAAAAAGATCATCGATACAAGGAATTGCATACTTGTTTTTGATGGTTTTCTGGTTAAGAGGACGATAGTCAACAACGAGTCTCTTTGTTTGATCCTTCTTCGCAACGAACAGAGTTGGGCAACCCCAAGCCGAGGAACTAGGTTGAATGTAACCTTTTTCCATGTACATATCGATTTGCTCCTTTAACAATTTCAGTTCAGGAGGAGCTATCTTGTATGGATGCTTAGAGATTGGAGCAGTACCTGGTTCAAGTTCGATCACGAACTCAACCGCTCTGTCCGGAGGCATTCTTGGCAATTCTTCTGGAAAGACGTCAGGGAATTCGCAAACCACCGGAACATTTTCAAGTGAAGGTAGAGGTTTTGCATTGAGGGTGTATAGCTGGATGGAACTTGATTCATGTGGAGAATAGACTATCTGGCCAGAAGGGTGGAACAGAGTTATTGACTTTTGAGCATAGTCAATTTTTGCTTTATTGGCCTTCAGCCAATCCATACCAAGAATGACATCAATGTCAGAATTGCCAAGTAGTATGAGAGAAGCAAGGAATATGTGGTCTCCAATTAGAATTTGATTTCTGTGACTGATCTTAGACGTTTGCATAGTTGCTCCAGGGGAGTTGACCACTAGCGGCGAACCCAAACCAACAAAAGGGAGTTTAATTGTTGTCGCAAAGATCTTTGACACGAAAGAATGTGATGCTCCGGTATCAAACAACACTTTAGCTGGATTAGAGTTTACGGGAAATGTACCGAGAACGACGTCAGGAGCTTCCTCAGCTTTGTCGATCTTGACATGATTCACCCTTGCGGTCCTCCCGACAGGCCTGTTGTTGGAGTTGAAGGCCTTATGCGGGGGAGCGCGCACCATTGCCTGGTTTGTGTTAGGACGAGGTGGTGGTGGAGGTAGCTGCCTCTGCGTGCACTTGTCGGCGTAGTGTCCCGTCTGCTTGCACTTGTAGCATGTGACGACACGAGGAGGCCCTGGCCTTGGCTGCCCCATCGAAGCCCTTGGATCATTCAGCTGAGCAGGGTTGGGTGGGCGGGGAGCGAAGCCTGGAGAAGTTTGGGCGTATGGAGCCCGAGTGACAGCAACATTTGGCACCCAGATGCGGCGCTTCTGCGGAGGGGTGGTCATGTTGGAGGAGGAACCACCCTCACGCGAGTGCTTGCGAGACTCCTCGAACGCCTTGCGCCCATTTTCTTCATTGAGCGCGGTGTTAACGAGCTCCTCGAAGCTGTTGGCCTTGATATTTGTGAGGGCATACTTAAGTTCCGGGTTAAAACCTCTGCGGAACCTTGCCATCTTCTTAGCTTCAGTGGACACCTCATCTCCAGCGTACCGAGCGAGGCGATTGAACTCACTCTGATACCCGATGACGTCCAACTTGCCCTGCCTGAGAGAGCAAAACTCTTCACGAATTCTTTCCATGAGACCATCTGGAATGTGGTGCTTCAGGAAGGCCTCCTTGAAACGATCCCACGTGACTGGCATCCTAGTTCTCATGGCCTGGAAATTTTCCCACCACGAAGCTTCCTGACCCTTCAGCAGATAGGAGGCATACTTAACCTTGTCTTCTTCATCTACGTGTGCAATCTCCAGAGCCTTGGCTGTCTCACGGATCCAGTCATCAGCGTCCAGAGGCTCGCGTGTGGCCACGGAAGCTTTTGGGCCCAGACTGAGAAACTCCTTGATACTGACTCGTGGAGCTGTCTGGTGGATGTGCTGATTAGCCTGAAACTGGGCCATCTGCGTCATCACTTGGGTCATCTGAGTCAACAGCTCCGCGATTGGCGGTGGCTCAGGCGTGTTGTTCCTTGTTGGAGGCATCCTGAATGGAAATGCATTTTAGCACAACAATAGAAAGGGATAGACTTGGCAACCGAAAGAGAGATTATTCCGACATATGAATAGATAACCACAAGGTTCACCATCACATGTTCAAATACATCAGAATATCCAACACACCATAAATGGTTCGAATACCAAAGGATAACTAAACATAGCTAAGAATGGATACATCGGTACTCCCATGCTCATCACGCAGGACGGCGGCTAGGAGTACGGCGAGAGGTACGGTGAGGAGCACGCCCACGAAAGTATGTGGAATGACGATCCACGTAGATCTGACGTGGTCTGAGCCCGACTCTAGGTGTGGTGAAGTACATAGCATCGACTCTCTGTGCTCCAAAGCGTGGAATCCCAGTGTAACCAGCACCAATGTTAAGGAGTGGACCTCTGATCGGCTCGTAACCTCCAGCATCTGGCAGACGACGCCCAACTGGCTGATCGAAACGTGCAAAGCGCTCGTCTCCAACAAAGTCTGTGATGTAAGTCGCCAGACGAGTCAAAGCAAGGTAGAGCTGCTCCCTGACTGAAGCTAAATCCTGAGATAGTGTGCTGGCAAGTGCGTCACTGTGTCTCACAAACTGAGCGGTGGTGTGCAGCCTGGAGTTATCATGCTCGTAAACATCCAAGTTGTCGTAGAGAGTGAAGTGAGCTCCCTCCGAAGTGATGTAACCACGAGGGATGTGGCGATAGATAGAATCGTCAAATCCCCAGTAGTCAGCACACAGGACGGTGAGGCTCACATAAGCTGCCTGCTGCACAGCCATATCCACTGTGGAACCCACTGCCTCGTAGCGGTGAACTACGCTCATGCCATCATCTGACAGAATGTAGACGATAGCCTGGTAGTAGGTCTGCTCAAACTCTCGCTGCTGCTCGTAGACCTGGTACTCTGGTGCCCAACGGAACCCGAGATAAGTGACCATGTCTCTCAGCATCTCCGGATAACCGGCGGTGCTCTCGCAACGAGTCATACGAACCACCTGCGGGTAGAACCTGAGATCCATCTGCAGATGATCGGGGAAGCTTTGATTAGATGCCGGTAGAAGAACTGAAGTGGAAAGCAACAACAAGGTTTCAACGGACGAAAAGGATGTTGAGAAGAACAGGATATCGAAGCAACATTCGGGAAACACGCGACCAAAACACTCCTGAGGTACTACGGAACCCATCCGGGCTTCTAAAGGATCAATATCTACTGCTTAAGGAATAGAGGATCTGCTTCCGGGGCTTACACGCCTCCGTTCTCAATCGTGAGTAGGCAACATGATAAATCATGTCACAACCACCTCCATTCCTATGGTCTAGTAGATATAACCATCCTAGAGAAACCAGGATACGTGAAATCCTAACTTGAAAGTTTAGATGAGAAGGGAAAAACAACATTGCACTTCCTTACCAGAAAAAGGGAGGGTGGGTGGGGAAAGAAATAAAAGAACAGAATTCCTACTCTCACGTTTCATTTTTCCTATATAGCTACAAAATAGTTTCTAGACTCAACTGCGACCAGTAAAAGGGATCCTACAGGCAGACATGCTCTGATACCATTTGTCGCACCCGGACTTCTATAGTATACTCACCGGGCCGCTAAACAGTAGATGATTGGATTACGGGGCCTACCTGCACCCGCACCTCTTACGAGTAGGCCAACACGAATACGTGTGACAACCAATCTCTACTATCCATCGTCGGTGTAAACCATCCCATAGAAATCAGGATACTACCATTGACGTACTTCATACCATACACACATGGTACGTCAACGGCGTTTAACAAGTGATATCACAACAGATCTCTAAGACACAAAGAAATAGAAATAAGTTGCAAATAGCTCTCACTAGAGCAGAGATAGCAAATACAATCATGCAGAGGACACATGTCCCAACAATTCATCATTACATCACAGCGGAAGCATCCAAAGTGTCTGAGTACAGACAAGAACCAAATAGGCCTAAGAGGCCGGAAATGAAAGGAAAACGGAGCCCATCCACGAAGTCTCGGATCCTGCCCGGGTCCGCTATCTACTCGTCAACAGCCTCGTCATACTCCACGTAGTAGCCACCATGGGGATCCTCGGAAACGTAGTCTGCAGAACACGCAGCCCCAAAGGGGTCAGTACAGACGAGTACTGGCAAGCAAGACTCACAAGATACCAAAGTGTACCTGGCAACACCAAGCACGGATGCTTTGAGTTCAACGAAAGAATAGGTGATACAAAAGTACGGCGACGGGCTGTAGTAACCAACTACAGAGACACGCTACAACATCCGGCTAACAGAAAGAGATAAGATCGCGTATCGTAACCAACTACAACTAACCACCAAACAAACCCATCCAATGTTACCCCTACTAAGGAAGCAACCCAAGGATAACTCACATTGTTGATTAGAGTGACATCATTCTTATGGTGGAAGTAATCTATATTACTAGTCAAGTTATTATAGTTAGGTGTAAGTTGTCTGAGTACTTGTTAGCCAGCACTTTCACCAAGTCATCCATAACCGCGGACAACACGGCTTCTCGAGAAGATTTAACCCTGCAGGGATGCACCAATTTGGCCGTACACGTAAGAATAACCCGCCAGATGGAATGGCCCTTCCACCAAGCGGGGCACTCAACACAACCCAACTCTTCTTCGCATCAAGCCCAAAGCACCACGTGCTGTGCGTGCGCGGCTAATCGAGCCCCCACGAAGAAAAGGGGGACCCTCATAGCACTGGAAGACCACGCCGCCCTAAATGCCGACTACAAAAGTTCCACCCTGGCCTCGGGTTCGCACCTGCATATGCATGCATCAAATGGAAAGCCCGAACTAAGTGTGGCGATTTGGACGAGATGCGAATCGAATCAAATTGAGGGGGGCGCCCATACACGCTTCCCACATGCGTTTAGTGCGCTCATCATGGATCAGTAGACAAGACCCTTTTCCTAATTAGGGTCGACACTAGCAGGCCTGAAAACCACGCCGGGCCTCCTGCCGGTGCCTTATCATCAAATTATTATTACCCATAACATTAACATGATTGTTGTTTAAACATCGAGCCCATAGAACATAATAAATATGGTAAAAGAAATAACGGACATCAGACTCGAGCACAACAAACCTAAGCATGCTAGTAAGACACATGCAACAAGCAATGGGGTTATAGGTGTGGATGTGAGGCAATATCAGGGTTATAAGATAACATGTGATAGGATCGGGACCCAAGCAACGAATCATAGGGCTAGCAGAATAGACGACGGAAAGTATCGGTATCCAGTGCGGAGAGGACACAATGGTTCATGTGAGTGAATACTTGGCTGCAAACACAGTAGCCTGGTACTGAGCTAACTCCTCAGAAGTAGTGTCGTAAACCTCGTCTGTCTCAACGTCGTCGTCTATTCGAGAAGAAGCAAACAAACAACAAAGAGAGGCGGACAATCAATAACATGGCATAATGCACAAACATGGGATGATGCATGACAATTTAGTTGATGCATCAAAGATAAGCTAATTGACATGGTAACATAATTAAATGGGCCCATATGCAATTTGGATTGCATATGGAAAACCCATGAATTAAGGTTGAATTAAATGATCTACAAGTAACCATCAAGTGAAAGTTAATTAGAATAATGCATGGATGATGTTAACAAAAAGGAAACAACAATAGCTTCAATTTGATATGTTGTATACCAAGTTTGGAATTTTATTTATTAAGTTAAGAAATTTGGCTTCTTAAATGAGTTACACAAGCATTTGTTGTCACCAATTTTAATTGTTCAAAATAGATAACAAAATTCATATTTGGAAAGAACACAAAATTTTAGGTCGAATACATGTTTCATTTGTTGAGAAAGTAATTAAAATGAATTACTTATGAATTAAACAAGTTTAAACAAGATTTAAATGGATTTAATTCCAGTATTAATATTATTTTAATTTTATTTGTTCAAAGCATTAAATAAAATTCATATTTGAAAATATTATGTTTTTCTGGTTTGAAAAAATATTTTATATGTGCCATTTGAATTTAATTTGGATTAGTTATGAATTTAGCAATTTCAAATGATTTAAACAAGGTTTAAATTATTCAACCAATTTTAATTATTCAAAACAGGAAACAAATGGTTTAAACATGTAGAGAATTAAATTTGGTACAGAAATCATATTTTATTTATTTAATTTGGATTTGATATGCAAAAGTTATTTGAATTTTAAATTGCAGGGATTATTTTGTGAGTTTAAAAGTTACAGAAATGTTCCAGGGGCTTGGATGCAAAAGAAACTTACAGAAAGGCCCCTGGAAGCCCTTTTCTACTCAGCAGAACAACCCTGGGCCACCGCCCAGCTGGCGCTGCGGCTGGGATCTGGCGTGGCACCCACTGCCTATGGCAGGTGGGCCCTGCCTGCCCGCGTGGCAAAGGAGCAAAAGGTGTGGGATTTAATCCCGTGGGGCGGGGATCGAACCCTGGCCCTCGTGTGCGTGCGCGCGGGGCGTTGCCACTACGCTGCGCTGCTGTATCTTGACAGTATAGGAGAGCGCGGGGGTATGAGGTTCAGTTTCGCTTATCTGACGAAACTGGATTTCTTCAGCTAACTGAACCCCGACGAGGAACGGTCATCGACGGCGGCCGCGGTACTGATGCTGCTGCTCGTGTGCGTGCGCAACTGACAGAGGTGAGAGAGAGGGAAGGCGAAGACGTGGTGCTCACCGAGGGGAAACAGAGGGAAGAGGAGGTGCTCGACGCGGTGGCAGTCGACGACGGCGACAGAGACAGGGACGGCGGCGATGATCTGATGCCTCCCAGGCTCTATCGATGAAGCGAGGAGGGAGAGGACTGCACGGTGTTCACGTTCCCGTGCTCGCGGAAGCTCGACGATGACCACAACCCCTACACCCACCCCATCACTCTCCGGCCATGGCTGCTCGTCGAAACTTTCAGAAAATTCAGAGGCGAATTGGAGGGGATCTGAGAGGGAGGAGAAGAACTGGCGGCGGCAGGGAGGAAGCAGAGGGTTAGGGTTAGGGTTTGGGAGCTCGGGGGCTAGAAATAGGGAGGAAAAAGGTGGGGAGGGAGCAGGTGGAGGGCGCCCTGCTGCGTGCGCGCTGGCGTCAGCTGACGCCAGCCGTACGGAGATAGAAGAAGGGGCCGCGTGTTGGAACGCGTAGAGATAAACGAAAACTTTTTCCTACGCGATGCTTCCAAGATCTAGCCGAGGTAGAAGGCCACGATGATTACCACTAGACGCGCGGTTGCGGATTATCGGTGAAGCGCGTCGGGGCAGTGCAGTCCCACGATCCGGTCCGGCCGATCCAATCCCTCGAACGTCGAAGTGCTGAACGTACAGCACCTCTGCCGGTATCCACACATACGAGGAGGAGCTCCGACGGCGGACTGCTAGGTCCGGTGCGACGGCTGGACTGAGTGGGGCTAGGGTTCCCAACGCATGGGAGAGTGGACTAACGTTCCCGCTGGGCAACCTGCGCCCCTCTTTATATAGCGTATGGTAATGGGCTTCACAACACTTGTGGCCCATTCCCTCTGTGAGTCCGACTCACAAAACCAGTCCATTTCTGGTTCGGGTCCAACCCGACCAATACTTGCTCCCGCTCTTAAGTGTGCGACCCTGCAGGCTCATGGCGACTTGGACACGATTGGAGTCCAACCCCCAATCGATCAATCGGTAGCGGCTCCTAGCAGAACGTGCCGACTCCCAAGTACCATTGAGTCATGACGACATACCTTTCAATGTGATATTCATCTTAGTCCCTTTTGCCTCACGATATACCTTGTTGAACTATAGGCGATTCATCGTCATCCCTTTAATAGTTCAACTCTCTTCTCGATCCGTGATATGTGATTCATCTGACTAACTCTTAGTCAACCGACACAGTTAACACTTAACTGAGTCGCGCATGGCCATGCTTCCTGAATCATATCACTCGAGAGGGCCCAGAGAATATCTCTCCATTCGGAGGGGCAAAATCCCATCTTGATCATCCACATCACGCAGCTTGCTTCCCATTCGACCCGAACTCTGCCTTTATAGTTGCCTTGTCACAGAACAACGTTTGACAGAACCTAAGTCGGTGATCCACAACTCGGATTGTGCGACAACCTCAGGTCTAAGGATTACATTGATTGAGACATGCAAATGACGACTTGATCGTTGCATCTCAATGTGGGTCAGTCCGACTTGCTAAACTCTTTAGCCAAGTCGGTGAACGTTGGAATAGCATCACCATGCCCATGACAAGTGGAACCGTGTCATCAGCCAACACTCACATTAGTCTAGGGTGTGTGTCCAGCACAACCTAAATGACCAAGGACAATCTAGTATGAACAACATGAATATATAGTTCCACAATCGAATCACATATTCAATGACATATATCAGATGTTCAAAACAAGGACAACTTAATAACTTTATGAATACAGTGGGAATTACATCATACATGATTGCCTCTAGGGCATATTCCCAACACCGCGGGCCTGCTGCGCGCGCGCGCTGGGGTGGTAGGTGGCTGGGCCGGCCCAGCTGGCCTGGCTGCCTCCCCCAGCTCGTTTTCCTTTTTATTTTTCTTCTTTCTCTCCTTTTTTTTGCAGAAAAGAAAAGGGAAGGAATAGATGGGTTTTGGGGTTGGAAAAATTTAGGAAAAAATGTTTATAAGTTATTTATTGTAAAAGCACCAATGTGCAAACTTTTGTTTTTCAAAAATTTCAAATTGTGTTGCTGTTTGTAAATTAATTGAATTTGAGTGAATTTGATAATAATGAAATTATTGAAAAGAAGCAATTTAAATAGTTTAAAACTTTCTACTTTATTCGAAACAAAAGATTGGTTTGTTTTGTAATTTTTATTTGGAACATTGTAACAGAACAAGTATGAAACAAGAATTTGAATTTTTGGTTTGAAATTTAAATGGGAAAACAAGTGAAAACAGAAACAATGCTTATGATGACATGATGCAAAACTTAATTTAAACAAAAGCAAACATTGTAATGGTTGTTTTCATACTTTGGATGTTACACACTATCAACTAGTTACTAGAACCATCACTAGGATATCAAGTTAAGATTATTATTCCACCATTATATCCTATGGGGTATAAACTCTATCATCATAACATAGTTCAATCTATCAGACATTCACCAATCTTTCGCAAACAAGAGCTTTCCATTGCTCCTTTCCTAAAACTCCTGAAAATCTACTATCCCTTCTTAATCTAATCTATACTTAGAAAGGCAAATCTCAAATCATTTGTCTCCCTCAAAAGTTATTTTCTCCACGATCATATTGCCAAATCTAAACCAACAAATTCAATAATCATATACCCATAATGATCCACTTTCTAACCACTTATATAAATCATTTCAAACTATCCAGACTCCTACCTCATCAATAAAGCTAAACTATTTTCCCAAAGAACAATCTCACAGAACGTGACAAGCTCCAAAACTATATCTCCAAGAATAATCATCTACTACCTCCAAGCCACATTTTGATATTTCTTAAAATCCAAAAATCATTCTCTAATGTCCACCAATTCCTTCCTATAACCAATCCAATATTTCTCCAATATGTCCTTCATCACAATTGAAAAATCTATTCCAATCCAACATAATCTTCTCAATAATCTACTTCTAATCAGTCCAACCTTCAACCATATAAACAAGTGCTTCCTAAAATCCAATAGTTTCCACCGATATTTCTAAACCTCCAATCATTCTTCTATGTTGCCAATTTTAGTTCCAGATATCTTCCAAAGTTCTGGGTTCCACAACTGGTTAGCCAGAGATAATATACCCTTGGTTCAAATCATATAATTTCTTATTTTCTCCCAAACTTCCACTCCTATTATAAACCTCAAAATCATCTCCACAAACCTTACATACTAAGATCTGGTTCTTCCAAAATACATACACGAGAGATCTTATTGCCTAGTAAAATCATAGCTCAAAACGCAAATATTCCCTTTAACTTCCTCTTTCTGTCAAATAGCTATAAACATCCTAAGGCACCTTTCTCCTTGGTTTAGAAAATTTTATTAGTAGTTTTAAAGCAGATGTTAGGTCTTAAGCTAAAGTTAGATAAAGTACGTTAGTGTCGTTAATGTGGGGACCCCAGACTGGCAGTCCAAGACCTCCAGTATGTATACATTCACAATCCCATGATCAGTTAATCGTGAACAACATACTCGATTTGGCATTGCAGATTACAACATCCACTACACGAATACACGGCTTACACAACTGGTCACATGAGTCAGTTGAAAACAACTGCCGCGCAGGGCAGGAAAATACACTAAACAGCGGAAGTCTTCAAAACACACACGTGGTAAACCCAAGTCATGCCTTGAGTACCTACGGGCTACTTACTCGGACGTTCCTAGTTCGCACAATCGTCAACGACACCATGTTCTTCAGGTTCTCCGGGTTTCTACTCAAAGTATGGCTAAGCCAATAGCCAGGGACGAAACCAATATGAGTACATTGGATTGTACTCGCAAGACACCCCAAATGAAAGCTAAACATGCAATTATGCATATATAAAGGTGGTAGGAAGGCTGTAGTTAGGGTTCAACTAGCCATGATGAATTTAGTTTTAATTTTCTTTGTTGAAGAATATTCTTCAAAAAGATATTTAATTTCTCTTGTAGATATTTCATATCCACAAGGTTTTTATAAAGCATTCTAAATAAAAGAAAGTTTTTCTTTGCAAAACTTCTTGGAAGATCACATCTTGAAGATCATCATTTATCCTATACCTCAAAGATACAATCATTCCCTTTCCAGTACCTCCCAGGTACAATTTCCAAGACACTTTTCAAGCCTTTTGAAAACATTGACACAATGCTAGCTACATGGCCATTCAACTGTCCATATCCGAGGACGCAGATATTCTGAATAGTTTTACTCTGCAGAGGTGTACACAATCCACAAATCCAGTACATCACCGTGAACAACCACGGACTGTCCAAGACAGTATGCAAACATCAGATAACTAGCCCTAACTATCCACTATGCAAGTGCTAGTAAATGAATACCTCTTCAACTAGGTTTGTTCTCCCCGGCACCGAGTGAGTCAGTCGTATCCATACAGATTCCCCTGAGAACACACCGCCATGGCAGGAGACCCAACTATTCCAACCGGTGGCGAACTTAATCCCCAAACTCTGTATGTCCTGTTTCTTCCTTTATAGCGAGAATTCGGTTCGGGGGACTCTAACCCCTATCGCACATTGAGGTAGACACGGACTAACACCGACAAGCTTCTAGCTAGACCCCGTTCCCATATTGGGGTAATGTGGCATCACGGCTTGGTTGTCCGGCGAAGACTAGGTTATGTGTCATTTTTGGAAAAACAAGTCGAAAAATTTCCTCCTTCAACAAAACCTCCCTCGGAGAAGGTCCCACCTTTCCTCAGGGTTTTTGTAAAGCTTTTGTTTTCCAAAAACACCAAGTTAAAATGTCCACTAAGGGACTTAAGTTAATAAAGTGATGATACTAAAATACCTAAAGGGATTGGTAACACCAAGATTATATAGTGGATATAGCATAATAGAAACATAAAATAGATAGTGGTATAGTCCACTTAAAATAATAGCTTTTGAATCAAACTTTTGTAAAACTTCAGAAGTAAAACATGCATGATAAATAATGATAAGTAAACAACGAGCAATCATTTATAGTGGCTTGCCTTGGCACTGGTCTTGGTCTTGCTCTTGAAATAAACAAGAGTTGCAATAAAAACCTCTCCGGGAAATAATACCGTCTTCGTTATCTAACGTCGTAAAAACAAAAAGGAAAACACCCAATAAGAACCAAAAAAGGCAAGCACTTGATAACCAAGTAAACCTATAGCAAGCAATCCATCAAATAAATACAATCAAAAACAAAAACACTAGAGTACACACCAACAAGCAAGGCATGCACAAACAACACACATGAATAACACTAGAATAGATGCTATGGGTCCGCAACCAAAATGGCATGAGTCCAGTGGGTGTGCCACTCTCATAACATGGCCATATAAGGTTAAATGACTCTCTGGTCATTCAAGAGGATGAATAAAATGACAAGAAAACAAACTAGAAACAACTACACATGCATAGGAAAATAATAACAATCAATACGACAACCCCTTAGTAACACATTCTTTTCTAAACATGAAGAGATAATATAACCAGTAGCTAAGAAACCTAATAACAGATACAAAACAATAAAAAACATGTCATGGAATCACTCAGTACATGAAAATAATCATGGAGCAAAATAGCCACTAAAACGAGTGATGGAAAAAGGGCTATTTAGACATGCATACATGCATAACAATAATAGATCATCAAACATGGTTTATTATAACATGATAGATATATAAGATAGCATCCATATAACAGAGAAAACAACACCTATACATGCTAGTAATATCAAAATAACAATCTAAGTAATGCATCAATAGTTAAGCATACAAATAACTATTATGGCAGAAAACACCCAAAACTAGCATGGCATGCCAAAATGATCTAGACCTTATTAAACATGCAAGCAAGTGTAAAATGCTAAAATAACAGTATATATGATATGTAAAACTATACTATGGCATTTACTCAAGTCATCACAATAAAAAGGAAATATCTAATATTAACCTATTTTCACTAGGAAAACAATCCTATGAGAATTAAATCCTAACCACATGGTTTTCACACACAAATCCTAACATGATAGTGACACACTCAAAGCACAACTCAAACATGTATTACCACCCTAAACATGCTAGGAATCATATTTTTAACAAAAACAATGTAACACAACAATTTAAAAAGACATAAAAATAGATAGCAGAAAAGGACAAAACACTAAATAATTTACCAAGCCTATTATGTAACTCCTAAAATCATGAAAACCTAGTATTAGGTGCTCCTAGTCACTAGAAAACCAACACAATTGGATTCACATAAAAAAGCATCACCGATAAAATTAAATAAATCACTGAAGTGCGGCCTAAAACTAACTTTTTGCATGTAATTTGCACTCAACAACTCAAGTCAACACAAGGCCAACTGCCGCATATATATATATATATCAACAAGGCATACTCAGAAAATTTTACTTTGCATGATTTGGATACATAAAACTCAAGTTATGTATTTATTTGTGAAAAAGAGTGCTTCTAGAAATTATTTTACTTCTCTTAAAATATTGCACCAAACATGGATCTGTAGGTTAGAGGTGGTAAATAAAATGCATCTCTATCATAGTAATGTTTTGTGTGGCAACTTTTATTGATTAACATTTTCATTTCTATTTAAAGCAAACAGGAACAAACAGATCTGCTGGAAAAGAATTAACAACCTGCAGAAAAATTTGATAACGGGCTGGATCTGAAGGGAAATGGGCCACGCAGAGGCTAGCCGGCCCGCGAGTGAGCGCGCGCTGCCGAACCGGTAAGCCGTCGTCCGATCAGAAGTCGACGGCTGAGATAAAAAGAGCCTTGAATCAAAGGGAGACGTAGGATGTAGATCTGAGGTTCCTCGAGTGCCCACGTCACTGCTCGCCGGCGATTAACAAAAGTGGAACTTCGATGGATGGCGGCTGAGCAAGGTCATGGATGGTGGCGGCTCTACACAAGATGAACTTAGAAATTAAGATGGGCACGAGTCGATTAGGGTGGAGAGGAGCCCAGGGGAAGAAACGAGGAGGGCGGAGCGGTCTTGAGATGCAGATGTGACGAGGAGTTCGTCCGCGGCGGTCGGTTGTTGATCCCGGTGAACAGCAAGGCTAGGGAGAGTGGTTTCATTGCTGGCGCTCGATTAGAGGTATCACGAGGTGGACAAACTTTATGGAGATCTAAAAGGATAGCTTGGGAAGGTTTGTCTTTGGAGCTCGGTGCCCGGCGTCCATGGTGGCCACGGGTGTGCTCGTTAGAGCTCAATGAGGCACAGAGAGCATGTCAGGGAAGCTCACGGGGTGATGCGGTACTCGAGGGACGTATGGGGAGGAGCTTGAGGTGCTGGGGTGAGTGGAATCGAGTGTTCCCTGTTCTCACCCGCAGGTGTTCGACAGGGAGTAGAGGAGGAAGGATATCGAGCTAGGGAAAATGAGGATCACAGGTAGGTTTATGGAGGGCTTGAGGAGCTAGCTGACAAGGCCGCGAACCTCTGCATACTACCCAAGTGTTGGAACACGAGCGAGGTGGGGAGGGCGTTCTAGGCGCCATGGCCAGCGCACGAGTTGGGAGGAAAGAGACAATGATAAAGTGAGAGTCTTTGCCAGAGGAGTTTACGAGTGCGAGAGGGGGCTTCTGGCGCAAGGGTTCTACCCTGGATGGACTAGGGTGGTGGATGGAGAAAGAGGGGGTAATCACCATCCTTGTCCTCATGTTGGTGGCTTTGATGGAGAGGGGTGGGAGTTGGTATACCATGTCTAGGAGGTGAGGGGAAATATTTCTACTCCTCAGAACAACAGAGAGGTAGAGAGAGTGCACTGATTGGCCAGGACATGCATGAACTCAGTAGTGTCCAGAATAACTAGAGGATGTTTTTGTTTGTTTTCGTCAATAATTTGAATATAACATATGTTAAATATTGTGTCCATTGGATAGAGAGTGAGAAATGGAGTCTACGGATGTTGGCCTCAAGAGTTTTTGAAAATATTTGTTTCACAAAATTTTGGGAATTCAAAAAGTGCTGAAAGTGGTTTTAAATGTTTTCTCCAAACTTTTCACATAATTTCCAAAAAAATTCTATAAATAATTCCCACATCACCATAGGCATGTTGGGTAATTTTTCCAAGATTTTAGGAAATACTTTTTTTCACAAAATATTTAAAGTCCATTTCTGTCTTTTTGTAAAATGGAAAATAATAAATAGTAAAATATTTTTAAAAGAAAAAATTTGAGTTGGGATGATACACTATATAATATAGTCTCAAAAGCTATTTTTATTAAGCAACTCTTTTGAAAATATATGAGGCACCAAGTGGAAAAAGGGTGAAACATGGGTTTATTTAATAGGCCAAAAACCAAGAGAGATGAATAATTAAATGGCCATTGGAAAATAAATGGACCAAATGGAGGTGATATGTAAGTCATTAAGATTACAAGTATAAGTTGATGGGGCTTGAAAACAATAAGGAGTGATTTTGAGTATCATGGACAAAGTGCTTAGAGATAACAGGGATATGATCAATATTTTAGGGATGCCTTATAAAGGACTTTGAAATATGATACCGAAGGGTTTCAATATCCAAATTAATAACTTGGATGCATATTAGGGATAGGTAAAATCATATCCATGAAGTTACATTGATGAATAGAACAATATTTTACATAGAAACATGTCACCAAAGTTGCAGGTTTTAAAGGAAACAAAAGATGAGATAGAAATATGATGGAATATGATATTGATTCTTGGTCTTGTTATTAGTAGGTTTCATTCACTTAAAAAACACATATTCATCACAAACAAAAATAAATACTTCAAGGAAAACACAAGATAAGATCACACAAAACAGGTAATAACAATCACTCAAGCAAAAACGGTTATTCAATATAATTGCGAGGTGTTTTATCAAGTGTTAGTGTCGAGACATCGTAGTAGTTTTCATAGACGGGGGTGCCATGAGACTACGGTAGAGACGTGGGGTAACGGGATCGCGTGGTGGACAATTGACACAGGATTTACCCAGGTTCGGTACGTCGCGACAGTACGACGTTCCTACTCCTGCAATCTCACTAATCAGGGCTAAAGCCTGTGTATAGAATTACAATGTGAGGTTTAGATCTAGCTATTCGCTGAGGATCAATTTCCCGGCGAGTTAGCCTATAGCTTCTTCTCTGTTTATCTCATCTCCCGTCCGGCTTTATATAATAGCCGGATTAGGGCTTACAGAATAGGAAACCTAGAAGACTACGGTAACTATAACTTGGAAAGTAAGGAATCCGTCTTCTCCTCCAAGCCAGATCACGTGCGCCGTGATCTGGGTCCTTGTAGAATCCGGCTTCTGTCCGTCAGGTTACTGGGCCGCCCAATGGACCATAGCCCACTACCACTTGGGCCACCCTGGTAATCCGGCACTTATGACTACCATCTGATATACCCCTATTTGGTATATATCCGACACTAGCCCCCAAGAAGGATTAAAACTCTGATTCGCCGTCTTTCGCCAAATGTACTTTGTCCGAGAAATTTCGATCAGCAGTCTTGATTCTTCTTATTCTTCTTTGAAAAGAGATGGTAACGTGAAACTCGGAATCCTGAAAATCCGGCTTTTCTCTCACGATCCTTCACGGAGAAGGAACTTCCTACGTCAGCGCTTTAATCATGCTGACGTAAGGGACGTTTGGGTTTCACGCGGGAAACCCAGTAACGTATCTCTGACAGATTCTCACGGGAAACGAGGAGATAGCCATCATTACCCTGTCGTTTCATTTCCCGGATTTTCCGGCGAGTGACACGCGTTGATCACCCAACGGTCAGAATAGCCGTTGGCACGTTTCTTGACGGATTTCCGGCTATAAGTAGCCCTCTTCGTCCTCACAGAAATCCTTCCGCTCTCTCGCTATCCACGCCATTACTGCGCCCAAGCTCTCGAGCGAAGAACCAGTTCCGAACGCACACCGCGCCCAGAGCATCACCGGAGACGAACTGCGCCGCCACCTAATGGCATCCTCACCGTCCTCTCCCGTTCACTCCGCCGCGCACACTATCGAGGAGATCATCAATGACCTAGATCCAAGTCTGGGTTCCCCGACGCGCGCCGGCGACGAGCCGGAGAAGACCGTGGATTCCGCGGCGGACGGAGGTAATCCTTCCGCCGCCGCGAATCTTGCGGGCTCAAGCTCCGCGCCTACTCCGCCGTTTGCTCCTGAGACGGCAGAGGAAAAGATCACGCTTCATGGCGACGAGCGCACCGCTGCCGGAGCTAACGAAGAAATGGAATTCGTCGGCAACTGGAGTCCGAGTAATACTCCTCTCCTCCTCCTTCAGCGAATATCAAGGGAGGGATTAATAGTTAAAGTCAAATGGCGGAACTCGGAAGGTGAACTCGAGCCCAAACCAAAAGACGGGGAACGCGTCCTCCTTACCTCTCACATCACGAGAGGTATGGGTTTACCGCCTTCCGCCTTTTTCTTAGACGTCCTTAACTATTACGGCGTTCAGCCACATAACCTTTCTCCAAACTCCATCCTCTATCTAGCTAGTTTCCAAGCCCTTTTTGAAGGGTACCTTGGAATAGCTCCTAGTCTAGATTTTTGGCAATATTGTTTTGAGGTAAAACATAACATCACAGAAGGTATTTCTCCTATCTGCGGAACTATATCTTTCGCTCTCCGGAAGTTTAGAGAAGACTGGTACCAGAAGATAAAAATGCCGGAACCTGTCCAATCTTGGATGGGTTCTTTCTTTTACCATCAGGACATCCCATTCCCTGGTAAGGAAAACGGGGTTCCTCCATTTGTTAATTCCGCCGCCACCCCTCAAGAGAGTTGGACAGTTGAAGCAGTACAAACATTACCGGAAAACCTGATGAAGATAAAACGACGTATCACCAAGCTTACTTCCTCTCAGCCTTCTTTAGCTGGGAAGGATACCGTTTTATGTTGGTTTGGACGCCGTATTCAACCTCTTTCCTTTCGTTCCCGGCTCCTTTGCGAATACAAAGGGCCAGAAGATAGTATGAGGGGAACAGATAAGTCCTATACCAAGAATGATTTTATAAAGCGGCTTAACCAACTGGTCGCCACCTGCAATCAATATGTAGAAAGTCTGGCGATTTATCATGTGGAGAATCTGGCCCCTAAGGTATTTATACTTTCCTTGCTTCCGGGTTTTCCTCAGATTAACCTCTTTTCTCCGACTTTTAACGCATCGTTAATTCTTCCCTAGTTCGACGAACTTGGAGGAGCTGATCTTGCTTCCGACACCGAGCTTAGCGAATTACATGCTAGCTTTTATAATGATCGGAAACGCAAAAGGCATGTGACTTTCGGGGAAACGGTAACTGTTGACGGAATTCCCGTCGTCACATCCAGGTATTTTACTGGAACTTTCCTAGTTATTGTTCTCCTTTGGTTCTTCGAGATATTTATTTCTTGGATATTCTCCTTTCAGCCTTGCCCCAACTCCTCTGAAGACAAAGAAGCTGAAGAAACATAAAGCTGCTATCAAAGGAGAATCTTCTTATGTGACCATGGGCGTGAGGGGGAGAGCGGAAACACAGATGGGTAGAAATCTTCGATCATCTGGGGGAACCGAACCCATTTCCAACTTGGACAGCAATATCCGGATAAAGGAAGAACCATTCGACGACCTTGGATATATCCGTCTGGAGGCTAAGAAATTCTTCGCTCCTGCCCCTCTGATTCGCCCTTGGCCACAAGGCGGATTAATTGTTCGTAATGATTTCGTATTTTCACCTCGTCAGCTCATACAAGATGGCCTTCATCATGTTGGGATTCTTTTCTCTGACTATGCAAAAGAATTCAACGAGACCTTGGCAAACTTGAGAGAAATGAGCCAGGTAATATCTCTAGCCCCCAAGCAATAAGTTGAAAGCCTGATTTCTTCTTAATGCTTCTTACTACGCTTGTTCATACTTAAGCGTTTGTCTTTCATTTCCATGTTTCAGCATTCTGCTGATGCCATAAACTTAGAAGTTTTTAACAAGCTTAACATCAAGAATGAAGAAGTTAGAACCCTTCAATCTATTATTGAGTTAAAAAACAACGAGCTGGCATCATCTCAGCTACAGCTATCGGAAACAACAAGTATTTATTCTCTGCAGTTTTTTATCCGGAAAATGATTTTTCTCGAATTTTTTCTAGACTCGGAATATTTTTCTTGTCCTCCAGCTGCTTTAGCTAAGGCCAAAGAATTAGCTGAGGACGCCAGCAATGCCGCTCGGCTCCGTGAGGAAAACTTTAACCTTCGTAAGAAACTTATGAAGTCTCAAAAAGACCTGGAAGCCAGTAATCTGGCCCTTGGGATTGCTCAATCCAAGGCTTCTTTGCAGGCGGCGGAAAATAAGTCTGTTATCCAGGATTTGGAAAGTATGTTATTCCCACGCCTGAAAGAAAGTACCGAAATTGACAAGGTTCTTGGTAAGTTAGTTCCTTTTACCAATTTCTCCATGTCTTATTTTCTTTCTTCAATTTTTTCGCCTAACCTTTTTTGGTTGCTTTTTTCGAAAAAACAGGAAATTTTCCAGGACTTTCTCGAATTAAGAAAATCCGAGCTTTTGGGGAGGTATGGAACGCAATCAGAGATGCAGGAATGCAGTTGATTAACAAGTTCCTTCCCACAAGTGCTATGGAATTCTCGGAGGTTTATAAACTTCCGGGTGCCATCATGGAGGTGGCGGAGTCCAGGGAATCCATCCTGCGCTCCGCTGCACGGGGTGGTGCGCGCATGGCTCTCGGCCTTATGCGTCTGCACTACCCTGGTGCGAAATCTTGGCGCGTGGCATCCGGTATCCCTCAAGGATATACGGAAACCCAGCGAACCACCATCTTTGATGAAATCAAAGGTCATGCCACCAAGATTCCCTCTATGGTGAACATTTCCATCACCTATCCAGAAGAAGAGGTCCCGGTAGCCCCCGAGGATGACAGCAGCGAAGAAGACTCGGATGCTTGAAGGGCTGCACTTAACCTGGATGGTGGATTTATACAATAGGAGCATTATTTTTACAATGTAATTCATATTGTAATGCTTCTATTCAGTTTGTCGAAACAAGAACTCCGCCTTTTGCAGCTTTTGAATTATGAAATTCCTTGCAAGGTTTTCGGGTTTTACTATTCCTTTATCTTCTAGGTTCTCTGGCGTATATGTTTTAACTGTCCTTAGTATTTGAAAAGGGCTCAATAGCATTATGAAGCGTCATGCTGAGTAACTGGGTATAACCAATCAGTTTAAACTCGGAAACATGGATCATACTAAAGGCATTTTTACTAACTAGCTCTAGTGACCCAACACATGATCAATCAGATAATGCTTAGAGAACGGTAAGGAATTTTTGAAACTTGGGCACGCAGGCACAATCCGAGTTTCCTTTAGCCGTTAGCAGGCTGAAATCATTCAGTTTTTAAACGCCGAGCACGCAGGCATAATTCGGGTTAACATTGAGTATTTTGTAAGATCATTGGGAAATAGATTAGGTGGAATCATGCTTTCTACTATAATGAACTTGTAAAAACATGGATATCAGAATTCCGACAACTTTATTTCATGATCTCAAAAGATGTTTACATAGAAATTAAACTAAGTATAGAAGGGACGTAACTGCTGGATACTCCAAGGCCTCTTTGTCTCTCCTAGCTCAACATCTATCTTTCTCTTTCTTTTGCGATTCGGCTTCTCGGGATCGTCTTCCGTATCTCGAATGTCGACAAGATAATAGGATCCATTCTTCATGGCTTTACTTATGACAAATGGTCCTTCCCAAACTGGGGCTAATTTGTGCTTCCTTTGCTGCACCAGCCTCAGCACTAGGTCACCTTCTTTAAAAGAATGATGTTTGATTTTCCGACTATGGTAACGTCGTAAACCTTGCTGGTAAATGGCGGATCTTTGAAGCACAAGCTCTCTTTCCTCTTCTAAGAGATCAACGGCATCCTGTCGTGCTTCTTCGGCATCTGAGTCGTGGAAATCTTGCACTCTTGGGCTGTCATGGATCATGTCCGTTGGAAGAATAGCTTTCGCACCATAAACTAGGAAAAACGGGGTTTGCCCAGTTGACCTGTTTGGCGTCGTTCGAATACTCCAAAGTACGGAAGGTAACTCTTCTACCCATGCTCCAGCTGCTCTATGAAGAGGAGATTCGAGTCTTGGGCGTATTCCTTGCAGGATTGAGCTATTCATTCTCTCAACCTGTCCATTGGATTGCGGGTGTGCCACAGATGCAAGATCTAGGCGAATTCCCGTTTGTCGGCAATATTTTGCCAACTCTCCAATGGAGAAATTTGTCCTGTTGTCAGTTATTATGCTGTGTGGAACGCCGTATCTCATTACTAAGTCAATGATGAAATTTCTAGCAGTTGCACCATCCAGCTTTTTGATGGGTTTGGCCTCCACCCATTTGGTATACTTATCCACTGCGACGAGTAGATGTGTAAGTCCGCCTCTTGCAGTTTTGAACGGTCCCATCATATCTAGCCCCCAGACCGCAAACGGCCATGTAATGGGGATAGTTTTTAGTTCTTGGGCCGGCAAATTAGTCTGCTTGGCGTAATATTGACACCCTGCACATGTAATAACTATGTGCTCAGCATCTGTCTTGGCTGTTAGCCAGAAAAACCCAGCGCGGAATGCTTTTTTAACTATGCTTTTTGCTTGAGCATGATGTCCGCAATCTCCGGCGTGGATTTCTTCCAGTATTTCTCTTCCTTCTTCTGGTGAGATACACCGCTGAAAGATTCCGGAAGTACTGCGTTTATACAGGCAGTTGTCAATTACCATGTATCCTTTGCATCGACGCTGTATTTGTCTTTGCAAGACTTCGTCTGCTCCTTCCGGGTACTTCTGATTGACTAAGAAGTTTAAATATGGAATTGTCTAGTCCGGTTTGACGAGCATAACTTTAATTGATTCGAAAGCCAGACGATAATTAACGTCTCCAACTTTTATGGATGGCTCGTGCAAGTGCTGAACGAATACTCCTGGTGGTAGGGTTTTTACCCTCTCTGATCCCATGCGGGCTAACGCATCCGCGTTCCAGTTTTCCTCCCTTTTGATGTGGAGTACCTCGAATCCAAAGAAACAGATGGCGAACTCGTCCACCGTTCTCCGGTATTCGGCCATTATATATAGGGCTTTTTGCGTCCCAGGTTTGGTTAAGCTGATGCTGTACCAAATCCGAGTCGCCATAGCACAAGATGCGCTTTACTCCTATTTCCTTTGCAATATGCAAGCCATGAAGAAGAGCTTCGTATTCTGCCACGTTATTACTGGCGTTGAAGTGTATTTGCAATACGTATTCCATTGTGTCTCCCTTTGGGGATTTTAAGACTACACCAGCTCCAGCTCCCTCCTTCATCTTGGATCCGTCAAAGTGCATGATCCAGTACTCGGACTCCTGCATTGGTGTTTTCTCCATTGCTTCCGTCCAGTCGGCGACAAAATCTGCCAAAACATGGGATTTTATTGCCGTCCTTGGCTGATACTTAATGTCGAAGGCTGCTAGCTCGATACCCCATTTGGCTACTCGGCCAGTTGCCTCCGTATTGTTTATTATATCCCCTAGTGGTGCTTTACATACCACTGTTATGGAATGCCCTTGGAAGTAATGGCGCAGTTTTCTAGATGCGAAAAATACACCATATGCCAGTTTCTGATAGTGTGGGTACCTTTGTTTGGACTCGGAGAAAACTTCACTTATGTAATATACCGGATGCTGGTCTGGTATGCTTTGTTCATCCTTCTTCCGTTCCACAACGATTACCGCACTAATAACCCGGTTTGTAGCCGTGAGGTACAATAACATGGGTTCTTCATCTTTTGGGGATGCCAAAATCGGAGCTTTCATCAAAGTTTCCTTTAACTGGGTTAACGCTGCATCGGCCTCTTCTGTCCACTCGAATTTGTCGGATTTCTTCAGCAACTTGTAGAGTGGTAAGGCTTTATCCCCCAGCCGACTAATAAATCTGCTGACGGCAGCGGCGGAACCCGTCAATCTTTGGACATCTTTTACACACGTAGGTTTCGAGATGTTCAAGATGGCTTTGATCTTTTCCGGGTTGACTTCTATTCCTCTGTGAGAAACGATGAAACCCAGAAGTTTTCCTGAGGGAACCCCGAATACGCACTTTGATGGATTTAACTTCATCTTGTAAGTGCGCAAGTTTTCGAAAGTTTCTCGCAAATCCTCAAGGAGTGTATCTTTTTCCTTGGTTACGACAGCAGTATCGTCCACGTAAACATGGACGTTTTTGCCAATCTGACTATGCAAACAACGTTGCATGCAACGCTGGTAGGTTGCACCTGCGTTCTTCAGGCCAAATGGCATGGTTACGTAATAGTACGTCCCGTATGGGGTTATGAAAGAAGTCTTAATTTGATCTTCCTTTTTCATGCGTATTTGGTGGTACCCGGAGTATGCATCCAAAAAGCATAAAAGCTCAGAACCTGCAGTGGCATCTATTATTTGATCGATTTGCGGTAACGCGAACCTATCTTTCGGACACAATTTGTTCAAGCCTGTGTAATCTATACACATTCTAAGAGCAGTAGTGTATTTCTTCGGTACTAATACCGGATTTGCAGACCATTCAGTGTGGATTACTTCTTGGATGAAATCTGCTGCTAAAAGCCGGATAATTTCCTTGCCAATAGCCTTCCGTCTTCTTCCGTCAAATCGACGGAGACCTTGTTTGACGGGTTTTGAGCCTGGAATCACCTTGAGTTGGTGCTCAGCAAGTTCCCTAGGTACGCCTGGCATGTCAGTTGGACACCAGGCGAAAATATCCCAGTTCTCATGGAGGAACTCGATGAGCTCGCCTTCCTATTTGTCGGTCATCCCAGTCCCTACGACGACGAAATTTGTCGGATCTTTGGGGTCTAGGATTACCTGTCTTGTATTCTCGGACACCTTGAAGCTATCTGTTGGCTTCCGGGTTTCTTTTCCTGCCGGCATTTCTGTCGGCGATACCTCCTTGGCCAGCTCCTTCAGTTCTTCCTTTGCTATGACTCTCTGAGCGCAAAGGGCGTTTTCTTTTTCCAGCTCGTTTGCCAGCTTGAAGTCACCAGCTATGGTGATTACTCCTCCTTTGGGTCCTGGCATCTTCAGCTTGTTATATATATAACAGGATCTTTCCATGAATTTGGCGAAAGCTGGACGTCCGAGTATTGCGTGATACACGCTTTTGAACGGCACTACTTCGAAGGATACTTTTTCCTGTCGGAGGTGATCTTTATCTCCGAAAGTGACATCTAGGGAAATTTCTCCTAGGGATCGTGCTTGTCTGCCAGGAACAATGCCATGGAAGTGTATGTTGCTGTAATTGAGCTGGGACTCGGAAATCGTCAGATGTTTCAGCGTATCCAGGTACATTATGTTAATGCTGGATTCTCCGTCCATCAACACTCTTTTCAGCCTAGTGTTCTCGACAATAGGGCTTACAACAAGAGCTTGTGTGCCGGGTTCAGGGATATTCCCGGGATGATCAGACTGATCCCAGGTAATTGGTGTATTGCAGTACTTCAAGAATTTCGGGGTTGCCGGAACAACCGCGTTTATTTCTCGAAGTGTTCATTTGGCCACCTTTGCTGATGCAGTTGCTAAGAATTTTAGCATTGCTTCTCCATCAACTCTCGGAAATTTGGGTTCGCCCTTTCGCTGTTGTTCCTGGATTTTTTCATCAGTGTCCGATTCACTGTCTTGTTTGTCAGCTTCTGGCTTTTGTTTGGGGAATTTCCTTTTGGAGCTCTTCCCTTTATTTCCGGATCCTGCACTGCCTTTCATGTGCTTATTCAGCCGGCATTGCGCGTTTGTATGGGTGGGCTTCCCAAATTGTGAATGGTGGACGCAGGGTTCCGACTTAATCCTTTCCCACTCTTCTGGAGTGTAGTTGATTGGATCTGGACTACGTCCTTTCCACTTATTCCCTTTTTCACTTCCAAAGGCTATGTTGACCTCTTTGGGTTTTGTCGTTGTTTCTGGAGTTCCTTTTTTGTCAGAGCGAGGATTTTTCTTGGCAAGTATCAGTGCGTCGATATTGCCTCCTCTTGCTCTGATGTCGTCTTCGGCTGCAGCGTGTTCGTTGGCGGTTGTAAGCATAGATCCGAGATCTTTGTGCTGTTTGGAACCAACCATGAACGGTACCAGTCCGGGTTTTAGGCCATTGACAAAAGCATGCATTGCTTGTACGTCAGTTACTCCAGAGCAACTATTCTTCATTGCCGTCCATCTGGAGATGAAATCCACGTATGGTTCATCCTCAAATTGGGTGCAACGGTTCAGCTGGTTGATGCTGTTCGGGCGTTTGTATGTTCCCCGGAAATGCTGAGTGAATACTCGAGCCATATCATCCAAGTTGTCGACAGTTCTTGATGGTAATCCATTGATCCAATCTCTGGCTCCGTCCAGTAACATTAGGGGAAGAAACTTGACAGCTTACAGGTCTGTCCCATTGTTGATCTGGACGGCTGTATAGTAGTCTGAGAGCCAGGTATCCGGGTTTGTGCTGCCGGTGTATTTCTGGTATGTTGGACCGACCTTGGCAAAGCCAGAATGCAGGGTTATCCTTCGGATCCTGTCAGTGAAACACTTAGGTCCAAAGTATAGATCATCCTTTTCCGCTCTATCAATGTGTGCGGAATATCTTCCGGCTGAATGGACAGAAGGGGATCTACTCCTTTCTTTCCATTGTTGCGCGGGCGCGCTTTTCCGGGATCGTTTCTGTTTCTTCCTAGATCACGTCCTTTGGGATTAGGTGGAGTTCTACTCCTATGCCTTTCCTCATTCTTAGGAGGTGTCCGAGATCTCTCACGTCTGTGAGGTACATCATATCTTCCGGCTTTCTCAGCTTGGTTTCTCGGAGGTGGCATTGCTTTGCCGTCATTCCGGTATTTTTCTTCCCGATCGTGGGGTTTATGTCCATCTTTTGGGAGATGGGATCCGGTTCTAGACACTTCATCCCTATTGTCGGCGTTTTTCTTGTCTTTTCTCGGATCCTCTTTTTTATCCTTTGAATTGTCTGAATCTCCAGGTTCTTCCGGTCCAGGTGCTCCAGCGGCGCAAGTAGCTGTTTTGCATAGGGCGGAGTTATCATGCAGCCTCCCTGATCGCTCTTGGCCCCGCTGGTGTTGTTGCAATGCTTTTCCTAGGAAAGCATACACCCCTTGAAGTTTTTCACCGTTGGAGTACCTGTCATTGTTGAGGATGGCGAACGCCGCTTCCGCGTTTTCTGTTGCGGTCTTGTATATTGGTTCGCCTCTAGCATCTTTGCCGTTTACCTGCTTTTGCCAAGATGGGTTATGGAACCTTTCTTTTGGCGCCAGTACTTCCGGTCTTATAATTCCGGGTAACCTTGTAGGTTTTAAGGCAGATCTATTCTTTCTCTCGTACTCCTCTATTTCTTCCTTCATGACCTTGATGTCATCCTGGGTTTTTTGGAGGTGTTCACGAGATCTGAGTAGATGTTGTTGTTGCCGTTGGAAAGCTCGTCTCCTGGCTTCCAGCATCTCAGGGGATTCGTTTGGTCCCACTGGTGTTTGTAACAGTTCTTGTTCTTCCTGATCCATCATTGGCGGAGCAAGGATTTGTCACATCCCAATTTTGGAATACCTGATAACACAGTTTTTTTTTTGCTAATTGCTTGACAATTAAACTTTGATTGTGTTTGTTTAAGTGCAACTAAACAAACTAATTATATAAACTTACATGGCTAAGAAATGGAAAGCAAACTTAAAAAGATAGCAAAGCAGTAAACTAAAAATATTCAACATATTGTTCCAATGACCTTGGCAATATTTTATAAAGTAAATATTGATCAAAGAGTTTTCCAAAACTATCTTATGAATCCCATACTTGTTGAATATTATTCCAAGGCCTAAGTGAAGAAAGAGAAACACTTAATAATTTCCCTAAAAGATTATCAGAAAAAGAGGCATTCTTAAAATGCTTCACCAAAATCTTATCAAATGTTTTTCCAACCTTGCAAGCTTAAAAACAAAAGTATTGGATAGCATTTACTTGCTATCTATAGTCACATAAATATTTTGGCAAAGCATTGATAAAGAAAAGCCAAGTGCCTTATTAAATTAAATTTCCAATATTTCTAGAAACAGGAAACTCAAACAAGTTACTATTGGAAACTTTCTTCAAATGATATGAAATTAATAACATTTCTTAATTATATCAAATAAGGAACACACACAATAGGAGACAAAAAATTGAATCCATTAAAGTCCTGATAACATGAATTTTCTCCACAACAACATTTGGAATTTTGAACAAGATTGTTCTACAAACTTTTTCCAAATGCCATGAAATAAATACCACATACTCTATATCATAAATAAGGACGAAAACCAAAAGGGCACAAGTTTTTGAATAATTTAAGTTGCCAAAAACCCCTGTTTTCTAGACAGCACCTTTAAGAAATTTGAACAAGTTTGTTCTATGAAGTAACTCAAAATGACTTGAATTTCCTACCACATAAGGAACACATCAAATAAGGAATGTGTGCCAAAAATTATCATTTTTGGAAGCTCCTAAGTAGGTTAATAAATTCAATGTCCATTTATGTAAGAATTCAAATTTGAACAACTTTGAATTATCAAGTTTCTCCAATTGAGCCAATTTTCACATATGTTGTGAATATCAACTAATTAGAATTTTGGGCAATAGGAATTTAAATTTTGACTTTGGTTGCTTGGTGAAAACATCCTTTTTCAGAGAGGATAGGGACCTATTTGTAAATTTCCAGGGACCCTTTTGCAATCCGAGTCACCTTCTTCTTCCTCTAGCTCTCTGTAGATACAGAGACCCTAGCCATTGCTTCGATTAGAAGGAATCGAGGAGGACAAGGAGGGCCCCCCATGTGCTGTGTCTCCCTCATGCTCTCTCTCCCCCCCCCCCACTTGAGCTCTCTCTCTCTCTTCAAGTTCTTGCCCAAAACCGAACCCTAGCCTAAGGTCGCCGTCGATTAGGCCGATGGAGAGCTCACCGGCGGCAGACGTTGAGCCCAACCTCTCCGCCTCGACGTGTTGAGCACGTGTGCCAGAGGAATCAGGGCGGAAGGACGCGATGAGCCCGCGCCATCCTCGTTTCCTCTCCGAGCTCGGCGAACTCCGGCGAGGGATTCCTCCGCCCTCGAGCTTCCTCCTCCTTCTCCGAGCCCTCCATGGCGTTTATGGTGAGCATGCGGTCCTCCCCATACTTTTTCCCCTCTCCCTCCCTCTCTAGATCGCCCCCGAGCCACCCTCGCTGTCCGGCCGCCGCCGCGTCGCCGTTGCCGCCGCCCTCCGGTGCTTCCCTGGAAACGGGGCAGCGCCCATTTGGTTCCCCGCAACGAGTGCAACACGTAGATGTTTTTGTTTCGCGAAAAGATGGACGATTTCGCTCGGATTCGTGCTCGCCGGATCTCTCCCGCCGGCGAGTGAGGTCACCACGACGTCAGCACGCCCTGACCCGCGCAGAACTAGTCAAACTGGCCCGTGGGGCAGCGCTTGCCGCGTGGCTGCCCGCGTGGCCGGCTGGCCCGCGAGTCAGCGGCTGCGGCTAGCTTCCCCGCGGTGAGTTTTGGATCTGGCCGGCCCAAACAGTGGATCTAGCCCAACAAGTTTCTTTTTCCTTTTAATTTTTGACAGAAACTTGCATGTTTACTTTTGGGCATAAAAACCTATCTAAATGATGAATTTGACCAAACTAAAATGAGCACCATTTTAATTTCACAACTCAGAATGAAGTGAGGCCAATTGAATTGGAAATCCCTTGAAATTTCCTAACAGGAGCAATTAACCTTGATTCCAAATTCCTAATATTTTTGAAATGGAATGCAATTTGGTAAAACACCAGAGAGCACTTTGGTGATTTTTATAAAATAATTAAAAATGATTTTTGATGCAAACTCAATTGGATGGTCTTGTATATGTTTAGGGATATCCAAAACTATCTTGGTTTAATTTTTAGAGTCTCATATAAAATTTGGTGGACAGATCTATAAATTGCTTGTTTCTGCCATTTTGGCATTTTTAGGTAATTAATTTGTGTGAGTTATTTTTGTGTTGCAATATTGTTTTCTAGCATGTAAAAGTTGTGTGAACTTGTTTTCTGAGTGTTACTTAGCTATTTTATCATGTTAGATTGTGTGGACTTGAGTGGAGAAGAAATAGGATTTTTGTTAATAGCATATGATTATTCTCTAGTTAAATCTTGCATAGCAATTTTTGGAGTGTTAAATTTATGTACAAGCACTTGGATTTTTGATTGGATCCAGTACCATATTGGTACTTATATTGTGTTGTTATCACCTCTTCTAGCTTGAATTTGAATTGGTATAAAAGCATGAGTAGTTTAGTCATCACTATAAGAAGTTATGGAAAAATTCCCTCATGTGTAGAATTTTTGGCATAAGAATTTGTGGTTGTGTACCCACATATTTTTGTGTTGTATTCATAGGACCAGTAGCATTATTGATTATGTTTCTATGAGTACTTGACCCCTATAGTTTTCACTTGTGTGAAAACAATAGCATGAGTAGCATTACCTTGCTTATTTAAGCACCCTATTATTTTCTACTAGTATTGTTATTGCACTAGATGCTAGTTTAGTTTTTTGTTAATTTTTAGCAAGTGGACCAGAGGCATGGTGACCTCTTAATTCTTTGTTATGCTAGTGGAACACCCACTGGTGTCATTGCATTTTTGGTGGAAACATCATTTCCCCCACACTAGATGTGTTTCTTTTTATAGCTCTCTAACTAATGAGTGCCTAGTATTTCTGCTTTGGATTTTTTGTGCTAAATGGAAATGTGTATGCTTCTGTTTGTAAGTGTTTGTAATCATGTGTGGCTTTCTAGGAAAAATCCATCTTTGGAGTGTATTTTGATTCCTCTAGTAATGCCCTTTTATTACCACTAGTATGTAGGAGTTGCCATGTAAATTAATGCCTTGCTTTATCAAATGGGATATTTTTGTTATAGCAAGTGTAGATGTTTTTAACTCTTGTTTTTATGACATGAACCCTCTGGTTGTTTTTAAATTACTTGATTGAAATGCATCCATTGATTCTTCATGATTGAGTAGTACTAGTTTCCTTAACAGTTTTTTTGTATTGAATTATTTTTCCTGCCAACCTGTGTTTGGTAGATATTTGTGTATCCTTGCATGAGGACATGTTTTCATTCACCATTATGATAACATGGTTCCTTGTTTGCATTTTAGTACTTTACATGTTATGCTTGCTTGCATAGCAAACCCTTAGTAGAAGCATGTCTATAGGATTCCTACTTTTTAGTCATTTGTTTCTATTGTTCTCACCATGAGAATTGTGTGTTTTGTGATGAGTCTATTGCCTTGTTGCAATTATGTAGGCTCACTGATTTGTAAAATTAACTTTTGCAAATCATGTGTCTTATTTATTCTTGATGTGAATTTAGGTTTAGCAGATTAGCTACCTTGTTCTTTTTGTGGTTTGGTTGATAGACCCATTGCCATGATTATTATTGTGCATGTTTTATATACTTTTAGTAGTCTCACCCTTGTGACACTAAGTGTATTTTGGGTTTATTAATATCTTGGTATGAGAGTGGCACACCCACTGAATCCATGATATTAAGGTTGTGAGTTATGTTCCTCCAACCTTGAGTTGTCTTATTAAATGGCATTTCTGCCAAGTAGGTTTGTTTGATTGTTTGCCTCCATTAATAATTGTGTGATTGGTTATTATTAGTTTTCCTTGCTGTATGTATTGTTATATATGGTTTCTTGCCTTGATTGGTTCTGAATGTGTGTCCTTTATTCCTTTTACGACGTTAGAAAACGAAGAGGAAGGAAGTGTCGTGAAGCTCTGTTTGAAGTTCCAGTCACTCCAAAACCAGGGACACAAGGAGATACCAGGCAAGCCATCCTGATGCTTGCTGATACAATACTTATTATTATCTATCATGCATGTTTTACCTCTGAAGTTTTACAAAAACTTGATTATCAAAACTATTTTTGATGTGGAATTTACTACTATACTATATTATAGGTTACTATCATGCCAGTAGTTAAACTTGGTAATACCAAGCCCATAAGCCACCATATGGTATTTATTACCATCAAATATACTAGTCCCTAAGTGGACACCCTAAAATTGTGATCTTACAAAACAAAAGGCTTTACGGAAAAACCCGAAGAAAAGGCGGATCCTTGTTCTCCGGAGGAATGTGGAAGTGGTCATTTTTGAGAAAATGGTGTTTTTCAAAAATGACACATAACCTAGTCTTCGCCGGACAACCTTTACCATACTGCCACCCTACCCCCACATGGGCACGGGGCTTAACTGGAAGTTTGTCCTTGTTAGTGTGTGTTCTATCTCAAACGCTATAAGGGACGGAATCCCTTGAACCGATTGTTGTCAAGAGTTGAGACATAAAAAGTGTGGGATTGAGTTTCCCTCCGGTCGCATCAGTTGAGGCATCCTGGCTGGCAGGGATTAGCTCGGTGCCGGGGGTGACCGGTAAAACTCAACTGAGAGATAGACACATTCTAGCTTGAACATAGTGAATGGTTATGATCAGATACCTGATGTTTACATACTGTTGTTACAGTCTGTGGTTGTTCACGGTAGGTGTACTGGATCTGGTGGATGAGTACACCTCTGCAGAGTACAACTTTTTCGAAGAAGCCGCGTCCTCGGATATGGACAGTTGAATGGCCATGTAGCTAGCATTGTGTCAATGTTTTCAAAAAGAGTTTTTGAAAGGGAATGTTTTGGAAAGTAAGTGTTGAACTTGTGAAGTTCGGAAAGGAATGGAAACTTATACCGTGGAGGTATCGTCGATGATGAAAAGCCAGATGTATTTATACAAAACAAAATGTTTTGCAAACAAAAACCTTTTCTACTCTAAGCAAGAATTCTGGAAACTGATTTCAAGAAGTTTTGCAAAGAGGAAATATTCATTAACAAAGTTCTACAAAACCTCTTGTACAAGTGATATCTACAAGAGAAATAAAACTATATTATTTTATTTTCTTCTGAAGTATCTTATTCAACGAAGATACAGATTAACCTGACTGCAACTGTGGTGTCATCATATATGAACACCATTGGTAGTGAACCCTATTTATAGCCTACCTATTCCACCATATAAGCATATTTGCATGTTGGTAAGTGACATGATGGATGTCTTGCTGAGTACATTCAAATGTACTCATTATGGTTTCGCCCCTGGTATCTACTTGCCAGACTTTGAGAAG
This sequence comes from Alopecurus myosuroides, assembly GCA_028641055.1. Taxonomy (NCBI): domain Eukaryota; kingdom Viridiplantae; phylum Streptophyta; class Magnoliopsida; order Poales; family Poaceae; genus Alopecurus; species Alopecurus myosuroides. The sequence goes on from CM054061.1 coordinate 116,585,270, forward strand.
GAGCCTCCGAAGGAGATCTATGAAGAGAAGTACGGAGTTGACGGCTTTGCGAACTAGGATCGTCTCCGGGTCAGCAGCCTGTAGGTTAAGGCGTGACTTGGGCTCATCTACGTTGTATTTTATTTGTCTTCCGCTGTGTTTGTTAAGTTGCCTGCCCTTTGTGGCAGCTGCGTTAAAACTGATCATGTGATCATTTGTGTAATACCTTTGTGTATTCGTGTAATGGATGATGTATTTCTGTATGCCAACTGTGTATGTTGTTCACGACTGATCTTTCTGGGATCGTGAATGTATGCATACGTAGGGTTTCAGACTGCCGGTCTGGGGTCCTTACAGAGTTGGTATCAGAGCCATCCTGACCTTAGGAGACCTTAGTTAGCATGGACGTGAGATAGGAAAGAAAAGTATTTTTGAGTAAAAACCTATTTACAATCTAAATTTTTTTTGTCTAAGGGAATTTTAGTATATTTTCCCTCCTTCTGATCTTTTCAAGAGATTCAAAAGGCATATCTCTCTCTGCCAAGAGTTTATTTCTTACTTATTTGCAACTGCTCCGCTCTGTTTTTGAAACATCTCTCGTCTTTGAAGTTTTCTATTCAGAAAATAGTTGGGGTTTCAAAAACAAATTGTTGCATAGTTTTACCTCTCACATTTAAAGGTTTTATCAAAACTTAACTTCTATTATCTTGTATACTTGCCGATGTCCCGAGAAGACCAAAATAATTGCCTAGCTCTACAGTGATGATGGTCAGAAGTAGATATAGTCTTTCAGCCACTTCTAGGATTTTTGGATCAGTCTAGTTTGGAGTAATTTAGCGATGATTCCATGAGTCGTCTCCCCCGACGTAGCTCCAATGGAGCCTTGCTTGTGTGTTTTGGCTTGCTTATGTGTGTCCGTAGGACTTTGTGCTATTGTGTGGTGTAGAATTTGGTTCATCTAGGCTTCTATATGTTTGTGGGGTGCTCAAAATTTGCAGATTTGTGCTTGCCCCGCTCTTGTTTTTAAACTGCCTCCTGTTAAATTTTTGCAAGCAAAAATGTTTGTATAGCATTCAAAAACAAGAATTTGTTGCTTAGACTTATACTTGTTTTCGCTTCGAAATGCCACCCGTCGTGAACCACCACCATCTCCCCCACAATAAATGAAAGCACCATTGGGCCTAATAATAGAGGACCATCAAGCCACACGAGCTGATAGCGTTGCTACCAGTGATGCACTCCAACAGATAAAGCTCCTACAACGACAACCTTAAAGAAGAAAGGCGTGAATAAACCAACCAATACTGACCAAAACCTCTATGTTTGTCTGTTTGCAAAAGACTATTTTTGCCCTGTTGGCTAAATGATGCACCTTTTTATGTCCCCTTTTTAAAAGACCAAACAAGAGAAATCCCCTCTTAAAAATTTATATACCTCCCTCCTCTGGAGAAAGGTGCAAAAGAAGTCTTCACATGCCATGATGCGCAAACCCCCTCAAAAGCCAATCCAAAGAGCACAATTCAATATTCGACGTACGATGACGCTAGTCGTATCTTGTCGGACAGACATAATTAAATAGAAAGCTAACAAGACTAACATGCTTTGCCTAATCTTAGCTGGACACCTAACCAAAGCATGAAAACTACTGACAACTCTTTCTAAACCAAGAAATTAAGTGACTTACGACACCTTTTAATCTAGTTGGTAAAAAGGAGAAGTCACGGGAAAATAAGATGATGACCTATTCGTTTACTAGTCAATAGGATATCGGGTGTATCTATTTTGGAAACCAAATCTTAATAGACATTGCAGGTACTATGAAATCCGGGGTTTAGAAATTAAGTGAACGATGGAATGGATATAATAGATCTGGAAAACATCAGTTTTCCTGTTTTTGTTTCTTTGTGTGCTCTTGATTGAAATAAAATTTGTGTTTTATTCAATCTTGCTTCCTAACTTATATGGAGTTGTTAGGACTTGTTATTATGTTGTTTTATTACAATAAATCTACCCTAGAAAGTGTGTGCATGATTGAAAGCTCGAATAAAAATGAAATAGCATTTGTTACCTTCTAGTTTATTATTTGGAAGTATTGTGAGAGCTAGATCTGTGTATACTTTCTTAGTAGATTTTGTGCTATGTTTTCTTTGAAATCCAGTACCAATAAGGTACTTTTATTTTGATGCTTGTACCTCTGTTAGCATGCATGTCTCTTAATAGGAAAGCATGTGAAAGCATTGCTATCAATATGCACTAGTATTGTTTCACTAGATTAAATAGCCTTATATTTTTATCTTTTATGCAAAGTTTTTCATGAGTAACCAGAGGTTTAGTACCTATTTTGCCTTGGTATTAGTAGGCCATAGCCCACTGGTCCCATTGCATTTTGGCTTGAGGATGAAAATCCCCAACCATACACATGTGTCAAAATAGCATGTTTCACTATGTGATTGATTTCTATTTTCCACCATGGAAAATAAAATTGCTTCTTTTCCACTTATGCAAGTGAGAAGTTTATCTCTTATTAGTAAAGACTAATATGTTTAGGTGTGATCCTTTTGTTAGCATAATATTCCGTGGGGGTATCATGTTAAGAAATGTTTCACTATCGTGTGCTAAAATTAAATTGTTCGCAAATAAAATAAATTCCTCTTGATTGGTAGATTGTTTGTGAATAATTTTAAATTGAGTGTATGGATTTTTGAAAAGGTTTAGATAACTTTTCATTAATTGCATAGCTACTGGTTGTGTGAGTTATACCTTGCTTGGTTGCTAGTAATTGGTTAAAGAAAACAGAAATTGGTAGAATTAATTTATGCATGGTAAATAGTTGTATCATGGGATTGTTTTGATGTTTGTGCTTACTAACATGAGTAAGTTTGGTGTACTGTTATTAGGTACACTTATATTCATGACTTGCTTGTTTAAAATTAAGCATCATATTAACATTGTTTGCTTCTCTGGAGTGAAACTAGTTTCACCACTAGAAAATGGTGATTTTTGCTCTAGTATTACCCTCTTTTTACTTTATAAGTATATGTGTTGATATAGCATGTTTAGGAAGTTATTACTTCTGTTATCATGCCATGGATTATTTAGTTGCATGTTCTATGGTTATAGTATATGATTATCTCTTATAGCATGCTGGTGTAGATTTTTCATACTAGTGTGTTATTTGTGCAGACCCTTTTATGCCTGTGTAATAGAAGTTTTATCTTGTGTAAAGATGGTGTTTTAGAGTATCTTTATGATTGAATTCATTAGTTTTTAGCTACTGGTTGTTTGCTAATTGTTCATGATTGATGGATTCCAAAACCTCTAATAAACAATAACCTAGTGAATAAATAGTCTATTCATCTGTGGTGTTGTTTGCTTGCTTATTGGATTCTGTTTAAATGTTTTACCTTAGCATGAGTTTATACTTGTGTTATGATTGTGCTTAAGAGTACCTTATGAAACTAAAACATTCAACTAAAATCATGAACATATTAAGTGATAGTTGCTTGTGGTGAGTAACACCCACTGCCATGGGTATGATTCTATCTGTTTGTTTTACCTTAGCAACCTAACCTTTGCACCCACAAGCTATATTTTTAGCTTCTTATATACCTTTTTATGAGAGTGGTACACCACTCCATATGTGGTATGTAATATGTGGGATATAGCTAGGAACTCATGTAATAATTGACGGTACGTTTCCAGGTAGTTCTGCACTAACCTTAATTTTGTTTGTTTCTAAATCGTCCAAAACCCAAGGTGAGGAGACCCTGGTCAGGTCTCGTCAAACTAGGAAACAAAAGTTTTGTACCTAAAACAGTACTGGTGTACTTTTTAAAGTGAATTTGCTAATTTAGGGAAGTACCCCGCCTCCCAAGAAAAGTCAAAGGGGGGAAGCACCGACACTCCAACACTAACATTGTGTTTGTTGGCCCTCCCTTAGTCCTCGCTTGCGAATCTCGGGGACGAGATTCTTTTTAAGGGGGGAAGACCTGTCACATCCCAATTTTGGAATACCTGATAACACAGTTGTTTTGCTAATTGCTTGACAATTAAACTTTGATTGTGTTTGTTTAAGTGCAACTAAACAAACTAATTATATAAACTTACATGGCTAAGAAATGGAAAGCAAACTTAAAAAGATAGCAAAGCAGTAAACTAAAAATATTCAACATATTGTTCCAATGACCTTGGCAATATTTTATAAAGTAAATATTGATCAAAGAGTTTTCCAAAACTATCTTATGAATCCCTTACTTGTTGAATATTATTCCAAGGCCTAAGTGAAGAAAGAGGAAACACTTAATAATTTCCCTAAAAGATTATCAGAAAAAGAGGCATTCTTAAAATGCTTCACCAAAATCTTATCAAATGTTTTTCCAACCTTGCAAGCTTAAAAACAAAATTATTGGATAGCATTGACTTGCTATCTCTAGTCACATAAATATTTTGGCAAAGCATTGATAAAGAAAAGCCAAGTTACTATTGGAAACTTTCTTCAAATGATCTGAAATTAATACCATTGCTTCCTTATATCAAATAAGGAACACACACAAGAGGAGATAAAAAATTGAATCCATTAAAGTCCTGATAACATGAATTTTCTCCACAACAACATTTGGAATTTTGAACAAGTTTGTTCTACAAACTCTTTCCAAATGCCATGAAATAAATACCACATACTCTATATCATAAATAAGGATGAAAACCAAAAGGGCACAAGTTTTTGAATAATTTAAGTTGCCAAAAACCCCTGTTTTCTAGACAGCACCTTTTAGAAATTTGAACAAGTTTGTTCTATGAAGTAACTCAAAATGACTTGAATTTTCTACCACATAAGGAACACATCAAATAAGGAATGTGTGCCAAAAATTATCATTTTTGGAAGCTCCTAAGTACGTTAATAAATTCAATGTCCATTTATGTAAGAATTCAAATTTGAACAACTTTGAATTATCAAGTTTCTCCAATTGAGCCAATTTTCACATATGTTGTGCATCTCAACTACTTAGAATTTTGGGCAATAGGAATTTAAATTTTGACTTTGGTTGCTTGGTGAAAACATCCTTTTTCAGAGAGGACAGGGACCTATTTGTAAATTTCCAGGGACCCTTTTGCAATCCGAGTCACCTTCTTCTTCCTCTAGCTCTCTGTAGATACAGAGACCCTCGCCATTGCTTCGATTAGAAGGAATCGAGGAGGATAAGGAGGCCCCCCCATGTGCTGTGTCTCCCTCATGCTCTCTCTCCCCCCCACTTGAGCTCTCTCTCTCTCTCTTCAAGTTCTTGCCCAAAACCGAACCCTAGCCTAAGGTCGCCGTCGATTAGGCCGATGGAGAGCTCACCGGCGGCAGACGTTGAGCCCAACCTCTCCGCCTCGACGTGTTGAGCACGTGTGCCAGAGGAATCAGGGCGGAAGGACGCGATGAGCCCGCGCCATCCTCGTTTCCTCTCCGAGCTCGGCGAACTCCGGCGAGGGATTCCTCCGCCCTCGAGCTTCCTCCTCCTTCTCCGAGCCCTCCATGGCGTTTATGGTGAGCATGCGGTCCTCCCCATACTTTTTCCCCTCTCCCTCCCTCTCTAGATCGCCCCCGAGCCACCCTCGCTGTCCGGCCGCCGCCGCGTCGCCGTTTGTAGCGCCCTCACATTTAATAATGTAAGAACTACTGTGTTAAGTGCTAGTCCCTGGATCAATGCTAGCACCACAGAACAAAATGTAATTGTATCTTTGCAGAAGTATCAAAAATTATTACAAAGGATCCAGAATAGCCAAGTATGGCTTTATTACAAAGTGCATAGTCTTGAAAGACTAGCAAAACTCAGAGTTCTAAACAGCAGAAATAAAGGTAGCAATGAGCCTCCATCTTCAATCATGCGCCACAGGCATTACATGTTGGGTGTAGACTCGAGTCCAAGCACTTAATCCAACTTCATCCTCTGAATTTCCTGCACGTTGGAATATGCAGCCCCCGAAGGAGATTCAGTACAAACAATGTACTGGCAAATGACACTATGGTGGATATAAAATGGCAAGTCTAAACTACATGCATATCTGGCTTGGTGGAGTTTAGGCTATTTCGCAGAAAGCAAGTTTTTCCCTAACACTTTTGAAAAAGAGTTTTTCTTTCAAAGGTTGGCACCATGGGACACACACCCATGAGCACCACAACTAATATTTCCTTAGCCAAATTTTACTTCTTCAAAACGGTGTTGAGATTCTTCTGTCCATCCTTGTCCAGCTGCTTGAAGTTGTCCTTACCGGGAACACGGCTATGATCATAGTTTCTAACTCTGCAGAGGTTGTGCACTTTCACCCTTTGTCTTCAATTAGCCCAAACATCCTATACACCCGGAGTGCATCAAGGAAAGGAGAGAATTGAGACGAGATCTTTCAGAAGCAAGAATTCAACCCAACCAGCAAGACCCGTTCCACCTACAATTCTACTACATCTTCATGTCAAGCATGGGTTGAACTCTCACAACTTAGTTGATCAAGACAGAGCCCATATGTCAAAGGGCTGCACGGGAAGCTACTAAACTTAGAGGGACTTAGGAATCTCTTTGTTCCTGGGTGGCCATCCACAAGTGTACTCCTTTGGTGATAAACACCATTGATATGGCCCTAGGGAGCCACTCAACATAATCCAATCACATCCAAAATCCACCCAGGTGTTTCATTGGGAGTTATACTTAGAATTTTTCCACAACATTGAGTAAAACAAATTTGTAGCAAGGCTAAGCATCTACTAAGTATATGTTTCCAAAATAACAAGTCTAAAGGATGGCTACACACTACTTGGGATTTTGCATAGCATAATAATAACTTAGTAAAATTTCCTATCATGCATGCTACTCAAAAACACTAATAATGCATAGTAAAATATGGGAGATTTGATGGTGTGTCACTTGCCTTGGCAATGGGATGAACAATCACAACAAGAATAACAGCAACAAGAGTAGACTTGCTCCTCTTCACAATCTAATACAAGCAAAACATGCCACACATAAACATACAACACAAACATAACATAGAAAACAATACAAAAATATGTATGCATGTTATGCCATGATCAAATTAATGCACCAAATTCACAACTAGCAATAATTACTAACAATGATGTTCTCTGGTGTTAATAACATGGTTATGATGCATGAAAAAGTTTGTAATGCAACAAGAGGCAAAGAAGCAGCTTAACCAAATTAAATAGGGTTAATTAACTATCTACAAGATCTTATCGAAATAAGGTTCATAAAAAAGTAGATCTAAACCTAACACATTAATAAGATCTAAAAAGCAAGTAAAACAATCAACGACCACTTCATGGATGACTAAGAACGAAGTATAGATTTGAAATTTCGAGTTACTCCGGTGGTAAAAGTAGATCGGAATTATAGAAACAGATCTGTAACTCAAATCGAAAAACTCAAAGAACGAAAGTTGTAGATAATGATGAGATGCAGCTACAGTAGAAATTTGAGCAAAAACGGACAAACGGTTGAAGAGTAATTGAGTAATTACCGCTTCAGATCTGAAAGAGTAGATCGCGAAATTCTCCGGCTGTGGTGGATGAAAAGAGGTGAGGTTTCTTGGGATGGATTGGTATCGACGAGATCTAAAACTCTCGTGAAGGCTTGAATGTCAACCGAGGAACTCACGGACCGTGGTGAGTAAAATACCACAAAACAGATCTGAAATTGGAGTTTCGAGTTTGGGACGACCTCACGGCCGGGGCTGGGGTATTTATAGGTGGGTAGGTCGGTGGAAAGTTGCTCCTTGGAGTAGGGAACAAGTAGAAAGAAGCGGAATTGAATTTGGACTCTCCGATGAAGAGATATGCGAGTTTGAATGAGCATAGGTCAAGAAAAACGGGATTTGTACCGGATTCGTACGATCGTACGAGGCTGCGTATGTGGGCTGTGCATTCCTGGGCCGGCCCATGCGAGCTCGCAGTTTTTTTTTTTAACCAAAACTAAAATGCTAATAACTTTTGAAATATAACTCGGAATCGAGTCAAACAAATTTCTAAAATCTTGAAATTTAAAACTCTATCATATTTGACTATTATTAAGTAATTTTAGGCAAAAAAAAATATTCAATTATCCCTTAGCTTATAAACGCCTTATAGCAGGATTTTGAGCTTTTTAAAACACGATTTTGTTTTGAGGTTTAAAATGCAACACTCAAATGCAAGTTTTGAAATGATGTCATGCTATGCAGATGCTCTAAATGCAAAACATTCCAAATGTAAAATTTGGGATGTTACAAACTAACCCCCTTAAGATGAATCTCGTCCCGAGATTCGGAATGGCTAGCAAATAGGTGTGGATGGGTTTTCCTACGGTCAATATCTAGGCTAACCCCCTTAAGAGAATATACTTGAGATTGTACTTCCACCAGGCAATTTGGATAATGGAACATGTGATGGAATAAAATGAGTTAGGGGTTACCATTCACAAAATCCATGTTGATATGATTCACATGCCCCTTCTTGAATGGGTTAGGCTTGGAAGCTTCTGCAGTCTTCTGCTCTGGGCAATCAGTTGCATAATGTCCCTTGTTTCTGCACTTGAAACACATCACTTGACTAAGATCCCTCTTCACTTCATGGTTGTGGTTGTGGTGTCCATTGCCATTTGAGTGACCATTGTTGTTACCATTGGTTTCCTTGAGTCCTTCAACATGATCATGACCATTATGAGTGTGTCCATTCCCACCATTGTGATGGTTCTCATGTTTATGGAAATTGTGTCCTCCATTGGATGTGTGCCTCTTATATGAGGGTCCAGATTGGTATTTCCCACCATTACTGTACTTCCTCTTCCTATTTTCCTCCTTTGTCATGTTGTTATCCAAGGTAATGGCTTGGTCCAACAGAGCTTGATAATTTGGGGCATATGCTACAGACAAAGGTATCTTCAGTTCTCCTTTAAGTCCGTTGAGAAATTTCTCCTTCCTCTTGGCATCAGTGTCAATGTCCTCTGGTGCATACCTTGACAACGAGCAAAAGTCATCCATGTATTCCTTTAGTGCTCTTCCCCCCTGCTTCAAGCTACGGAACTCTTCCTTCTTGAGATTCATTATTCCAGAGGAGATATGCGCATTTCGAAAACCTTCCTTAAAATCATCCCAAGTCATGCCTTCCAGTGGGTGAGTTATTTGATAAGTTTCCCACCACATCACAGCTGGTCCTTCCAGTAGGTGCGCGGTGAATCTCACCTTTTCTGCATCAGTGCACTCACAGGTCACTAGGTCCCTGTTGACTGAGCGGAGCCAATCATCTGCCACTATTGGATCAGTAGCCGATGAGAACTTGTTGGGCCTAAGTCTCAGAAATCTGGTAAGTCTATCCATTGGGGGTGGTGGTGGGGGATTGTTGTTGTTGTTGTTGTTGTTCATTGCTGCTACAAACTGAGTCATCATCTGCAGAAGTTGGGCTTGGGAAGTGAGCATCTGCTGTAGGGCATCATTGTTGTTGTTGTCCTCATTGTTGTTGTTGTTGGGGTCGCGACGAGGAGGCATCTGTGAGTTTTCAGCATAGATGAGGAAAAGATAGATAGAGCTATGAGGAGAAAATTTTCCTACCCATGCACAATACAACAAGACAAACAATCAATGGAAAATAACAACTTAAAATATTTTAGCCCTTAACCAAATTTCGAAATTTGGACTTAGTTTTTGAAAAACTTAAGCGAAACAACTTAATTGCAAGCCAAAACAATCTATAATTGCCATATCACAAGTTGATAGGTCAATACTCAAACAAAAACTCTAGCTAACGCATTCTGCCTTGGTGGTCAACTACTGGGTTGGATCATAACTCTTCACAATGATCTCTATGTTCTTGTACATCTTCAGCTCCTTCTCAAGGGCGCTGATCTCTTCTTCAGCTTCTTGAAGATCCTTCTGAGTGTGATAAAGTCTCCATGTAAGTCTTTCTCCAAGTTCTGTGATTGCCTCCCATGCAGCGCATCTAGCTGACTCGAAGAATGATGTGTATTGTTGTGGGTTGGTGAAGATGTAGTCCCCTTGTGTCTTGTGATCATACTCCTTGCTTCTGTATAGGTGAAGTTGAACCCACCAATACTCTTGGCCATCTTCAATGAAAGGAAAACCTTTGTAGAGTGCTGCTCCTCCAAATCCTAATTTTGTCATTAGGTTCTTCAATGCCTTTGGGAATTCAGTCTCACAATCTAGAGTCATGGTCATCAATGGGCCCTTCTTGATTGATTCAAAGAGGTTGGTCATCTATCAGGGAGATAAGATATTAGAGGATGGAACAATAGGTAGAAATACCAGAAGAAGAGTTGTTCAAGCTACGTTAGAGTAGAATAGATGGTCAATCCTAGGGTCCTTGAAGTCCTTGGTGGTGGTGAAGTTGCAGCTCTTCATCTTTGAGTTGGTACTCCTCGGTGATTGCGAATTTGAAGTTCCATCATATTTGAGTTTTGAAGTGTAGGGGAAAACATAGGTCGTAGAAGCATAAGGTAAGGAGGTACTAGATACGAGATAAGTAAAGGTACTTAGAAAATATTAAGTCTTCTTTCATGGTGATCATTTGCTCATTAACAACTTATTGAAATTTGGATATTCACTATAGTGAGAGAGACTGGCACCCGCAAAGCCAATCAGGGAACCGGTCTCATGTACGTGGACATGTAATGTTGGTCCGGGCCGCTTCATCTCACTATGCCGCTAGGATCCAAAAATACTCAAAGGTGTTAATAAATTTTGACCAAAAAGGTTTTCCAAACCTAAGGGCTCGAATCTACAGGCAACACTTTGCTCTGATACCATTTTGTAGCGCCCTCACATTTAATAATGTAAGAACTACTGTGTTAAGTGCTAGTCCCTGGATCAATGCTAGCACCACAGAACAAAATGTAATTGTATCTTTGCAGAAGTATCAAAAATTATTACAAAGGATCCAGAATAGCCAAGTATGGCTTTATTACAAAGTGCATAGTCTTGAAAGACTAGCAAAACTCAGAGTTCTAAACAGCAGAAATAAAGGTAGCAATGAGCCTCCATCTTCAATCATGCGCCACAGGCATTACATGTTGGGTGTAGACTCGAGTCCAAGCACTTAATCCAACTTCATCCTCTGAATTTCCTGCACGTTGGAATATGCAGCCCCCGAAGGAGATTCAGTACAAACAATGTACTGGCAAATGACACTATGGTGGATATAAAATGGCAAGTCTAAACTACATGCATATCTGGCTTGGTGGAGTTTAGGCTATTTCGCAGAAAGCAAGTTTTTCCCTAACACTTTTGAAAAAGAGTTTTTCTTTCAAAGGTTGGCACCATGGGACACACACCCATGAGCACCACAACTAATATTTCCTTAGCCAAATTTTACTTCTTCAAAACGGTGTTGAGATTCTTCTGTCCATCCTTGTCCAGCTGCTTGAAGTTGTCCTTACCGGGAACACGGCTATGATCATAGTTTCTAACTCTGCAGAGGTTGTGCACTTTCACCCTTTGTCTTCAATTAGCCCAAACATCCTATACACCCGGAGTGCATCAAGGAAAGGAGAGAATTGAGACGAGATCTTTCAGAAGCAAGAATTCAACTCAACCAGCAAGACCCGTTCCACCTACAATTCTACTACATCTTCATGTCAAGCATGGGTTGAACTCTCACAACTTAGTTGATCAAGACAGAGCCCATATGTCAAAGGGCTGCACGGGAAGCTACTAAACTTAGAGGGACTTAGGAATCTCTTTGTTCCTGGGTGGCCATCCACAAGTGTACTCCTTTGGTGATAAACACCATTGATATGGCCCTAGGGAGCCACTCAACATAATCCAATCACATCCAAAATCCACCCAGGTGTTTCATTGGGAGTTATACTTAGAATTTTTCCACAACATTGAGTAAAACAAATTTGTAGCAAGGCTAAGCATCTACTAAGTATATGTTTCCAAAATAACAAGTCTAAAGGATGGCTACACACTACTTGGGATTTTGCATAGCATAATAATAACTTAGTAAAATTTCCTATCATGCATGCTACTCAAAAACACTAATAATGCATAGTAAAATATGGGAGATTTGATGGTGTGTCACTTGCCTTGGCAATGGGATGAACAATCACAACAAGAATAACAGCAACAAGAGTAGACTTGCTCCTCTTCACAATCTAATACAAGCAAAACATGCCACACATAAACATACAACACAAACATAACATAGAAAACAATACAAAAATATGTATGCATGTTATGCCATGATCAAATTAATGCACCAAATTCACAACTAGCAATAATTACTAACAATGATGTTCTCTGGTGTTAATAACATGGTTATGATGCATGAAAAAGTTTGTAATGCAACAAGAGGCAAAGAAGCAGCTTAACCAAATTAAATAGGGTTAATTAACTATCTACAAGATCTTATCGAAATAAGGTTCATAAAAAAGTAGATCTAAACCTAACACATTAATAAGATCTAAAAAGCAAGTAAAACAATCAACGACCACTTCATGGATGACTAAGAACGAAGTATAGATTTGAAATTTCGAGTTACTCCGGTGGTAAAAGTAGATCGGAATTATAGAAACAGATCTGTAACTCAAATCGAAAAAATCAAAGAACGAAAGTTGTAGATAATGATGAGATGCAGCTACAGTAGAAATTTGAGCAAAAACGGACAAACGGTTGAAGAGTAATTGAGTAATTACCGCTTCAGATCTGAAAGAGTAGATCGCGAAATTCTCCGGCTGTGGTGGATGAAAAGAGGTGAGGTTTCTTGGGATGGATTGGTATCGACGAGATCTAAAACTCTCGTGAAGGCTTGAACGTCAACCGAGGAACTCACGGACCGTGGTGAGTAAAATACCACAAAACAGATCTGAAATTGGAGTTTCGAGTTTGGGACGACCTCACGGCCGGGGCTGGGGTATTTATAGGTGGGTAGGTCGGTGGAAAGTTGCTCCTTGGAGTAGGGAACAAGTAGAAAGAAGCGGAATTGAATTTGGACTCTCCGATGAAGAGATATGCGAGTTTGAATGAGCATAGGTCAAGAAAAACGGGATTTGTACCGGATTCGTACGATCGTACGAGGCTGCGTATGTGGGCTGTGCATTCCTGGGCCGGTCCATGCGAGCTCGCAGTTTTTTTTTTTTTAACCAAAACTAAAATGCTAATAACTTTTGAAATATAACTCGGAATCGAGTCAAACAAATTTCTAAAATCTTGAAATTTAAAACTCTATCATATTTGACTATTATTAAGTAATTTTAGGCAAAAAAAATATTCAATTATCCCTTAGCTTATAAACGCCTTATAGCAGGATTTTGAGCTTTTTAAAACACGATTTTGTTTTGAGGTTTAAAATGCAACACTCAAATGCAAGTTTTGAAATGATGTCATGCTATGCAGATGCTCTAAATGCAAAACATTCCAAATGTAAAATTTGGGATGTTACACCGTTGCCGCCGCCCTCCGGTGCTTCCCTGGAAACGGGGCAGCGCCCATTTGGTTCCCCGCAACGAGTGCAACACGTAGATGTTTTTGTTTCGCGAAAAGATGGACGATTTCGCTCGGATTCGTGCTCGCCGGAGCTCTCCCGCCGGCGAGTGAGGTCACCACGACGTCAGCACGCCCTGACCCGCGCAGAACTAGTCAAACTGGCCCGTGGGGCAGCGCTTGTCGCGTGGCTGCCCACGTGGCCGGCTGGCCCGCGAGTCAGCGGCTGCGGCTAGCTTCCCCGCGGTGAGTTTTGGATCTGGCCGGCCCAAACAGTGGATCTAGCCCAACAAGTTTCTTTTTCCTTTTAATTTTTGACAGAAACTTGCATGTTTACTTTTGGGCATGAAAACCTATCTAAAGGATGAGTTTGACCAAACTAAATTTCACAGATGTAAAGAAACAAAATCTAAACCATCTCCATTTTGTAGATCTACATTTGGATGAATATTTTTGAAATGAAAAATGATTTGGCAACAGGTACCAGAAACACCAAAATGAGCACCATTTTAATTTCACAACTCATAATGAAGTGAGGCCAATTGCATTGGAAAGCCCTTGAAATTTGCTAACAGGAGCAATTAACCTTGCTTCCAAATTCCTAATATTGTTGAAATTACATGCAATTTGGTAAAACACCAGAGAGCACTTTGGTGATTTTTATAAAATAATTAAAAATGTTTTTTGATGCAAACTCAATTGGATGGTCTTGTATATGTTTAGGGCTATCCAAAACTATCTTGGTTTAATTTTTAGAGCCTCATATAAAATTTTGGTGGACAAATCTATAAATTGCTTGTTTCTGCCATTTTGGCATTTTTAGGTAATTAATTTGTGTAAGTTATTTTTGTGTTGCAATATTGTTTTCTAGCATTTAAAAGTTGTGTGAACTTATTTTCTGAGTGTTACTTAGCTATTTTAGCATGTTAGATTGTGTGGACTTGAGTGGAGAAGAAATAGGATTTTTGTTAATAGCATATGATTATTCTCTAGTTAAATCTTGCATAGCAATTTTTGGAGTGTTAAATTTATGTGCAAGCACTTGGATTTTTGATTGGATCCAGTACCATATTTGTACTTATATTGTGTTGTTATCACCTCTTCTAGCTTGCATTTGAATTGGTATAAAAGCATGAGTAGTTTAGTCATCACTATGAGAAGTTATGGAAAAATTCCCTCATGTGTAGAATTTTTGGCATAAGAATTTGTGGTTGTGTAGCCACATATTTTTGTGTTGTATTCATAGGACCAGTAGAATTATTGATTATGTTTCTATGAGTACTTGACCCCTATAGTTTTCACTTGTGTGAAAACAATAGCATGAGTAGCATTACCTTGCTTATTTAAGCACCCTATTATTTTATACTAGTATTGTTATTGCACTAGATGCTAGTTTAGGTTTTTGTTAATTTTTAGAAAGTGGACCAGAGGCATGGTGACCTCTTAATGCTTTGTTATGCTAGTGGAACACCCACTGGTGTCATTGCATTTTTGGTGGAAACATCATTTCCCCCACACTAGATGTGTTTCTTTTTATAGCTCTCTAACTAATGAGTGCCTAGTATTTCTGCTTTGGATTTTTTGTGCTAAATGGAAATGTGTATGCTTCTGTTTGTAAGTGTTTGTAATCATGTGTGGCTTTCTAGTAAAAATCCATCTTTGGAGTGTTATTTGATTCCTCTAGTAATGCCCTTTTATTACCACTAGTATGTAGGAGTTGCCATGTAAATTAATGCCTTGCTTTATCAAATGGGATATTTTTGTTATAACAAGTATAGATGTTTTTAACTCTTGTTTTTATGACATGAACCCTCTGGTTGTGTTTCAATTACTTGATTGAAATGCATCCATTGATTCTTCATGATTGAGTAGTACTAGTTTCCTTAGCAGTTTTTTTGTATTGAATTATTTTTCCTGCCAACCTGTGTTTGGTAGATATTTGTGTATCCTTGCATGAGGACATGTTTTCATTCACCATTATGATAACATGGTTCCTTGTTTGCATTTTAGTACTTTACATGTTATGCTTGCTTGCATAGCAAACCCTTAGTAGAAGCATGTCTATAGGATTCCTCCTTTTTAGTCATTTGTTTCTATTGTTCTCACCATGAGAATTGTGTGTTTTGTGATGAGTCTATTGCCTTGTTGCACTTATGTAGGCTCACTGATTTGTAAAAGTAACTTTTTCAAATCATGTGTCTTATTTATTCTTGATGTGAATTTAGGTTTAGCAGATTAGCTACCTTGTTCTTTTTGTGGTTTGGTTGATAGACCCATTGCCATGATTATTATTGTGCATATTTTATATACTTTTAGTAGTCTCACCCTTGTGAAACTAAGTGTATTTTGGGTTTATTAATATCTTGGTATGAGAGTGGCACACCCACTGAATCCATGATATTAAGGTTGTGAGTTATGTTCCTCCAACCTTGAGTTGTCTTATTAAATGGCATTTCTGCCAAGTAGGTTTGTTTGATTGTTTGCCTCCATTAATAATTGTGTGATTGGTTATTATTAGTTTTCTTTGCTGTATGTATTGTTATATATGGTTGCTTTCCTTGATTGGTTCTGAATGTGTGTCCTTTATTCCTTTTACGACGTTAGAAAACGAAGAGGAAGGAAGTGTCGTGAAGCTCTGTTTGAAGTTCCAGTCACTCCAAAACCAGGGACACAAGGAGATACCAGGCAAGCCATCCTGATGCTTGCTGATACAATACTTATCATTATCTATCATTCATGTTTTACCTCTGAAGTTTTACAAAAACTTGATTATCAAAACTATTTTTGATGTGGAATTTACTACTATACTATATTATAGGTTACTATCATGCCAGTAGTTAAACTTGGTAATACCAAGCCCATAAGCCACCATATGGTATTTATTACCATCAAATATACTAGTCCCTAAGTGGACACCCTAAAATTGTGATCTTACAAAACAAAGGCTTTACGGAAAAACCCGGAGAAAAGGCGGATCCTTGTTCTCCGGAGGAATGTGGAAGTGGTCATTTTTGAGAAAATGGTGTTTTTGAAAAATGACACATAACCTAGTCTTTGCCGGACAACCTTTACCGTACTGCCACCCTACCCCAACATGGGCACGGGGCTTAACTGGAAGTTTGTCCTTGTTAGTGTGTGTTCTATCTCAAACGCTATAAGGGACGGAATCCCTTGAACCGATTGTTGTCAAGAGTTGAGACATAAAAAGTGTGGGATTGAGTTTCCCTCCAGTCGCATCAGTTGAGGCATCCTGGCTGGCAGGGATTAGCTCGGTGCCGGGGGTGACCGGTAAAACTCAATTGAGAGATAGACACATTCTAGCTTGAACATAGTGAATGGTTATGATCAGATACCTGATGTTTACATACTGTTGTTACAGTCCGTGGTTGTTCACGGTAGGTGTACTGGATGTGGTGGATGAGTACACCTCTGCAGAGTACAACTTTTTCGAAGAAGCCGCGTCCTCGGATATGGACAGTTGAATGGCCATGTAGCTAGCATTGTGTCAATGTTTTCAAAAAGAGTTTTTGAAAGGGAATGTTTTGGAAAGGAAGTGTTGAACTTGTGAAGTTCGGAAAGGAATGGAAACTTATACCGTGGAGGTATCGTCGATGATGAAAAGCCAGATGTCTTTATACAAAACAAAATGTTTTGCAAACAAAAACCTTTTCTACTCTAAGCAAGAATTCTGGAAACTGATTTCAAGAAGTTTTGCAAAGAGGAAATATTCATTAACAAAGTTCTACAAAACCTCTTGTACATGTGATATCTACAAGAGAAATAAAACTATATTATTTTATTTTCTTCTGAAGTATCTTATTCAACGAAGATACAGATTAACCTGACTGCAACTGTGGTGTCATCATATATGAACACCATTGGTAGTGAACCCTATTTATAGCCTACCTATTCCACCATATAAGCATATTTGCATGTTGGTAAGTGACATGATGGATGTCTTGCTGAGTACATTCAAATGTACTCATTATGGTTTCGCCCCTGGTATCTACTTGCCAGACTCTGAGAAGGAGCCTCCGAAGGAGATCTATGAAGAGAAGTACGGAGTTGACGGCTTTGCGAACTAGGATCGTCTCCGGGTCAGCAGCCTGTAGGTTAAGGCGTGACTTGGGCTCATCTACGTTGTGTTTTATTTGTCTTCTGCTGTGTTTGTTAAGTTGCCTGCCCTTTGTGGCAGCTGCGTTAAAACTGATCATGTGATCATTTGTGTAATACCTTTATGTATTCGTGTAATGGATGATGTATTTCTGTATGCCAACTGTGTATGTTGTTCACGACTGATCTTTCTGGGATCGTGAATGTATGCATACGTAGGGTTTCAGACTGCCGGTCTGGGATCCTTACAGGATTTCTTTGGATTTCTTCTCCGCGGGCTTTGTTCCGCTAGCATCTCCTACTTCGAGGTTTTCATCAGCTAGATCGGCTGATTTTTTCTTCCGGATTTTGGATTGTTGTTTCTTAGCGGCACGGTGCTTTTTCTTGGAAGAGGGAGGTTTTTTGGCAGGCTCATCTTCTGTCAATTCCTTGACATTGGGAAATATCGGAGAAGTTTCTCCGTCTTCTCTCTCTTCCTCTGGCGGAGGATTTTTTGGGCTTTCCTGGCTGTCGGCATCCGCGGTTTCAGCTGGTTTTGCCATTACCACTTCATGGAATCCCTCTTGAAGAGATTTTACCTTTCTTTCGAAGGTATCCTCATCCTTATCTTCGGAATCGAAATTATCCGATCCGGTTTCCGACTCTAATCTCGCCTCAATGGCGGCTAATACTGAATCGGCTTCCGAGTTCATCTCGTGTTGACGGATGTCGGATATTCCGCCTCTGTGACGGGTGTGTTGTTATCTGCCTCTTGCACGGGATTTCCGTCATCCGTGTTTTCGGCGACTTCGGATTGCACCATGCCGATAAAGTGTGTATCACTTTTTTGTCGGCGATCTGAGCAGAATCCGGTATCATAGTCATCTTCGACTGGGTATAGGGCGGGTGGCAAATATTTGCTTCCACCGCAAAACCCCATTGCTTCTGCAGTTAGTCTGATAAAGATGTTAGCAGATCCGATCGGTAACACGCAGGCACTTACCAGGTGGTTTTGCGCCGGTATGTAGGATCCGTTGTCGAGGAAGCGTCCGACGTTGTCGTCGAACTCCAGGCTTCCGACAGTGATTGATCTTCCGATTCCGCCGAGTATCCCAGATCGGAACTTCACGCCTGACGTCGTTTGCCCCACGGTGGGCGCCAACTGTCGAGACATCGTAGTAGTTTTCATAGACGGGGGTGCCATGAGACTAAGGTAGAGACGGGGGGGGTAACGGGATCGCGTGGTGGACAATTGACACAGGATTTACCCAGGTTAGGTACGTCGCGACAGTTGGACGTTCCTACTCCTGCAATCTCACTAATCAGGGCTAAAGCCTGTGTATAGAATTACAATGTGAGGTTTAGATCTAGCTATTCGCTGAGGATCAACTTCCCGGCGATTTAGCCTATAGCTTCTTCTCTGTTTATCTCATCTCCCGTCCGGCTTTATATAATAGCCGGATTAGGTCTTTACATAATTGGAAACATAGAAGACTACGGTAACTATAACTTGGAAAGTAAGGAATCCGTCTTCTCCTCCAAGCCAGATCACGTGGGCCGTGATCCGGGTCCTTCTAGAATCCGGCTTCTGTGCGTCAGGTTACTGGGCCGCCCAATGAACCATAGCCCACTACCACTTGGGCCACCCTGGTAATCCGGCACTTATGACTACCATCTGATATACCCCTATTTGGTATATATCCGATAGTAGCCCCCAAGACATACCATCACAAGAGGATTTCATAAAGAAGTTCAACTCAAAGCTTGTTATTTCAAAATAAATATTGAGGTAAAACACAAGGGTAATATAGTCCCCACTTATAGTTTTTGCAAACGAAGGAAGTGAGAAGGAGTTTTTGAAATACTTGCAGAAACATCTTGGTTAAAAACAGGTTGGAGATGATTACCTCAAAAATAATTTTCATATATTTTTGTAAATACCTTTTGTTTTCTTAGAACTTGGCTTTTGGGTTTCGTCTAAAATCAAAACATTTTCAAAAATGTTTTTGCCAAAAAGGGGTGATAGATGAAGGTGATAAGTTTTGTTGCCATGACTTGATCACAAGAATTGTGTTTTATGAAAGTTATGATCATTGGTTTTTGTATGTTAGTTGTTAACAAACTCAAACACAAACACAAGCAACAAACAAATATAAAAGAAACACAAGCATTAGTCAAACATTACAAAAAGTTTTTGTTGGCCCTGATTTTTGGGTTATTGAAAACAAGTTTTTCGTGTCTTCCCAAAATTGGGTTGTTACAGTAAAATTTAAAGATACTTTTTTACTAGTCCGACGAGACACTACTAGTGTTTCATTATGTCGGATTTCTCAGAGCACGAAGTCAAGCACAAACTATGGGGGTCACACGTCTGGTTCGAAAACGTACTATTAACTATGGCATGAGTCTCACGTGCTTCCTTAGCGTCTTCTTGGTCTCGATGTCCACTCACCAAACTTTTTCTCTTCTAATGGGTTGGACCCTGGTTCTCTTGGGTTTCATCAGGGCAAGCTAGATCATACTTCCTCTAGGAACAATCACGAGCGTAATGTCCGTCCTTTCCACAGATAAGTCGATCAACATGTGGTTTTAGGCCTGACATTCACACGCTTCCTTGGAGGCTGTGTCATTGCAGGCAAAGAACTGCGAGTCATATATGAACTAGGTTCTCCTCGTGTCACCATATTCCTTATACGACTCTCACTAGCAAGAAGGAGCTGGTGTTCTCTGAAGGGGAATGTAGCATAGAAAACAAAAAATTTCCTACACGCGATAAACCCGAATGGCCAAGATCTAATCTATGAGATGAAAGGCAACGGGGAGAAAGAGAGTCTTGAGATAACATACCCTCGAAGACTCTAAGTGGTACGATAAAAGATCTTGTTGTTGGCGTAGTCGTTATCACGCCGATCCCGAGCGAGAAGAAGAGCACCGCAATCCGGCGGTGCCTCCGTAATCGGTCACACGTTCAGCTCGATGAAGACTTTCGTTCCCTCGTTCCAGCGGGTTGCGGAAGTAGAGGATCCCTCCGGAATTCCAGCAGCACGACGGCGTGGTGGTGGTGAAGAATCCCACGGTCAGGGCTTCGCCAAGCCGGAGACCATGGAATGGAGCAGTGGGTGGAAGGGAAAATGTGTGAGCAAGTGTGTGAAGAAGAGAGAGCCCTCACCCTCCTTTTATAGGGGAGGGGGAGGCAGCCCAAGGGGGGGGGTGCGGCCAGCCATGGGTGCCCCCACCCCTTCCTCTCTTCATGTGAGTGGAAGCTCCACTCAAACCCACTCAAAAATTCCTTAATTTCCCACTTGGAAAATC
This sequence comes from Alopecurus myosuroides, assembly GCA_028641055.1. NCBI lineage: Eukaryota > Viridiplantae > Streptophyta > Magnoliopsida > Poales > Poaceae > Alopecurus > Alopecurus myosuroides. The sequence continues at coordinate 116,606,120 of CM054061.1, forward strand.
CAAAGGTTTTTCTTTAATAAATAAATAAAACATTTTTATTTCTTTATTTATATTTGTTAATTCCATTCACAAAGATTTGCATGCAGCACCTCAAACCATTTGTTAATTCTATTAACAACCGTTCGACGAAAAACCCCTTGAACTATTTCAATTTTCCCCGAAACAATTCCGGAGCTGCCCAAAATATTCTTCGGTATTCCGTATCCTCCCTAAACGCTTCATCGAACCTTAAGTGTGTCTCCCTACGGTTCGTGAATATTATAGACATGATCGAGACTCCTCTCCGATCAATAATCAACAGCGGGGTCTAGAAAACCGTGATGACTCCTATATATTCAACGATGACTCTCGTGATCGTGTGAACCTTTCAACGTCGTAACGATTTCCCTTTGTCTCGCGATATATTACTTGTCCGAGATCCGATCATCGGTATCCACTATACCTTGTTCGATCTCGTTATCCGACAAGTACTCTTTTCTCGTTCCCGTGATATAACATCCTAGTGATCAAATCACTTGCTTGCAAGCGGTGTCGATGTGATATCACCGAGAGGGCCCTGAGTATATCTATCCGTCATATTGGATGGACAAATCCCATTCTTGATCCATGAGCTTCAACCAATACTTTCCGAATATCCAATGCCACCTTTATAGTCACCCTTTTACGGTGTGACGTTTGATGTCATCAAAGTATTCTTTCGGTATTAGTGATTAACATGATCTCATGGTCTAAGGAATAATGTTACTCCGAATGTAAGAAATAACAACAAAACTAAATGACTTGATCGTATTGTTATACTTAGTTTAGGGTTTAAGTTCATCATGTCATTCTCCTAATGACATGACCCCGTTATCAACAACATCGAATGTTCATGATCAGGAAACCTTGATCATCTGTTTAATCAACGGGCTAGTTAAAAGAGAGGCTTCACTAGGAACGTTGGTTTGTTTATTAATCACACATGTATCAACGTTTCCGGTTAATAAAATTCTAGCATGAGAAATAAACATCTATCATAAACAAGGAATAACATAATAAACACTTTATTATTGCCTCTCGGGCATATTCCCTTCAGTCTCCCACTTGCACTAGGGGCAATAATCTATATTACATAGTGATGAATCTAACACCCATTGAGTTCTGGTGTTGATCATGTTTTGTCCTTGAGAGAGTTTTAGTCAACGGATCTGCCACATTCAGATCTGTATGTACTTTGCAAATCTTTACATCCCCATCTGCGACATGTTCACGGATGGAGTAAAAATGGCGCTTGATATGCTTGGAATTCTTGTGAGACCTTGGTTCCTTAGCATTGGCTATGGCACCATTGTTGTCACAATAGATAACCATTGGATCCAACGCACTCGGAACCACGCCTAGTTCGGATATGAACTCCTTCATCCAAACTGCTTCCTGTGTTGCCTTCGAGGCAGCAACATATTCCGCTTCTGTTGATGATCCCGCCACCACGGATTGCTTGGAACTCCTCCAGCTTACAGCTCCTCCATTCATAATAAATACGTACCCGGACTGAGACTTAGAGTCATCCGGACCAGTGTCGAAGCTAGCATCGACGTAACATCTTGCGACGAGCTCTTCTTCACCGCCATATACGAGAAACATGTCCTTAGTTCTTCTTAAGTACTTTAGGATATTCTTGACCACAGTCCAGTGTTCCAAACCTGGATTGGATTGGTACCTACTAGTCAAACTAATAGCATGTGCCACATCCGGTCTTGTACATAGCATAGCATACATGATAGAACCTATGGCTGAAGCATAGGGAGTCTTATTCATCTTTTCTCTATCTTCTGATGTAGCTGGACATTGAGTCTTACTCAACGTCTTTCCTTGCAACATAGGTAGGAACCCTTTCCTACTATCTTCCATTTTGAACTTTTTCAAAATCTTGTCAAGGTATGTACTTTGCGAAAGTCCAATTAAGCGTCTTGATCTATCCCTGTAGATTTTGATGCCTAATATATAAGCTGCTTCACCGAGGTCTTTCATCGAAAAAAGAGTGTTCAGATAACCTTTTACGCTTTCTAAAAGTTCTATATCATTTCCAATCAACAATATGTCATCCACATATAGTACCAGAAATGCTACAGAGATCCCACTCACTTTCTTGTAAATACAAGCTTCTCCGTATGTTTGGAAAAATCCAAAACCTTTGATCACCTTATCAAAACGGAGGTTCCAACTCCGGGATGCTTGCTTCAGTCCATAAATGGAACGTTGAAGCTTACACACCTTGTCAGCATCCTTAGGATCAACAAAACCTTTGGGTTGCATCATATACAACTCTTCCTCAATGTCACCATTAAGGAACGCCGTTTTGACATCCATCTGCCATATTTCATAATCGAAAAATGCAGCAACTGCTAACATAATCCTAACTGACTTAAGCATCGCTACTGGTGAGAAAGTCTCATCATAGTCAACTCCTTGAATTTGTCGGAAACCTTTTGCGACAAGTCGAGCTTTATAGACGGTCACATTACCATCAGCGTCAGTTTTCTTTTTAAAGATCCATTTGTTCTCAACGGCCTTATGGTCATTGGGTAAATCTACCAAAGTCCAAACTTGGTTTTCGTACATGGATCCTATTTCGGATTTCATGGCTTCAATCCATTTGTTGGAATCTGGGCTCATCATCGCTTCCTCATATGTCGCAGGGTCATCACCTCCATCTACCATGAAGTTTAATACGGGATCTCCGTATAGTTCAGGAGCTGTACGCTCCCTAGTTGACCTGCGAGGTGCGGTAGTTTCCTCTATTGGAGTTTCATGATCTTGATCATTAACTCTCTCTTCATCTGACGGGGTCGGCTTCAGAACAACTTCCGGCGCTGCGCTACTCGCCATTCCAAGAAGAGAAGGTTCAATAACCTCGTCGAGTTCTACCTTTCTACTATTCACACCTTTCGAGAGAAACTCCTTCTCCAAAAAGGATCCATTCTTGGCAACAAAAATCTTGCCTTCGGATCTGTGATAGAAGGTGTACCCTATTGTTTCTTTAGGGTATCCTATGAAGACGCATTTTTCCGCTTTGGGTTCGAGTTTATCAGGTTGAAGCTTCTTCACATAAACATCACATCCCCAAACTTTTAGAAATGACAGCTTAGGTTTGTTTCCAAACCATAATTCATACGGTGTCGTTTCAACGGACTTAGATGGTGCCCTATTTAAAGTGAATGCAGCGGTCTCTAGTGCATAACCCCAAAACGACAGTGGAAAATCTGTAAGAGACATCATAGATCGAACCATATCTAATAAAGTACGATTACGACGTTCGGAAACACCATTACGCTGTGGTGTTCCGGCAGGTGTGAGTTGTGAAACTATTCCACATTGTTTCATATGCATGCCAAATTCGTAACTTAGATATTCACCTCCACGATCAGACCGTAGAAATTTAATCTTTCTGTTACGATGATTTTCAACTTCACACTGAAATTCTTTGAACTTTTCAAACGTTTCAGATTTGTGTTTCATTAAGTAAATATACCCATATCTACTCAAATCATCTGTGAAAGTGACAAAATAACGATATCCACCGCGCACCGATACACTCATTGGTCCACATACATCAGTATGTATGATTTCCAGTAAGTCTGTCGCCCGTTCCATAGATCCAGAAAACGGGGTTCTAGTCATCTTGCCCATAAGGCATGGTTCACATGTTTCAAATGATTCATAATCAAGTGATTCTAAGAGTCCATCAGAATGGAGCTTCTTCATGCGTTTAACACCAATATGACCTAAGCGGCAATGCCACATATAAGTAGCAATATCATCATTTAACTTAATTCTTTTGGCATTTACATTGTGAATATGTGTATCAACATTATCAAGATTCAAAAGAAATAAACCATTCTTCTCAGGTGCATGACCATAAAAGATATTATTCATATAAATCGAACAACCATTGTTCTCGGACTTAAAGGAATAACCATCTCGCATTAAGCAAGATCCAGAAACGATATTCATGCTTAATGGGGGCACCAAATAACATTTATTGAGGTTTATAACTAATCCCGATGGTAGACGTAGAGGTAGCGTCCCGACGGCGATCACGTCAACTCTTGATCCATTGCCGACGCGCATCGTCACCTCATCCTTTGCTAGTGGTCGCTTATTCTGCAGCTCCTGTTTCGAGATACATATGTGAGCAACCGAACCAGTATCAAATACCCAGGTGCTACTGCGAGTACTAGTAAGGTACACATCAATAACAAGTATATCATATATACCTTTGTTCACTTTTCCGGCCTTCTTATCTGCCAGATACTTGGGGCAATTGCGCTTCCAGTGGCCAGTACCCTTGCAATAGAAACACTCAGTCTCAGGCTTAGGGCCATGCCTGGTTTTCTTCTCAGCAGTAGCAACAGATTTGCCACCCTTCTTGAAGTTTACCCTTGTCTTGCCTTTCTTGAAACTAGTGGTCTTATTGATCATCAACACTTGATGTTCTTTCTTGATCTCCACTTCTGCAGTTTTAAGCATCGAGAGAAGCTCAGGAAGAGACTTCTTCATGCTCTGCATATTATAGTTCAACACGAAGTTCTTGTAACTAGGTGGCAGATATTGGAGAACACGATGTATCCCTAGCTCAATGGGAATCGATATTCCCAAGGCTATGAGCTTATCAGCTTACGCAGACATTTTGAGTACGTGCTCACTAACGGAGCTGTTCTCTTCCATCATGCAGCTAAAGAACTTTCCTGAAGCGTCATAACTCTCAACTGTGGCATGGGTATCGAAAATCATTTTCAATTCTCCCATTGTGGCATAAGCAGTGCTGTTCTCGAAACGTTTTCGCAGCTCTGGCTCTAATCCATAGAGGATGCCGCAGTGAACTATACTGTGGTCTTCTTGTTGAGTCAGATAATTTTTTTTATCTTCATCAGAAGCATCAGCAGCGGGCTGGTCACCTAGAGGTGCATCAAGCACATAGAGCTTCTTGCAAGCGGCGAGGAGAATCCTCAGGTTAAGTGCCCAATTGGTAAAGTTGCTTCCATTGTTCGCTAATTTCTCTTTCTCCATGAACATATTGAAATTGAAGGTAGGTGCTGCCATGATCTACAACATATTTGCAAAGACTATTTAGACTATGTTTATGATAAATTAAGTTCAAGTTAATTCTAAAATTATCCCATGAACTCCCACTCAAAAACAACATCCCTCTTAGTTGTCTTTAGTGATTACACGAACCAAATTCACTACACCGAAACTGATCATCACGTGAGACGGTGCAGTTACAAAGGCGAACATCAACATGTTCATCATTTCATTCATATGACTCATGCTTTACCTTTCGGTTACGTGTTCCGAGGCCATGTCTGTACATGCTAGGCTCGCCAAGTAGAACCGTTGTATTGCATGTGTTTCAAGGCCATGTCTGTACATGCTAGGCTTGAAAACACCCGTTGTATGCGAACGTTGAGTCTATCACACCCGATCATCACGTGGTGTATCGAAACGACGAACTTTCTTAACGGTGCATACTTAAGGAAGAACACATTATTATCTTGATATTAAGTGAGAGGGATCATCTTATAATGCTACCGTCGCGATCTAAGCAAAATAAGATGCATAAAAGGATAAACATCACATGCATGGATAATGTGATATGATATGGTCCTTCTTGCACTTGATCTCCATCTTGTGCATCATGGTATGATCTCCATCATTCCACCGGCGTGGCACCAAGGTCCGTGGCACCTCCATCTTGATTGTCCATTACAACATATCACATGGATATGACATACAGCACGCAGGCCATAAAATAAGACAACCATATGGCTCCAGCCGGTATGTCAATAATTTACAAAAGATATCATCTCATACATAACGTTTGTAACATTGACCATATCACATCACATGCCCTGCAAAAACAAGTTAGACGCCTCTAATTTATTTTTGCATGTTTTACGTGGCTTTGGGCTTACGAGGATAGAACCGTTCATACCTACGTACAAGAACCACAACGTTGATAAAACATATTTTTAACAACCCTTTGTAGATTAGATCTTAACTATAGTAGGAGAAACGGACACCCCCTTAGTCACATGTGAGACAATTCTCGCGTACATAGTACACGTAAACTTAGTCTGGGGCAGCTTCATCCTACTATGCCACTAAGATCATAAAATACTCAAAGAGACAAAAACATGATCATCAACGCCCACATACTCCTATGTGTTCTACCCGTACAATTCATCTACGCATAGATCCGGCTCTGATACCACTGAAGGGGAACGTAGCATAGAAAACAAAAAATTTCCTACACGCGATAAACCCGAATGGCCAAGATCTAATCTATGAGATGAAAGGCAACGGGGAGAAAGAGAGTCTTGAGATAACATACCCTCGAAGACTCTAAGTGGTACGAGAAAAGATCTCGTTGTTGGCGTAGTCGTTCTCACGCCGATCCCGAGCGAGAAGAAGAGCACCGCAATCCGGCGGTGCCTCCGTAATCGGTCACATGTTCAGCTCGATGAAGACTTCCGTTCCCTCGTTCCAGGGGGTTGCGGAAGTAGAGGATCCCTCCGGAATTCCAGCAGCACGACGGCGTGGTGGTGGTGAAGAATCCCACGGTCAGGGCTTCGCCAAGCCGGAGACCATGGAATGGAGCAGTAGGTGGAAGGGAAAATGTGTGAGCAAGTGTGTGAAGAAGAGAGAGCCCTCACCCTCCTTTTATAGGGGAGGGGGAGGCAGCCCAAGGGGGAGGGGGGTGCGGCCAGCCATGGGTGCCCCCACCCCTTCCTCTCTTCATGTGAGTGGAAGCTCCACTCAAACCCACTCAAAAATTCCTTAATTTCCCACTTGGAAAATCCAAAGGTTTTTCTTTAATAAATAAATAAAACATTTTTATTTATTTATTTCTATTTGTTAATTCCATTAACAAACATTTGCATGCAGCACCTCGAACCATTTGTTAATTCTATTAACAACCGTTCGACGAAAAACCCCTTGAACTATTTCAATTTTCCCCGAAACAATTCCGGAGCTGCCCAAAATATTCTTCGGTATTCCGTATCCTCTCTAAACGCTTCATCGAGCCTTAAGTGTGTCTCCCTACGGTTCGTGAATATTATAGACATGATCGAGACTCCTCTCCGATCAATAATCAACAGCGGGGTCTGGAAAACCGTGATGACTCCTATATATTCAACGATGACTCTCGTGATCGTGTGAACCTTTCAACGTCGTAACGATTTCCCTTTGTCTCGCGATATATTACTTGTCCGAGATCCGATCATCGGTATCCACTATACCTTGTTCGATCTCGTTATCCGACAAGTACTCTTTTCTCGTTCCCATGATATAACATCCTAGTGATCAAATCACTTGTTTGCAAGCGGTGTCGATGTGATATCACCGAGAGGGCCCTGAGTATATCTATCCGTCATATTGGATGGACAAATCCCATTCTCGATCCATGAGCTTCAACCAATACTTTCAAAATCTCCAATGCCACCTTTATAGTCACCCTTTTATGGTGTGACGTTTGATGTCATCAAAGTATTCTTTCGGTATTAGTGATTAACATGATCTCATGGTCTAAGGAATAATGTTACTCCGAATGTAAGACATAACAACAAAACTAAATGACTTGATCGTATTGTTATACTTAGTTTAGGGTTTAAGTTCATCATGTCATTCTCCTAATGACATGACCCCGTTATCAACAACATCCAATGTTCATGATCAGGAAACCTTGATCATCTGTTTAATCAACGGGCTAGTTAAAAGAGAGGCTTCACTAGGAACGTTGGTTTGTTTATTAATCACACATGTATCAACGTTTCCGGTTAATACAATTCTAGCATGAGAAATAATCATCTATCATAAACAAGGAATAACATAATAAACACTTTATTATTGCCTCTCGGGCATATTCCTTTCATTCTCTCATAAGGACAACATTATTCTCAGCATTGGCAGTGCCAAGCTGAGTCAAGGACTGTATGGCAGCAAGGGTGGCATTAGGCGAGAGTAGGTAAAGGGTGGTTTTGTTTTGAAAACTTGTGGAACAAATCGGCTCGTAATAGAGATGAGAACGGCAGATAAAACAACAGCAAACAAGCATCTAAGAAGCAAACCACAGTCACAAACAAAGACTAGCACACACCTGAGATACAGTCTCAACAAGCATAACACAAACTTAGGTTTCACAAAGCAAAAGCATAGGTCTTACAACACATCTAGCACACACAAGGTTCTTAACAGAGTCACATAAGAGAAACAAACAAGAGCCTTGGGTGGGAACAACACAAACTCCTAATATCCCGCGGCAATCCTAAGTGCTCGAGGATGCACGTAGCTGTTCCTCCAACTCTTGAACTCTAGCCTGGCTGGTTGCAAGATTAAATTGAAGGCTTCTCACTTGTGAACGAAGGTGGGAGTCAACGCACTTCATGGTCTTCCTTTGTGCTCCGATACGGCGCTCAGTAGCAGAGGAAACTCTCAGTTCTTTCTCTATTTGGAATATCTCACTTCCTCGAATGTTGAACTCTCCTCTGAGTCTATCTAGTGCAAACTGAGTGTTGTGCAGCTGTCCCTCCATATGCTGGAAATGACGAGCATGGACAAAGTCTTCAGTGAAATCTATTGGCTTGTCGTCATCGTCGTGCATCCCATAGTATCAATAGGGGGTGCCTTCAAACATGCTACAAAATAAGTTCGCGAGCTTCGCGATAGTCTGCTGCATCACTCTAAGGATACCATCTTTCCAACTGTTCTCCTTTACTTCATAGGTGATCTCTCGGTCGATGGTGCTAGCAAAGGTGCATGAATGGTATAGACCACCAACCAGGACAACTCCCATCCATCATGGTGAATCTTAGCTCCCTTTAATTCAGGTACTGGGCGACCGATAAGACGAGCCATCTTGATCAAATCCTCCTCAAAATGGCGGTAGCAAGGTGCATGCGTACCTAGCCGGAAGGACTCGGTGAAGACAACTGCTATCTACACAAATTATTTTAGGTGTAGTTTTAAGTTAGGTAATAGTGTGCAAAATTTTAAGATGCTCAAAGGTAGCTTAGTATAAGTAGGAGGTAAATGCACCATGAGTCCCCCAACTTGTCAGCTCTTTGCAATTTAGTCCCATAACTTGCAAAACGTGCAACACGGAACATAAACTTGTCAGCTCTGTGCAAATTAGTCCCAAATCATCCTGAAGTTGACATATGGCGTTGGCACTTTTGCAAAAGGACCCATTAATTTTTTTCCCTGTCATGTGTGGGCTTGATGCTCCCCTACATGTGGGACCCACGTGTCAGCGGCGAAAAATTGTGGGCACATGTATGGGACTCAAACCCGCGACTTGATGGTGCATCCTCGCGCGCACAGCCACCAGACCACACATCGAGTACTGATATTGTTATGTACTAAATATTCTTATACGTTAGTGGGAGCATGTACAACATATATTTGCACAGGTTATGTACTACCGTTTTATTATACAACATGTTACTGGGAGATACTAATATCAAATCCGTTAGTGGAAGCGTGTACAACATGTAAAATACTATGTATAACGTTGTATTTTATGCATGGTACGTCTACATGTATAATATGTATAAATATCTTTATAGTGTGTATGTCATGTACAACATCCATATATACAATGTATATTATGTATAAATAATATACTATACCTATTGTATACATCTAAATGACACACTATACATGTACATTGTATACTATATTATTCTATAATATAGGACGGCAAAAAAATTACACTATATACTACAGTATTTTGTACATATAGTAATATAAATACAATTTTATAATATTTTAAACCAGGACACGATTTTATACGTACTCTATATAAAATATTCCATAAGAATGTATTATTAAAGGCACACTATTTTATCTTTTATCATAGTATATACCGACTACCGTATACTAAAACGGTAGTACATAACTTGTGCAAATATATGTTGTAGACGCTTGCAGTAACCTATAAAAAGATTTAGTATCTGAAAACATCAACATCCGTTTGTTGGTCTAGTGGCTGCGCGCACGGAGATGCACCCCCAAGTCTCGAGTTCGAATCCGGTACCTGCATGATTAATTTTAGATATTTCGTCTGCCGCTGACACGTGGGTCCCACAGGTAGGGGAGCATCAGGTCCACACATAACATGGAAAAAATTTAATGGGTCCTTTTGCAAAAGTGCCAACGCCATGTGTCAACTTCAGGATGATTTGGGACTAATTTGCACGGAGCCGACAAGTTTATGTACCGTGTTGACGTTTTACAAGTTATGGGACTAAATTGCAAAGAGCTGACAAGTTGTGGGATTCATGGTGCATTTACCTCTATAAGTAGAGTTTTCAAAAACACGTAGGGGATGGAATATATAGCATATTTTTGTACATAGTCATCTTAGTAACTTAGTTTTATAAACTAACTTTTCAGAGTACTAGCTAACATCCATGCTAACTAAGCTCTCCTAAGGTCTGTATAGCTCTGATACCAACTCTGTAAGATCCCCCTGAACCACTGTTCAAGGAAACCTCCGATATGCATACATTCACGATCCGAGATCACACTACTCGTGAACAACATATCAAGTTGGCATATAGATACACTATCCACTACACAATTACAGACAGACTTACGAAAGGGACTTGGTCACATGACCAAGTCTAACACAACTGCCACGCAGGGTAAACACACGACACACACAGCGGAGGACTAAAACACACAAACGTAGTAGAGCACAAGTCACGCCTTAACCTGCAGGCTGCTTGTCGTACCCTGACTTCTAGGGGATACTCATCGGGCCAAACTGGATAGCAGATGCTTGGATTATGGGGCATAACTGCTCCCACGTCCAGCTTCCTGGTAGGCCTGCGCTTATGCGCGACAACAGAAGCCCTGCTATTCCATCGTCGATGTAAACTATCCACTAGAGACCAAAGGCACTACTGTCGACGTACTTCATACCAATCACACATGGTACGTCAACAGCTTTGAACAAAGGATATCACAACAGATCTCTACGACACAAAAGATGGAAATAACTTGCAAATGGCTCTCATTAGAGCAGAGATAGCAAATACAATCATTCAGAGGGCACATGCCCCAACAATACATCAGTACAATACAGCGGAAGCAATCAACATGTCTGAGTACAGACAAAATCCAAATAGGCCTAAGAGGCCGGAAACGAACAGACGGAGCCCATCCACGAAGTCTCGGATCCTGCCCGGGTCCGCTATCTACTCGTCAGCAGTCTCGTCATGATCCACGTAGTAGCCACCATATAGATCTTCGGAAACGTCGGTCTGCGGAAACCACAGCCCCAAAGGGGTCAGTACATAAACGTACTGGCAAGCAAGACTCACAGTTCACCAAAGTGTAACCCGTCAACACCAAGCACAGATGCCTTGGGTTGAAGAAAAGGGGTATGAAAGATGCTGCAACTGGCTGCGCTAACCCACTACAGAAACATACTACAACTGCCGGCTAACAGAAAGTAGATAAGATCGAGGATTGTAACCAACTGAAAGATAACTTCAAACAAACCCATCCTGGACCTCGCCCCTTATCCAAAGAAGCAATCCGAGGATAACTCACACAGTTGTATTAAAGGTGAATCAAGTTATTGTGTCATCAACCTATTACTAGTCAAGTTATTAATCATTGGGTGTAACATGTTTGATCATTATGTTTAAGTTGTCCTGAGTACTTGTTAGCCAGTACTTTCACCAAGTAATCCATAACCGCGGAAAACACGGCTTCTCGAGAAGATTATCCCTGCAGGGTTGCACCAATTTGGACGTACACGTATGAATAACCCGCCAGATGGGAGATCACCCCACCAAGCGGGGCACTCAACACAACCAACCATTCTTCGCATCAAGCCCAAAGCACCTTGGGCGCACGGCTAATCGAGCCCAGAAGAAAATGGACCCTCATAGCACTAAGAACGTGCCCCCCTATATGCCGACTACGAAAGTTCCACCCTGGCCTGGGCTCGCAAAAACATGCATGCGGCAAATGGAAAACACGAACTAAATGAGGCGATTTGGACGAGATGTGAATCAGGTCAAGTTGAGGGGGGCGCCCATACTCGCTTCCCACATGCGGGTAGTGCGCTCATCATGGATCAGTAGACAAGACCCTTTTCCTATTAGGGTCGACACTAGCAGGCCTCAAAACCACACAGGGCCTCCTGCCGGTGCCTTATCATCAAATTTATTATTAATAGTAACGTTAGCATGATTGATTGATTAAACATCGAGCCCCCAGAACATAATGGAATATAGTAACAGAAGGTAACGGGAACAGACTCGAGCAAAACAACCTAAGCATGCTAGTAAGACACTGGCCCAACCAAAGGGGTGATAGGAGTGGAGGTGAGGCAATATCAAGGTTAAGGGATTCATGTGATGGGTTCGTAACAGAAACAACTACTACTAAGGCTAGCAGAAAAGAACAACGGAAAGTGTCGGTAATCAATGTTGAAAGGAACACAGTGGTTCATGTGAGTGATAACTTGCCTGCAAACCCAGTAGCCTGGTACTGAGCTAACTCCTTAGAAGGGGTGTCGTAAGTATCGTCGGTCTCAACGTCGTCGTGTATCCGAGAAGAAGCAAACAAACAATGCAGGAAGATAAACAATCAATATCATGGCATAGGTGCACAAACATGGGATGATGCATGTCATGTTAATAGATGCATCAAAATAAACTACTTGACAAGATATCACAATTTAATTGGACCCATATGCAATTGGATTGCATATGGAAAAGATACATTGAAATAAGTGGAAACAAATGATTTACAGTTAATTATTATGTGAGAGTTGTTAGCATGATGCATGCATGATGATAACAACAAAATAAAAACAAATAACAATGATAGATGCAAGTGAAAAAGGATTGGAACAAGTTTTGGAAATCATTGATTAAGTTTGGAAAGTTTGGTTACTTAAAACATGTCACACAAGTAATGGTTGTTTTCAACAAGTTAAAGGGTTCAAAACAAACAACAAAGTTTATATTTGAAAATAACATCAAATTTTAGTTGGATTACATGTTTCAAATATTGAAATTTGGAGTAGGATGAATTTATTATGAATTAAACAATATTAAACAAGTTTTAATTGAATTTAAAACAAGTTTGAAGTTAATTGAATTTTTATTTGTCCAAAACATAAATTCAAACTAATATTTGAAAAGTTCACACTTTGATGGTTTGAAAACATATTTTGCATGTTCAAAAATATTTTATTTTGAGCAAGTTATGATTTTATCAAATTTAATTGAATTAAACAAGTATTAAATTATTTAGGCAATTTAAATTATTCAAACAATGAAACAAATTTTATATTTGAATAGGATATTCAAAATGGTATGAAAAACATATTTTATTTGCCTTATTTGGAATTAGTATGAATTATTTATGAATTATTGCAAATTACATTTGAATTACTCAAATTTGAATTTTAAATGCATTTTGAAAATTCAAAACAGGAAACAAAAGTTACCAAAAGGTAGACAATTAAATTTAGAATAGCACACATATTTTATTTTCAGTTATTGGAGTTATAAAACTAATTTAGTAACAAAACACTTCCAGGGACTAATCTGTTAATTATTTGGACCTTTATTTAAAAAAGAAACGCTGGCAAACTTTTGTTACACTCCGTGACCAAGTACCAGTCACTGCCCCGTGGGCCTGGCCAGCGTGGCGCGGTTGGATGGTGAGGTGGCGCAGCGGGTCACTGACCCGTGGGCCTGGCCACCGTGGCAAATACAGCGAAAAAGGACGCGCGAGGGGGGATCGAACCCGCACCCTCCTACTGCGCGCGAAGGGCCACTGCCACTGCGCTGTAACTGAACTTTTGTTCAGAGTACAGCTACGTTTGTTTTTCAGGTAACACACACGGCCTTGTGCCAAACTGACGAAACTGCAATCTGCAGTTAGCAGGCACGGACAGAGGCCTCGCCGGTGATCACCACGGTGGGTCTCCGGCGGCTCGCGGTGTGCGTGTGGTCCAGGTTTGCGTGCAGGTGTGCGTGCAGTTCGCGTGTGTACCAAGGGACAGAGGGGAGGAGGGCAGAGGGCTCACCGCGGTTGCGAGGACGGACAGAAAGGAGGAGTTGGTCGCCTGCAGTTGGTGGCGACGGCGGCGTGATCACGGACGGCGGCGGCGATCTGGCCCTCCTCGGGCTCCACTGTGGTGTCGATGACGTAGGTGGCATCGAAGCCTTCCCATTCCCGTGGCTAGCGCACGATGCTAGCCATCGGCGACGGCAATCACCGGCAGGGTTCAGGGAGGCGGCGACCGGGTTCAGTACCGAGAGCTGATGCGAGCAGTGAGAGGGAAAAAAATTCGGCGGCGGCGAGGGGTAGCTAGGGTCTAGGGTTCGAGTCTAGGGTAGAGGGAGTAGGTTAGTTATAGGGGAGAGGTGCTTGTACGGCGGCAATCGGAGAGGAGGGTGGAGAGATCGGGTGGTGGAGGCTCTTGCAGAGAAAAAGACAGAGGGAGGTGTACGGAGGTGGGGGACGAAGGGGAGTGGGCTGGCGCAGAAGAATAGGTAGATGGGCTGGGCTGCTGTGCTCTCTCTCTCCCTTTTCTATTTGTTTTTCTCTCTTTTTTTTTGTAGCAAAAATGAAATTGGAAGGAATTGTTAGCTTTTATTGTTAGGAAAAATGCTAGGAAATGAGGGTGGGTTTATTATGTCAATTACTACCAATTACCAAGTTTGGATTTTAAAATTATTTAAATTTTTTTTGTGCTGTTTGGAAAATAAACCAAATTAGATGATTTTGAATAGTTAAAATGATTATTAAGTCAACACTTTAATAGAATGACCCAAGTGATTTAATTGGAAACAAAAGATCATAAAATGTTTTGGGTTATTATTTTTATACTTTCACATTGGGTTCTGTTTGGAACACATGGTTTGAATTTGGAATATTTTGTTAATTAATATAGAAAACAACAACTTAATAGGGTGAACCCTATTATTAATGTGATTAAAGTGAGTTGATTGGTTTGGAGATTTTCATGATTTCCAAATAAGGTGCTGTTTGAATTTGAGTTTGAGTTTGAAAACAACTTGGAAACTATTTAATTGAAATAAAAGGACCATTTTATTTGTTGATCAATATTGAAAAATAAGACAACAATTGGGTTGTTTTTATTTGAGATTTCTATTTCAAAAGTTGTAACATAACAAGTATGAAAACAAGGCAGTTGAAATTGTTTGAGTTTCATTGTGAAAACAAAGAATAACAGATGCAAAACAAAAGAAACAAATGCAACAATATGATGACATGATGCAATACTTTAATAACAAGAAATCAAACATTCTAAATGGTAGGTTTTCATACTTGGGCTGTTACACTGCTGACCGGGAGACGATCCTAGTTCGCAACGCCATCAGTGCAGTACTCCTCCTTGTTGACCTCCTCCTGAGGCTCCTTCTCGAAGTCTGGCAAGTAAATATCAAGTATGAAACCAATATGAGTATGTTTGAATGTACTCATCAAGACACCCATCATGTAGCTTACAGAATGCAAATATGCTTATATGGTGGAGTAGGTAGGCTATACATAGGGTTCACTATCCATGATGTATAAAGTATGGATCATAGTTGATTTTGAAAATCTTTGTATCTTTGTTGAAGAAGATATTTGAAAAGAAAATAACATATTTTTATTTCTCTTGTAGATATTGCATGTCCAAGAGTTTTTGTAAAACTTTGTTTTAGAAAAAAAATTCTTCTTTGCAAAACTTCTTGTAAAACAACTCCAGCTTTTCTCCAACAGTACCTCCACGGTACAAAGATTCTCTTTTCAGCACTTCTCAAGTTCAACCCCTTTTTCAAAAATCCTTTTGAAAACATTGACACAATGCTAGCTACATGGCCATTCAACTGTCCATATCCGAGGACGCGGCTATTTAGAATAGTTTGACTCTATAGAGGTGTACACATTCAACAAGATCTAGAAAATCCGCCGTGAACAACCACGGAATGTAACAACAATATGTGAACATGACATAACTGATCCTAACCATCCACTATGTTCAAGCTAGAATATGACTATATCTTCAGTTGGGTTTGTTCTCCCCGACACCACGTCGCACATTGCCACGGCAAGAGACCCAACCGCTTGCGTCCGGAGGAAAAATTAATCCCACACTTTATATGCCTCGTATTTCATGATTTGACGGCATTTTCGGTTCGAGGGAAAATCACATCCCTTATATCAAATTGAGATAGAGCACACACTAACAAGAACAAGTTTCAGATTAAGCCCCGTGTCCATTTTGGGGTAGAGTGGCATTACGGTAAAGGTTGTCCGGCAAAGACTAGGTTATGTGTCATTTTTTTAAACACGTTTTTCCCAAAAATGACCACTTTAATATTCCTCCGGTGGATAAGGCTTCGCCTTTCCACCGGGTTTTCCATAAAGCATTTGTTTTGCAAAAAACATATTTTTAGGGTGTCAACTTAGGGACTTATACTTTTGGTGATAATAATACCATATGGTGGCTATGGGATTGGTGACACTGTGACAGCCCAATTTTTGGAAGACAGGAAAAACTTGTTTTCAATAACCCAAAAATCAGGGCCAACAAAAACTTTTTAATATAGTTGACTAATGTTTGTGTTTCTTTTCTATTTGGAGAGAATTCCTTATTTGACACTCCCTTAAATCATGTTTCTTATTTGACACTAGAGAAAATTTTCTTTCCTATATGACATCTAGTCTTAATTTTGTTCCCTATTCGACACTCTAGTGCATTTTGTACATGTGTAAAGACCTTTTACCCCTGTGACTAGAAATATGTACAAGATATTAGTTGTGTTAAATAAAATCTGTCATGTGTTAGACAACACTGAGTCTAATTGGCATGCTAGCATGACACGGCCTAATTTTGTAGCAAAGTCCTATACAGACTAATACTAGACACGTACTTATACATACAACTAGTGCACCGAAACTAACTTGTATATCTAAACCTGCATGTGTTGAC
The DNA here is from genome assembly GCA_028641055.1 of Alopecurus myosuroides. NCBI lineage: Eukaryota > Viridiplantae > Streptophyta > Magnoliopsida > Poales > Poaceae > Alopecurus > Alopecurus myosuroides. The sequence continues at coordinate 116,623,140 of CM054061.1, forward strand.
TACTTTTCAAATGATGTACTTGTTTGCCAGTTTAGTCGATAAAATCTACGAGAAATGTAATAGCGGTGATAAATCCATTACTGATTATAATAAGATAGCTGACTAGTGACTACAGGAAATGTCCATGCACCGGTGTTGTAAGACCATCCACACTGTGGGTTCGGTTCAAGAAAAAAGATCGAACCGACACATTGAAGCTGCAGTGTGTAGAATCGCTATGTGCAGAGCACTTGGGACCCAACTGCAGCTAATCTGTATTTTTTTTCTTTGCTCTTATCCGTCACAGCTAGACTAGAAAACTCTATTTTATTGTTTGTGTGAGCCGCATGCAGCAAAAGAAGAGAACCAAGTTTAGGATCCGCTTTTTACTCTGACAACCATGAGCCGATGCTCCACACTGTATCGAACCGATTCAAAAGCCATTAGGAACCGCTTTTCCTATACATTGTAGATGGTCTAAGTCCCATGCACTGGTGTTTCTCACATGGACTACGAAGGGATCTTAGAGCATAGCTTATCGTGCGCCTCCGGCCGGAAAAACCACGCATGCATGCATATCATAGGTATTGTACCAATTTCTTTTCTTTCCCGTTATAGCTAACAACGTAGCTAATGGTTTCAAAATTCAATCGGTCAGCTGAACATCTTTTTTTCTTTCTTCTGACGCCTTCTGACTCGGTCCTCCATATGTGTATATATAGTATACTTCCACTTGATAATTTCTTGAGGAATAAATATAAATTGAAATGTTGATAGTCATGATTTGGTCACACTATGCCTATGGGTAAAAAGGTCTTTACACGTGTACAAAATGCACTAGAGTGTCAAATAGGGAACAAAATTAATACTAGAGGTCATATAGGGAAGAAATTTTTCTCTAGTGTCAAATAAGGAACATCATTTTAAAGGAGTGTCAAATAAGGAATTGTCTCTTCTATTTGCTTGTTGATTGTGCTTTTTTTTGAGTTTGTTAACAACTAACATTAAAACCAATGATCATAACTTTCTTAAAACACAACCCTTGTGATCAAGTCATGACAAGAAAGCTTATCATCTTCATCCATCACCCTCTTTTGGCAAAAACTTTTTTGAAAAATGTTTTGATTTTAGAAGAAACCCAAAGGCCAAGTATATGAAAATAGATAATTTCCAAAACTATATGAAAAGTATTTTGGAGCTAATCATCTCCAACCTGTTTTCAACCAAGATATTTTTGCAAGTATTTCAAAAACTCCTTCTCACTTCCTTCTCTTGCAAAAACAATAAGAGGGGACTATGTTACCCCTATGTTTTAACTCAATTATATTCTATTGGAAATAACAACTTTTGGAGCTGAAACTCTTTACAAAATCCTCTTTTCACGGTATGTCTTGATCACTACCTAAAATTAACACTTGAGAAAAACACCTGGAAATTAAATTGAAGAACTCAGTTGGTTGAGTGATTTGTGTGACTTGTTATTTTATCTGCTTGTGGTGTGATCTTATCTTGTGTGTGTTTTGAAGTATTTATTTATTGTTGATTAATGTGTGTTGATTTAATAAAATAAAACCTATTATTAACAAGATCAAGCATCAATACCATATTCCATCTCATGTCCATATCATCTTCTGTTTTCTTAAAAATCTCCAACTTTGGAGACAGGCTTCTATGTCAAATCTTGATCTACTTATCAATGCACCTTCATGGATATAATGTTTAACATATATAACATCTATCCAAGTTGTTATTCTGGATATTCAAACCCTTTGGTATCATCTATCAAAGTCCTTTTGAAGGCATCCCCAAATAATGATCATATCTCGTTTATTATGAAGCACTTTGTCCATGTTACTCCAAATAACTCCTTATTGTTTTAAGGACCAATGAACCTACCCTTGTAATCTCCATGACCTATACTTCACCTCCATATGGTACATTTATTTGCCAATGGCCATTTAATTATTATTCTCTCATGGCTTTTATCCTATTAAATAAACTCCTGTTTTCACCCTTTTTCCACTTGGTGTCTCAAATATTTTCAAAAGAGTTGTTTATTAAAAATCACTTTTGAGACCTATATTATGTACTCTCTCATCCCAACTCAAAACTATTTGTTTTAAAATCATTTTACTATTTATTATTTTCCCTTTTCCAAAAGGCCAGAAATGGACTTCAAAATATTTTGTGAAGAAAGGTATTTCCTAAAATCTTGGAAAATTAACCAACATGCCTATGGTCATGTGGGACTTATTTATACAAAAACATTTGGAAGTTGTGTTGAAAATTTTGAAGAAAACATTTAAAAACTGTTTCTGCCATTTTTTAATTCCCAAAATTTTGTGAAAGAAATGTTTTTAGAAAAGCTTGAGACCACCACCCCTAGACTCAATTTTTCATCCTCTATCCAATGGAGATGATAGTTCATATGTGTTCCATTCAAAATTATGGTGAAAACAAGTAAAAACCGCTTCCGTTCTCTCTGGACACTTTTGAGTTCAAGCTTATCCTGGCCAATAATTGCCTTCTCTCCCCCTCTCTCTTCATCCCTGGCATTGTAAACATCCATATTGAACTCCTAGACATGGTCTACCAACCCCTAACCCTCTGCCTCTCCCTCTCTCTCAACCATTAGCAAGTGGACAAAGGTGGTGAGCACCCTCCTCTTCTCTGTCCGTCTCCACAGTGCATCCCAGAGGAAAATATCGCGCCAGCACACTCCACTCGACTCCCGTGACTCCCTGGCGAGAGCCCTCCCTTTCTCCTTGTCTCCTTCCTCCTACCCGTGCGCTGTCCATGGCGCCCAGGACTCCCCCGCCTCGTCGCTCACGCTCCAACACATGGGCAACATGCCGAGCTTCGCGTCCTTGTCAAAAAACTCCACAAGACCTCTAGAAACCTACCCGTGATCCCCATTCGCCGCAGATCGAACTCCTCCCTCCATTGTTGTCTGTCAAACACCTGCGGGAGTCGACATTGAAACCCGACTTCCACTTGCCTCGAACCTCCTCTTTCCAATCCCTTGTTCCTGGAGGACCTCATCACCTCCGTGATCTTCCTAGACACGCCCTTTGTGCCTCATTGAGCTCTAGCAGGCAGGTCCATGCCCACCATTATCGTCGGGTGCCGAGCTCCGAAGAGCAGACCACCTCGAGCCCCCTCCTTGCTGTCCAACATGCACCACGAGCCCAAATCCCCTTCAATCGAAAGCCAATGCCGGAAGCCCCATCTTTTTCCCTTCCAATCGCCGGAATCGAACACGAGCCGCCGCGGACGACCTCTTCGTCGAGCCGTGATCCCAGGTCGTTTCCGCCCGTCTCCTCTCTTCCCTTACCTTCCTGGGTCGCTCTAGAACCTTGTGCCTTGCTTGATTTCTACCTCCATTGGCTGCAGGGACGCCGTCGACTGCGACCTTGTCCCGCCGCCGCGGATCCCCGGCGACCACCCCGTTCCGGCCTCCTTCTTCAAGCACCAGCGGGTGCATAGACTCCACCTTGTCTCCCTGAACCCCCTGGTACTTCCTGCGTTACCAGGAGACAACGGGAGAGCCCGGCGGCGAGCTCGCGCCTCCGCAGCGGCGGCCGGAGAGGACGCCACCGTCTGCTTAGGTCGCCGACGACTCCCTCCCGCGTGGCCACCTCAGGGCCTTTGGATCTCAATCCGACGGAAGCTTACCCTTTCATGTTGCGTCACGTTGTTGCGCTTGACCCAGCCGCGGCCCAGCTCTGCTTTTGAAATCCTTCCCGCGCGGGAGAGAGCCTAGCAGGCCGGCTCAACGCGCAGATCCGGCCTACTCCATCTCTGCAGGTTGTTGTTTTTCCTTTTCCCTGCAGATCCAGATCTGATACTTTACTTTAATTCTAAATGAAAATGTAAATAAGCAAATATTGACAAACTAAAAATCACAATACTAGATCTACAAATTATTAACCATATCAAACTTGTAGATCTGTATTTTGTGATATATTTTAGGAGAAATAAAATAAATGGCAGAAGCACTCTCGTTCACCTTTTTTATCATAACTTGAGTTTCATGTATCCAAATTATACAAACTCAACTGTTCTGAGTAGCCCTTGAAAATATATATGTGTGGCAGTTGGCCTTATGTGTACTTGAGTTGTGGTGTGAAAATCACATGCATGTTAATTTTAGGACAGAGAGATCTTCTGTAAATTGTTTAATTTTATTGGTGATGAATTTTGATGTGAATCCACTTGGGTTGTTTTGATAGTGACTAGGAGCACCTTTTACTAGATTTTCATGATTTTAGGAGTTACAGAATATGCTTGGTGCATTATTTAGTAAATAGTCCTTTTCTGTCTATTATTGTTATGACTTGATAAATTGTTGTACTATCATGTTCTTGTTATAAATTTGATTCCTAGAATGTGTATGGTATTAATACATGGTTGAGATGTGTTTTGAGTGGTTCATTAGCATGATAGGTTTTGGGTGTGGAAAAACCATGTTTGTTATAGTTTTATTCTCATATGTGTATTTTTCCTAGTAATAATAGGTTAAGTTGTTGTTATTTTTCATATTGCTATGATAACTTGAATAAATGTTTTAGTATTGTTTTCCATGGAATATCTACTTTTATTATAGCATATTATACTTGCTTGCATGCTTGAGTAAGATCAAGATTAAATTGTCATGCTATGATGGTTTTAGATGATTTTCTGCCATAAGTAGTTATTTGCATGCTTAATTTTGGAGGCATTGATTAGATTGTTAATTTGATATTACTAGCATGTCTAGGTGTTATTCTCTCTGTTATTGGAATGCTATCTTACAGATCCATCATGCTAGAATAAATCATGTTTAAGGATCTCTTATGGTTATGCATGTCTGCTTGTCTAAATAGCCTTTTTTTCATGTCTAGTTTTAATAGTTGTTTTGCTCCATGATTATTTTCATGAATTGAGTGATTCCATGACATGTTTGGTATTGTTTTATCTCTGTTATTAGGTTGCTTAGCTACTGGTTATATTAGTTCTCCATGTTTAGAGAAGCATGTGTTACTATGGGCTTGTAGTATTGCTTGTTATTATTTTCCTATGCATGTGTATGTGTTCCTAGGTTGTTTTCTTGTGTTTTTGCTCATCCTCATGAATGACCAGAGAGTCATTTAACCTTATTTGAGCATGATATGAGAGTGGCACACCCACTGGACTCATGCCATTTGGTTGAGGATCCATAACATCAATTCTAGTGTTATTCGTGTGTATTGTCTGTGCCTATTTTGCTTATGGTGTGCACCCTAGTACCATTGATTGTGAGTGTACTTGTTTGATGAAATGCTTGATGTATGTTTACTTTTTGTCAAGTGCTTGCCTTTGTTTGGTTCTGATTGAGTGTTTTCCTTTTTGTGTTTACGACGTTAGATAACGAAGACGGTATTATTTCCCGGAGAGGTTTTTATTGCAACTCTTGTTTATTTCAAGAGAAAGACCAAGACCAGTGCCAATGCAAGCCATTCTAAATGCTTGCTGTTGTTTTACTTATCATTATCTATCATGCATGTTTTACTTCTGAAGTTTTACAAAAGTTTGATTAAAAACTATTCTTTTAAGTGGACTATATCACTATCTATTTTATGTATCTAATATGTTATATCCACTATATAATCTTGGTGTTACCAAGCCCTTTGGACATTTTAGTGTCATCACTTAATCAACTTAAGTCCCCTAGTGGACATTTTAACTTGATGTTTTTGGAAAAGCAAAAGCTTGGAAAAACCCCGAGGAAAGGTGGGACCTTGTCCGAGGGAGGTTTGTGAAGAAGGAAATGTTTTCGAGTTGTTTTTCCAAAAATGACACATAACCTAGTCTTCACCGGACAACCAAGCCGTGCTGCCACATTACCCCAATATGGGAACATGGTCTAGCTAATTGCTTGTCGGTGTTAGTCTGTGTCTACCTCAAAGTGCTATAGGGGTTAGAGTCCCCCGAACCGAATTGTCGCGGTGAGGGAGAAACGGGACATTCACAGTGTGGGATTAAGTTCACTACCGGTTGCAGCAATTGGGTCTCCTGCCATGGCGGTGTGTTGTCAGGGGAAACCGGATCGATACGGCTGACTCACTCGGTGCCGGGGAGAACAAACCCAGTTGAAGAGGTAGTCATTTACTAGCACTGACATAGTGGATGGTTAGGACCAGTTATCCGATGTTTGCATACTATCTCGGACAGTCCGTGGTTGTTCACGGCGGATGTACTGGATCTTGTGGATTGTGTACACCTCTGCAGAGTAAAACTATTCAGAATAGCCGCGTCCTCGGATATGGACAGTTGAATGGCCATGTAGCTAGCATTGTGTCAATGTTTTCAAAAAGCTGGAAAGTGTTTTGGAACTTGTACCTGGGAGGTACGTTGAAAGGGAATGATTGTACCTTTGAGGTACCGGATAAATGATGATCTTAAAGATGTGTTTTTTTTCCAAGAAGTTTTGCAAAGGGAAATTTTTTCTTTATTTAGAATGCTTTATCAAAACCTTGTGACATGCTATATCTACAAGAGAAATGAAATATCTTTTGAAGTATCTTCTTCAACGAAGAAAAATAAAACTTGTGTAACTATGATGGGTCTTAAATTCATCATGGCTAGTTGAACCCTAATTAAAGCCTTCCTACCACCTATATATATGCATACATGCATGTTTAGCTTTCATTTTGGGTGTCTTGGGGAGTACATTTAAACGTACTCACATTGGTTTCGTTTCTGGCTATTGTCTTAGCCAGACTTTGAGCAGAAACCCGGAGAACCTGAAGAAGATGGTGTCGCTGACGGCTATGCCAACTAGGAACGTCTCCGAGTCAGTAGCCTGTAGGTTGTCAAGGCGTGACTTGGGTTTACCACGAGTGTGTTTTGTAGTCTTCCACTGTTTTTAGTGTGTGTTCCTGTCCTGCGTGGCAGTTGTTTTCAACTGAGTCAAGTGACCAGTTGTGTAAGCCGTGTATTCGTGTAGTGGATGTTGTAATCTGCAATGCCAACTCGAATATGTTGTTCACGACTAACTGATCATGGGATCGTGAATGTATGCATACTGGAGGTCTCAGACTGCTAGTCTGGGGTCCCCACAGACACCAAAATTCAACTACTCGCATAATAATAATATATATTTACCTATAATAATAAAGGCATTAAGATTTCCTTGATTTGGTTTGGTACATCACTGGATTTGCCCTCGATGTTGAGAATTATTTTCCACACTACCACCCATAAGTTAAAAATAACGTTTCATCAACACCCAAGCCACGACATGTCTCACGATCGAACGAACGATTACCCAAAAGACCGTCATTCCCACCATGTCCCTGGTCGCGGACAAGTTAGATCCGCCCCTATCTGTCCTTTGTCGCCGGCAATATTTCACATATCTCCCTGACTCCCGACAACTTTCCAGCAACGAGAACGCCAAGGCCGTTGTAATGGCCTCTTTCCGTATCGACTTACCTGATGAAAGCGGCAGCTGGGACGTCCATTGAGTGGCACAACGCGAGTCATCTTCCAGCTCGGTTCAACACCATCGTACTTTGGAGCTCCCGTCCCGAATGCGTTCGACACAAAGAATAGACCGGCTACGTCGATGCGTACGACCACCGCTTAACCATCTACTTTGTCGTTGACATCAACCAGGATGAGTCAGCCAAGGGAGCTGCAATGCATAGGTCCAGCCCGATTCCTCGACCTAGAACACCACCCGCCATAGCCCTGCGCGCCGCCTTTCTGGCTGCAGATCCCCTTCCTCGAGCGTCTCAGGCCTGGGCCTAGCGCACCGCCTTTCCGCCCGCGATGCCCTATCCTCGAGCACACTCGGCTAGGCCCAGGCTTCCCGTGCGGAATCGATACGGCCGTGAGTCTGCATCATCGAGCGCCGCGGGTCATCGCACGAGTCCGTGATATTAATACGGTCGCTGAGCAAACACCCGACAACCTCGGTAGCATCCCTAGCAGAATATCGTGGTTATGGACAAAAGGTTTCGTTGTCGTTGCATCCGTGGTGCCCCACTTCTTGAACTTGATGAACCAGAGAGAAACACCCGCCAGCCTCCCAATGCGCAACAACACATCTGTGGTTGCATCTGTGGTACTCACAACCGAGTACTAAATTTGATGGTGTTTTGTCACATCCGGACTGCAATTAATTTCCCTTCTCTTGCTTACCTTCTCCAGCCTCTTCCTATTGTTTTCATAGTTCTATTTATCTCCAAAACAAAGATGGCTGAGCAGTAGCACGCCTAGACAATAGCATGTGGAAGACTCCGTGGAGCTGCCTTTTTTTTAGCGAGCAAAAGCCTTGCGTGTCGATTGCATAGAAGAGGAAAGGGCATAGCCCTAGAGTACAGGGAATCCGGCATCAGAGGATGCGGTTACATGGCCGTGTTTTGTAAAATGGGCATACACACAATGGCCGGGAAGAACAGCGCCAATGCACTCCCTAATATGCTACCTCCAGAGAATTCCCAGCCATACACCTCCCCAAAGCTTCCAAAGCTCAATCTCGGCGGCAATCACTACAACAAGGTATGCATTTTGGGGCACTTCAAAGTGCCCCTAAATGTCATTTTTTTGCCCCAAAAAACTATTGAGGCACTTTTCGAAAGCGCCACTAATACCTGTGACTCTAAAGGTTTTCGACGCACTTTCTTAAAATGCCCCGAAAAATGCCCCAATATGTCATTATTTGAGGGCACTTTAAGAATTGCCCCTAAATCATCTAAGGGCACTTTGTCAAAATGCCTCAAGTATACTTAAGGGCACTTTGTCAAAATGCCTCAAGAACATTTAAGGGCATTTAAATAAGTGCCTCAAATACATTTTAGGGTACTTTCTCAAGTGCCTCAAACACATTTAAGGGCACTTTGTAAAAATGCCCCCAACGGTTTTTGTGGCACTGTGAGAAGTGCCAGTAATACAATTAAAGGCATTTTCATCCAATGCCTCAAATACATTTAAGGGCACTTTGGAAAAATGCCCCAAAATATATTTGGAGGGACTTTAAGCATGTGCCCCTAATTCAATTATAGGTATTTCCCTTTGGAGGTATTTTCCAATTCATTGTACTATATCAGTTTACATCAGTTTACTCATAGCGATAATATAAATTCTGGCACAACAAAAAATCACTGAACATCACAATATCACAATATCTAACATGAATGTAAACATCTGTTCAGGAAAAATCAAGTTTTGTAGGTTCCTGAATCCAGTACACATGACATAATTATGAACATCATTTTTTCAAACAGTACTTTGCAACAACTCGTCAGCTTTGTAGGTTCCTGAATCCAGTTCACATGAAATTCACTTCCTCAACCACTTCGTGAATCCAGATTTGAAGCTTTGTAGCTTTTCATCTGCAAATGACATGCAAATCATATTTCCAACTGCAGTTCACATGGACATAATTCTGCAAAAGAGCTACAGTTGACATGCACGCTTAACTTGATCATCACACCACCAACCAATACTAACAAGATATCTGTTCCAAGTGTGTACTTCCATCCAAGAAATGTATGCTACCCTGTTTATTTACAGTTTGTATGCATAGTGAAATAACCTAATGAAGTAATGATGTACTTAGTTCTGTTTTGCTATCATGGTACAAGTGATAGAAAATGAAGCATGGATTCAAACGAGGCAGGAGGGGCGGGGCTGGACCGGAAGCGCATCAACGACGCGCTCGACAAGCACCAGGACAAGGCCGTCGCCCTACATGGCCAGGGGATCGGCGGGTGCCCCACAACTGCCTTGTTGTGCCCTCTTCCATCCCAACCGCCTCTGGGATGGCTTGTTGCAGAAATTTGGGACGAGGATGGTTCGATTTAACCGCGCACGAGGTGTTCGTGGTATTGCCTAGCAGGCCATCTGTTACCTACATATATTTGGTTTTGAATTGCTATTTTCATGATTCACTCACTATTGGAAATGCGAATTCTGTGCTACTCTGCACTGAAATTAAGCAAGCTGCTGATATTGTCACACCATCACGTTGCTGATTGGGCTCTCTCAGTCCCACAGATGCATTCCTGCTCTAGTAGTGTTCTGATCCCTTTATTTTCATTACTCACACTTCAACTTCTATCAGCTCAAGACTGTGTACAGGCCTAGGGAGAATTTAACTTTCGCAATCTCCACAATGCTCTGCATCATAAGTTAGCAACTACATATACACATGTGTCTGTCTGCACAAAGGCGTCGCCGCCTTCTGATAAATCATCGAGTCGTTTAGGTGTATTTGATTTATTCTTTATATCTGTAGCTTGTGAATTCCTTACTTAGTTACCTGGGCTTCGCACTGCTGCTCTAACTATATTGTTTTATTCTTTGAATCTCGTTTGTCTTGGTTTGGTGATATTTAGCACTTGGGATGCATATTTTGTCGGATTGCAATACTTATCTTCTGATTCAACTTTATGCAAAATATTTATTTAGTAGCTTGAGCTTTTAAGAGGTTGGTCATGTTTCATGTTTCAAATGATCAAGATATACCCCAAGTTGACATCTGGTTTAAGAAGTACCTTCTGATATACTTGTCGTGATATGTCATCTTTTTAGTGACAACTCCTGTCCGTGGATCAGTATGTATGACATCTGCAAGAACCACTGTGTCTGCGTGTGTAACCTGCAAGCCATTGTCATTCACAATTAATAAATCAGCAGCAGCATGTAAAGAAGAAATCAAAACACTCTAGTTACTTACATTTCTCTTCGGCCATCTGATACAATGTGATTGAGCATGCCTTATCAGAGTCATCCTTCCTTTAGGTTCTGGCAGTGCATTAGGACTACGTAAAACTATGTTAACAAGAACTTCAACGAAGTCCGCATTGCTGGTTTTCTGCACTGTCCCAATTGCAACCAAATTCACACAATTTGGTGATGTTAACGCCACCTCCATCCCATTTTTTATGTTTTCACTCTGCAATAATGTTGAAAACAGTTGTTTATTCATGACCAACACTTATACATCCATGTTATTATGTGCATTTAAGTATGAAGTAAACAAACCTGCAACGTTCTCCTTCGGTGATCGTTCACATGATCATTTTGTATGTTAACATCACTTTGCTTCGTAGCTGCCCTCTTCGGTGATCGTTTATTCATTTCTACCTTTTCCTCTTTTATTTTCTGGAACTTAACATTATCTGACAACAGTTGCTTGTAAGATACTTTTGGCTTTACTGTTAGGGGTGCAGTAGTAATGTCTGTTGAGTCATCATCTTTTTCTGTCGGCTTCTTCTTCAATCTCTTGCTCTTACACTGTAGCTGCATCAATGTTTGACTATCATCAGGTTCTGATTCAGCATCTGCAACTGTTGTTTGGCTTCTCACTTGGCTTGCTTCAGATGATTTATTCTGACTACTTCGTTTTCTTTTTTCTTTTTGACTTGCTTCACCTACTGGTTCAGTTTCTTTCCTAATTTCACTTGCTGTCATATCTTCAAATGATGCTTCATTGATCTTCCTCTTTTGTTTCTTTGAAGCTTTTCCCTCAACATGCTTACTTGATGTTGGTACAACTCCTTTACTTGTGATAGGTGTAACTTGGCTTGCTTCAGATGATTCAATGTGTTTGCGTCGTTTTGATTTGATTCTTTCGGTATCTTCTGTTGATGCCAGTACAGGTTGACTGGATATTGATCCCAACTGATCCACTTCTCCTTGTATTTCACTTCCTTTTTCTTTATTGCGCTTACGCTTTCGTTTTTCCAATGGATCCACTCCTCCTTCATGGCATGCATTTGCTTCAATGATGCTTGCTGCCCTACTGTTACACTTACTCTTCTTATCAAACACTTCTGCTGCTATTTGGCTTCCATCAGACAGCTTCCCTGATGTTTCTTCTTGGCCTGCAGTTGGTGCACTACTGTTACTCCTCTTAGCAGGCACTTTTCCTGCTTCTTCTCTTTCACTAGATAGCTTCCCTACTCTAGCTTGTTGGCCTTCAGTTCCTGCACTTACTGTTGAACTGCTGCTAGCATTTTTATTCAGATTTAGTGTTGTTCCTTCTTTTCTGCATAGATGTTGACTGATTGCTGCCAGTGCTTGTTTTGCTGCTTCAAGTGCAGATGCTCCTTGAGATCTGATTGTCTCATTATTTCTCTTACCATTTTCCTCATAGTTATCTTTTTCATGCGATTCATTGCCTACTTCCTTTCTTTGTGTTGAATCTTCTCCACTTTTGGTAAGCAGATATTCAATCTGCCCTCCCTGGCTCTGGGCTGTTTCTATTAGTGCTCTTTGGGTGGCCACAAGTGTTCCTACTACTCCTTTGAGTTCCAAATTCTCTTCTTTTGCATCCCTTAATGACAACATTGCTTGCTGTAGTACTTGTGATTGCTTGCCACCACCACCACCAACCAACAGACCAAACCCATGCATTCTCGAATGTCTTGCCTGCTTGAATACTGATGAGTACAGATCACCATCTCTGTGTTCTTCTCCAACCAATGCTGGATTTTTTTCAAGACCATCATTTATTTCTGCCTGTTCATATATGAAACACAAATTATGAGATGGCATCAGGTAGGTGAGTTAATCACGAGCACATGGCATCAGGTAGAATGAATTATGAGATGCATCTAGGCAACATACAATTTTACTTCTCGAGTAAACATCCACTGGATTTCCATCCTTCCTTGTGTGAACAACACGGTACAGCTCAGCCCTGGACACTAGTCTGCCCAAATTCAGTTCCTGCAATTTTGCACATGTACATAAGTATTTTCACATCCAATGTATTATGTGTCAATAATTTTGTGCAAACATATTTTTTTTTCAATATACAAGCTGATCATGGACAACTGCAAAAGGTCTAGAACCAGCTGTGTGTTTTGAATTTAGTTGGACTTTCCTTGAAGCTTTATTTTTGCTTGACATTTCCTGCACACATGTGATGCATTGAATTAATAACCAAATATGGAAACTATATATTTAATTAACAAGCAAAAAACTAATGTTAGGTTGGTACTAGTTTAGAACTTGCCATGAATTTCTCGGACCTCCAGTATCTAACTAGCCAAGCCCACTGTTTATCTGGAATTCTTTCATCACAACCATTGGCTATATTTTCCAATACAGGCTTCTTTGCATCATAATAAATCTTCCTCAAGTGTGACCTAAAAGCTCTCCACTTTTTACTTGCTGATTTCATCACCCATTCCTTGTGGACATCCTCAATTTCGAAAAAACCCTGTTTACAAATTATAGTAAACATGGTTACACACATGCTGTAGGTTCATAGTAAATATGGTAATTGATAATCTAGATGACAGTTGTAATACCTTCACAGTCATCCACAACTTCTGCTTCTCAGAAAATGGTACTTTTCTCCAACTTTTGGCAGCAAGAGATACATCTTTACCTTTAACTTGACTGCTCACAAAATTAGTCAGCTTTGATGTTTTCACTCCACAAGGCTGCCCTAAATGGTTGAACTGTAGTTTTACTTTCCTGTTAGGACCATGTTTTTCCCAAAACTTTCTCATCTCAGTTGGTCCTCTGGTTTTCTTTTTTCCAGTGTCAACATTCACTTGAGCAGCTACTTCTTGATTTTGATTTTGTTGCTCCTCTTCCTCTTCCTCTTCCTCTTCTTCTTCTTCTTCGTCTCCTTCTTCTTCTTCTTCTTCTTCTTCTTCTTCGTCTCCTTCTTTCTCTTCTTCTGCTTCCTCTTCTTCTTCACTGGTACCTTCCTCAGTTTCTAGCAGTTTGTAATTTCTTGTATCATCAATAGGGTGAACTTGATGCTGATAGCTTGTCTCATCAGATGAATAACCTTGCTTAGTTTCTGGTTGTATGTCACCTGGATCTTCATATTTAATTGTGTCCATGATGTGCTATCCAATTTAATTGTCGAAAAACCAGACGTTGCCCTACCAATTATCCTCAGGTAATTTTGGTTATCAGCTGCTGCAGAACTGTCATCATGTCTTGGTGCTTTATTAATGCTGGTTGTGGTGTTATGCAAATACCTAGAGCAGAAATTAAGACTCTCTTCAAATTGGTAGCTCTCTGCAATAGACCCTTCTGGGTGACTTGTGGTTCTAACAGAGTTCTTCAACTTGCCTACAAACCTCTTAGTAGACCACATATCTCTGTAATGCACTGGCCCAGCTATTCTTAGTTCTGTTGATAGGTGCATAGTTAGGTGCACCATTATGTCAAAAAATGCTAGAGGGAATATCATTTCCAACCGACATAAAATTACTGGAATTTTAGACTCCCACTCCTCAACTTCCCCAACATCTACCACCTTACTATACATCGCCTTCAAGTAGTTACACAACTTTATCAGTGGTACAGATACACTGTCTGGGAGTGATCGACACAACGCCAATGGCATTAAATCCTGCATTACGATGTGGCAGTCATGCGTCTTCATGCCAGCCAGTTTTCTCTTCTGTAGGTCTACCTTGTAAAAAAAGTTGGATGCATATCCATCTGGAAATCTTGCAAATTTTATGACCATGCAGAAAATCTTTTTTCCTTCTGTATTCAGTTGATAAATAGCTCTAGGTATTACAGGTTTAGCTCCTCTTGTATCAGCATGCAATTCAAATCTTATTCCCATTTCTTGTAGATCCAGCCTAGAATTCAGTCCATCTTTTGTTTTATGATCTACATCAAGTATTGTACCAACAATATTGTCAAACACATTTTTCTCTATGTGCATGATATCTAGATTGTGTCTGACAAGAAGTGTTTTCCAATATGGGAGGCAGAAAAACACACTTCTTTTTTTTGAATGTCACTTCCACACTGTGTTCAAATATGTCCTCTGGACAAGCTTTCTTCCTTTTGTTTCAGTTCTCGTGGCCTTCTGTAGTTTCCCATATTCTGTGTGTAGACTTACAGTAATTTCAGATATTTCCTTCCCTGTGAGTTGGGTTGGAGGCCCTCTCATCTCAAGTTTTCCATTGAAAGATGCTTCATCAAATCTGTAGACATGGTTGTCATCGAGGAATCTTCTATGACCTATGAAGCATGTCTTCTTTCCATATGTTAAATGCCTTGTGCAGGTGTTAGTCAGACAATGTGAACAAGTCTGTAGACTCTCTCCACTCAAGCTGCCCCTTCCTAACCAATCAGTGATAGTCCACAACAAAGCTGCTCGCAGGAGGAACTTTT
This sequence comes from Alopecurus myosuroides, assembly GCA_028641055.1. Lineage (NCBI taxonomy): Eukaryota > Viridiplantae > Streptophyta > Magnoliopsida > Poales > Poaceae > Alopecurus > Alopecurus myosuroides. The sequence goes on from CM054061.1 coordinate 116,638,251, forward strand.
TTCCAATGACAACATCATATGTCCACACTCCAGGTTTCCAAAACTCTTGTAGATCTTCCATGGTTAATTGCATGTATATGTCCATTTCCTTTCCTGGTGATTTCCTTCCGGGGACAAGTACATTTAGGATGAAATTGGATTGCTTCATGCATATCCAGGGTGGAAGGTTATAGGGAATAAGAATAATTGGCCAGATACTGTATGTTGTATTCATGTTCCTAAATGGATTGAACCCATCTGTGGCCAGGCCTAACCTAAGGTTCCTTGGGTCAGCACCAAATGTCTTGTGTACTGAATCAAAGTGTTTCCATGCAGGAGAATCTGCAGGGTGCCTTAGCTTACCATCTCTAGTCCTACTAGCACTGTGCCAGGTCATATGTGGTGCTGTTTTTGTTGACATAAAAAGCCTTCTAACTCTAGGCTTCAGTATGAAGTGTCTGATCACTTTGTGTGGAACCTTATACTCCCTTTTCCCAGATACTCCTGTCTTCACACTTTTCCATCTGCTACTTTTGCAAACTGGACACTCAGATGCATTTGAGTTGACACCTCTAAACATAATGCAGTCATTTGGACATGCATCAATACTATCGTACCCAATGCCAACATCCTTTATGTACCTTTTTGAGGCATGAAAATTTTTAGGCAAAGCATCACCGTAACCTTCTGGTAGTATTTCTCTAAACAATGAAAGATACACATCGTAGCAGGCATTAGAAATTTTCCTGGTGTTCTTGATGTTCATAATTTTTATTAAGAATTGCAACTTAGACATTGCTTTGCATCCAGGAAATAAATCTTTGCTTCCATCTTCTACTAAAGTTTTGTACGCTTCAGGATCACAATCGAACTCGTCACTTGAACTACCACCTTCACTGTTCCCATCAGCATCAACATCATCACTTTCCCCTAAGTGTGCATTGTCATACATCCCAAAGGTGTCTACCAACAATTGGTTCATCTCATCACTGACGACATATTCTTCGGGCTCACTGTCGGAGCTACTTTCAACATCAGGTTCAGGGTTTTCAATTTGTTCACCATGGAATACCCAGGTTGAGTAACCAGGAATGAACCCATTGCATACTAGATGCTCTACAACCAGCTGCTCAGTTTTCCAGAACCTATTCCCACAGCAATTGCAAGGACAGAGTAATCTACTGAACATGCCAGCATTCTCTGCGGCATATTGTAAAAATTTTCTAACCCCATCTTCATAGACCCTAGTTGACCTAGGTGCTGACATCCATGTTTTATCCATTAGTACTCAACTACTTTTCAGCTTCAACCTACACTGATAAAAGTAGAGCACACTCAAAGAAGATAAAGCATGATCAAATTGAACCTATATACAATTACTCCTAAGTTAAATTCCTCATTTAAATTCCTTGCAATCATGAAACCAAAATGGTTTCCATGATTTGAGTGATGATTGATGTGCACTACTTTGGTTTGCATGATCCTCTACGTAGTTGGTTAAAAAAAATCAGGTTGGAGGATATTGTTATGATTTTTTCATGCTAGCTTAATCCTTCTGGCTTGGAGTCAATTAATTACGGGATCGGAAAAGCAACCAGCAAGCTTCTCTCTATAAACACAAGGCCAAGCAATTTTCAAGTGTCCCCACCAAATCCTGATTACAGCCCACTCAAAGGACTGCGCTACAACAACAACAGCTTCGTGCCCCTGGAAAATAAACAAACACTACAGCCACAGCTCGATCCAGTCCAAGAACAACTCAACCAACTCCAGCCTACACCCTCTCGCAATAATTAGTGGTCAGAGAATCAAACTTGACAAATTAACATGGATACAACTTTATCACTAGATAAAATTTGAGAAAACAGTGGCTTCAGTTCATCTACATAATGAAGCAATTCCCTGGCCTATTAAAAGAGTTATGCTAATATTCATTAGGTAATCTAGATTGGGATGAAAGTTTGGTATGGATTTACAAGTTTTATCTAGTTGCTAAAGTGCTACACTACTAGTGACACATGCGTGGGGGACCATGTGTGGAAGGTGCGGTTTCACATCGCGTAGGGACAGGAGATTAATTATTATTAGTGCGGATTGGACCCTCTTATTTAATCGATGTCTTGTCAACATGGGTGGCCAGAGCCTGGCTTAACCACAACCATAATTAATCAAGGAGGTGAGCATGCATAATTTAGATGGACAAGAACTCTATTTTGTGTGGACTACTGTAGCATGAATCATGCATCATCAACGGTGAAACCATATGGAATGAATGTTGCCCAAATGTGTACCAAAAGTACTGTATAATTATGTACCAGTAGTATTCATTCATTAATGATTTTCCATTGTGCCATATATACTCTGCACTTAGGTTGATTATAAAGATAAGATGTAAGAGCTAATAAGAGTGCAAGTTGCAATGTAATGCATGCATTCAAGCAAAAATATTCATTAGGTTTTTGCTAAAGGCAGTAGGGCAATCTGAACACTGATAGCTAACTAATCACGAAATTGTATTATTTGTGGTATCTTATCTAATTCACATGTTGGGTTTATATATATACAGGAGAGGATGAGAGAAAACCTGTCGGCTGGTACTTAAGCTACACAAAGAATAGTTGTGTATCATTAGTTATTAGTACACGCAAGCTAAACTAAGAAGGAAAAAGGCTAAGTTTACCAAGCCTAAGAAATACCAATAACAACAAAGGGAAGAGAAATAAAACCCTGCAGCGACAGGCAGTTTAGGCCATACAGAACATTAAACAGAAAATGAGTATAAAGCCTATTTCCTCTCAAGATTGTTATACTTTGAATGGAATTTTAAATTGTTTGAAACAATTTGGTTGTACCAATTATTCGGTTGTAGTCATAGAGAGGATCAGAAGCAAATTCGTCAGATGCAGGATTGAGAAACCTGCTAGACACGATGTGCAACACCGAAATTTCAGAGCCACAAGGTAAACGAAAACTACAGCAGAGATGTTGTCGGTCCATCCAGGTGCCAAGGGACCCTACGAGAGAGAGCTAGACAACAGCAGCAGCAGCCTGAGACAAAGGGAGGGAACTACAAAAGCTACACTAGGACTACGAGAACAGCAGCTATTCATTCATCAGTTTTTGGAGACGGCACAACCAGAGACCACGGCATGGCACTGACCTGACGAATTTGGACGAGGTGGTCGTGCGAGGTATGTGTTCCTCGGATCCATGGAGGGGTCCTCGAGCTCCTTGTTACGCGTCGAGGTAGGTATGGGTCGTCGAGCTCCTCGAGCTCCTCGGTGAGGGCGACAGCGTGCTTGGTGAGGGCGAGCTTAGTGAGCAAGCGATGGCGAGGGCGACTGAGCGACGGTGGGCGATGCGGCGGAGAGCTTGGATATGAGGCCGTGTGGTCGTGGCGACGAAGAGGGATGAGGTCGTGGCGACGAGGCGGTGGCGATGGCGACGGGGCCGTGGCGATGGCGACGGGGATTTGGGGATTAAGGGATTTGGGAAATTGGGGATTTGGGTTGTATTTTTTCGAAGGGGTTTCGCGTAAAAGTACAAAACGTGGAAGGGCATAACTTAACTACTTAAAAACTTTCGAGAACTTTTTTAAAAACATCGGACCGTATAACCGGCGAGACCCAAAGCCGCTAGGTTTGGTTCGTTCATTTTCTTCTTATAGACGCTAGGTTTCCCCGCCGCCGGTTAGAGGAGAGCGGCGCCGCGTCTGCGCCGCTGCAACGACGCCGCCGCCATCTGCTTCCTCGCCTACGCCCCGTTAGGGCTTCTACTGCGTCTTCTTCAGGTAAGCCACAAACCTAACCCTAACCCCGTTGGAATGCTTCCTCTTCTATTTGTTAGATCCAAAGATCTTGGTTAGTTGTTTTGGCCACGAGCATGCTGGGATCCACGATCTTGGTTAGGTGGCGCAGCGTTTGCAAGTGCCTGCTTGTTTTGCTCTTCACTGCAGTGCTTCAGATGTGCTGTACTGCTCCGGGCTGAGCTTTGCAAATCCATGGATGGATTTGGTCTAGCATGGCTTTGTTTTCTAGTACTAGTTTCTTTTAACTTCGATTTTCTAGCGTGGCTTCGATTTGGTCTAGCGTGGCTTTGCAAATCCATGGATAAGAGTTTTGAAAATCATGAAATTGCTTTAGGGACATATCAAAAGTATAAGAGTTTGACTTACCGCTTGCTTAGCAATAACTCGAGCAGAAGATGTCTTACCGGTCCCTGAAATAATGAAGCAGCAGTAACTAGTAAAGTACATGAAAAAACCAACAAGAAAACAGAAGCAATCTTGGTACTATTATTTCATAGAAATGGCAATGTGTGTTCCTCGAAATTAATAAATTCAAGCACTGAACTGTTGCACTTTCTCACTCATAGTAAGTGGTCTATCTGACAAATTCTGTAGCTTTAATTCAGAAATTGCATAAGTTAAGATCACAGAGAAGAGGTTTAGTGTCTTCCTTGCTGTTGTTTCATGGATGCCTGGGGTGATTTGTTGGACAGGATTTAGTGATGATTTAGTGGTTCGTCAAGGTTGGCATAGGTACTTGATAGAAACCCCTCATCTTGTGAAGTCATTGAATGGTGATCATGCAGTTTGGTGCTCTCGCTAGAGGTGCTTTACAGGGGATATGCAGAGAACATATGATGTGGATCTTGCATTGTTGCCATGTTCCTGCCAAATCCTGTTGCCTCTGTTGTGTAATTATTGGTAGCGAGGGCAATTGTGCTAGGATCATTCACGGTTCTTGGCCTTGCCCCATATCCATGACTGAATCGTGTGATTTTGCTCTTGTTTCCTGGATGCTTGGGTAATTTGTTGTCTACAGGATGTGTGGTTTAATGGATCGTCAGGGTTGACATAGGTAGGTGGATGGAAGTCTCTCATCTTGTGATGTCATTGAGTGCTGATCCTGCAGTTTGCTGCTCTCATTAGCGGTGCTTATGCAGAGAACGGATGATGCGTGTCTTCTTGCTGGCTCCTTGTGCTTTAGTTGTGCTAATTGGCTGTGTACACCCATGACAAAAAGTTGGGAGTTCTTGCTTGTTGTCTCCTAATGTGGTTGGTGGCCTGGAGAGCTTTAAGAGTCTCATCAATTAAGTGGACGTATGTAGCCCTCTTGAGGAGAAATCGTGGCAATTCTATAGCTTTGGCAAGTGCTAGGGCCTTCATAGCAGGAAATAGTTATTAGGTAGTTCCCCAGATGCATGCTAGGGTCTTATTTAAGACGCTGGTAAACCCCATTCATCAAACTGTAAGCACCACATGTTTTTATAAGGTCATATGCCTGGTTTGGTTGTGCTCATATGCTCATATGGGTCTGGACAGGTGTGCTCATATGCATGTAGATACTGTACTGACATAAACCACTGGAGCTATAAGTTAAGAGGGTTTCCTGTTTCTGTATGGTGCTATTTCAGTGATGTCCTTTGATAGTTTTGGGGGCTTCAATTTTAATTCGATACTGTATTGCCAGTGATCAAAATGTGCATGCTCACTCCTTATTGCTGATCTATAAGCAGAAAGAACTAAGGTTATTGTGCTTGAATACTTGCCAGTTTTTTTTGCATTTGATTAGATTTTGATCAGTGTAGTCACAGGTCCTAGTTATCATACTCTTCGAGATTATAATTATGTATAATCAGCTTGGTAGCGGTTGAATGGCTAATGAGCTATGGATCTTGTACCTGTGGCTGCTCAACTGGTACTTGCAACTGTTCATATCAGTAACTTAATTAGTTAGTATGTGCTTAGGCTGCCTGTATTCATGTTCCACTATAATCGTCGCTCATTTCGCTTCTAAGGATATTACCCAAGTTTCTTTTAGCACAGTTGTCCAGAGTGTAGTGCAGTAGAACGAGTACTACAAACATGCTTTTTTCATGTTCCACTATAATTATTTATTTTAGTCCTCTTAATGGAAAGGCAATGCTCCAACTGGTTACTAGGAAAAACGATATACACACTGCATGCATGTGAATGTCCAAGTTGTTTGTGCCTATTATATGAACCATACGATACACATGAATTTGTATTTCAGTGATAAAAATGTGCAGGCTCACTGCTTATTTCCAATCTGAAAGCAGATTGTGGATTATAACTTGGTATAACCAGCTTGGTAGATGTTGATAAGCTATGGTGGCTGTTTGCAAGTTATACTATTTGCACTACCATTTCCCACCTTGTTAAAATGTGTTGCTTTCAAATTGCAGGGGCAAAATGGCAAGTGGAAAGAGGGTCCTAATCGTCATCCATGACGACAGTGATGACGAGGCAAGGGAAGTGGTGCAGAAGAGTCAGAATTATGCAGATGCAAATATTGTTGCTACTGGTCCTAGCACAGTCACCTCTGGTCTAGTAAACACCAGCAAGGGAAAAGATGATATCCATCCTGATTTCTGGAAGAGCATCGAAAAGAGGAAGGAGGAAGGCACTATTGATGGTGACCTGTACAAGTATTACAAGGCTATGCAAGAAGGATTTACCCATGAAGCTGAAACACACAAGGCTGCTCATACTTCTGCTGCTCCTACTTTTTCTGTTCCTAGCACACAAGAGAAACTTCTTTTCAGAGGTATGTTCACATACACAATTCCTACAGTTTATACACATACTAATTCTGTTGCACAACTCTTACAAAATGGAGAGTACTGTACTAATTCTAAAACTCAATCTGTTGTAGGACCTAATGAAGTATGTGCTGCTGAGAGGAAATCATTTGATGAGCTATGCATGTTTGGCAATGACATGTATCTCACGAAGGATCAGCAAAATTGGCTTGTAGAGTTCTGTCTGGCTGCCAAAACTAACAAGTTCAGCAACAAGTTCTACGTTCACAGGATGACTAAATCAAATATAATTGAAGGAAAGAGCAAAATGGTAATACTGTATTACAGGTTTAAAGTATCTTGCAGTATATGAATCTGAAACTTAACTTGTTTAGTTACAGAGGGCAGTGAAATTGTTGTTTAACACAAATTTCTTATTGATGACAGGACATTGGTGCCAAGTTTTCTAAAACTTTCTTGCATGAGCACCTCGAAGTAAATGAGAAGGTACATGTCGACAAGATGGTGCCTGTAGAGAGCACTGTCAGCAGAAAGACCTTCAAGATGAAGATAAAGAGAGGAAAGGGCAAGAACAGTGTCATGATGACAACAGACTGGGCAAAAGCTGTCAAAGAGTACAAGATTCAGGAAAATGCTATTTGGATGTTCAACTTCTCGGCGCGTGCAAGAGGAGAACTTGAACTCCTTATGGAACCCCTACCATAGGATGCTAAGCCCTTAGTAGGAAGTGCTTTTGTAAAAATGCTGAAGCGACAACTCTGTTAGAACTATGTATGCTGAACTTTACTATCTACGTATGCTCAAGTGGCACATGTGCCTCACCTTTTGTAATACTGCTAAGTAACTAGAAGTATGTATGGTCCTATGTGCTTTATAGTAAGCACATATGTATAGTTTGTCGACTGTTTAAAACTTGCTAACTCTCTTGTGTTTTTTGTCGACTGCATTTAAATTCCATTGTCCATGTGTGGATACCATTCCTTCGATGTCCTGAATTGTGTATTCAGGGCATAGGAACCTATCCAACATATTTGATTTTATTTGATTCAGTAGTCATAATTTACCTTGCCCATATGGAGTTTTTTTTGTTAAACTATTTAGCTTATCCAAATTAAAAGTCCTAAGAATCAGTGTGTTATACCTGGACAGTTGCGGCTGTCACGGTTTCAAGCAAAGTGTTGGAAGTATAGCTGCTTGACTTCATTGTGTTATTATTCTCTTTGGTTCAAAATCTACTTAAGTCTTTGCTTTTGTAAAAATCCAGGCGAACTCCATGCTTGTGCTGTGCTAAATAGTTGTCAGTGTGTCAAGGGGATAAATTCTTAAGGTCCTGCTTGTGCTGGGATCAAGAATGCGAATTCCATGCAGTTAACTAGACGAAATTGGAGCAGTAGTGCTTGCTGGAGACAAAAGCGTAGTGGAGTAGACCAAGTCACGATTACATTACAGAGACCAAGTCCTACTTGTGAGACCAAGTCGCTGGGATATCTTGGCCCAGAAACTTGGCCCAAGAGACATGGCCCAAGAAACTTGCCCTCTATAAATATCTCTTCTGCCCTCTTGATAGATCCAGGGTAGGGTTTCCCTCAGCCGCCGCATCCAGGAAAGGAAAGAAGCACCTGGCCATCTAGAGCTCACTCCCTCGCAGTGACTCCCTCCCTCCTTCACTACCTCCCTGCATCTGGTAATTTAGACTCCCTCCCTCACTACCTCCCTCCCTCACTACCTCCCTGACATCAGATTATTAACTTGGAGTCTTGTTCTTTCTGTGATCTTTTTCTGAACCAATCCCAATCTTGTTCTTCTTCTTGGAGTTGTGTTGGGATGAAATGATATATGATTGAAATAACTTGGATTCTTGTTCTTCTTGTGGTTAATTCTTGCTATGACAACTGTACATGTGACTAAATCTTTTTCTTATGTGATAAATGTTGAACTGCAAATCTCAATGTTGCTATATCTGTGGCTAAATCTTGATCTAGATAGTTAATATCATGTTGCTGATATTCAAACTTGGTTAGCATGGTTACAATCTTTTGTACTGTTTAATGTCTGAAGATCAACTCTTTAGAGCAAAATCTGTTTAACCTACAACTGTTTAATCTAATAGTTGAACAAAGTGGTAACTAGTTTCCTTGTTATCATGCAGTCTGTACTCAATAGGAAACGATGGCAAGCGACGATGACAACCTTTCTGATGAGTACGTGCCGCCAAGCGACGATGACCACTTCACAGAGGAAGATGACTACCTCAGTGAGGAAGACTACTATATGAGTGATGACGACATTTACACAGACATGCACATGATTCTTGTAAGAGGTATGTACTTGTACAAGTTTTAGTTTACTCGTGCACAAACGATTAAGTAGAGTATGACACCAAATGTTCAAATGTAGGACCTGGACATGGAGGAGAAGAATCATTTGACAAGTACTGCATGTTTGGAAATGAGGTTGAAATGAACTTCCATCAAGTTATGCAATTGAGGAGTATTGTCGAGGATCTACCTAGGCCACCTATCAAAGATTATGTGTGCAGGCTGACAAAATCAAATGTTGATCCTGCAGAAGGAATTATGGTAAGTCCTCCATCTTGCAGTAATAGTTTGGTTGAAGTGATCCATTGCTTGTTGGAATTATCATGAGTCTGTCATCATGTAGTTGTAGTAATAATTTCCGTGTACTATTTTCTTTTAGGAATTATCAGCTGAGTACACATCGACTTATCTTGTCAGTTTACTGAGGTCACTATACAACAGTGATCCTCTAGTGAGTTTAGTAGTGAATAGTTCTGAAAGCACTCTGGACAAGTACTGCAGAATGAAGATGGGAAAAGGTATGAAGGCAACAATTGTATGCGGTTGGCCACGAGTCGTTGCAGCTTTCAAGCTTGAAGAGGGACAGATATGCGTGTTCAGTATGAAGGATGAAAGATCTATGCCTTACCGACAGAAAGATGCTTTTGGAGTATGGCTTAGATTGGTTATTACGAAGCTTGATCCGCAACATCTGTAATAATTCTGCTCAAAGTTTACGGTGCTGCTCTGAACTTAACTTACCTCTGTAATCATTCTGTCACCTGTGCTGTGAAATTTGCTTACGAGTCTGTAGTTGGGTTGAATTTGAACAATGGATCATGTAATAACTAATGGAATCTGTAGTTGGGTTGTGCTTAAGTTTCATATATTGTTATTTTGGGGCACTTTGCTAGACTGCCCCAATTGCTATATGTCTTTGAGGGCACTTTGATAGACTGCCCCAATTGCTACATGCCTTTGGGGGCACTTTGACAAACTGCCTTCATAGGTATATGCCTTTGGAGGCACTTTGTCAAACTGCCTTCATAGGTATATGCCTTTGGAGGCACTTTGACAAAATGCCTTCATAGGTATATATATTTGGAGGCACTTTGTCGAAATGCCCTAGTAGGTATCATATTTCGGGGCATTTTTATGAAGTGCCTCAATAGGGCGTACTTAGTGGGGCACAGTATGCAAAGTGCCTCCGGTTGCTAGCTTTTGGGGCACTTTTATGAAGTGCCCCCGACGAAATGCCCTTAAAAGCTTACTGTGGTGTAGTGAATTCTACGACAAATGGTGGGCGACATTTCCGCTGAACGCTCAAACAACCGAGAGTTACGCTCCTTTCACAGCGTCCAGACTCCGTGGAGCTGCCATTTCTTGCTTTTGTTGATTGATTTTCCATTCAGTGTATTCATGTCTGTTGCCAAGCTATTTTCTATGTGGTCAAACTTATTTTGGAAAGCAGGGCCGCGCTGGTGCTTTGTAACAGTTCGAGTATATGACTTTTGTGTTGATTTCTTCTCTCGGGTGACTGTTGGTACGTCTACGAAAATAGAATTTTTTTTCTCCTCGATTCTATGTTTAGGCATACACACTCTGCCTGATGGAAGTGCAGATGCAACAGCCAACCAAGTACACCGGAAGTACAAGTTGCTACATTTGGACATAAAGACAATAAAAATGAATAATGAGCTGGATCGCTACAGGTCCGGTCTCTATGTCCACATGAACCTACGGTAATACGTACCGTATCAGTTCCTGTCTCCAAGTCTCTCGTGACGCGACCGTTGCTAAACGCTCATTTATACACCTTTCGCCCTAAGGTCTGCATCGATATTTGATACCAGAACGCGTTTCTTCCGTAATTATTGGGATCCCGTGCGGATGGCTCCTATCTGGTCGTACCGATCAGATCCTTGCTTTGGCACCATACCGATCAGATCCTTGCTTCCTCCGTAATAAAGCAAGCCAACATGGCAGTTGGCACTTGTGTAGTAGTACTATCTGAAAGCACTTTTTGGTTACAGCAAGGACGATTTTGCTAATAAACTGCTTGATTGTCCGTGCCGGTGGAATGCTCTCTCACAGGTACCATAACCATTGTAACTGCAGAACAATTTTCTGGTTGCAGGTTTGCAGCCATAATTTTAGCCATGTCGAGGTTACAAGAGTATTTATTCATATTTATATATATTTGACTAATTTTTGTTATTAAGAGTAATGTCAATTCTTGCTCCAGTTGTTGGTGAGGAGCCGCTTCTTTTTCTTGGGCTGTTAGGAAGACGTACCCATAAGGCCATGAACATCCCTCTTACAAATATTTTCTATTATTTACTTATTGTATCAACCGTTTTTTCAGACGCTGAATAATTTGTACCATAAATGATGCAGTGTGGCAACCCCACAACATGGCTGTCGGGGAGGGATGGGGAGATCATCCGGAAGGATGGGTTGTTGTGTAGCTACCGTTAACTTTATATGATCTTTTCACCTTTATTCCCAAAACTTACTGCTTAATTCGTTCAGGTTAGTTATCATTGTGTGTACAAGGACCTGATTAACTGCAGGATGAACTTCGCAGAGGACAAGGAGCTGCTGAGCTTCTTGCATGCCAAACTTGGCCATGGAAGAATCCCATGTTGTGGCAATCCTCTATGGCCACCCACATGGCCCAAATGTCAAACGACATGAATTACTTGACCATGGGGTTGTCGTTGACCTGCTTGGCTTCATGGAGACCGGACAAGGTACGTACATGTTCCCACACTCCATCTCAAGGATTTTGCAATTCCTCGCGATTAAGTTGATAATTTCAGGTGAAAGGGCATCTTTACCAGGAGTAGATCAGTTAAATAATAGCTTAACAGTGCACATGCACTTTTGGATTCGGTGCCACAAATGAGAAAGGTGATCCATGCAGGACATTGATGATTTTCATCGGTATATATGCTACACAAGGAGATTGGTCTAATGGCCTAAAAGGTAAAATAATACCGTAGCAACGCACCAGCACATTTGCTATGGTTTAAAACAAAAAATAAAGACAATAAAAATGTCCTTTTTTTTAGAGTTGTTAGCATGTATTGATTTCTTAGACCCGTTGCAATCTGGCTCATTATTCATTTATTTATTTTCATACGCTTTCAAGTTCTACCTATCGTGAAAATGCCAGGATGATTGGTTTTAATTATAATTTCCTCTCTTAATATAATGTCGTTGATTTTAATTATAGAAAAAAGAAAAAATGTGAAATCGAGGATGTGGACCTTTATGTGCAACAGGGTGCATAGTTCTCGAGCCCTGCTTGTTTTTGTAGGGTTGCGTGATCTTTTATCATGTCCTATTGCAACACATGGTCATGTTTGCTTTATTATAAATTTGTTAGGTTGAGTCAAGAGGATGTCTCATCATAGAAGCGGAAGCCTAAAGGTGGATGTGCTCATCGAAGTGATGGCGCCGTTGCAACGCATGGGCATTGTGCTAGTATATAAAAAGGTAAAAAATGTTCTTAAGGAATAACAGAAATTTTATACAGACAATCTAGCGAGAACTATACCACTATAAAGTCAATTTATTTTCCAAAAATACCTTATAAAGATATGCGCGATGAGTAGACGGGTGGGGTGCCATGTTGAAATAGAGAATGTAAATGTTTCTCCCGTTGCAACGCACGGGCACGTTTGCTAGTGTTTATAAAGTACTGATAACGCTTGTGTCCACGCAGAACATGTGAGTTTTTCATTATGCACTAACCCCCTATTGAGGATTACTTCGAGTTCGGTGTGAAGGAAGTTTTCAAAGGTCAAGATAAGAGGATGATATAATGTGATCAAGAAGAGTGAAAATCCTAAGCTTGGAGATGCCCCCGTGGTTCATCCCATAAAATTTCAAGAAGACTCAAGCGTCTAAACTTGGGGATGCCCAAGGCATCCCCTTCTTCATCAGCAACTTATCAGGTCACTTCTAGTGAAACTATATTTTTATTCGGTCACATCATATGCACTTTACTTGGAGCGTTTGTTTCCTTTTATTTTATTTTGTTTTCTTTTCTGCAATAAACTTGTTTGGATCCTAACATTCTTGTGTGGGAGAGAGACATGCTCCACTTTTTAATATGAATACTCGTATTCTTAATACTTTTCTAGCTTTTGCAATCATTTTAGCTCTTGTTTTTCATGCCTCTCTTATTCAGAGATGTTAGTTCTTGTAGAGTTGTAGTACTCTCTTGTTTCATTGATAAATTTTATGGAGAGTTTTTGTTAAACAAAAGTGCTGGTGTTGGAAAGCACTAAAAAAATTCATGCTTATAACGGTGTAAAAATAAGCTTGTTTAGACTATGGCTTAGACTATATCATGTCATGCTAGATATTATTTTAATGCTTAGTAGTTATTGATATGACATGACTTTTATCAAACATCTGAGAATTCTTAATGTGCCATTGAAAGAATCAATGAGTTGTTTTTATCATATGAAAGCATAATATTTTGGTATTCTCCTTTGAATGCTTTATTTGGTTGACTTGGCGCATTCTTACACCATGTTATGAATACAAACCAGTCACCTTTAGCCTCTATGATCATTTAGTTTTTGACTTGTAATATCATTTATGCTTTAATCAATAAGGTTTCGTCTCTATGCATGATTATGGCCATTATTGCTCTCTGTTCTCTTCTCTGTAAATAGGTGCATGGAGCAGTATCCGACAAGGTCCTCCTTAAGGGTTTTGTCATTTGGTTTTGGTTTCCATTCACAATTTCCGGAGGATCCGCTGTCGCGATTTCTTGTGAACTCGGCCGCTAACAGTTCCGATTGATCCTCTTGGTCGTAGACTCGTAGTGTTGTTTCTTCCGCTTCCGGCGGTCGTCGTTGCGATCCTCATCATGCGCGGGCGAGGAAGCTTTCTCGTAGACTCTTCGCCCATGTCTGCTATCACCATTAACTAACCGATTGACATAGGTGTGGATCGCCCCAGTTCCTCCCGGAAGGCGGCCGTCGAGCACCCTTGGTAAAATATTCGACTGCAATTTCCTCTGATATGTCCCCCGCTGTGTTTTTTAGTGTAGTCCATCTGTGGGTGTACTCGCGGTTAGATTCGTCGCGTTTCTTCCTGCAGGCTCGCAGTTCCTCGATAGATGTTGGCTGCTTGTATGTCACCTGGAAGTTCTTCTCAATGTCGCGGGTGAGATTGTCCCAGGATCTGTAATACGCACGCGGTCTTCCATCGAGCTAGCTTCGGGCTGCGCCTACGAGGTGCAGGTTCAGGTACTGCATGGCTGTGATCTTGTTCACGCGCTAGCATTATACCGCGGTCAAGTAGTCCGAGAGCCAGGTCCTGGGTTCTTGTGCGCCGTCGTATTTCGGAACTTCAATTGTGGGCTTGAATCTCTTGGGCATCGGCGCTTCACTGATGCTGCTGCTGAAGCACATCGCATCGCAGGCTTCCTCGTCAGAGGAGGTGGATAGTGATCGGGCGCGGTTCCTTCGCGCATGGCCCTTGTCGACTTTGCTCTACACGATGTCCCCACGCGTTTCATACTAGGCTCGGTCGCGATAATGTTCCGTCCGTTGTTCCCTGCTGCGATGTCGCGAGCGGCTTCCGTGGTACCGTGGGCTGCTGTCACGGTTTCATGGGTTGTCATCGTCGCTGCGTGGGCTGTCACCATGGCGCCTAGCCTCTTTTCCTCTGGGGCGGCGAGGTGATCCCTTGTCCCCTATTTTTGGTGACGTACTCTCGCGTCTGCGATGTGTTCTGTCCACCCGAGGTGTTTTATAAGCTTTAGGAGTCGCCGCATTTTTGCGGTTTTGGGTAGCGATTGCCGCTCCGGCCATGCCCAATCCCCTTTGGACTTGGCGATGCTGCTCCGCGCGAGGGTCATTTTCTGGCGGCTGGTTTTCCTATAGATACGTACCGGTGGCCAGGACCGTGGTGGCGGGAGTCATCGGGTGTACGTTCCCTCATCGTCAACGTGCATGAGGGAGGTCTCGACAGTTTTACTGACTTCGCAGAGGGACCCTTGATCCATGTGAGCAGTCTTTGAGGCGTACTTTCCCTTATTTGTGGGTTGGTTTCCCGTCGAATGGGTTTTGGAGAGCGCCGCACGATGCGCACTCGAGGCTTCCACCGCTTGCTTCCGCAATTCTAGCTCTTTGCGGGCTTCCGCTAACCGTCGACTTTTCAGCAACATGTGGTAGTGGTATGCGGTCCGGTCTTCTTGAGAGGACCCGGTAGCCATCGGGTGTCCTGACTGCGCTACTGCTTTCGCTTTGAGCTAAGCTGGCTGCGATACCTTGATCTGCTACCTTGCTGCTAGGCTTTCCTCCGTTTCATCGGTTCTTCAGCTAAGTCTGCCATGTAGACTTGGGCCATATATGGCTCGTTAGTCTTAGGCGTAGGCCAGCGGTCCTTGTAGAATTTGAAGGTTTCTTTAGCCAAGATCATATGGAAGTTGCGGGTGTTGCAGCGGATGGAACCACCGTTGAGAGCTAAGTCGCGACTGGCGTTGCCGGATGGCGACTCGAGGGTTACCGGGCTCGAGACGGACTTGGAGTCTGATTCATCGAGCTCGATCAGGTCGAGGAAGCATAGAATTCCCTCCTTGCTGGCGCGGAAGTGGAGATTGCCGAACGTCATGTTGACGTTGATGCCTGCGATGGTGTGTTGGATACCCCAAGAGGAGGGTTTCATGAGCAAGCGGTAAGAATTTCCCTCAGTTAAGAACCAAGGTTATCAATCCAGTAGCAGGAAGAGGATCTCGGGAAGATGATGCCACTGACGGTGGTGATGGCACCTCACCGGTGTAAGAAACAACGTGAACCTGCACACAACACAACCAAAATACTTTGTCCCAGCGGTACAGTAAGGTTGTCAATCTCACCGGTCTTGCTGAAAACAAAGATTAGACGTATAGTGTGGAAAAATGGTGTATGCTTGCAGTAAGTAAAGAAAGCAGGAAATTGTTGTGGTTTGTTTAACTATGTAAGAAGATGGACCGGGGTTCATAGGTTCACTAGTGTTGTCTCTCCATAAAAGATAGCATGCTGGGTGAACAAATTACAGTTGGGCAATTGACAAATAAATGTTGCACCATAGTGCACATTCATGACATGATGACTACTATGATATTTAGTGCGGTCATTACAACAATATACATAGACCGTAATCCAACTTCAACTATGACTAATAATCCACCCTCAGGTTATCATTCGAACCCCCTTAGGTATTAAGTTGCAAGCAACAGATAATTGCTTTAAACAATGTGTGTAAAGTAAGCAATGATTGTACACGCGGACACTCACACCGCTGTTTTCTCCCTAGTGGCAACAACACATCCTCCCCGTTCACGTTTCTGTCACTCGATCACATGCGAAAAGGAGGCATGAACCCACTATCTAGCATAAATACTACCTCTTGGAGTCACTAGCAACTACTTGGCTAGAGCAACCACTAGCAACGGAAAGCATGCAAGATCACAAATAACATATGCAATCAAGACTATAATCAACTTGGCATAAGTTCAGTATTCATCGATATCCTAGCAAACACAGCAAATAGATTTACATAAGGTCAATCTCGATCATGATAGGTAGCTCACGAGATCTAAACATGGAGGCATATGAGAAGAAGACAACTATCTAGCGACTCATATGGACCCGTAGTCCAAGGCTGAACTACTCACGCATCACTCCGAAGGCAGGCATGGTGACGGAGAAGCCTCCGGTGATGATTTCCTCTCCGCAGGGTGCCAGGAGACAACTTCAGAACCCCCCTAATCTAGGGTTGACGACGACGGTGGTTGTGGAACTTTTCGAGGATATCTGATCAGGTGCCTAGGGTTTTCGACCCAGGGGAATAAATAGGCGAAAGGGCAAAGGCGGTGGAGGCCTGGGGGCCCCACAACACCAGCTGACGCGGCCAGGGGGAGGGCGCGCCGCCCCATGGTGTGGCCCCCCTGGTGCCTGTCTTCGACTCTTCTTCGGTCTTCTGGATGCTTCCGGGGAAAATATGCACTTCGGGCTTTGTGGGGTCCAATTCCGAGAATGTTTCCAGAACAACTTTTCTGAACTAAAAAATAGCAGAAAACAGGGAACTGACACTTGGCATCTTGTTAATAGGTTAGTCCCTGAAAACGTGTAAAAATGCTATAAAGAAGGGAGAAAACATGTAGCAATTGGCATAATATTACCATGGAGCATCAGAAATTATAGATACGTTAGAGACGTATCAGACGCCCTCCTGGAGTCTACTGAACTCCGTGCGAGATTCTGGCAAGTGGGGCGTGTAGATGAACAATCCTAAGCAGATCGGCCTTGATGGAGCCGAGGACCTTGGGCTCCATATGAAGCTCGGTGAAGATGAGGCCAAAGATGACGTGGATCCAGCGCTTGCCATTCCCAAAGATGCCGCCAATTGTCGATGAGTCATGTCGACAAATCCCTTGGATGAACCGGCGGGGTTTCGAGTAAGAGAATGATTAGGCGCTGGAGGATTATGTCGTCTAATAGGGGTGCTCGATTTTACCCAGGTTTGGCGCCCTCCTAGAGGTAATACACTAATACCCTTACTCATGCTTGTCTGATCTGTATTACGGTGAGATTGATTAGAATGGAGGGTGCGCAAGCTCAGAGATTGGATATCAAATATGGCTATGGTGGGGAATAGTGTATTGGATCTTGTTCCCGGTGGTTTTCCCAGCCTTTAAATAGATGGCTAGGTCTCAAACCGTACTCGGGGTTACAAACCCTAACACTAGGTGGTGGCAAATTTCCATCTTGATCTGCAACTCTTGCGGGTGGGCCTCCACTTGGCCTTCTAGAGCTGCGGGGTAGCGCCTTGCGTTGGGCTTTAGTCTTAGGCCTTGGACCAGGTAGGCTCACTTGACAGGTCCTGGAGTCATCCCCACGTCAATGATCCTTCTTAGGAATCTTTATTTGGTATTACTAGCTGGTATAGGTATGTTCTAGAGACTCTTATAGGTGGTAATTTTCTGGGAACTCCTGCTTTGGAAGCCTGTAACTTAACTGAAAGTTTAGTTGGAACACCACCCACTAAAATTGTTCAAACTGAGAATACTTTAGATGATGTTATAAAGAAGCTAAAATCTATGCATAAAAAATTGCCAAATTTTCTTGATAATACTAGCAAAGTCAACGAATCAATATTAAGTATCAATAGAAGAACTACTATTTAGAAGCTATCAATACCCATGATAATAAAGACATCAGGATTGGTAAACTAGAAGAAGCTACGGAAACTCTAAGTTCAATATTTTCCTCTCTTAAGTTTCAGAGGTATAAAACTTATATGGGAAAACGACGAAAATTCATATATGTCCCCAAGGTGTCTAAACCAAAACCCCATAATGTGCCTAAAACTGATAAGACCTTTAACGAAACTAAAAGTAACTTAAATATTGCATCATCTTCAGGGCGGGTCTAAAGTGCCAATTGCTACATGCTGTGTCTTAGAGGAATTTTTTGATTTGGATGCTTCTTCACTTGAAAACACTTTATTTTCTCTTCCTATGCCTAGCTGAAAGGCATAAAAAACAACACTTCTTGGGAGATAACCCATGTTTTTATTTTTGATTATTTTTCTCTATTTTATTTGAGTAAAAGGTGTTCTATAATTCTGCAACAACTCCTTTGTAACTTTATTTTCATTTATTAGTTGCGCCAAGTAAAGTTTCTAGCAAAAGTTGGTGTTAGTTTTGGATTTCTGCGTGGGCAACAGATTTCTGCTATCCACCGTAAATTCTGTATAAAATCACAGAAATATCAAAATGACTTGCCAAATTTTGTGCTTGTTCCTCAGCTAATTCCAAAAAAATTAGTTCTTTACGTTTTTTGATTTGATCAACTTAAGTGCCCCAAAAAAATCCGTCATTACAGAATATTCTAGTTTTGCAGATTCTGCCATTTTACTTGCATTCTCTCTTTTACTATGTCGAGTGGATTTCTTTGCTTCACGAAACATCAGTGGCTGTAGCTAATGTTTAAAAGAATTAATAAGTCTTGGTCCCATGCTGAACAAGTCAATTTTTTGATTGTGCACTAACCCTCTAATGCAAATTACTTTGAGTGTGGAGTGAAGGAAGTTTTCAAAGGTCAAGAGAAGAGGGTGATATAATGTGATCAGGAAGAGTGTAAAGCCAAAGCTTGGGGATGCCCCCGTGGTTCATCCCAACAAATTCTAAGAAGACTCAAGCGGCTAAGCTTGGGGATGCCCAAGGAATCCCCTTCTTCATCAACAATTTATCATGTCACTTCTAGTGAAACTATATTTTTATTCGGTCACATCATATGAATTTTACTTGGAGCGCCTTTTATTTTTTTCTTTTGTTTTCCTTTATGCAATAAATATAGTTGGAACCTATAATTCTTGTGTGGGAGAGAGACACGCTCCGCCTTTACATATGAATACTCGTTATGCTCGTATTGTTAGTTTTTCTACTAGCTGGTGCAATCTTTTTATCTCCTGTTTTTCATGCATCTCTTATTCAGAGCTGTTAGTTTTAGTAGAGTAGTATTAGTACTCTCTTGTTTCATTGCTATATCATTTGGATAATTTATGTTAAAATATATATTTAATGATTCTTGATGGAAATAGAAAATGCTACATGTGGTAGAATAGATAACAGTGCAAAAAGAAGCTTGTATAGACTCTGGCTAGACTTTTTCATGTCATGTTAGATGTTATTTTGATTCTATGCCTAGTATTTATTTTTTTAACATGACTTTTTCCAAATAGATGAGAGTGCTTAATTTTCCATTGAAAGAATCATGAGTTGTTTTTATCACATTGAAGCATAATTTTGTGGTGTTCTCCTTTGAATGCTTTATTTGGTTGACTTGGCGCATGCTTACACCATGTTTATGACTACAAACAGTCACTTATAGCCTCATTTAGTTTTTAACTTGTAATATCATTTATGCTTTGATTAATAATGTTTTTGTCGCTATGCATGATTATGGCCATTATGCTCTCTTGATTTGTCGCTCCCAGTCTTTGCTAGCCTCCACATGTGCTGAGTATGAGCTCTACTCGTGCATACAACTTCCAAAAACCAAAGTATGCCAAATGTGTCCGCCATACCTACCTACATGTGGTATTTAACTGCCACTTCAATGTAAATTTCTCATGCGTTACCTTTAAATCTTTCAAAATTATTCCTGTTTTGTGCTCCTGTTTTAGCTCATGAGGACATGAATAGAGAATCTTTATATCACTTGTTGATTGGACTTCACACACCTAGACTAGTGGCTTCATCTGCTTATCCAATTGCTATAAGAGTTGGCAGCGGGGTGCCACGCCCCAAACTTAATTACTACAAATTCTCTTCACTATTTTTTCCCCTAATTTATCACTCAAATCATAATTGTGTAAACAAAAGAGAAAGAGGGATTATCTTCTACCCCAGTTGCGTCCTTTTATGGGAGCCGCTCTTGTGAAGTCTATTTGGCTTGTGACGTACTGTATTTTTTGTTTACCATTTGTTGACATAAGCATACACCTCTCTAAAAAAATGTTTTCAATACCTCTGTTTAACAAAATAGAAAGATCTAGCACATGAGTAACCTCTGCTTCCATCTGTGAAGGGCCTTTCTTTTAATTTTATGTTTATTCTTCATCTTCTAAATTTATGCACATTTGAGAGAGCGTAGTTGCCATTCTTAGTTTAATGTGCATTTGTCCCAAAAATTATTATTGATTGATTCATACCATGTTATGACTTTCTCTCCTGCTAGTCATCCACTTAAACTTTGAAGGTGTCCTGGTTTTTTTTACCCACTCTTAAGGACAAGCGAAATATCACTTTGCTATGTTTTCTTTATGCTCGAAACAAACGCATAACTTTCAAGTGCATTATTCATGATCTTCTATTCGTGTTAATTTTCATGATGAGAAGTGATTGATAAGTTCCATAGTTAGAATTATATCTATAATGCATATGTTTAAAGTCGTATGATCTCAGCTTACATATGCTTTTACAATTTTGATGATCAAGTTTATGTTGGTAGCATGTCACCTTACATTTTTTTTATCGTTTATCTACTCGAGGACGAGTGGCAACTAATCTTGGGGATGTTTATACGTCATAAACGTCTCCATAATTTCTGATGTTCTATGTTGTTTTCATGCTATATCTACATGTTTTCTATACACTTTATGCCATTTTATCGATTTTCAGGAATTAACCTATTGACAAGATGCCTCAGAGCCAGTTACTTTCTGCTGTTTTTAGTTTTAGAAAAGTTGTTATGGAAATATTCTCGGAATTGGACGATTCAAAGCCCAGAGGTCTTAGAAATCTGTCGCGCACACAGAGTCCGAAGGGGACCAGTAGGGGGCCACAGGGGCCCACACCATAGGGCGGCGTGCCCCCCATTGGCCGCGCCTAGGGTGGTGTGGGACCCCTAGCCGCCCACCGATGTTGCCCTCTCGCCCATTTATACCTCTCGGGAGGTTAACCCTAAAGACATAAGCCTTTTCCACGAAAAACACCGACAGCCGCCGTCATCGTCAACCCTAGTTCAGGAGGGTTCTAGAGCTCCCATCGGCGCCCTGTCGGAGGGGAAATCATCACCGGGGGGCTCTACACCACCATGCCCGCCTCCGGAATGATGCGTGAGTAGTTCATCCTTGGACTACGGTTCCATAGCAGCAACTCGATGGTTGTTCTCTCCTCTTTATACCGCATGTTTAAATCTAGTGAGCTGCCCTACATGATCAAGATCATCTTATTGTAATGCTACATGTTTTGTTTGCTGGGGTCCGATGAATATTGAATGATATGTCTCGTGATTATCAATCTATCATGTTTTATTCATGTGTATGTTATTTATGATCTTGCATGCTCTCCGTTATTAGTAGATGCTCTGGCCAAGTAGATGCTAGTGACCCCAAGAGGGAGTATTTATGCTCTATAGTGGGTTCATGCCTCCCTTGCATTTGTGCTCGAGTGAGAGAAATGTGATGAATAGGGGATGTGTTGTTGCCATTAGGGATAAAACAATGATGTCTACATTACACACTTTTCTTAATGCGATTATCTGTTGCTTGCAACTTAATACCCAAGGTTTGCTCGGATGACATTCTGAGTGTCGTGGTGGTATCACGGCAGATGCCATAGGATGGCTAATCTGTTGGGGTCGATGGACGCTGGAGGTGCTTGGGGAGGGATCACACGGCGAGTAGCCGCGTGTAGGATGAATCAAACACCACAAACACCAAGATCTTACCCAGGTTCAGGGCCCTCGTGAGGAGGTAACACCCCTACTCCTGCCTCTCTCTTTATATGTGTGTTACCGAGTAGCCACAGTACAATCTAGCCTTCAGCCGAGTAGCCACTCTTCTCTCTAGTTCCTTCTACGTGAAGCCAATTCTAAGTGTTACGTCGAAGGCAGCGACCTCTCACAGGAGGTGGTAGGGCACCTTATATACTGGTGCCCAGCCGAATAAACTAAGATTAGAAAGTACAGTCGGATGTCGACACTGTGTGCACACTGTACATTTCCAGCTTCTTGCTGACACCTCCGGCTCCTCGCTTTGTCTTGTGCACAAAGTCGTTGCGCCGTTCAGAGTCCGTGACCTGTTCCCTCTGTCATTGTCATAGAGTAGGCCCCTGACCTGTACTGTCCCTCTGACGCCCTGGCGCGGATAAGCACGCGCTCTGTAGCCGAACGCACGCCGGTACGGACCCAGGATACACGGGATCCTGTGTCAGAACGGCTCCATTGACTTCTGGCCCGAGTAGGAACTCACTTCCTCTACTCGGACCACTTCCTCCACTCGGAAGAATGTAACTTCCTTGATTCTTCCTTCTGGCCATTGGCAGGTACGGCCGGATAGCAGTCGACCGGGTAGAAGGTACCGGGTAGCCAGCTACTCAGCCAAAACTCTCCTTTGTCTTTTCCTTTAGCACTTGCCTTACCCCTACTCGGGGGTAACCCCCCGACATTAGTCCCCGAAGCAGGTAGAGTCCTGCGAACTTGTTCACTGGGCTCTTCCAGCTTAAAAACAAATCTTGTCTTTGAACTGTAAGATGCCGAGTTGCATCTCCGAGTAGCCTTCAACTCTTGCTTGAATCTCTTCTTCTCCGAGTAGCACCATTTATCTTCTCTGATGCCGAGTAAAAAGACTTAGCGAATTTTTCGAACAGAATCCCGCTGTGACAGAGCAAATCCATCTATCTGTGTCGCTACGGGGCACGTGTCACACCCCTGTACCCCCGACGCCTCGGTGCCTGGGATATGGCAGGCCACGCGCCCATCACTGCGACCAGGGCCCACCGGCCCGTTAGGTCACTTCAACTGCACTTAATAGCCCACGATCTCGACGTGGGATTAACTGCGCCCGTTACGCGCGCAAAACGCGCTGTGTGCGTTTCTAACCGGTTCGCTTCCCACGCCGCACGATCTCTGTGCACGATCGATCCCGATTATTCCGCTGGTAACGACAACTCGAGGGGAGAGATAAATACCCCCTCGGTGCCTCCTCCTTCTCTTTCCTGCTCATTCCAACCTTCCGCCCCCTCGCCTGTCCGTCGCTGCCAAACACGCCACCACCGCAAATCCTTGCCGCGCCGCTGCTCCGCGCGCCGCCGGAAAGCCAGAGAGCCACTCCTCCACTCAATCCACCAATCTAATCTTCCACGCATCCTTCCGCCTCCATGGCTCGTGGAGATGACGATGCCCGCGCCGGATGGGAGGGGTCCGACGTCACGGCGGAAGACTGCCAGTGGCTAGTCAACACCCGCCGTGTCCCTCCCGGCATGAGGTGCAGGCAGCCGGACAACGAGATCGTCCCCACGCCGGAGAAGGACGAATTCGTCGTCTTCCTCGCGCAGTTCAAGCGGGGATTCGGCCTCCCAATCTCGGACTTCTTCAAGGAGTTCCTCAGGAGCTTTGGGTTGCAGCCGCATCATCTCCCCCCCCCCCCAACGCCATGGTGATGCTCGCCTTCCACGCGGTGGTATGCGAGGCTTTTCTCGGCGTGTACCCAACTATCCATAGTTGGGAACGCTATTTCTTCTTCCGAAAGCAGAGCATCCCCAACCCCGGAAACACGGAGAGCGCCCGCGCGATGACGAAGACGGGGTGCGCCATGATGCTGCAACGCAGCACCGGCAACCACCCGCGCATCAAGGGATTGTAGACGGTGCGCAAGTGGCAGCGTAGCTTTCTCTACGTCAAGAACGTCCCCATCGCGGAAGGGGAGCCAATCCAGGACCAGATAGGGCTCCCAAAGTGGAAGAACGCGCTGCCAACCAAGCAAAACTGGGGTTACAATCCAAAGAGCAACGTTGACGATGTTGTTCAAATCGAGAAGCGCCTTGCCGAGTTGAAGGGACTGGGATTCCGCCGCGATGATCCCATCGCGTGCTGGTTCTCGCGCCTAGTGCTCCCGCTCCAGCGTCGCTCCCACAAGATGTGCTTCATGGGAGGAAGCCGGGACTGCACGGGTACCAATACCTTCGAGCTCAGCACTGCCTATGTGGCCATCTGGGCGAGATCCATCATGCAGACATCCCTCACCGACACCTGGCAGTATGGCTTCGTGCCGTACAGCCACACGAAGCCAATCGAACAGGTTAGTCTCTTATGCTTTACCTCTGCACTTTGATACCGAGTAGGTGGCTTTCCAGCTTAGTATGCTTAGTCTCTGCATGCTTCACCGAGTAGAACATCACAAACATTCTGTTGGCTTTACGTGCTTTGTGTGTGCACGCCGCGTCGAGTAGACAGCCTTAGCCGAATATGCTTTGTGTTTCCATGCTATTCCTAATAGAAATCCCTAGCCTTGTATGCTTTGTGTTTGCATGCCATACCAGGTAGAACTCCTTAGGCTTGTATGCTTTGCGTTTGCATGCCATTCCGAGTAGAACTCCTTAGCCTAGAACTCAACTTACTCGTGCCATCTGCTTGCCTATCCAGCACATCGATCGCCAGGCAGAGGAAGATGAGGAGATCTTCGAGTCCAATTGGGATAGAGACATAGAAGAGGATGACGAGACCGCCTATGACACCCAGGACACCCTCTGCATCAAGTTGACGCGTCTATTCGGGACTGGTCCGAGGACGACGAAGGTGACCAAGTTCGCCTCTCTGACCGCGAGTAGCACAATCCAATTTCCTTTTCCATTTCTCAATTCCTTTTTCTCTTCTACTCTGCAGATGATCCTGAGGTAACCGAGGAGGACGAGGATGCCATCGATGTTGAGCCTCTCTTTGTAGCTGCTCCCACCACTCGGAAGAGGGTAGGCAGTGGTGCCCAAGAGCCCGCTCCCAAGAAGCCGAAGAAGACCGAGAAGAAGAAGAAGATCACCACCGCCAGAAGGCAACTCCCCACCCGCAAAGGGTAAGTCGTTCCATCCGAATTGCGTTCTGCTGCTGCTTCTCGCTATGCTCTTCCCCTTCTCTGTTTCTGAACTCTCTTTCTCTTACAGCGCCCCTCTAGATGTTGTCGCTGCTGCAGCTCCCACTAGCTCCAAGAGGAAATATGTCATCGACCTCGAGAAGCTCGTTGACATCTCCGAGGATGAGGATGAGCCAGCACCACAGGATAGGGCGCGTGCGCCCTCTCCTGTGAAGATAGAAGAAGAAGACGTCAGCGCCGAGAACACGGGCGCTGGTGACCAAGACGAGAACTTGGAGCAGCAGGCCTACGCGGACCGTAGCGCGCAGGATGCTGCTCATGATGAGACGCCTCCTTCTCCCCCAGCTGCCTCCGCTGGGGAGAATACTGAACAAGAAGCTGAGCACCAAGACCGTGCCGCCCTTGAGCGGCAAGACGAGAACCCTGAGCAGCAGGAAGACGAAGCTGTGGTTCAAGATGACCCCGCGGCCACGCCGCGGGTAGAAGAATCAGAAGACGCCAGACCCGATCCCGCTGCCGAGCAGCGGGTTGAGAAGACAGTGGTGGAGCCTTTCCTGCAGAACCAAGCGCAGCCAGACGCTGCGCCGGGTAGCCGGCCCCTTGTGCCGCCTACCCAGCAGGCCACTCCACCGAAACAAAGCTCCACCAAGACTGCACCGAGCCCTCCATCAACGAAGAGCACCGCCAAGACTACATCTCAGCAGCCTCCTCCCGCAACCAAGACTGCATCTCAGCAGCCTCCTCCTACCTCACGCCAAGTGCTTCCGTCCGCTTCTCGGACGGACATTGCTGCCAAGAAGGCCACAAAACCAGAATCCATCGTGCCAAGTTGCGCAGGACGCTGCTCTGATGCCACCGCCCAAGTCTACCGTAAAATCAACTACGAAGAGCACGCAACTCACCACTAGCGCTGCTGGTGGATCAGCTGGCCCAGGCGAAGGGTCAACTGCTGCTCGGGCACAAGGTATCTCGCCGTCATACATACTGTCTTCGTCCAGGCAATACGACATCACCTTGTCCAACGGCGAGCAGCGAATCTCCGCTTTGAAGGACGGCCAGGCCAAGCCAGTGGACGCCAAGCTGAAGGCCAAGATGCCCATTGAGATCTACTCACGCGAAGCCGGTGAGGATGACATCATATCCGAAGGGCTGATGCAGGTCGTGGACCGGGTAGGCTTCATCAACAAGGTCTGGGAGAGTGATGCCCACAGCATCGAGAAGTGGAACGGCAGCATGCTGGGCGACGTTGATCATTACCGCGTCGACTGGAACAAGGCCGACATGGGCACTAATCCAATGACCGTTGCCTCCGACACCAGCACGCTAGCCGCGAAACTGTTCGTCCTCCGTAAGACCGCCGAGGACGTCGAGCAGACATATGATGTAAGTTCTTTTGCTTTTTCCGAGTTGCGGTTTCTCTTCTCTTCTGTTCTTCTTTTCCTCCTTAGCCACTACCCAGTCCCCGAGATTCGGGCCGAGTAGACGGGTACTCAACCGAGTTGCCGTCTTCTCGGGCCAAATCTTCAAAAAATTGTCTAACTCCTTTTCTTTCTTCTCCACAGAACAGCCTCTTGAAGAGGATTAACCTGTTCCGCCGGCTGCTCTGGAATCACAGCGTAGCCAAGAAACGCATCGCGGCCCTTGAGGCCGAGCGCAAAGACGATGCTGCAATGGTGAAGGCGGCAGTGGATCGTTCCCTTCAACTCTCTGAGATCGAAAGTAAGCTTCTAGCTATTCGGTCTGTGTGTTTTGTGTTTACGCCCGCATTTGCTCTTTGCTCTAACTCCTTCTACTCTGCAGGAAAATTCAATGAGTTAGCGAAGGAGCACGAGCACTGCCATGTCTTCTCCACTTCCGCCGAAAGAAGAATCAAGGGACTGGAAGGTGAGTTGCTGATTATTCTGTACTTGTGTTTCTCCTTTCACTTGGTTACCCTGCTAATGGTGTTGTTCTTCTCGCAGAAGAGAACAAGAAGTTCCGGGAAGAGCATCTCAACTGCTTGATGCCCGCTGAGGTGAAGTAGCAACTGGAGAGCCGAGAAGGAGAGCTCAAGAACGAACGCGACACAGAGCGCGCCGAGTTCGAACAGATGCAGGTCCAATTGAAGACTTCTCTCCAGGATGCCTTGAACCAAGCCGCCGAGAAGGATGAAGTCAAGGCAGCAGCCAAGGCCAAGGAGAAGGCCCTCGAGACGGAAATCGAGGTGCTGAAGAAATGCAACGAGGACCTCATGCTCCAGCTCGCCAACTCACGCAACATCGAAAGCAGGCACATTGCCGATGAGGATGCCTGGAAGAATAAGCTGGACGCGCTACTCATTGACCTCAACAGTAAGTTTGCGCTTCTTTGCACTTGGCTGTTTCTTTCTTCTTCCGCTTGGCTTGGTTTGCTTCTCTTCTTCTCTACTTGGTTTCATCCCTTCTCTGCTTCCATTTCTAACTCTTTCTGGTTTCACTCTCAGATATCTTCCCTGATCTCTGCGCTGCTAGCACGCATGCTCTGGCTAAAGCTCAAGAGCTGCGAGCTGCCTCTGGCCTGCCCACGGACACCAAATCTACAATCGACGACAACCTCACACGCATCAAGTCTCAGCTCCTCCAACTCAAGGGCCTAGGCACCAGCATGGTGTCCACAGCCTTCAAACTGCACGAGCTGTTCTGGCCTGATGAAACTGCGGCGAAAACTCTTCGCGAAATCTCCCAGAAGCTGAACGGCGCAAAGGCCGAGTTGAAGAAATGGCGTGCGTCTGCAGCTCGGGCAGGGGCTGATCTGCTGCTTCGCTTCATTTGCAGCTGGTATGAAAACCTGAACCTCGACATGATCCTCGAGATGCGCCAGGGCTCCAAGTGGTCCGATGATCCCGACTATGTTGCTCGCCGCAAGGCAGTTGCGTACGAGATCGCCTCCTACGCGGACACCGCCCACTTCATCGATGGCCTCACCGAGCCAGACACCAAGGCGGAAAGCGAGGGCGACGATGAAGACGAGGACGCCGAGTCGTAGGACTTGAGCGTGTTCGAGGATGCTGCTGCCGAGGAGGGATCCGGGAAGGGGAACGACAAGGTTGATGCAGAAGGCGATGAGTAGGAGGCCAACAGCCAGGACGCCACCATCACCACCGAGATGGTGATCCAGCAAGCTGCTCCCGAGTTAGGCTCAACTTCTGGTGCTGCATCCACCTCTTCGACCGATCCCATCTCCGTCTCCACGGCCACTTCTGAGCAA
This sequence comes from Alopecurus myosuroides, assembly GCA_028641055.1. Taxonomy (NCBI): domain Eukaryota; kingdom Viridiplantae; phylum Streptophyta; class Magnoliopsida; order Poales; family Poaceae; genus Alopecurus; species Alopecurus myosuroides. The sequence continues at coordinate 116,666,702 of CM054061.1, forward strand.
GCCACCACAATGGACATTGATGCTGAATCTGACGCCGAGAAGGCAAACTCCGAGAAGACTGCTGCGGACAACACCGCCGCCACTCACGATGCTGCTGCCTGAAACTCTACCTTAAAACTTTCATGAGATCCCCGGGATGCCGAGTGCAAATGTATCAAACAATTAAGTCTTTGTTGCTACTCCTTTTTATTTCAGTTTGAGGTTTGCTACTTAATATTTGAGCAATTCTGGCTCGATGCCGGGTTGCGTCATCATGCAAGTCCCCGAGTTGCATTTTTATCCACTTTTCTGTTTTCGTCTCAGCTCGTACCTGCCACTTGTGGCTTTATTGGTAGTCGAGTCACAAGATGTCAAAGATTAAGTTTCAAATACTTAGCCACTTAGAAACATTCATATTAACGCTGCCCACCACGTAGCCAGAAAAAGTTAACAAAAAGCAGTAAAGAACGCTCTACTCGGTTCCTTCACTCCTCTTTTCCTTAGTCATTTTTCTTGTGTTCATTGACCTCTAGCTTGTTCTCTTGCTTGCCATGAAGCCGGGTTTCAGACAGCAGCAGAGTCGAAGAGTTGGCTTTTAGGTTTAAACACAGTACTAAATGTACTCATGAAATTCTAAACAGAGCAACCGAGTAGACAAAGGTAAAACAGAATAGAACAACACAGAGCAAGTTGGACGAGGGCAGTCCCCGAGTTCAATTTCAGATTGCCGAATAGAAGTTTAACTGGGATGAGAGAGTACATACATAGTTTTTTGCTCACGAATGAAAACGTCGGAGTAGAGCTACGTTCCAGGGGCGCTTAGATTCCTCTCCAGCTCTATCCGGCCTGTTCTTCTGTGGTGGCTTTGCGTCAACCAGGTAGTACGCGTCATTGTGCAGAGCCTTGCTCACAGTGAATGACCCTTCCCACGGAGGAGATAACTTGTGCATCCCGGCTGTGCGCTGCACGAGCCTAAGGACCATGTCTGCTTCTCTGAAAACCCTTGGGTTCACTTTCCGGCTATGATAACTCCTCAAGTTTTGCTGGTAAACAGCTGAACATGACAGAGTAAGCTCTCTTGCTTCTTCTAGCAGGTCAACGTCATCTTCTCGAGCTTCTCTCACCTCCGCCTCAGTGTAGAGGGTAACTCGGGGGGAGTCATACTCTAGGTCAATAGGCAACACGGCCTCAGCTCCATAAACCAGGAAGAATGGTGTGTAGCCGGTTGACCGGTTAGGGGTAGTCCTTGGACTCCACAACACCACTGGCAACTCGTCTAACCAACACCCAGGTGTTTTCAGCAGTGGCTCAATCAGCCTTGGCTTTATGCCTGACAACACCATCTCATTTTATCTTTCAACTTGCCCATTGGAGGAGGGATGCGCGACAGATGCGACATCTAGCCGGATGTGCTTATCTCTACAGAACCTTACAAAGGCACCCTCAGCAAAATTTGTGCCATTATCCGCGATGATGATGTGCGGGTAGCCGTATCTCAGGATCACATCCTTCAGAAAACTCACAGCTGTGGCTCCATCACACTTCCGAATAGGCTTCACTTCAATCCACTTGGTGAACTTATCAACCATGACCAAGATGTGAGTCATGTTGCCTCTAGCCGGCTTGAAGGGACCAACCATATCCAAACACCAAACAGCAAATGGCCAAGTAATGGGAATGGTTTTCAACTCGGAAGCAGGCATGTAGATCTTACTTGCGAATCTCTGGTAGCCGTTGCACTTCCTCACAATATCTTCAGCTTGCTTCAAGGCAGTGAGCCAAAAGAAGCCATGCCGAAAAGCCTTCTTGACCAGAGCCCGAGAAGAGGCGTGATGTCCGCATTCTCCTTGATGTATCTCCACCAGAATTTCGCCTCCTTCTTCTGGTTCTACACAGCGTTGCAACACGCCAGTGGGACTTCTTTTATGCAGCACTTCTCTGAAGATGGTGTAGTCCTTGGATCTTCTCTGAATTTGCCTTGCGGTAACGTCATCATCTGGTAGGGTGCCGTCCTTTAGAAAGGATAATATGGGCATAGCCCAACTCGGTGTCTCCCGCGCGGGAAACACTGGTTCGTCTAATTCCATTGGCACAGCCACCACTTCATCTTCTTCAGAGCTGGGGACGAGTCTTTGAAGCCCTGATCGGTTGGCAAGAACTTCCTCAATGAACGTGACAGTCCCCGAGTTAGGAGGGGCAATCCCCGAGTAAGGAGGGACAGTCCCCGGTTTGCAGGCGCCAGTCCCCGGGATGGAGACTGCAGTCCCCGGGTTCTCTTTTGCACCCTCCCAGTCAATCTCCATGGAAACAACTTCTTCGCTTGGCAGAGAAGGAACGAATATAGACTCCGAGTTGGGGGATGGCTTGATAGATGGCTTTCTCAAATGCTCCAAGGCAATCTCCGAGTTGATGGACTGCCGAGAAGACCCCAACTTGGACAGCTCATCAGTTGCTTCATTCTCTGCTCTGTGGATGTGTTGGAACTCGCATCCTTCAAAAAATCCAGTCATAGTTTGCACCAGGAATCGATATGCTGCCATGTTGGCGTCCAGAGCATCCCAAGTGCCAGAAACTTGCTGCACCACCAGATCCGAGTCGCCATAGCATATAATGCGCTGCACACCAACTTCCTTGGCTACTCGCAAGCCGTGCACCATGGCCTCATACTCTGCAACATTGTTGGATGCCTTGAAGTGAATCTGCAGCACATACTTGAGTTGATCTCGCTTGGGTGACGTGAGCACCACGCCAGCACCAAGGCCTTCCTTCACTTTGGAGCCATCAAAATGCATTTTCCAGTAATTGGTTGCGGGAGAAGGAGGCTCATACTGCACCTCAGCCCAATCCACCAGAAACTCCGCTAGAATTTGTGACTTGATGGCTTCTCTTCTCGCGTACGAAGGAGCGTACGCGGCCAGCTCAATCGCCCACTTGGCTACTCTGCCACTTGCTTCCTTGTTGCCCATGATATCCGAGATGGGAGCAGAGCTCACCACAGTGATGGGATGCTCTTGGAAATAGTGCTTCAGCTTCTTGGCGCCCTGGTACACGCCGTAAGTCATCTTCTGGTAATGCGGGTAGTTCTTCTTGGAGCTGGACAGCACCTCACTGAGATAATACACTGGCCCCTGCACAGTCTTGCCTTCCTCTTCTCGCTCCACCACAATCACCATGCTGACTACTCGGTTGGTTGCAGCAATATATAACAACATAGGCTCCTTGGGTAGCGGACTAGCCAAGACGGGAGCGCTACCCAGCATCGCCTTCAGCTCATTGAATGCCACATCAGCTTGCGGTGTCCAGACAAACTTGTCACTTTTCTTCATCAATTGATACAAAGGCAGGGCATTCTCGCCCATTCTGCCCAAGAAACGGCTTAGAGATGCCAACCAACCAGTGAATTTTTGCACATCCTTCAGTGATCTCGGCAAAGACATGCTCTCAATAGCTTTTATCTTTGAAGGATTGGCCTCAATGCCCCGACTGGATACTAGGAAGCCGAGAAGCTTGCCAGCCGGGACGCCAAAGGTGCATTTACTCGGGTTCAGCTTCATTCTGTACTTGCGCAAGTTGGCAAAAGTTTCCTCAAGGTCATTAAGCAGAGTATGTGTTTTATTCGTTTTGATGACAATGTCATCTACGTACACCTGCACATTCTTGCCAATTTGATCATGCAAACATTTCTGCATGCATCTCTGATAAGTAGCACCAGCATTCCGCAACCCAAAACACATGACACGATAGCAATAAGCCCTGTACGGGGTAATGAAAGCAGTCTTTATTTGATCAGCAGAGTTGAGAGCTATCTGATGAAAACCAGAGTAGGCATCTATGAAAGACAAAAGCTCACAACCAGCGGTGGAATCGATCACCTGATCAATGCGGGGTAGCGGAAATGGATCCTTGGGGCAGGCCTTGTTCAAGTCGGTGTAGTCGACGCACATGCGCCACGCGGTGTCGGCCTTGGGGTCCTCTTTCTTCTTCTCAACCATAACCGGGTTGGCTAGCCAATCCGGATGCAAAACCTCCATGATAAAGTTTCTTATCAGCAACTTGGTGATCTGATCACCGATAGCTTTCCTCCTCTCATCTCCGAAGCGGTGCATCGCCTGCTTCACTAGTTTGGCGTCAGGGCGCACATGCAGCGAGTGCTCAACCAACTCCCTCGGGACACCTGGTAAATCCTCATTGGACCAGGCGAACACGTCCCGATTCTCACGGAGGAAGTGGATGAGCTCGCTTTCTTATTTCTCACCCAACCCTGCGCCAATGATGGCAACATGGTCGGGGAACTCGGGGTCGACCTGGACCTTCTTCGTCTCCTGGGACGCCTGGAACGCAGTCCCGTACTGGGAACTCGGCATCCCAGGCGCGCCAGCCTGCGCTGCTTGCGCCATAGCCACCACCTCATGTATCTTCTTCTTCTCGGCAGCAATCACCATGGACTCCGCCAACTGAGAACCAGCAGAGGCACACTCCAAAGATCTCTTGTAATCACCAGAGATGGTGATGACTCCATTGGGACCAGGGATCTTTATCTTCAGGTAGGCAGCATGGGTAGAGGCCATGAACTTGCTGAGAGCAGGCCTACCGAGAAGGGCGTGGTAGGGGCTTTGGTGATCAACTACCTCGAACTGCAGGCTCTCTGTGCGGCAGTTCTCCCTGGTGCCGAATAGAACGTCTATGCACACGCGGCCAATCGGAGAGCAAGAGACTCCTGGCACAATGCCGTGGAAAGTGGTACTGCTGGGCAGCAGCATGTTCTCGGCCATCCCGAGCTTCTCGAGTGTGTCTCTGTACACAATGTTGATGCTGCCGCCGTTGTCAATCAGCACCTTGCTGAACCTGACATTCTTCTGTGTACCCAAGAAGGTGGGATCCACCACCAAAGCGTAGCTACCCGGGTTGGGCATCACCCTAGGATGGTCAGCTCGGGACCACGTGATCTCTTGGTTGCACCAGTGCAGGTAGTGCAGAACAGCAGGGATCACAGCGTTGACCTCCATCGCACGCCTCTGAAGTGACTGCTTGTTGGCGGGCTTGGAGGTGAAGATCATGTAGCTCTCGTGATGCTCCTGGTACTGGTTGCGGCCTTCCGCACCATAGTTGCCGTTCTTGTCGGTGTTGCCGTTGTTGCGGTTATTGTTGATGACGAAGTCGCGATTGCCGTTGTTGTAGTTGCGGTTGGCTCCTAAAGCCACCTGGTTGACGTTTTCTCTTCTCGGGAATGCTGGAGGCCTGGCAGCGGCTGCTCGGATGGGCTGCACATTAGCATTCGCAGCTAGCAGAGGAGGAGGAGGAGGAGGCAGGCCCTCGTTCTTGATCTCTTCCCACCAGCTGCATTGCCGTGTAGTGTGGTTGGCAGGCCTTCCCGGATGCTGAGTGTGGAAACTGCATGGGCCATCCTTCATGTCCTTGAAGACAAAGTTCTGAACAGGACCCGAGTTGCCGCTACCCTGCTGGGGAGCATTGTACGGCTTCTTGATGCCTTGGCCCTGATTCTGGTTCTGCCCGTACTGGGCTCCAGCAGTTTTCTACCTCTGGCTACTCCCAGCACCTGTAGCCACAACATTCACCTCCTCAGGATCGTACCGGGTATCAATCCGGTCACCTCTGCGCTTGTTGCGGAACTCATTGCGCTTGTTGTTGTTGTAGTTTCTTCTCGGCTCATTAGCATCAAGCAGAGGCTGAGTTGGGTCGCCAAGTGCGTACTGATCCGCAATCTTGATGGTCTCCGCGAGAGTACTCGGCATCTCTCTCTACGGCCTCTGCCACAACATGCTGCCATGCTTGCAGCCCTGAGCAAACCAAGTGATGGCCTGGGCCTCATTCACACCTTCACAGGTGTTCCTCAGAGTACTCCACCGAGTAAGATACTCTCGGTCCGTCTCCTCTTCCCGCTGCCTGCACGCAGATAGCTGCTGCGACCTATTCGGCCTATGGTAAGTGCTGGTGAAGTTGCTGACGAAGGCTTCCGCAAAGTCGAGCCAGCAGTTGATGCTGTGCTTGGGCAGGTTGTTGAGCCAAGTTCTTGCTGGGCCTTCAAGCATCTGCGGGATGTACCGCACGGCCCATCTCCGGTTGCCGCCTGCAATGTGCACGGCTGTGACATAGTCATTTAGCCAATCTTCCGGCTTGGTGCTGCCGTTGTAGCACTTGGTCCCCCTGGCGATCTGGAAATGCTTCACGGATGGCTCGGTCATGATGCGATGAGCAAAGCACTCTGGGCCAGGAGGCCCGGTGTTCTCGAGCTGCGAAGACCGATTGATCCGGTCCAGCGTGTACCTGGCATCACTGGGCTCCAGCACGCGCTCACCCACGCGATCGGTGACATCTCTTGGGTCTGCATAGCCAGCCAGCCCCATCGCCGAGTAGCCATCGTCATATCTGTTCACCTGCATAGCTGCAGGTTGCACCACTGGGTTAGCTGCTGGCGCAGCCGCACGCGGCTGTGCAGCAGTTGGCTGTTGCGTCCTCTGCCGAGTAGGCTGAGCAACCTGATGCCGGGAAGGGCCTGGACGATCTCCATCTCGCGTCTTGCTATGAGCTTTATGGGCTTGATAGCCTGCTCCTGCAGTATTGTGTTTTTGGCCGGAATGTCGCGGCACAGCGTGCTGTTTCGCGGCGACAGCCGGGTCGTACACCTGCATCTGCCTGTCTCTGCCAGAGTACCCACTTCGGTCCCTCTCACGACTGGAATGCGGTGATGAGGCCTGATCGTTAGATCTGACCGCATGCGAATGCACCACCTGAGAAGCTCCAGCACCCGGATTGGCTTTCCGGAACTCCTCGTTCTGCCTAGCAGCCTCTAGCACTAGCTCGTTGAGCCTGTCCTGCTGCCTAACGCGTGCGTCGCCAGCGAGATGTGGCAACTCAGCAGCTCTAAGGGTTTTGGCGGGGGTGCTGTATCTGGGCCTAGTGGTAGCGGTGTTGTGGCTAGCTGCTTGTCTAACGTTCTCACCAACTGCTGCCATCTCGGTGCCCAAGTTGCGGCGAGTGGTGCTTATCTTGACAGGCCTCTTAACCACAGGCGAAAGCCGTGAGCCCTGTTGTACTCGATCTGGTCCAGGTTAAGCTCGAGCCTAACCTTTTCCAGCTCCACCTGCTCCGCGAGCAGCGCCTTCATGGTCATGAGCTCGAGCTCGGTGGGAGGCGGCATGCCCACTCGCACGGCGGATGCCGGTATCGTCGATGTCGTGGAAGGAGGGATGTAGCCCGGGATGTTCTGGGAAGCTCATAGGGCTTGTGCGTTCTCGAGAGCTCGCTTGGGCCAGCAAGCTCCTCGACGACTGCCGCGGTTGCGGCTGCGCCCTTCCCGGCAGCGATAGCCGGGCCGGTCATCAGCACTTCCACGCTGTCCGTGGAGCCGTCGATTGGCCTTCCGCGGGCAACGATGACAGCAGGGGGATCCTCCACGACGAGCACCAGCTCGGGGTACTCGCGGACGACGGTGGTGGCGACGTAGACGAGGTGCGAGCCGAAGGAGAGCACCGAGCCGCCCTCCGTCATGGCCCTGCCGCCGAAATCGCCGGCGTTGTCGGTGACGAAGTCGAAGGAGATGAATCTGTGGACAAGGCCACAGACCACGCGCTCCCCAGTAGCAGAAATGGTTCCCGTCCGAACATGGACTCCAGCCAGCGCCGCTGGTTGCCCCACGGTGGGCGCCAACTGTCGTGGTGGTATCACGGCAGATGCCATAGGATGGCTAATCTGTTGGGGTCGATAGACGTTGGAGGTGCTCGGGGAGGGATCACACGGCGAGTAGCCGCGTGTAGGATGAATCAAACACCACAAACACCAAGATCTTACCTAGGTTCAGGGCCCTCGTGAGGAGGTAACACCCCTACTCCTGCCTCTCTCTTTATATGTGTGTTACCGAGTAGCCACAGTACAATCTGGCCTTCAGCCGAGTAGCCACTCTTCTCTCTAGTTCCTTCTACATGAAGCCAATGCTAAGTGTTACGTCGAAGGCAGCGAACCTCTCACAGGAGGTGGTAGGGCACCTTATATACTGGTGCCCAGCCGAATAAACTAAGATTAGAAAGTACAGCCGGATGTCGACACTGTGTGCACACTGTACATTTCCAGCTTCTCGCTGACACCTCCGGCTCCTCGCTTTGTCTTGTGCACAAAGTCGTTGCGCCGTTCGGAGTCCGTGACCTGTTCCCTCTGTCATTGTCATAGAGTAGGCCCCCTGACCTGTACTGTCCATCTGACTCTCTGGCATGGATAAGCACGCGCTCTGTAGCCGAACGCACGCCGGTACGGACCCAGGATACGCGGGATCCTGTGTCAGAACGGCTCCATTGACTTCTGGCCCGAGTAGGAACTCACTCCCTCTACTCGGACCACTTCCTCTACTCGGAAGAATGTAACTTCCTTGATTCTTCCTTCTGGCCATTGGCAGGTACGGCCGGATAGAAGTCGACCGGGTAGCGGGTACCGAGTAGCAGCTACTCAGCCAAAACTCTCCTTGTCCTTGCCTTTAGCACTTGCCTTACCCCTACTCGGGGGTAACCCCCCGACAGTGAGGGTGGATTATTAGTCATATATGCAGTTGGCTAACGGTCTATGAGTCTTGTTGTAATGCCCGCATGAATCACATAGTAATCATCATGTTATGCATGTCTTAATATCTGTCAATTGCCCAGCTGTAATTTGTTCACCATACATGTTATCTATCTTTTATGGAGAGACACCACTAGTGAACCGTGGACCCCGGTCCATTTTCCTCATACTGATAATACAACCACTATAATTATTGTTTTCACACTATTATTATTGGTTTCCTACTCCACACCATACGTTTAACCTCTTAGTTTTCAGCAAAATCGGTGAGATTGACAACCTGACTGCTTTATTGGGGCAAAGTGATTTGATTGTGTTGTGTAGGTTCCACGTTGCTGCTGAACCGGTAGTGCGCCCTGCCAACATCAGCTGCATCAACCTTCATAAGTAATTTCTTTCTCCTACTGGTCGATTCAACCTTGTTTTCTTTCCGAGGGAAAACTTGCCCCTGCACTCTTCAGAACCTTTCTCTTGGGGTTTAGCACTGTCTGCAATCAGTGTTGCAATTTTTGTGAATCATTATGAAGAACTGCAACTGGTAAGAGATACATTGTTACATAGTTTCATGATTCAAAAATAAATATGAAAATATAACATTTTATTACCTTTTCTGGTACATCTTGTTAAACCTGAAGCAAAAACTGTGAAAAAGAAGACATCATTTACCATCAAAGCATCCATTTTGTCTCATCGTTGAAAAACACATAATTTTAAGAGCAACAACATCCATTTGCCTCAACATTCAATAGAAACAAATGTCACATAGATCAGTGGTACTATCCGATGACCCAAAAGCATCCACAAAAACATTTCGACAAATTTCTGACAGCACCCACAAAATAAAAGTGCTACAAGAATTCATTGAGACATCTAGCTATCCTAGGACACGTGACTTGTTCCCTATTTCAATGACAAAGGATTTCAAGCGGCTTTCTCGGCAAGTGCATCGACGGAATCGATCTCGTTGTCGGGATGGAGAAAAAAATCGGATGCGACAATTTTCTGGTACATGGGGACACCACCCTGCAAAACAAGTGATACAACAAGAATACTTAGAGAACATATTATTTCTACATATGAATAAGGGAACAAAGCTGAGAGACGGCAACCTTCTCAAAGTGCTTCAATATTTTTCGAACAAAGTTTTCCATTTACAGCATTACAAAGAAGCCACAATCATAACTGTGAATAAACAAAAACAAGAAAAGAAACAGGTTGGCGAATTGTCTGTCCAAAAATGATCATTTGGTGTAAACATGATAATGATGCAAAAAGGTACAATGTATGCAAAAAAAAATGTCCTTGGTACAACATCTCACACCTCATGCAACATACAGAAACAACAAACATGACAAACGGGGATTATCTCTGTTGTACTTTACTACAAACACTGTAACTGGTTCATATGTGCAAGACCACAAGAAAAAGTACGAGAAAATGAAAAGGTGGACTCACTAGGTAGCCTGCTGCAGGTACTCAGCAAGATCGACACGGCTAAAACAAGCAATGTCATGCTTGGTGCAAATTGATGCGTTCACAAGCTTTGAGAAAATGAAAAGAAACTAAGGTGAAGAAATAACAGGATATGATTAACTTCATATCAGCAAATGGGAAAAAGTAGAAAAACTCGAACGGTATTGAAACACTAACAATGTTATCGACTGTGTGCATCAATGAAGCTGAATTTATGCTCTTCAACGAGTCAAACACATTGATCTGATCAAGCAATAGATTGACAGCGGAGAGAACCCAATGATTTTCACGGACGATTGTAAAGTAATAGCTGCCCAAACACAAAATAGTACAAAAGAGTGATTAGAGTTTGCTACATTGAGCACCAAGATGTGATAAAACAATAGTCCAAAATTCAAAAGAATAAAAATTCTAAAAGAAAATTGCCACATACTAGGTCGGCTTTTGCAGCTTTGAATTCTTTGTAAGCTCTTCGAAGTTGAGCCATGCAGGACTTTGGCTTGAAATTTGCTGGGTCCATAGATAGTTGATCCTTTAGAAACAAAATATTGACACAGAACGGTGAGCTTGGATAGTTGATCCTTCAGAAACAAAAGATTGACACAAAATAGTGAGCTTGGATAATACATAGTTCAAAATAAAAATGCACCAATGCAATCTGATTAACACTTACACTCATGACACATGAGAAAGCAAACTTCTTGCATGTCCTCAAATTTTTATGCTTCAAATTAAAAATCTCAATGAATAATGACAGGATTTCATTATCCAAATCAGCATGTGGCTTTAATGATCCTTGCTAGTTAGGGTATGATGTGTAGAACTCACGAATCTTGATAAAAGGTGGGCTAAAAATAGTACACATTTATCACCAAAATGTATCAGCAAACAAATAGAATTGCGACATGTGAAGACAACAAAGGATGAATTTGTTAAACTAACAGTGAAACAAAAGTGAATCACAAGTAACAGAAAAAAAATATCCAACCCATTTGAGGAGATTATGATGCAAAATAAAACATGGGATTTATCAGAGTAACTCACTATGATTCACCCTGCTTCGGTTTTTTGATCCTTTGCTTATGTAGTACATATTTTGTGTACAGAGCATCGCAGTCAGGTGTAATCTTCAGCCTCTTCATTTTTTGCACCGTGTCGAAATCCTTTCTACCCTTTTATGCATGGTCCTCTTAGCATGGGTGCTTGGACAACTGCTCACATCAATAAGAGCATGATCTACCCCTATAGCTACAAAAGTGGGAACACAAAACATTGGCATTCCGTAAAAAAGAAAAAACGATGAAATGAATTGTGCAAAACATCAATTGCTCGAAGATGGTACAACTGTAGGGACAGATGAGTTGGCTTGCTGTGGAAGCGTGTCGATGTTATGCTGGAACACATGGGATGGTTCTGAATTTGCAGATTCTACAGGACTTACTTCTCCAGTATTGAAGAACTCAAATTCCTCTGAAACTTTGGGAAATAAATCCATAGATGGTGAGTCATCCCATGAAACAACCAAGCTCCTGGGGCTCGGTCCAATTGGAGGCACCTAGTCAGGTCTGCTACCGCCCGCCTTGTTGGCAGCCACATCAGCATCGCCTTTCATATGCCTTCTTACCCACATCAATATCTTCCCTAATTGATACATGTCTTCCACTCAAGTATTAAGGAGATCTGCAGTAGACTTTACGGGTTCCTTAGGAGAACCTAAACCAACATTTTAATCGAGGTCATGCACGCCGATGATGCCTTCTTCCTGTGCAGTTGTATCACGAGCGTGCACTCCAAGTCTGAAATCATTATCTACCATTGGATCAATTGATGTTTGGTCTCTTGTTTCATGTACATCATCACCTATGGCAGCAGAGCTGACATATTTCAACAACAACGCCATCCTACTGCACTAAATTGATTGCACCGCATTCCCAAAAGATGATAAAGCACTATTCAAATATAGCTCGAACAGTCATTTGTGTTTCTCGTGCAGATCCTTGAACTGAGGTGGTACCTGAATAGATACATATAGTAGGAAAGAAGAACATATTAATGATGCAAAAATGGAATATAAGTCATGAGCATAGTGTAACATCCAAAAACTAATTAAAAAAATGTGAGTGTCTACTATGTGACAAAAACTAAAGACACGAGTAGCATATATGTATATAACATGTAACAAAAAAAATATACCAATGCAACATGATGTTGAACAACATAACTTACCCCTAGGTCTTGGCTAGAAGGAAATGAGCCCTGAAGCCAGTCTGCAAGAGTATCACATGGACCGGAAAGAGAACTCATTGCATTGTGACTAGGAATATTCATGTTATCTTGCACATGCGGCTCTGTTTGTTCAATAGGTCCATGTACATGGGAAATGGCGTAGGGGGTATTGCAGAAATCATAGATCTTTTGCATAAAAGGGACCAATTTAGAAAGGGTAGAAACAAGAACAAGCTAAACCTACATAAAAATGGACCGACTCCCACTAATAAGACCTTTTAACTTACCAGAGGTTTCCCAAACACATTTGTTGTCAGTGTTTTCTTGTTCTTATGTATAGCAACAACGAGATCAAAATCTGCTTTGCACACATGACAAGCTCTCGGGATATAATAGTCGATAACATGTTCAGGCCCCATCAGCGGGAAGTCCAAGTGGTCAACATAGATAATCTACAACAAAAAGAACAAGGATAAAAAATGTTATATAGATGCAATGAAGGGAGTATGAATAAAAAATTTAGTGTAAAGAACACAAAACATACACCGTACTTACAACTACGATAGGCAAGCATGATCCAATGGCGAATTGTTTCATAGAAAGAGAAGGGTTGTCTAACTGGAACTGCCTCTTTGCTTGGAACTCAGCCACTTGGTCTATGAAAATCTTCAAAACTTCTTCAGGCCAGCCATACTCGTCAACCCTGTCCATATCAAGCAAACTGCCGAGATAATCCAAAGGAACAATATTACTCGTTCCAGGGAAGAGAACGGTGGAATAACATAGAAGAGAAAATGATCTATTTATCATCACAACATCGTCAATAGCATAGTTTTTTGACAGGCCTTAAGTCAAAGCAATTGGATCCCTTGGTGTTGGAAGATCGCCATCTCGATACGAGTTGCGGAGATCTATATGATCACCTTTATTCAAGAAAGCAACAGGTGTTGCGCCACTGATAGGTTGAAAACCTTTTGAATCGTATCTCTAGTGAAGAGAATTGGCTTCCAAACCTTGTGACGGTACTCACGCAGGTTCGGGTCTATACCCATGACAACCCACTCAAGAATCTCATCGGGGACATTGAACTGGAATATCTTGACCCGTTCAGAAAAGCAATAATCCTTGATAACGGTCCTTTTTTGCGTCGTTCAGCTCCTTTTTAACAAAATTTTGTAGCCTCTTCGCACCAAATCGAAGCTTCAACGGTGCAATAACTTTGATTTTATCTTTTTTACCAGCCATCACTTCACACACACACAATGTAACAAAATGTATAAGCAAAAACCGAAAAGGAAAAAACAGACATGATGAGAAATGCAACAAAAAACTTAAAAAAATGAAAGCTCTGCAACCAAAATAATAATATGGTACATACAAAACAAATCAAACAAAGAAAGACACTACCCCCTAATGTTCCATTCCAATTAAAATCAATTAAGCATGGACTTTCTCCCATTCCATCCGCAGCCAAGAACATGCTACATAGAAGAGAAAGCAAGAAAATAAAGCGCAAAAACAACACCGTTAAGTAACAAATCAGTTAGTACTAGTAACTAGACGACGTTCAAAATTGTACCAAAAAATAGAGATTTCATGATATAGCAAAATTAACTAGTTTTGGCAAGGAAGACATGGAACCAAGGAACAAATGTTAAAGTATCAAAATCATGTTGAAGCAAGATGATTTTAGTGACTAACTGCACCATTTTTTTTATATATAAACAACATGTTACAAGCAGCTTACAGCATGATTCATCCACTGGCAAACCCAAGCTACACATACAGAATGAAGCCTATGGACATATGAAACAAAATTACTTACAAAATAGGGATTAACTACACATGGGCATGACGCTACATAGATGAATATGGGGCCTCAGTTCACATGGTGAGGATGCTACATAGATGACCATGGGAATAAAGTACGCAGGCTTCCAGATGTTACATATCCTCTGGTAACCGGAATTCAACCCCCAAATGACGAACCCGAACACTAAATAACCCTGAACAAACATAAATCCTATAGAAATCGACTGAAATGGAGATCTCGTACATGCAGGTGAGCAAGAGTATGGGCTTCTTTACGTGAATCTCTGAATTGGCAGAGATCTCGATGGCGACGATGACCTCGAAATAACGGGAACTCGCCCTGCCAACAATGGGAACGGAGGAATCAGAGGTGGAAGGTGAGCTTCAGCGTCGCGGCCTGGCGCCCCTACACCGTCGGACAACACCTCCGCCGATGAGCTGCGTGCCACCTCTGCCTCGTCATCTCTCTGTAACAGGATGGGGACAAGGTCTCACATGGGTCATAAATGGTGTAACGGACAGGAAATGTAGCATTAAAATGCCAGGTCGGCCTAGTAACAGACGGGAGAGTCGAGCGCAACGAACGCGTGCGACGTGCGCGTCGCCAGCACTGTAACTTTATTTCAAGCATTTTTTCCTTAAGTTGAAGAGTCACTCTCATTGGGAGGTAGACATGGGTAGATCCATTATTCCTCCTCTTGATCATCACTCTCCTCCTCTTTTTCATCCAATGAACTTCCAGATTCAGCAATAGGCTCCTGCAAGACATCAGTTACTTCCTTTGGTGGAGAGCATCTTTTAAGATATTTAATTATGTAGTAATTACAATCCTTGTAATTATCAAATAAATATTCAAGTATATCATAGATCTCATATTTATAAGGTGCATCATTAATATTTTCAAGGAAATAAGCAATTTCGAATGCACCCTTCCAAGCAATAAATTCCTCAATTTGTTTCACATCATCAAAGTCATAATTTCCCTTAACATAAGAAGATATGGTAAAATCATCATTATACTCACATTGAAAAGGGAGGTGTTTATACCTCCTACGGCAACAAGACTTATCAAAGCAATAAGTAACATTATAAGTAGAACACAAGTTTTTAGCATAATAATTCAATTTATTAATTTGTTCCCATAAGTGTATCCCTTTTTGTGACAAGCGGTGTTCCTTATAATATTTTTGTTGTTCTTCCGTGAACCCACCTTGCCAATAAGATCTAGTCTCAAAGAAATCAACCATTGATAGTAGACATGATAAATAAAGTAACAAGAAAAAACAATAACAATGTAAAAATGATTGGAGGTGAGAAACTCCCCTTGCAGAAATTCTCTTTCTCCCCGGCAACGGCGCCAGAAAAATGCTTGATGCGCATGGACACACGTTCGTTGGGAGACACCAAGAGGAAGGTATGAAGATCATAACAGTAAATTTCCCTCAGAACGAAACCAAGGTTGAATCGACCAGTAGGAGAAAGAAGTAACTTCTGAAGATTGATGCAGCTGAGGTGGCAGGGCGCACTACCGCTTCAGAAGCAACGTGAACCTACACAACACAATCAAATCAATTTTCCCCAACGAAGAAGTGAGGTAGTCAATCTCACCGATTTTGCTGAAAACAAAGAGGTTAAACGTATGGTGTGGAAAACAGTATAAAACAATAGTAGCAGTGTGAAAACTGTGATCGCAGTGGTTGTATTACCAGTATAAGGAAAATGGACCGGGGTCCACAGTTCACTAGTGGTGTCTCTCCATATAAGATAAATAACATGTGCGATGAATAAATTACATCTGGGAAATTGACATATATAAAGGCTGTACCGTAGTGCATATGCATGATGTGATGATTACTATGTGATTCATGCGGGTATTACAACGAAATACATAGACCGTTATCCAACTCCATCTATGACTAATAATCCACCGTCAGAATGACATACGAGCAATCCTTGGGGTATTAAGTCGCAAGCAACAGATAATCGCATTAAGCAAAGTGTGTAATGTAAACAATGTGAACATCGTTGTTTTCTCCCTAATGGCAACAACACATACCCCACCAGTTACGTTTCTGTCACTCGAGCATGAGTAAAAGGGAGGCATGAACCCACTATCGAACATAAATACCCCCTCTTGGAGTTACTAGCATCTACTTGATTAGAGAAGCTATTAATAACGGAGAGCATGCAATATCATAAATAACATACACATGAAAAGAACATGATAGATTGATAATCATTGGACATAACATCCAATATTCATCGGATCCCAGCAAACACAACATGTAGCATTACAATAAGATGATCTTGATCATGTATGGAAGCTCACAAGATCTAAACATGAGGCATAAAGAGGAGAGAACAACCATCTAGATACTGCTATGGACCCGTAGTCCAAGGATGTACTATTCACGCATCATTCCGGGGGCACGCATGGTGGTGTAGAGCCCTCCCATGATGATTTCTTCTCCCGGCAGGTTGCCGGGGAGAGCTGCAGAACCCAATCGAACTAGGGTTGACGATGATGGTGGACTCGGGTGTTTTTCGTGGAAAAGGTGGATATTTTCATGGCTAACCTCCTGAGGGGTATAAATAGGCGGAAGGACAACGTCGGTGGGCGGCCTGGGGGCCCACACCACCCCTTGGCGTGGCCAGGGGCGCGCCGCCCTATGGTGTGGGGCCATGTGGCCCCCCTCCGGGTCTCCTCAGGACTCCGTGTGCGCGATAGATTTCTAAGACCCCTGGTTTTTGAATTGTCCAATTCCGAGAATATTTCCAGAACAACTTTTCTGAAACCAAAACAACAGAAAACAGGAACTGGCTCTGTGGCATCTTGTCAATATGTTAGTCCCAGAAAATCGATAAAAAGTGTATAGGAAAACATGCATGTAGCAAATAACATGAAAACAACATGGAACACTAAAATTATGGATACGTTTATGACGTATCAGAGCTCTTGCCCCAAAATTGTCCCAACTTTGGTTCATGTTGGGGGCGGTCCGCGGACGCGAGCCGTGTCCTCCGTGGCCCACCTGCCAACCTCACGCCGCCCCCTCGCCTCCTCTCTGTCCCACCTGGCAGTCAACCGCGGGAATTGGACTGGTACTCGGTCACCAGTGTGAGATTGAGGTACTAACCGTGAATAAGATCGCGGGCCCAACGAGTTACATCCCCATCCTAGCATGCAACCCTCGATGAATGGACCATGGGTAATAACCATGATAAGATCGCGGGCCCAACGAGTTACATCCCCATCCTAGCATGCAACCCTCGACGAATGGGACCGCGGGGCGACAAGCATGTCCAACCGATTGCGATACTAACGACGGAATCAATGCATACATACAAGAATCGGATTAGAAATACACGATGGCACGGAGATATGTGATTACACGGTGGAACCGCGTGAGATCCTAAGGGCGGAAACCTTCGTGTGCGGCTGCGACTATTTTGGCATCAGAGCCCCTCTTGCTTTTCCTTCTCCGGAATAGCTCTGACTCCCTCCTTCTCCACCCTCCAGGTCGCTCCCTCCAGTCAACGACGCATGAGCCCATCGATCTCTCCGGTCGACGGTGCGAATCGCGTGGCAACGAATGGGGAATGGGAGTTTTTCTCTCCTTGGACGCAATTACCCAAATTTGAAACCCCTCTTAGGATCGTGGCCGACGGATCTTACATGCACATCCCTCGTGCGAAGCAAGTCAGAGAGACGGGTCTTGGCCGACGGATCTTCATCACGCAGCCAGGACGAGTGCGCACAAATTTCGCTAGAACAAGGCCGCTGCATTTTAAAGAAATTGCCTTTAGATATCATTTTTTTTACAATGCCTTATATAAATATCATTCACTTACGGACTTACCCAGTTTTTCTGTAGTGTTGATCCGAACGCTCTAGTAGTATATATACACACGCAAGCGAGAGTAGAAAGGGCCTCAAGAAAAGAAAGAAAAACCAAATCAACCGTTCCCCGTACCCAAACTCCCCAAATTGACGCCAAATTTCCCAAATCCAGCAGAAACCCCCCTCTCCCCCGCTCGCTCTCCCCCGTATCCAAGCCCCCCCAAATCGACGCCAAATCTCCCAAATCCAGCAGAAAACACCCCTCTCCCCCGCTCGCTCGCTCGCCTCCAATGGCGGATTTCTTCTCTCAACCCTCTGACCTAGAGCTCCTGGAAGAGTTCCTCCGTCCCCGAGTGGACACCGGCGAGAGCCCGTCACCGGTGTTCCACAGCGCGGACGTCTACTCCGGACACCCGGAGGATCTTACCAGAGAAGACGGCGTGACTCGGTGGTATTTCTTCACCACTCTCCGGGAGAAGACTCGGCCGGGACTCGAGGACAAGAAGATTGGTGGCCTCTTGCGGCAGCTGGCACGGTGAGCACGGCGCGAAGCCCATCCTTGACGCGAGGAACGGCGCGAAGATTGGTTACCAGAAGACATTTACATTCGGGCGGAAGGAGGACGGCAAGATCGTCAGGTTAGGTTGGATTATGTCCGAGGTGGGCTGCGGCGACGGCGGCGGCAGACAGGGGCAGGCGCGCGTCGTCCTCTGCAAGGTCTACAGGACCACGCGCTCCGTTGCGGCAGCAGCGCCCGAGACATCGCGTGCTGGGCAGGGTTCGCGGCCCCCCACCAAGATCGCGAGCGACGCGCCGCCTCGGGCATCGACGCGTGGCAGCCCAATAGCGGCGGAGGGACCGCAGGGCGCCTCGGAGTCGGCGGTGGCGTACGGACCGTCGAGCGCCTCCAAGTCGGCTGAGGTGGGAAGGCCAACAACGGCGCAGAGACGTGCTGAGCCAGTCTCCGCGGGCTGTTCTTGCAGGCAAGGGCGGCTCTCCGCGGCGATGGCGACCAAAGTCCCCCGCAAGCAGCTGCTCTTTGCACAGATCGAGATGGACGAAGAAGAAGACGCCTCCCCGGGCGACCTGGTCATGCACAGGATATCTTGGGTGAAGATGCTCGGAGGACCAGATGGCTCGGGTTCCAGCAGGAAGAGGAAGCATAGGGAGATGAGGTCCGGATGGCTGGTCCTGCATCCGGCCTCGGCGGCGGCGGTGCCGAACACGGCGAACACTGTCTGCAACAGCTTCTCCTGCGCTCGCCGCCGCAAGCGGCTTTCTTTATGAGCATTGTTATACAAAGTTTAGGAATATGAAAACCTGTGTGATATGTGTTTTTGTCTTTGTTACTCGTGAGAAACCTTGGAATTTTGACTTGAAGTTTGGAACTTCTGAACATGATGATGTTGTGAATCTTTCTCTTTGTGAACTTTTGAGAAACCTTGGAATTTTGACTTGGAGTTTGGAACTACAGAACATGGTGGTGTTGTGAATCACTGAGCAGGTGATGTTTTGCTATCTAATTATCTATGTGTGTGTTGATGTTAATTGCAATGTGAAGATGGAAAGAATGTAGGTATGATGAATCAGTATGCATTATTTTGAATCACATTTGCTGACTGAGCTTCTTTCTGCAGCAGTATACTTCTGTTGTTTGTCTAGTGCCGCTTCCTTACCCACATGCTTCTGTATTGTCATATTTTTTGTCTTTCCTCTTCCCTTACAGACGAGATGGCGAGCACTCCCTGGGGTAAGTACTTGACTATCTTCTCTTCATTAGGCTTTTTTGGTATCAAACAATTGTCTGGTGTTGTTCTTGTAATCAATTTTGTGGTGTTAATATGGATTCCATAGCGTGTATATCCCATAGCGTGACATGCATCCATACATCTTAAAACAGCATGTGACATGAATTCAGCGACTTATATCTATGATAGTGTAATCTGCATCAGTACTTACTGTCCTGATTTAACAGCCTGATCCTGAATAGCTTGTGTCATTTGTTGATCTCTCTAGGAACTATGGGTTGACCAGAGACCTGCTTGCTGCGTCGCTGCCGGCAAGACAGAATGGTTTCTGACAGGAACCAGAGCGGACCGGACTGTTCCCCAAGGCGGGGACAGAGAGAGCCGCAATTGCAGCTGCCAAGGAGAAACCTGCTCGGACGCTGACCATTGAAGCTCGGGGTGGACATGCGCATCAGGCGATCAGAAGCGGGATGGCACGGCTACCGCTTCTGGCCGGGACGAGCTGGCACCAAATTTGGATCGCGGCTGCCTGGATGGTGCTAGTGGAAATGTCTAACAGTCTGGAAGAGAAGGCAATAGGAGCAGCGGCAACTGTATAAGTGTTGCTTTGTTGTTTTTCAGTACATGGTCCTGGGCTTTGCTGTGTGTAATCTTGTGTACTGAATGGCCGAGACCATTTGTTTCCAGCTTTTATAGCTCTTTGTTATTCTGAACCTGTAATGACTTAAGCGTTAGCATTAGGCGGCGCAGTACAAAAACCTGGATATACTTGGATGCTGTTATGTGTGTTCCGTTATCTTGATGCTCGGTCCCAGGTTGGGAGCCGCCTTAAAAAAAGAAGCAAGATGACCATTTGGTCACTATGCGTAGGTTGCAATACATGTAATCTTGTGCAAATTCTGCCACAGTTTATGCAGTTTCTGGGCACTGTGCAGATACTACACAGCTTGGATCAAGCAATGAAAAGAAAGAACAGAAAACACCAGCCAGTTTCTGAAGACTTTCTTCAGGCATGACGATTGAGACAAGTATGATAGTTTCTGAACTTGTGGCTTTGTTAATTCAAAGTCAGGCATTTTAATGCCTTTTATATAAAAAAAAACTCACAGTCATTATGTACCCAGTACCAAGACCAGTATGTGGGTCCGGTTTGGACCGTTACGGGCTGTCTGCCCGGGCGTATAGGTTGGAAGTGGGGGCAGGTTGGAAATGCTCTTGGGAGTATCAAGTGCTGAAAGCAAGAAAAATGAACGAAACCCTCTGCATCTTTGCACCTCCGTCATGTAGAATTCAAGACCTAGACTAGAACAACTCCTGCACATTTAAACTTTGAACGGTGCTTGACCGTACAAACCTTTTTGCAGCATTGAAGGAAATTTGATTTCTATTTACAGGTCTTGGTTATGTACAACATAGGCGACAAAGAATGGTCGAAGCAAAAAGGCAAAACCGGACCTGTTATAAAATCAAGTGAGTTTTTGAGCAACCTCAGACCACAAGAAGCCAGCAAACATAGCAAAAATAATCCTCAAATGCTACACAATACAAATACTCATGTAGACGCGTGGCTTCCTTCGTCGTTCATCATCCCTGTAAAGCTTCTAGCCAACCAGATGGCCGTTTCTCTTGGAGAGACTTCAAACTTTCCAAATGACTTCAGAACAATATCAAGCTCATCCGGCCTGTTGTCTTCCAGCAGTTCTGCAGAAAGCTCCAGGGGACTCTCAAGAGCCTCCGCCCGCTGCCTAAATGACGTGACATCTAGCATTTCCTTAGCAGAGGATGCCTCCTCCTTGACACCAGTAGAAAACTTCATGTCTGAGATGGCTGGTTTCTTGCAGGCAGCATTGCATTTCGAAACATTTAAAACCGAAGCAACTGCGGGAAAAGTGTAGCAGGCTGGGTTCTTAATGAGCATGAGCTGCTTCTTACATCCAGGTCCTCACTTTCCACATTCAGAAGTTTTCTGACAGCAAAGTTCTGAGTTTCCCCTTGAGCAAGTTCTGAGTTTGTTAAAATTGAGATTGGCCTGCCGAATATTCTATGGGGCATCGTCAGTAAGTGGATTTAAATGTGAACAGAACTGGGCCCCCTCTCCAACATTGCATCTTCTGTGGTTGAGGCAAAAGAATCAATGTATGATGGCGTCGATGTAAGAAGCTCTTGGACAGTAAATTTATCCTCACCACTTTGTAAGGTACCATGTTCTGCCCATGTTTACTGGATGGCACATCATCCTTGCAAACAAAATCTTGTTCAAAGCATGGAATGGATGGACCCAAACCAGAGCTCAGTTTACTTTCAGATAGGTCAGCCTGGTCCATCTTTCAACAAAACCAGCTGTAGAATTTGAGGAAACAGTGATGTATTCCTTAGGTGCTACAGTGAACAATTCCCAGGGAGCAGATTTTGCATGTGAATTGTCTAGCATGATTTTCAGTCCTTCTGACGAGTTTTTAGATAGACTTACAATAGGTGGAAGATCACCAGGGGTACTATCTGGAAAACGGGCAGGTTTGAATGGACTTTCATCACCCTCCACCTTGCCCTTAGTATGAGTTCATTGACTGGGTGGCTGGTTGTCCCTACTGTCACTCGCCTCTGAGGGCTAGGCCATCCAGTAGAACTAGGTGTGATCTTGATTTTTTGGCTTTCCGTAAACTGCAGAACCATTTTCTATGACCTGTTTGGCAGGTTCAGGAGTTGATGACAGAAACAATTTGGATTTTTATGATAAAAGAAGCAGGCTCATAGCAGTTGCTTCAAGGGTGGTAATGCTTGTACTGAATTCGTGCATCCATTGCATGCAGCATTGCTGTTAAACCTTGACGTAAACAATGATTGATCCGCTTCATTCCTATTACTAACTGCAGAACTCGGCTTTACGCCTCTAGTTCTTGCAGGAGTACTGCTTTCTCTAAGCCTGCTCTCCTCTCTTAAGGTTGTCATCTCAATGATTTTTGGTTGCTTGCTCTCACCTCTGGAACACTGATCTGTGGATTTAGACGAATCTTGTGTTTTCAGTTGAACATGTAAAATGTCTTTGTACACATTTCATCTGAGCCATCTCGATCCGCATCATGAATGCTTCGAGTATCGGCGACCTTGATATTGGTACTTCCAGCTCCACCTGATGTGCTTCTGTCACTTTATTGTGTGCTGTCTATATCACTACTAGAAATGCTATTGCTTTGGCTCTCAGACATGCTTCTTGGAGTGCTCCACTAAGTGGACCATGGTTTCTGTGGTGTATGCACGGGATTTAAAGCACCATACAGAGCACGGCATTGATCAGCATTGCAGATATGGATTCTTCATTATCTCTGACGCCTGTTCACACGACATTACATATTATTCGAAATATGGACGGAGTGGAAGAGACAAGGCTATAGTAAGAAGGTTTCCAGCTTCATAGCAGCTTACAGTAGGTTGATGCTCTGGATTCTTTCATAACATAATTTTTATAAGAGATTTCCTGCATTCATCAACAGAAAAGGAAACCATTTGAGTTGTATATTCTTTATTTATGAAGCTCTTATCACATTATATATTGTTGAGTTAAAAAGGACATGAACTACAACACACCAGTATCAGTACAGATGGTACCAAATCATTACTTGGTTCCGAAGCATAAGAATGAGGATGATGATTCACAGTACAGATCATGTGATTGAAATGACACAAATGAAAAACAATTATACAGCTTATTTACATCGTACTCTATGAAGAAAACTGCACGTACATAGAAGGAGAGTAGCAGGTGCCCCATCGGGGATCTATTTATCTTACTTACCAATCCAGCCATATCATGCAAGCATTCTTAATCGGGTAATTCCACTGATTTGTTAAAAAGAACTGCGTACATAGAAGTAGTGTCACCGGATATCAACTAGGAAACCCCCAACATTGCAGATGAGAAGAACCATACCAGAGAAAGGAGACTAGAGCGGAACAAAAACCATGGTCAGCGTTGGATCGCTGGCCATTGTCGCCTCCTACCCTCATCGCCCACATTTGCCATCCGCGGCCCCGCTCACTTTTCTCTCCTAGTCACGTGGCAAAATTTCAGTCCAAATTAGCACTGACAACAGTCCACAGCCCTCAGAATTAGCATCAAATCGTCAGCTCAGGACTTCAGGTTTCTTCAATGAATTGACATAAAAGCTGGAAAATGTGCAAACACTAATACTTAAGCTAATGACGCATGAACACGAAGGATAAATACATATGCAAATAGTGACAGTAGCTGATAAACATTCCAAAAAACATTACAGAAGAAAACAACCATCCATCGGAACAGCGTGGAGAATGCTTGAACATGGATATTGGCGTCAGCGTCGGGCTCGTGCTTTATGGAGGTCGGCACGGATATTGATGTGGGGATCGAGACTTCAGATAAACTGCCATCGCCTTTGAGGAAGAACCTCACATGTGCAACACGATTAACGGAAACAGGACTCAAATGAAGGAAAATAAATAGCAAACACGGACGACATTTTACCTCGGCAATGAAGAGGGAGGAGATGACCCATCCTTTTCCGCCGGAGATGGATCCGTGGAGGAGAGTTCAGAAAGGGAGCGGATTCGAGAGTGGGATGACGGGGAACGGCGGAAGGGATCTTGATTGCTCACAGAAGCAGAATCTCGTGGGCCACGATTGCGCAGCGGCTGAACTCTCCTCTTTGGCAGCACGGGGGTGCGGCAGGGCCGGGGCGAAGAACAGCGGAGAGCGGGCGCGGGCGTGGAGCGGGAAAGGAGTTCACCGTAGCTCCTGACAATGTGCGCAGTATTAGTCCCACATCGCTATTAGAAGGAGTTCGTGACTTGCTTAAAGTGCCAGATATCGTTGTTGATTCCGCCGGGCCCAGCAGCGTGGGCCTGTAACCCCAGCTTAATTGGCCATTAGTGGGGGGCAAAGCGGTTGCAGTTCGACTGTTACTGGGCCCGGGTCGTGTGGGCCCGCAAACCTGATTACTCACGCCTAGTTGTGTGCCGGGGGTAACAAGTCAATCCAAACTGCAACTTCTTTTTATTTTTCAACCATAGCTACGATTTTAATACTAGATGTATCTAGCTCTAATAAGTCTAGGTACATTCATTTTAGTGTCAAATAGCACGGGACGGAGGGAGTGTAACTTTGTCATAAAAACCCCCACGGGACATCCACATAGTGTCAAATAGCAAATGCAGCGTGGAATACTCGTCATGCACGTGTCCGCAGAGGTAAAAATACTTGCCCATCTTTCTCTACTACTCCCTCCGTTCTACAGTATATTAGATGACTCCCACATAGATGTATCTAGATATATTTTAGTACTAGATACATCTATTTGAGAGTCATCTAATATGGAACGGAGGGAGTAGATGAACAACACGGTTCGCTGCGCCGCCTTCATGGTCATAGACTCATAGTGTACACTCACGGATGATATGATCTGAGAAGATGGGTAGTCCGTGCGTGGGTCCTATAATTCAGGTGTCAAGCGGGACGGGATGCGGCATCTCCCTACAGAATAAAGAGGATAATGCCTCAAACGCGGGACCCTCGCAGCTCTCTACTCCAACCCGTCAGGGTCCTTGCATCATCCCGCTTCAGCCCGCATGTGTCATGCCATGGGGTTATAGGAGAACACGAATGGGAAGACATCCGCGAACGGGGAGCCGGAGAACACGGCGCTGTAGCAACCCGCGATGCAGACAAGCGCGGCCGCGTGCGACACTTGAAGCACGGCAGATGTCCCTGCCGCGGACACCAAAGAAGGACCGGACGATGTCGTGCGTGCAGCTCTCCACATCCTCCCGCGATGTAGATGCCGCGCTCTAGCTGCAGCCAACGGCGGACGGCGCCTCCGCAACCTGCACGCCGACGCGACCGCTTGATTGCAAGGCGAACGGGACAGACAGTGCAAGATCGCCTTGGATGCGAAGTCGGACCAGCATCAGGAACTCCATCGACCTAGGAGATCTTTCCCACGGCACACCCTGATTTGGGGGAGAAAAGTATTGCTTTGTTTTTACAAGTGGGGACTGGGGAGACGTATTGCGGGTTACGCGATTTTGCGGGACATTTGCGGACCTATGCGGCATACCGCTACAACTGATGCGGGTGGCCCAACGGAATTTTGCGGGCTAAATTTGCGGGGCGGCATAGCGGGCCGTCCTGCGCCACTTGAAACCTGACCTATAATGCATGAGAAGGCTCAAATGTTAGAGAAGGGCTGGAATAACGCCATAGATGCAAAGACGATCCGATCTCGTCCGTGGGACAGCTTCTAATATGGGCCTCGCGAGCGGCACTACTGATGTTGCTCATTGGATCAATGCAACACATGCTCTTGCGGTGCACACCTAGGACATGATTAGCACGAAGACCGTTAAACTGGTTGAGGCGGTGGGACAAAGCCTCCAGACCTGTCTTGCGTCGGTGTTTTGTTTGGCAGATGTACTATGTGTTCTCTTGTACGCTTCCCCTGATGCATCTCTAAATGGTACCATCTCCACTTGCATCTCTGAGGGCAGCTTGGAAAAGTAGCGGCAGGTAATGTAAAGAGGATATAAGAATATATGTAGCATCTGCCATATCGGTGGATAAAACATTTAGAAATACAACATTCTTTGGGGGGGGGGGGGGGGGGGGGGGGGGGGAAGAGATGCAGCATGTGATGTGCTCACATGTACAAAAAAGAGTGAAGCATGTACTTAGGTAGAAACACCATCACAAGGACACAATTACAGGGCAAATATAGAGTTTGACTACTTTATATGCAGCAACTACATGCCCTTAAATATAGTCGACACAATATACTTCACTACATTACTAATTAGTAGGCCTGCTACAGTTTTAGCCAGCGTGATAGCAACGATGTCAAAATTAGACAGGAGTTCAGCACATCATTAGGATTTAGAAAATTATACTAGGTGGACACGCGCGCTTCGCTGCACCACCTACATGATGTTGTCACCCAGTATGGTTGTGCAGTGCACTCATGGGCGTTTGAGAAGATGTCATTTTATTTTATCCATATACAACTCTAAACGAAAACAAACACATCAAAGGAACTCAATTGAGATACACACATCAAACAAACTCGATTGAGAATCTATTCGAACATGAAGGAAACATCCTATTTGCCTAAGGAACTCGATTGAGATTCACACATCAAAGGAACTCAATTGAGAATCTATTCAAACATCAAGGAAACATCCTATTTTCCCTGGGGGTGGGGGTGCACAGAGCTAGGTCTTGACACAACAAAAATAGGATACATCATCCATATTGCATATAGAAACATGATATGTATCTATAGCTTCAAGCCTTCAACAAAGACAACTTCAGTTTCTGAGAGGACTACATGTGCTTATTTATCAGACCATGTAAACCAAAACCTAAAAGCTAGGCACATTAAAAGATAACCAAACCGAAACAATGGTTGTAGCATATAAAGGAGAACTGAATCGGAGTGATGGATTCAATGTCAATACTTCCACGATAGTACCAAAGTCAGCATTGTGGCATCACCATGTTCTACAAATCAAGCACATTGCAATCTCAAATTAGAAATATTGGATGGTTACACATATAGTAATAGGAGCTATCACATTTTAGAATTCTTAGAGGTACATGGTAATTTTCATCGGAACTCTTCTCTTAGGTAAACAATTTTCAGCTAAAGAAATCAATTTGGACTTGCATGTCGTTGTACAACAATAAAGAATATTATTTCGAAGCATGCATGTTGAAACGAAATAAACAAAGAATTGAAATTACATGGGCAGAAAGTGAACCGAACAACTAAATAAAGGTGATGGACATAAAGAAAAAAAAATGTGTGTCTTCCGTACCTTTAGTCCTGGGAGGCTGACAAAGCATATATAAGAAGCAAGGACAGGATAACAACATCCAGCTACATGCTCTGATTCTACCATGCAAATGGCAACGATGGAGGGAGCAGATAGAACTGTCGTGGGATAATCACGGCAGACGTTACCGGGGGTAACTTATCTTGGGGCAAATCAACTCTGGTGTTTGGGAGAGGGTTTAGCTCAGAGGAAAACATGATGATATGCGATCTGGTAGCCGGCAATCAAGTCGCCGAGTCTCCAATCTAGATATATTAACTCAACTTTCGTATTACACTGGATACTCGATACCTAGCGATATTGCTCGAACTCTTGGATCTCTCTTTTCTAACCCTAGGGGTCGGCTTATATAGTATCCGGACCCCCTGGCCTGCTCTCCAAGGCGTACTCTGAATCCCACCCGGACACTGCATACAAACCCTAAACTTCCTTACCGGAACCCACAATCCGGGTTACCAGGCCTACGAACTTGGGCCTTCTAGGAGCTCCTTTATCCTAAGCCGGGTCTTTGCGCAGCGTCCTTTGGGCCGAGTTACCCCTTGGCGTTGGCCTACCGGGTTACCATCCCTCCATCAGTAGTCCCCAGAATAGCTTGGGCTTCACGAGATCCTCTTTGAAGCGCACGCTATTCCCTGCAAAAATATCAAACATACAAGTTCATAGAGGCCGGGTTAGGTTGCTTTGATAAACAGCTAGGCCTAACTCCATGGTGGCCATATAATAACCCGGCCTTCTCTAAGTCCAGTTTTTACTTTTCCGGATCAAGGCCCTGGCAAGAACGTCAAAGATCCGGCTTACTTCACTTGATAACTGATCCTGATATCGCGGGAAGATTTCCTTCATACCTTGTCCGGATATCCCGTCTAGCACTTAACGCATATCTCGGAAAATCCGGCGGATATCCTTTATTCTGAAATTTCCGGCTCTCGCCCGTTGGTCTAGGTTTATCCACCCTCACCTTATAAATAGGTACCTAGGGGATAACCTAACCCCAACGGTCCATTTCTTCTTCTTCTTCCTCTCCTTCACTCCCGCACCCAAGCTTACGGAGCGCCACCACGGAGACCTCGCGCACGCGCCGGAACCAATCCACCGCCGGTTACGTTCCGCCACAGCTCGTCCCGCGCCGCCGCCGACCTCCGCCGCCGTGCCCTCGAGCAGCTCGCCAGCATTCGCAAAGGGTCATTCAGATTGCGCCATTTGCCGTCGCCGCGCTCTACTTCAATCTCCTCCGGTAAGCCCCTTGCTCCCATTAATTTGGCCTCGCAGTTTCTCGATTCGACCCAGATTAGATCTAGGTCTTCCGCGGGCCCTTTCCCTTTCCGCGCCGGATTAGGCCGTATAGATACTTGCTAGCTCGTCCAATAGCTTGATAGATGGTCATACATCACTCCCCTATCGCCCTTAATCATCAATTTCTCCGCAGAATCGTCCGCTAATTTTCCAATCTAGATCCATTTCGCCCAAATTTTCCGCGGCGGTATTGATACCCGGCAGATCCACTTCTTCCGGTTCTTTTATCCGCACTAGATACATGGGCAATCATCCTTCTTCCACGTATGCTTACCAATACGTAAGTACTCCATAATTTCTGTTCTGATACTCGATACTCGGATAATCCATAAATTTTGCTCCGTTCAATAATACCCGGGCAATCTATAGTTTGTATGCCTCTTACTGATACTGCTTGCGTATATCCGGATAATCCATGATTTCCGAGTCTTATGCCTTGTATATTTTTGTCTTGTGCTTTGCAGGCTGAACCCATGGCTCCCAAGAAGCAAGGGAAACAGCCGGCTAAAACCCGAATGACCCAATCGATATCCGCCAACTGGGCGCGATCCACGGTTACCAAGGCCAAGCTGGAGGAGTTGGCCGAGCTAGGGGTCCTCCCCCTCATAAGGATATCCACTAGAGGGTGCCGGGTGATGAGACCCGGCCCACTCCTGCTGCCGACGAGGTAATTTGCTTTGTCGAGCACGTGACCCGGGTGTTTCGCCCTCCGGGTCACCCTTTCTTCCGTGAAGTCCTGAGCCATTACGGCCTCCGGGTGTTCGACATAGGGCCTAACTCTATGTTGAACATAACCCATTTTATCGTTCTTTCCGAGTCATATTTGTGCACTCCGCCGAATTTGGCTCTCTTTATCGAACTTTTCCAGTGCAAACCGTGCCGCGAAAGCGGTGACGGGGCACTTCTTGCTTGCGGCGGGGTTTCCATCCAACGCCGCAAGAACTCGCCGATGCCAACTCTTAACCTGAATTCGCATGTTAAGCATTGGCAACTTTCCTTTTTCTACTGCCGAGACACTTCCCCACCCGGTGAAAGGAAACTGCCGGGTTACTCGGAGGGTCTCCTTGATATCTTCGAGAATTTCAACGCCTTCGCCCCTGACTCGGACAGGGAGGCCATCCAACCTCTGTTAGCTAAAATAGCCATTCTCTCGGCCCAAGGTCTCCTTGGGCTTAACTTGGTCAAAACTTGGGTCAACTTCCGGATCCAACCCAATTCTATCCGCACTAAGTTGATGTACAAGTATTCGGGGCACTCTACAGATTCCCTCCGATACTCGTCTAAAAATTACGCGGCCGGTGACACCAACAAGACCATCAAGGGATTCTTGACGGAGAAGTTGGAGGTAATCCGGAATATAGCCGGGTTAGAACCCTTTACGCGAGAACCCAGCTCCTGAGGTAAAGATCCGGCTCTCATACTTCTGCTTCCATGCTTTTCCTCTCGATACAGTTGTTAACTCTCATCTCTATACTTTTACTTCAGGCTGATAACAACTTTTGGAGCATCGAAACTCCCCCTAACTCCGAAAGCCCAGAGGAGGAAGAGGACGCGATTAACTCGGAAGAAGGTATATTCCGAGTCTCACTTAGTTCCTGCGAGCTCGTCGTTGTTCATTCTCTATTTTTCCGACTGTGTACCTTGATAACTTTCAGAACCAGAGGACAAGGACGAAGAAGAAGAAGAACCGGAAGGCAGGGTGGAAACAGCAAGCGATGAAGATGAAGCTGAACCGACAATCAAGGTCGGAGCAAAGAGGAAACCCCGAGGGGTCGTTTTTAAGGTTCCATACCGCTTCCTTACTTCTAAACCATTCTCCTTTCATAACATGCACAAGCTAAACCAAGAGTTATCCAACTGGCCGTACCTGAAGGATCCGCCCTTGACCAAGCATAGAATGACTCGGAATTTTCCGGGTGAAGGCGCTCTTAACCCGGGTATTCCATCATCTCCAACTCGACGCGCTGGTATTCATCTGGTCCTTTCTTGAATATCAAAGTTTTTCCAAATTACCCCTTAGCAGAGCAGTTCCATGTCTTACTTTCTTGATATTTTTCAGCTTCGTCTGGGTCCAGCAGTGAGTTCCCCTCGGACTACATGGTGAATCCCGGGTAAAGTTCTTCTCCTGATGCTCTATCGCCTTTCCACAATCTTTCCCCAGTTGCATACTAACTGCTTACCTATACTGTCCACAGAGCCACGGTCACTATCAGTGACCAAGAGAATATGGAGACCGATGACCCGGGTAAGGAGAACCCGATTGATGATATGACTGCCGCAGCTGGCGGCGAAGAACAGCAACAAGTGCCACCAACAAACCCGGCTGATCAAGAAGCCGAGTACCCAATAGCCTCACATGCACGCGAGGAGGAGGAGGCCGCAGCCTTGGGCACGGGAGGAGGGGCACCAGACTCCGATACTCGGATGGCTCGGGTGCCTTCCCCTGCCATGGAGAAAATCCCCTCTCCGAGTTACCAAGATCCCGGGTCTTCCAACTCGGGCAATGACACCTTCGATCAAATGATGAGCGCTCTCCTTGCCATGAAGGCCTCAGAGAGCAGTATGCTAGAGCGTATGGCAGTGGAGCACCAGGTAACGTTACTTGATATCTCATAGTATCCATCTAGTCCCCAAGTTCCGAGTCTAACTTGTCAAAGTTACACTCGGTAATTCTTTCAATACTCGGCTGATTGCGATATCCGATTAGTTTTAACTTTCCATTCCTTTAGGCGCATGCATCTCGGTCCGAGGAGATTTTGGCCAAGACCAATCAACTCCTGGACACTGAGGTGAAGCTAAGAGAAGCACTTGAAGCTGAGGTGGCAACCTTGAAAAAGGATGTCACGAAATACAAAGAGAAATATACCACTGCCCAAGCTGCGCTGAAGAAGCTATCAGCTCAAGTTTCCAACACTTATCGTGTCCTCGTTGGTGAGATTTTGCTACTTAGCGGTTCGTGTCTTGGTTTTTTGTTTTCTTGATACATGACACCCGGAATACTTTGATGTAACCTTTGTTGTTTGTACTGCGGATTCCAACCTTGCACCCTCAGAAGAAGATGATATTCAAAAGGTAAAGAACTTGAAGAATGTCCTCCGGAGGTTCTGCGCCGGCACTAAGTGGGTCCTGGACGCCATTCAGTGGCCGACTGACGCATATCCGGGTATGGAGACCCTAATCCATGCATGTTCTACTGTTCCTGCGTGGATCGAGCTCTAGAAGCGCTCGTCATGCCGGGTTGGCATGACCCGGGCCTTTATGCTGGCTAAAGCTTACTTTCCCAAGCTTGAGCCGGCAAAGGTAATAGCCGGGTTTCCAGAGTTCAAAGCGGATGGCTCAAGGTTTGGGCCCAAGGACTTCAAGGCCGTGCAAGCCGAGGTACATCACTCGGCGACTACTCTTGCCGATAGTATGGACTTGAGTAAGTTTATGTCTCCATACGACGCTGAGGGCAAGGCTGTGAAGGAAGACATGCCCTTGCCATTCGATATTTTGGAAAAATGGAATGATGGCTCGGCCAGGCGGAGGGAGGAAGCTGCAAAGAAGGAAGCCGATTTGGAATCAGCACCAACTTCTTCTACGCCGATTGTTCGTCCGCCTGTTCGTCCTGATGCTGAAAATCCGGATGATGACGCTGCGAATGCTTCTAAGGAGCAAACCCAGGATCAAGACCCAGAGGGCAAGGTTAAGGATGTGGACCCAACCCGGGAGGCCGAGTAAATTATTATCTGTTGCCATCTTAATACCTTGCTTGCCTGATGCCTTTGTAAAAATAGATATTCTTTTGATAGTGCACATGTGCCCTTTTGATATTACCATCGCATTATGTAGACACATTACGAAACTTTAATAGCTTTCGTCGCTCTTTCTGGCCTTTGGATGGATTTGATACTTGTCTGCCTTTAAGCTCGTTTATTCTTGATATTCCCGACTTACTTTATGGTTCCTTATGTGAGACT
The DNA here is from genome assembly GCA_028641055.1 of Alopecurus myosuroides. Classification (NCBI taxonomy): domain Eukaryota; kingdom Viridiplantae; phylum Streptophyta; class Magnoliopsida; order Poales; family Poaceae; genus Alopecurus; species Alopecurus myosuroides. Next base: position 116,699,461 of record CM054061.1, read on the forward strand.
CGGTTTCCGGGTCTCGTGGGTTTTGGCAGGTGGACTTTTCTCTAAGTCCCCAAGTCCCCAAGACTCGGATGTTTGGGTTTTTTGAGCTTAGTAACTAAGCAACTTGTTTCTTTTTTCAAAATCCCCAGTCCCCAAGACCCGAAATTCCGAGTCTAGGGTGTGTGGTCTTTCAAAGAGAACAAGTTGTTTCCTACTAAGCCCAAAACCTAGAGCCGTTTCACATAGGTATTGAAGTTATGCTTAATAACTTTGAGTTTCCGGCTGTTAGCCCTGTACTCTGCATAACTTGTGGTTTAGATGACCCTTTTGACTATCTTGTACTGTAAGCCGGCTTTCGCGTGGATATCATGTTGCTACATCTATACGAAAACAGGGTCAGGCAAGTCCCATTGGGCTTCATGGCTGATTGTAATCGTAAGCGAGCAAAGCATGCCACTTTGGTGCGAGTCACATCGAGCTTAAGTAAGAAAGGTCAAGAAAATTTGGCTCCTTTGTCCGGTTATAAGATTGCAGCCGTACTCGTTTGCGAGTAATCGGCCCTTATAACTCATAGGCATCGTGGTCGGGTCTTGAGTTTGCAACTGTGCTATTCGAGCAATCAGACCCCAAGACCTAAATATATGCAACATACTAAAGAAACTAATACACTAAGAAAACAAAGAATAATACTTACCTGGAAGAGAAGTAAAAAACCTGACAGAAAGATAAAACTTGATAAAACATGTGAAAAAGGTGTATTGCTGAACCATCTCTTTATTGATATGAGAAAGTTAGGTCAGCAGGCCGCCTCATTAAAAACCCTCCAGTCCCCTTAGGTACCCTGGATAGGAAAAGAGTGCGTCTGAAACCTGCTGCCTGTTACATTGTTTAATTCTTCTTGGGAATCTATCCGAAACTAACGTAATCAACACACATTCTCCACTCATTGGTCTTTTTCATTATGAGTATCGGGTTTGCTAACCAATCCGGGTGAGGCATCTCCATGATGCAGCTGGCTGTAAGCGGCCGTGCAATTTCTTCTCCTATAGCAGATTGTTTGGAGGGATCATCCTCGATGAAAGCCACCATCTATGTATCCTGTGCTGCCTTGAACTTTGCTCTTTCATCTTCAGTATTTGGTATTTTTAACGCTGTTCTGTCATCCGGGTCTACTTGAGACCGGTAATATTTGAGTTCCTCTTTTCTGCAAGCTTGCTCAGCCATGGCTGCATCCCCTTCGTCGCACTCTGCTGCTATATCCCGGCTTCCATGTATGGTGATGGTCTGCTTGGGACCCGGGATTTTTAGCTGTAGATACACGTAACACGGCCTGGCCATGAACTTAGCGTAAGACGGCCTTCCGAATAGCGCGTGATAAGGTCTTCGCAACTTAACCACCTCGAAAGTGAGCCATTCAACCCGGAAATTGTCCTTCGATTCTCCAAAAGCTACCTCCAATGCGATTTTTCCCTCGGGGCACGCTGAGTGACCCGGCACTATCCCGTGAAAAACTGTTGAACTTTTCTGTAACTGAGACTCCTTGAGACCCATGCGTAGAAAGGTTTCCCAATACAAGATATTGATGCTACTTCCACCGTCCATTAGGACCTTTTTCAGCTCATAACCATTAACTTGTGGTGCAACCACCAATGCTAAGACTCCCGGGTGTTCTATCCTTTCCGGGTGATCTCTTCTGCTCCATGTTACGTCCTGCTCTGACCATCTCAGGTATCTCGGAACAGCCGAGGAAACCGAGTTTACCGCTTGCTTCAGTATCTTTTTATCCTTGTTAGAAGTTCCTGTAGTATGCACGTGATATTGTCCCAATTGCTTGGGGTTAGATTGGAAACCTCCAGCTCCCCCTTGATTGTTACCCAGATTTCCGGCCGCCGGGTTACCGGCTGGCGGTGGGCCGTTGCCCGGGTTTCCACCCGGACCCGGTCCTCCTCCCCGGCCTGCACCTCGCATGGCTCTATTTACTTCCTCATTCTTCCATCTCTCTAGGTCCGCGCACTGCTCCAACGAGTGGTTAGCCGGCCTACCGTTCCTGCTGTGCTTTGGGCACGCCATTCTGAAGATATCCCAGTTATTACTCGGCCTTGGTGGCCCTTGATAATTTCCTCCGTTGTGATTTCCAGTATTGAAATTTCCTTCTGCCCTAGGTCTCGAAGACCCGGCTTCTGTGCTAGCGAAAAACTCGGAGCCTCCCTCAAACGGGCGCTTGTTCTGGTTGTTCCCATTGTTACCTCCATTGTTACCCGGCGCTGATCCATTGCCGGTTCTTCCACTATTATTTGTGTTCGCTTTTGCTTTCTTGTCATCGACGTCCTCTTCTGTAGTATCCGTTGCGGCGTGTTTGTTGCATGCGTCCATCAGCTCTCCCATCGTAACCTCTGAAGCATTCCGACTAGATTTCATGCGAGTTAACTTTTGTACTAAAGGTGTGTACTTGCACGTCTTTGCCATAGCTTGTAGCGCATCCTTGGGCTGAATATCTGTAGATGAGTGAAGTATCTCCATGACCCGGCGCACCCAGCTGCGCGCCGATTCTCCCTTCTTCTGGACACATCGTTCTAGGTCATCAATAGTGAATAGCTTTCTGCACGTCCCATGAAAGTGCTTGATAAACGCAGTTTTCAACTCCTCCCATGACTTGATAGATCCTTCCGGTAGATTAGTGAACCACAACTTTGCTGCTCCTTCTGACATCATCAAGTACATGAAGTTGGCTTGAAGATTTTCGGATGCATTGCGAATCGACATAGCCATCTCATAACTACTCAACCATGTTTCTGGATCCATAGTCGGCTCGTAATTCACTACTTTACCCGGTTCCTTGAACTTATCCGGGTAAGGCTCAGCCCTGATGTTATCTGACAGACACTTAGGCCCAGCGAGATTAGTCGGAACTGGCCTTACTCGGGAAACGTGTGATCCTGCGGGAGGCACGGCTGGACGCGGTACTACTGGTGGTCCATGCACCGCAGACCCGGCCGCGGCTCTCCTGGCTCTGGAACTATCCACGATAGCTTGTGCTGCTTATGCTGTCGGTACCACCTGAACGCGGGGAGGAGGCGGCATTTGCTGCTGCTCTTTCCTCCGCCGCGCTGAACTTGTCTGGATATTGCTAGTGTTGCCTCGTTGCTGGCTGATATATGGTGTCCCATGCATTCCACTCCTGTGATCCGGGTAATTAACTTGTTGTGCCACCGCAGTGCGCAATAAATCTATCGCCCGCCGGGTCTCCTCCGTGTGGGGTGACTCTCTCACGGGGATTTGATTCAATGCGAGTGTTGCTGCGTACACGTTATCCATGGGGTTGTTGTAATGACCTTCTGGTGTGCGAAATCGTGATGGTGGTGGTGGTGGTACTGTATTGCCGGTAGTAACTCCAGTCTGTGGTATGGGTAACCCGGCTGCGTGTTTACCGGCTGTACTCCTCCGGTTGTTGGCTGAGGTGCAGTTCCTTGGTTTATGACTCCACCCAATGCTGGTAATCTGGTTTGGTGTCTTTGATGTATTCTAGTTGTTTCCTCTCGGAGCCGGGTTTCTAGTGCATCCAGCTCGCGTTGGCGCGTGGCCATCCCTTGCCTTTCTGCTTCTACTTGCCTTCTCTGTTGCTCCAATGCACGACGGGCTACATCCAGATCCCTAACACGTTCCGCCGCGTTTTCCGGAGTGATAACCGTGGCCAGAATGGTGGGATCTAGAATCAAGTTGTTGTTGAATAGGGCCGGGTGTTGCGGATTTGAAGGACCCGCCCCTGGCGCCCGGTTTGCTAGATATCCAAACGTGTTTTCCTGCAACTTACTGTCCGCCGCATGACTGGTAACTGATGCCGATTCTCCATCAACCCGGGTGAGAATCGGGTTTCCGTCAACCGTACCTTGCTGCTGGGCCAATGCTTGTGCTGCTCCAACTGCGGCCGCGGTCACGTTCCCTTGATTAAGATTGATAGCCGGAGCCGTGTAAACCGCAACTTGGCGCACAATGCTTGGCACAGATTCGTACTCTTCCTCTTCGCTGGTGTTTTCCTCGTACCGGTCCTCCAGCAGATGCAAGATAGACTCGGTATCATCTTCTCTCATAACTCGGCCACGCGGGGTCCATACCGGCTCCTCCGGCTGTTCCCTCTTCGTGGTGGGCTCTTCTGTCGGATCTACCGTCCCGACCGATTCTTCTCCATCTGATTGAACGTAGGTGGCCTCCCCTGATACAGAATCAAATCCAAAGTCGTCAGGGATTGAACCGGACGTACGTACCATACCGATGAAGACGTTGATCCGGCCGATTGTCACGACAGATCCGGATTCGAGCAGATCCGATTCTGGCCCCCAGCCGGAATCGTCCACCATCTTCTCTCCTTCAGGGTCGGTGTAGATCTCGCGGATGACAAGGTTCTCCATGTTCTTCCGAGCTTCTCCCGTGATGTAAACACCCTTGGACGTAGGCCCCACGGTGGGCGCCAACTGTCGTGGGATAATCACGGCAGACGTTACCGGGGGTAACTTATCTTGGGGCAAATCGACTCTGGTGTTTGGGAGAGGGTTTAGCTCAGAGGAAAACATGATGATATGCGATCTGGTAGCCGGCAATCAAGTCGCCGAGTCTCCGATCTAGATATATTAATTCAACTCTCGTATTACACTGGATACTCGATACCTAGCGATATTGCTCGAACTCTTGGATCTCTCTTTTCTAACCCTAGGGGCCGGCTTATATAGTATCCGGACCCCCTGGCCTGCTCTCCAAGGCGTACTCTGAATCCTACCCGGACACTGCATACAAACCCTAAACTTCCTTCCGGGTTACCAGGCCTACGAACTTGGGCCTTCTAGGAGCTCCTTTATCCTAAGCCGGGTCTTTGTGCAGCGTCCTTTGGGCCGAGTTACCCCTTGGCGTTGGCCTACCGGGTTACCATCCCTCCATCAAGAACTGCCACTTCTCCCAGCCTTCGCCAACACATGATCATGTCTAGGGGAGAGGCGGTGCCGCCATATGAGTACATTGCCACCTCCAAACAGCATATAAGCACAAACTATCGGGTACTCGAGGGTAAATGAGCTGTGAATTAAGTCAAATGCCTTGTCACACAGCTCTGAAAATTTGGTATACTGAATAAGCTCCATACTGAAGTATCTTGTGATTATAAATCATAAAAATTTACAAAACATAACTTCTACGCATATGGTATATTAATCGAGAAGAAGAAATAAGTGAAACTACCCAAGATATACATATATATAGCCATGAGAAATATCCAATCAAGCAACCAGAGAAGAAATGAGGCCTAAAGACTCCCATGAAAATGCGGTAACAAAAAAAAAGCTTATTATTATTTTGAATCACACATATACATTCAGCTTACCTACACATGCCAACAGAGGCAATAACTTTCCACATGTTTATTTTCAAATACAACTACTTCAACTTGAATTGCTATGATTTGTGATTTTTGTAACCGAAACATATAGTTGTCATCATTTTGATATTGCTCCTTGAATATTGGAACAATCTTCTTGTTTGCTACGACTACCACGATAAAAGAGTTGCTTATGCAAGATGCAAATTTAAGTGGTAAAATAAATAATGAATCAAATCAGAGCATGTGGTTTCCCTCCAAACAAGATACACAAATATTTGGATAGAATAATTAGTAGTATAACTGAGCAAGAAAAGTCTTGTTTGTATACAAGAGGTATTCGCTAAGTACCATGTTTCAAAAGGTTTCTACGGGATAAAAATCAACTCTGACTTTTTCGAACTCTAAATACCGAGATGTATCAATGTGGTTAACTACACATCGTTGCAATTAGAGCAACATACCTTGACATTTATTATAGCTCTTTCTTAGTGTGCTAAGGACTGAGAAAATGGTAATATAAATGGAAAATAATGTAGACATAGCCAGCTTTACAGAAGCAGGAGCATGCAAAGTAAAGCAAGATAAACCACAAAAACTTAGGTATAAAATTAATTACAAATGACATCATTTTCAATCAGAGGGCGAGATGAAAGTTGGATTACCATAAAGACCAGGCCCAGTCCAATATATTTTGCAAAGACTTTTCCACGCCAGGCAGCAATAAAATTTTCATCATCGACATTCATACGACATATCGATTTTTTTCCATTAAGTTCACCCTGCAAGATATAAAATAGTGACATTTAGTTTACACCAAGCACACCCGGTACAGAGACTACCGAAGAACAGTTCAGTAGTGGACCACTCAATATTAATCACAAAAGTCTCAAAGCAAGATAACGCATTATATCAAATCCTCAGATAACTCACGTTTTTGTTTTTTCTAAAAAATTATGTCTTGATGTGCTCGAGCTATAAGTGTAACACACGAGCTTTTAAGAAGTCAAAGTCAATGTTTTTGCTAACTCGATGGAACTGACACAACATAAATGGTCGATATGTTAACCAAGGACAATGTCAATTAGCTTACGAATTAATTATAAATTATCTCCATTGTGCAAGAAGCCTCGCATTTTGGAGGTTCAAAACCTCAAGTGATAGAAATAAACATCATGGAAAAATGAATATTCTTGAAATAAAGTTGAGCCTCAAGTCCATGAGATATTTTCATCTCACCAAATAACATAGCCCACCTCCACTATACCATTAACTATAAGGCACCCAAAAATATTGCAATTTACTTGAGGACAAGTAATAGGGGGAGGTATTGTCGAATATGCATCTCAAAAATTCCCTCGGGTGAACCCATAGGGTTTGGATTAGGAGAACCTGTGGGCGCTGGTGACAATCGTCGGCTGGACAGGGGCACGATGTACCCAGGTTGGGGGCCCTCGTAGAGGTAAAACTCTTAACCCTGCCTATGTTGATCTGTATTCACGAGTAGATCAGTTACAATGGGGGGTTGCTTGTCCTCTCCCGGTGGTTCTCCTGGCCTTATATAGGTGGCCAGGTCTCAAACCACAACCGGGGAGGACTCGAACTCTAACCCTAAGTCAGTTACAAGTTTTCTAACTTGACCCGCAAGGCTTTGCGGGTGGGATTCAACTGGGCCTTCTAGAATAGTATAAGCCATCTCCTCTTGGGCTCCAGTCCTGGGCCTAGGATCGGGTATCCTTACTCGACAGGTCCAAGGACCATCCCTTCGTCAGTAGCCCCCGAGCGTTTGCTCGATTGGGATTTCCCTGTCGGGTAGACGCTCAACGTTTCGTCTTGCTTTCCTTCAGATGACCGTTTTAGTCGTTTTTCGATTGGAGGGCGTATACCCCGTTTGATGAGTTTTTTATGCCCGAGTATCGAGCAATGGAAGTGCCCGTGTTTTTTGGCTATTTTCGCAGAAGGATATGGTTCAGTTGCTTGGCTCCCCGGAAAGCTCAGGGCCAATTAATTGCATCTAGGGAAAAAACAGTTCTGGCCTACACAGATTCGAGACCTCCGACTCGAATCCCGACGAGGTGATCATTGCGACTGGGTCGTAGAGGTCTTATCGAATTGAATTTAACCTATAGGGGTACCCGGCGCGTCCGCTAGGATTTTTCTTCGTGTTGTGGACACGGAAATTTACCGGAAGACGCAGCTTGAGTGCGATTCCAGGCCCTCAAGAGAGATCTTTTGGGTCTTACCTTCGTATCCGATAGAATATGGCATCCAAATGTGCCTAGTCGGCCGAACGATCTAGGTTTGTGATGTGCGTACATCGTATGATGGAGTGGCAGGAGCAGCACACTCGCGAATTTTGTCTAGAGATTTTCCGAGTAAGAAAAAATCCCTCTTGTTCAGTGCACAAAGGTTTTTGTCTTTGTAGCTGTCTGTCCATACGAAAGAGTTTTCGTGTCTGGAAAAATTGTTATGCCCGTACGAAAGAAAATTTCGTGTCTGGGATTTTTATGCGAAAGATCTTTTGTGTTTCGATTTGCCCATACGAAGTTTATTCGTGTTTGGGATCTTAGCCGAAAGAATTTTTGGCCTGATGATGTTTACAATAACGTCATAGCGCACTTTGTTTGCCCTGAATCCTCCCGATGGGACGTGACAAAGTGAAAACAGGATTCGCTGGCCCACCTTGTCAGCTTTTGACCGGAAACGAGATGTCGTTTCCGGTTTTCCCGCGAGCCGCGCGAAGTAAATGCGCACGATCTGCTGTTAAGATCGTGGCACGAAACAATTTTCACCGCCTCTTCGCTTCCGCTTCACGCGTGGCGGCCGTGATGGATGCCACGTTGCCTGACGAACGGCCAGGATCAAGTGGCCCCGTGTATATATACGGTCCTTAGGTGGAAAGTAAAAATTTCCCGGTCATTCGTTTTCCAGCCTTCTTCTTCCTCGCGCTCCTCTCTTCTTTCGCAAGCTCGCACCAGGTTCCATGTCAGGAGGGAAGAAACGCAATGCCGCTGTTTCCTCCTCGCAGGCGCCGGAAAGATGTTCCCGCGCCACCTGCTCCGCGCTCCGGCGACTGGCGCTCCGCCAATATGACTCAAAAAAGTATCAAGGAGATGCAGAGGGAGGGGCTGCTGCCCCCCGACACTGAGAAGCGAGTTCGCCTCGGCAAAAAAGAAGAGGTACCAAACCCCCGCGCGAAAAAGCGTGTGATCTTTACGGATCACGTCTCGCGCGGGCTCTCACTCCCCCCTCCATCCCTTCTTCGTGGCATTGATGTATGTCTACGGCATACAGCTCCACGACCTGCCTCCAAACGCGATGCAGAACATCTCGTGCTTCATCTTGCTCTACGAGTGTTTCCTGGGCATCCGCCCGCACTGGGGCCTTTGGAAAGGCCTGTTCAAGGTGCGGGCCTTCCGCAAGAAATCGCGAGTAGAGACCGAGCTCGGAGAGACGTTGCGCACCGGCGGCTTCGGAATCCAGGCAAAGTCGGACAACCTGTACTTCGACATGCACCTCATCGACGCTGCACAAGGGTTGAGGAAGAAGTGGTTCTACGTCGTTGATAACAGCGCGGGTGGAGTTCACGAATTCCACCCGTTCGCTGTCTTGAAGCGGCGGAAGTCCTGGGCGCACAAGCTTTCAGTCGAAGAAAACCGAATCGTCGCCCCGCTACTCGCCAAGGTGGCAACCCTCCGCGACCAAACCGCAGGGATCGCGCTGAACGGCTTGCATCTGGCGAGTGTGTTCCTCAAGCGCAGGATTCAGCCTCTACAGGAGAGGCCCTCCACCATGTGGGAGTATCAAGGCGTCGAAGATCCCAGCCGCGTGAGCCGAGAAGAACTCTCGAACGATGAATTCGAGAAGAAAATCGCGGCCATCACCAAGCTGAATAGGCTCAATTTCCTTTCACTTTCGCTGAATTCTTTATCTTCGTGTTCTGCAGTCTCTTCTTGACTCTCTCGCAGCCATTGGTCGCTGCGTAATTTCGGCTGAGGCAGATTGCGTAACCCTTCGGACGGATCGCGATCAACTCGTCACGGAAGGCCAAGTTCTCCAAGCTAAGTTGATCCGTTTCTTTTATTTATTCTTTCTGGTCGTGCGAATTCCTTTGGGTTTGAAATTTATTGCTGTGTATCCCAAGTCGAACTTCTGAAGGCCGAGAAGACTGATGCTATCACTCGGGTAAACACCCTTGAGGCTGATTTGGAGGCTGCTCGAAAGGAACTTGAATCCTCTCGCAAAAAGTCGACTGACTTCGAGGGGAAGCTCGCTGATGCCCAGGACGCTCTGAAGAAACTAGAGGAGGCTGGTGTCAAACAAGACAGCGATCTTGTTGATTTCCTTTGCCCTCCGGCCCAGAATTTCGCAAGTAAGTTGCACTTGACCTCTCAAGTTTTTCAACTAGCTTGGTATATCTTTGGAATTAATGTTGTCTCCTTGCAGACGTCCTTGGCATTGCGCTGGAGCTGCCCGGGGTTCAGCGAGTGGACGCACTGATGTAATCTTGTGCTCAGCTTCGGAAGCATGCGAGTGGGATCTGCTCCCTCGTTGGTGATGCCATTCGAGTGTTTACGCAATTCCACGAGCATCTTCTGGTGGATGCCGCGGTCCCGCCCACGCTGGATGGTCTCCTGAAGGTCTTTCTGGAGGGTGATCTCCTTCAGGCCTACTCGGTTGCCCAATCTGAGTGCGGGGCAAAGACTGCCATCTAGTTCGCATTGGCGCATGGAGTCGAAGGTTTGGACGAAGCGTACTCGAACCTTCCCGTCGATGCTTCCACGGGCAGAAAGGTAGCGCTTCGTCCTTTCGGCGATCCAGCTGAAGTCCTTTCTCGGAAGCTATCCGCCTTGCTTGCTCGTGCTAGTCGCAATGGGCAACCTGTTGCGAGTGGCAGCACTTCTACAGTTCCATAGGATAGATTTAGTTTAGCTTGTTTTTCTGATGTAATGAACCTTGGGATGTATTGCCGTATTTCTTCCTTTAATCAAAATGTCCTTTTGATATCCAAGTTGTGATTTCTTGCGATTGATTGTTATGAATTCCTCTCGATGGGAGTAACCCCCGAGCACCTGTCGAATAGGCGGTTTATTTCTCGAGTGGGGTGGCTTTGAAGTTTTCCTTAACCTTGTCTTATTTCCCTCCAGGTAATAGGTGCTGTTGTGGAGTCTTCGAGTGGATCTGCTGCACGATTGGATCCGCTTGTTGCCGCTGTTGATACCTTTGCTTCTCTTCATGATCGTGTCACGGATGGTGAACGCAAGTTTAAAGCTTTGCGTGGAGTGGCTGATGTGGCCAAATCAGAGCAGAAACTTGCGGCTGAACGCGAACAATTTGTGATGGAAGAACTGGCGGCTGTTGCCAAGGATATGCTTCGTAAGCACGTGAGCCCCCTAGCGTTTGGTTTGACTGCCCCTCTTTTCTTCTCTGACTCTCTGTAGCTTTCTTTGCAGTTGTTGAGCCTGACTGTCAATGTGAAGCGCATTGGGTAGATAACCATATTGCTCATGAAGCTGGTAGCTCTAAACCCCATGCAAACAATTTCTGGTCCGGCCGTAGTCAAGGCTTTGTCGTGGCTAAGTTGAAGTATCGAGTGGTCCAAGTGAAGATACTCGTGAATTCCTGTCATGAGGCTCTGATAGCTTTGAACTCCGCTTTCTATCCGTTGGAGAGGGGTCCAGAAGACTTGAGCCATCTCCTCAGAACTTTCGGTCGAGAAGGTGAAATTCGCAAGTGCGTCCGCAATCAACTGATTTGCGGGTCCGTAGTAGCACTCTCCTTTGTCCGATTATGGCATCCTGAGGCCAATTTCAACTCTGTAGCTAGGATCCCAAGTGCTCCAATCGATATGACCCCTCAATATACAGTCATTCGTCCTGCAGCAGAGGAGATTATTGGACTGACTTCTGAAGAGGTTAATCGAGTGTTAGCCGAGGAAAATGCGTCGTCATATGTAATTGTAGGATGTATGTATCCTTTTGCTTTGTATAGTTGTTCCAAAACTTTGTAAGGTGTTAACCTTGTTTATAACTTTGTATATGAAAATTTTCTGCTGATGCTAAGTTAGGCGTAGCCCCCGTGTATTTGTGGTGTATACCTGTTATTCAGCGTGTAAAGATAAAGAACGTGAGTAGCTATGGTTGAAAAACCATGTATTTTATTAAAATGACTGAGAAGCCATGTGTTTCCTTCGATCTACAAGATGGATAATATAGCCTTATTTTTGCGAATGAAATAAACCTAAGGATAGAATTTGCAGAGGTGCGCAACGTTCCATAGGATGGAGTAGATGCCACCAGTCGTCGGGTTCTTCAGTTGATAGGCGCCACCCGGGATAACTTCATGTATTATGAAGGGTCCTTCCCATGGTGGTTCGAGCTTGTGTCCTTCCTTCTGCTTGAGCCGCAACACCAAATCTCAGACCAGGAAAGCTCTATGGCGTATACGGCGATTGTGATAGTTTCGCAACGACTGTTGGTATACTGCAGATCTTGCGAGTGCAATATCACGTATCTCGTCGAGTGCGTCCATATCTTCCGCGAGTGCCCTGTTAGAGGTTTCTTCGCTGTAAGCAACGACTCGCGGGGCGCTGAATTTGACATCCTCGGGAAGGAATGCTTCAGCCCCATATACCATGAAAAATGGCGTGTATTTCGTTGATCGGTTTGGGGTTGTGCGGAGGATCCATAGCACGGAGGGTAGCTCTTCTTCCCAATGTCCTGCTGCTGGGTGTAGGCGGTCGAGTAGCCGTTTCTTTATGCCAGCTGAGACCAATCCGTTGGATCGTTCGACCTGGCCGTTGGTTTGCGGATGAGCTACTGAAGCGAAACTAAAGGTGAATCCCTTTTCTTCGCAGAACAGTTGTGTTTCCTTGGCCGTGAAGTTGCTGCCATTGTCGGTGATGATGTTGTGTGGTATGCAAATCTGCACACAATGAAATCGAGGAATTTTACGGCGCATTGGGCGCTGGCCGAGTTGACTGGCATCGCTTCGATCCACTTTGTGAATTTGTCGCCTGCGACAAGCAAGTGTGTATGTCCTCCGGGTGTAGACTTGCGTAATGGTCCTACCATGTCTAGCCCCCATTGTGCAAAGGGTCGGGCGATTGGTATCATGTGTAATTCCGTGGCAGGGGCGTGTGGTTTGGGCGCAAATCATTGGCAAGCGTTGCACCTGTCGACTAGGTCCTTTGCATCTCTGGCTGCTGTAAACCAGTAGAATCCTGCTCGAAAAGCTTTGCCCACGATTGCCTTCCAGCTGGCGTGGTGTCCGCAATCTCTTTGATGCATGTCTCGCAGTAATTCTTTGCCATCTTCGGGTGCTATGCATCTCTGCAGTATTCCTGAGATGCTTTGTTTGTATAACTCTTCGTTGAGTACCCGAAAAGATTTGCTGCGTCGTACTATTTGTCGAGCCTCGCGAGCGTCTGCTGGGAGCTTTTTGGTGGCCAGGTAGTCGAGGTATTTCTGCGTCCAGACTGACTCGACCAGAAAAACTTGTCTTGAAATACCGTGGATGAGCTCGATGATAGCAACTTGCGGGCTGACATCTGTCTCCAATGCTGCGGGTGCTCCTGCAGTCTTCTTGACCTTCACTGATCGTTTGGTCATCCTCTTGAAGTATATTCCCGGCGGTATGGGTGTATTTGTGGACCACATGTTCGCCAGCCTATCTACTTCTTCGTTGCTGGATCTTGTGATGTGTTTCAGCTCGCACCCTTTAAAACTTCCTTCGAGTAGATTATACATGTCCCTATAGGCGACCATGTTTTCCGCGATAGCGTCGCATTCCTTCATTTTCTGTTGTACGATGAGGTTGGAGTCGCCATAGATCATCAATCGGGTGGCTCCACATGCGATTGCCATCTTCATGCCATGTAACAAGGCCTCGTATTATGCGTCGTTATTGGATGTTGGATCGTCGGGTGGGAAATCCAATCTCAGGACGTACTGCAACTTATCTCCTCTGGGTGATATGAGGACGATCCCAGCTCCAGCTCCTTCGTTCCTTTTGGACCCATCGAAGTACATGATCCAGTTACTCGTGTATTCTGGTCGTCCAGGTGTTTGCAATTCTGTCCACTCGCTCAGGAATTCTACGAGTACCTGTGACTTCAAGGAATTGCGTCCCGCGTAGATGATGTCCCAGGCGCCTAGCTCGATGCTCCATTTTGCTATTCTTCCGGATGCCATGGGATTGTTCATGATAGTACCGAGTGATGCGTTGTTTAGCACCGGTACGGTGTGTTCCTGGGAGTAATGTTTCAGCTTGCGAGCTGTGAGGACGACCCCGTATGCGAGCTTCTGGTAATGAGGGTATCGATGTTTGCACGGCGAAAGCACCTCGCTGATGTAGTAGATTGGCCTTTGAACTCCATATGCCCTGCCGTCCTCCGGCCGTTCGACCACGATGGTCGTGCTAATAACCTGATTTCTTGCGGCTAGGTATAGGTACAGTGGCTCCCTTTCTTGTGGTGTTGCCAGAACGCCCCTGCTCTGTAGCGTTCTCTTTAGATCTGCGAATGCCTGTTTTGCTTCGGGTGTCCACTCGAATTTATCTGTCTTTTTCAACAGCTTGTAGAAGGGTAGTGCTTGCTCGCCCAACCGTGCGATGAACCTGCTCAAGACGGCTAGTCGCCATGCGAGCTGTAAGATTGCTTGTATATTCTCTGGGTTGGATTCAATTCCTCTAAAGGACACCAGATACCCGAGAAGTTGTCCTGCAGGGACGCCGAAGACGCATTTTGTCGGGTTGAGCTTGATCATGTATGCGTTTAGAGCATCGAATTTTTCTCTGATATCCTCGAGGAGCGTGTCCTCTACTCGAGTCTTGATGACGATGTCGTCAATGTACACTTGTACGTTCTTGCCAATGAGCTTGGCGAGGCATTTTTGCATGCAGCGCTGATATGTTGCGCTTGCGTTTTTTAGCGCGAAAGGCATTGTCGTGTAGCAGTATACACCATGAGGTGTAATGAATGTTGTCTTGTCCTCGTATTCCTGCTTCATCCTGATCTGGTTGTATCCCGAGTAGGCATCTAGGAAGGAGAGGCGTTGGCAGCCTGTAGTGGAATCCACGATTTGGTCGATCCGCGGGAGGGGAAAGTTATCCTTTGGGCAGTGTTTGTTCAGTGACGTGTAGTCGATGCACACGCGAAGGATGTTGGTGTTCTTCTTTGGAACCAGCACTGGGTTTGCTAACCAAGTGGATATTTTTTATCTTCCTGATGAATTTTGCTGCGAGTAGTCTGTTTACTTTTCTCCGAGCGCTTTCTGCTTTGGCTCTGAGAACCGTCGGGTGGTCTGCTTGATGGGTTTGGCTTCTTTGTAGACTTCGAGTGGGTGCTCGGCGAACTCCCTGGTATTCCTGGCATATCTGAGGGCTGCCAGGCGAAAATTTCCCAGTACTCACGGAGGAGTTCGACGAGCGCGCTTTCCTATGCTGGCGAGAGGGAAGTGGAAACCATCGCCGTCTTCGCAGATTCTGTCGGATGCACTTGGTGTTTGCGAGTGTCGCTGTTGGCACTGAATTCTAGCTCCGGGGCGTTCTTCTTCGTGAGGGGCATCACGGAGTGGTCCGTGGTTTTTGCGATTTCCTCTAGTTCCTCCTGCGTCGCGAAAGATTTGGCGATCTCGTTGAACTCGATGTCGCACTTGTTTGATTTTCGGAAATCCCCGTCGATGGAGATTGTGCCATATTCTCCGGGTAACTTGAGCTTCAGATATGCATAGTGTGGTACTGCCATGAATCTTGCGAACGCTGTCCGACCAAGAATGGCGTGGTACTGTGAAGGCCAGTCGACTACTTTGAAGTCGAGAAATTCTCTCCTGTAATTGCGTCGGTTGCCCAACACCACATCCAAATTAATTGTTCCGAGTGGACAGATCGCTTTTCCTGGAACGATCCCGTGGAAGGATGTCTCTGATTCTGTGAGTCCGTCAAGGTTCCTGTTAATCCGAAGGAGTGTGTCCGCGTAGATGATGTTGATGCCGCTGCTCCCGTCCATGAATACGCGAGCCAGTTGGTAATTGCCAATTTGCGCTTGGATTACCAGTGCAGCAAGTGTTGGTCGATAGACTCGTGGGGGGTGGTCTTCCTTGGAGAAAGTGATTGGTTGATCTGCCATTTTCAGATACTCGGGCCTTGCAGGTGGGGTTTGCACAGCCATGCATAACTGTCGCGTATTCGTCTTTTGGGCCGTGCGGGATGGGCAGACCTTTTGTATCATCCCTAAAAGCCATGCGGGGTTCGGGTATGCGTTACCTCCCGTGTTGGCGACGGGCGGCACAGGTAGTGCGGCTAGCACCGCGTTTTGGTTTCCTGTTGGAGGCAGGGGTTGTGGCGGTTGGAATCCTTGGTGTCCTCCTCCTGGAAGCTGCGGGTAGCCTTGACTAACTGTCGTTCTGTTTTTCTTCGAAAAGGCCTCGTGAATGTCGAGGAATTTTCGGCAATCCTTGAGAAGGTGTGTTGCCTTAGTTTTGCCAGTGCGCTTATCTGCAAAATAGATGTACCATGCAGTATCCGTCGAGGTCCTCCTCAGGAGTCTTGTCCTCTGCCTTTGGCTTCCATTCGCGATTTCGGCGGCGTCCACTATCGCGATTTCGTGTGAATTCTGCCGCCACTAGTTCTTCTCGATCGTCGTGGTCATAGTACTTCCTTCTTTTCTTTCGACTGTGGAGATCGTCTTCGGGTGCGGGCGAGGATGCCCTCTCGTTATGCACTGAGTCCTCTCCGTTAGCCCACCTATCGGCTATGATCATTAGCTCTCCAATAGTTTTGGGCGCAGCTCGTCTCAGTTTTTCTCTGAAAGCAGTTCGTCGAGCACCCTTCACGAAAGCTTCGACTGCTACCTCCTATGATATGTTTCCTACTGTGTTCCTAACTGTGGTACTCGCCACTCTTCTGCTTGCAGGCTCGCAGTTCCTCGATGGTCGCCGGTATTTTGCATGTTGCTTGGAAGTTTTTGCAGAAATTGAAGTGTTCTTGTTCCATGACCCGTAGCAGGACTTCGGTCTCGCTTCCAGCCAACTGCGTGCCACTCCTACCAGGTGTAGGTTGAGGTACTGCATAGCCGTGTTCTTGTTCTTACATTGGCATTTTACTGCCGTGAGGTAATCGACAACCATGACGAAGGTTCGAGTGAACCATCGTATTTTGTTACTTCCGTGCTGAGTTTGAATCTTTTGGGTAGAGGCGCCTCGCGGATGCTGCGAGCGAAGCATAGTGCGCCGCAGGTTTCGTCGTCAGAAGAGCCGGACAAGGAGTGCGCGCGGTTCCTTACTGCTCTTGCCATGTCCACTTTATTTTGCGCGATATCTGATCGCGTGTTGTATCCTGGCTGGTCGCGATCAATTTCCTTTCTTGGCTCCTTGTTGCGATTTCGCGAGCGGCCGCTATGTTGTCGCGAGCCGCAGTCTCGGTACCTCGGGCTACCTTCACTGCTACTCCGGCTATCTTCACGCCGCCGGGCTTCTTTTCCGCGGCCACGGCGAGGCGATTTTTCCCTCCTGGGCAAAGTACTCCTACGCCTGCGGGATGCTTCATTTTCCTTGTGTGCAACTGCTTTCTTGCGATCATAGGAGGCAAGCTTTGAAGCCGCCATGCCCAATCCCTTCTGAACTTGCTTGTATTGCTCTGCTCGGGGGTTGGTTTCCCCTGGTTGATTTATCTGCATGTAGGTTGATGCGGCTAGGACCGTGACAGCGGGAGTTTGCGGATAAATGTTTCTGTCCTCGTCGACCCGCATGAGGGAAGGTCCGAGTGACTTGCTGATTCCGGTTAGAGACACGTCATCCATGGTTGCGGTTCTTGAGGCGTATCCTTTCCTTACGGGACGATTCCCAACAGAAGGTGTTAAGGATAGCGCGGCCCGGCGTTGGCTCGACTCGTCCTCCAATCTCTTCCGATTGGCTAGATCTATGCGAGCCTCCTTGATTGCAGTATCCGCTCTCACTAGATGATAGTGGTATGCGGTCATGTCTTCACGAGAAGTTCCGACTGCAGGTGGTTTGCTCGTGCGGATGGCCTCCTTTGCTCGGACCCAAGCGTCTCGCGAGACGCCGATCTCAGCGTGTTCCCTTGCGCTGTGTTCAGTTTCTTCGGGTGGATCTCCTGATCCTTCCATGCAGACTTGAGCCAGATATAGCTTGTGGGTCCTAGGCGTGACTTGGAAGGCTTTCCTGATCCGATAAGGTTCCTCTGTAGAGAGGGTATGGAAGTTACTGGTGTTGAGGCGGATGGATTCGCCACTTTTCGCCAAGTCGCGATCTGCGCGGTAGGGTCGTGAATCGACAGCTCCAGGGCTGGAGATCGATTCAGACCCCGATCCTTCGGGGAAGTGAAGGACCCCATCCTTGTTGGTGTAGAACTTGAAGCTCCCGAACATTAGGGTGATGCTCTTCTCCAGATCGCTGAATACCGGGCGTGATTCCGGCGAGTGAGGGGTGAGGACGACTGACCCGATTCGGATCGGATTGGTCGGAGTCAAAGTCGCGGGGTTCCAACGTGAGTTGGTTGTCGATGAAGCCGAAGATGTCGGAGATCCAACGCCCGCCGTTCCCACAGACGGCGCCAATTGTCGAATCTGCATCTCAACAAGTCCCTCGGGTGAACCCATAGGGTTTCGATTAAGATAACCTGTGGGCGCTGGTGACAATCGCCGGCTAGACAGGGGGCACGATTTACCCAGGTTCGGGCCCCTCGTAGAGGTAAAACCCTTAATCCTTGCTCTATCGATTTGTATTCATGAGTAGATCGGTTACAATGGGGGCTTGCTCAAGTCGAGAGTATGATCTCGATCTCAAGGCTTGGTGGTGCGGTACTGATTGTCCTCTCCCGGTGGTTCTCCTGGCCTTATATAGGTGGCCAGGTCTCAAACCACACCTGGGGAGGACTAGAACTCTAACCCTAAGTCGTTTACAAGTTTCCTAACTTCACCCGCAAGGCTTTGCGGGTGGGCTTCAACTGGGCTTTCTAGAATAGTATAAGGCATCTCCTCTTGGGCTCCAGTCCTGGGCATAGGACCGGGTATCCTTACCCGAGGAAAGGACTATCTACATATTGAAAGGCTTGCTCCTAACTGTAGGATTTAGGATGAACTGAGCTGTAAAAAAATAATCAATTTTGAACTATACATTTATTGATCTTCAATTATAGAATAATACGTTGCAAGTTTTAAAATTTTCATGAACTCAAAAGCATCTTTTGAAACAGATGTTTCTTGACCTAATGATACTATGGGGTATATATTATATATATGCGCTAAGAAATACTCCTAAACCGAATTGAAAATTGAGTTTGCCTCAGGATGACTCGTATAATTCACCTATCTTGGTTTGCCCATGGGCACTACTAGACCAACTATTAAGGATTTTTCACCTTTAATTGATCGAGTTGAGAGAAGGCTTTCTGCCACTTCCTCTTTCCTTTCCTATGGTGATAGGCTGGTGTTGGTAAATTCTGTTTTATCTTCACTACCAACATATTACATGCTCTCTTTGGTTATTCCTGCTGGTGTTATTGAGGTCATTGACAGAGCAAGAAGGCGCTGCCTGTGGAGCAAGAGAGGGAAAGACAAAGCTAATTCTCTTGCAGCTTGGTCTATGGTGTGTAAACCTAAAAAGAAGGGAGGACTGGGGGTCATAGATTTGAAAATTCAAAACTCTGCTCTTCTTCTTAAACACCTAGATAAATTCTATAATCAGGAGGACTTGCCTTGGGTCCAGCTCATTACTGATGCTTACTATCATCAGGTTGTTCCTCATGCTGTGGTAGAATCAGGGTCTTTTTGGTGGAGAAATATTTTGGCTTTATCTGAGCAGTTCAGAAATTTCACTACATGCTGTGTAGGAAATGGCTTCACTACACTATTTTGGGAGGATAATTGGCAGCCGCAATTACTTAAGATAACCTTCCCAAGGTTATATTCTTTTGCGAAAGATAAGCTTCAATCTGTCAATGAGTTCTTGCTATGCACAGATTGCATTCAAAAAATTTCTTTGCCTTTGACTATCCAAGCAAATGAGGAGTTCATGTTGTTGAAACGTATGATTGTTAATTTTGCACTCCAATCAAGTATTAAAGATCAATGGAAGAGTCCTCACCCAACTGGCAGACTACATCCAAGTTCTTTTTATAAAAACCATTTTAAGGATGCTCCTGATGATGCACTTTCCTATGGAATATGGAGGAGTAAATGTCAGTCTATGCACAGATTTTTTGCATGGCTGTGACTACATGATAGAATCAACACCAAGGATATGCTGATTAGGAGGCACTGGACTGTTACTGATTCTTCTGATTGTTTCCTTTGTTCTGCTCATGTCTATGAAGACCGGAGGCATTTGTTCTTCAATTGCACATTTAGTACAAGGATTTGGAACTATCTACAAATCCCTTGGTACCCAGGTTCTTCATTATTTACTATCATGTCTGCCAAAAAGCATTTTTCTGGTCCCTGCTTTGTGGAGATAGTGATCCTAGCCTGCTGGTGCATCTGGAAGCAGAGGAATGGTCGGATTTTTAAGACTATCAAACCAAGTTTTAGAGGTTGGAAGGCCCTGTTTATACAGGAAGTCACCCTGCTTAAGTACAGGGTGAAGACAGATCTCTCTGTTTTTTTGACATCATGGATTGATTCACTCCCCTAATTCCTTGTATATAGTGTAATTTTGTAAATAACCTTTTATTTCTTTAATAAATGGGGGGCTGTGGGGGATTCCCCCAGAGTAATGGTGTCAAAAAAAAAAATGACTCGTATAATTCCGTTGCTTCTCCCGTGGAACCAATAGAGAACCATGATAAAAAAAAAATGGGCTGAAGCTGCACATACTGGTATCATAGAACTTGTCAAGAATTATTCTACTGACATCAAGCACTATCTATCAATTAAACAAATCCATGGAGTCTCATCGGTTGAAGTGATCATCAGATGACAGAAAAAAGCGTGGAAGATAAAGATCCATTCTGTGAAATAAAGAGATCGATGTACCTACAGGCTGCAGGGCGTCATCATTGACCATATATGGATCAGGTACACATGTTCTGTACCTTGGATGGTGCTGCAACGGGGTAAATAATGGCAGCAACACCAACCGTCGGGTGGCTTCTTCCCGGAGCCCACTTGATTCCAGTCCTCTCCTCCTACGGGTAAATTCTCCTCCTAGTCGAACATCCAAGCACCAGATGGAAGGATCCTAGCCGACTGCAGATGCGGAAACGAAGGCTGCCGCAGGCGACTGAAGTTCTCGTTCCAGAGATCCTCGGCGGCGAACCGGATGAAGCGGTCGGCGAGGGCACAGATGTGGGCACGCGAGGAGGTGGGCCCCTGCCCCATGGTCGGCGGCAGCATGGGTGGTGGACCGGTGGCGCTGGAAGGTGAGGAGCGGAGGTAGGCGAGGGCACGCGCGGGGCAATAGCTTTTCCTTTTTCACTTATCGCTCTCGCTTACTCTATGTGGACCGTGGGCCTAGGATTAGAATAGGAAACCAATATCAGCAGTAAAAAGAGGTAGCGCATGTAACAAAAAGCACACCGACCAGACCAATCGGATGGCCCAAATCGTTCAAAATCGAAAATCCTATGGCTATAAATAGCTCGCGCAGGAAGGTGCCTGAGCAGGCGGGTCTTTTACCAAACGTACAGTTTAGATTAATTAATCTGCACTTTTTACTAACTACCGGAAGTAAGGTACGATTCATCTCAAGAGGCCATCGTTCTCTGGAGGAACATTGGTCACCATCGTCCCGCATCTATCAATGCCGAATATGGAAACAAAGACCTTTTGTGGCAAAATTGTCCAAACTAAGTATGGTGCACTACAATCGAGGACACAGCTATGGAGGTAATGGTGTTCTTGGATAAACGCCATCATGTCGAAATTGAAGACCTCAATCCCAACGAAATGTTCTGAGCGGGGAAAGCCAATTAACGGGAGACGTACCTGGAACTTTATAAAGCGCCCTAGAGGCGCCAAATAACAATCCCAACACGCTATTTTTTTGGTATGAAGACCTGACAGATACTGTACATGTTACATGTAGTGTACTAATTAATACTAACGGTGTACTTAACTGCAAGATATCATAAAATGTTAATACTACCCATCTCGTCAAAACTCCTAGATATTTTCACATGAGAGAAGAGGTAAACAAACTTAAGAAAGCATAATGTAAGCCAACAAATGGTCCAGATGGACAATGCAAGCCTTTTACTGAAGTGTTATTTTTCTTCATCAACCAAATTTATTCAGGTATGGTGCAAAAGATATATGTATCATGGCCGTACAATTATTTAGAGTTTAAACCTCACACTAAACATAAGCTTTGTATGAGAAACTTCAACACAAATTCAGCTCGCAGAGAAGAAAAAAAAGTTATAGACTCGGAATAAAAACACGATCAGCCAATCATACACCATATATATTCCCCACTATGGTGGAACCGAACAAAGAAGCGCACTTCCTAATGGTTCGGGGGGCAAGACAACCATTCCTGGCTCAACTCTGGTGCCAATGTGGTAACCGAGAGGATGGTCCGGTGCAAAGGTGGCAACCGAGAAGGCGAGCCAAGGAACAACCCAGCCTGCCACATGTTGTTTCTTGTTATTTGTCTTCTGGAAAAAGAAATGCACAACTCAAGCTAGCATGATATTACTGTCTGCAAGGCTTCTTATAGCTAGTTAGCCACAATAAACCGAAAAATATTAGAATCAGCAGCCAATAATACTTAATATTTTGAGGTCACTAATGTCTACTACATACTTCTATTCTTATAGACCTAGTTGGAGCTGTAAGCGCAAAGGATTGTAGGATAACAATAATTTCCCTTAAGTGGATGACCCTAGGTTTATCGAACAAAGAAGGTGCAGGTTGAACGTATCCATCTTCAACGAAACTCCAATTAAGATAGAAGAAGTCTCTTGTGTCCCCAACACACCTAAAATTATTTTTAGTTCTATAGGTGCACTAATTCGGCAAAGAGAGGGTAAAAGAGGTGTAATATGGAGGGTAAAAAGTGGTTTGCATAATCTTAAATGATAATGTTAGCAAGGTAATATGTAACAAAAGTGAGTAAAAAAACAACAATAAAAGTAAAACATGGACCGGGTTCGTGGATTCACTAGAGCCATCTCGCTGGTATTAAGTTTCAAAGCGATGGATAGTTCCTGTAATCACATGGTGCACAATGTAAGCAACATTTATGATCAGATGAGACATAGACACTGAAGTTTTAAACTTAGTCGCAACATCACATCCTCGACCTTAGGAGTTTCTGTAACTCGTGCCCATGTATAGAGGAGGCATGAACACACTATCGAACATAAATCTCTCTCTTGGAGATATCAACAATTAATGGCATAAAATGACTATAAGTTTAAATAAGTCGGAGAGGCCACAACACACGTGTTCTCACGTATTAGTGATTACACGTCTATATGATTGGAACGTCATCGAGCATCCACAAATAATAAACATTCATTAAGCCAAAACCCAACAATAGAATTAACACACATAAAAGGTCATCCTTTATTCCATACATCTCAAGAACAAAATCGGGGTTTCAGCTTTCTGTCACTCCGACAACCCTATCAATAGCTCTATCAACATAAAACATACCCTAAAATATGATTCCATTAACCATCGGATCAGAGAGCATGTAAGACTACAAATCATGCAGCAATGAAGCAAAATAACTCATGAATAATCTGATCATAATAGAAAAAAATCATTGGATCAATGAAAAACAACAAAAAATATGAGAGATCTTTATAAAATTTATCTTGAGTTAGGACATAAATTTTTGAAAACTGATGGAACTTTATTTGCATAACAATCATGATAATAACAATGTTATCTATACTTCTCATGAAGCAAAATACCATTAGAAGTCATTTATGATTTTTCTTAATTACACATGCACACTATCTACGTCACTTTTAAATCAAGACCATACACTTTGGATCGTCAGCCGTCCTTTCGCCCAACCATCCATGCAGCCGACCGTGACATGCACATGTACAAAATTTTCTTCCCCATCCCGCGTGAAAAAAACACTCCCATACAGCCTCCCATTAGAAGATAGTCATACAGAAACCACAAGCAGTTGTACACAGATCAAATTTCTCTAAATTATTTTTCTTTCTTCTGCATTGCCGTTCCCCAAATTCCATGGCAGCCATGGTCGATATTTCCTCATGCCTCGTGCCATCCTAACCCGTAGACCTCTCCTAGTCAATGACTTTGACCTCCGCCTTCGTTCGCCGCACTCCTTCCATTCCCCTCGACCTCACCCATGGGCCATGGAAAGCCTGAGCCTAGCTCTCCGCCGAGCTCAGCTCGACCCCTCTGCCAGCATCGGCGCTCCTCACCCTCGACCTATTGCAGCCTCAGCTAACCCTTATGCCGACTTCAGATTAACCTCACCGCCAACATCAGCGCGCCTCCCCTGCCCCTTCACTTCACCAACGGTGTTGCATCGTCAGTTTCGCCTCTTACGCTCGACGACAGCTCATCTTCCGCCTTCAGCCTCGACCTTACCGTCTCTTAAATTTTCTAAGAATTTGACATAGGCAATATTTTCTTTCGGTTAACCCATACAATAATCTTTGGTGGCATGTGTGACAGGATAAGGTTCCATGTTTTCATATTTTAGTATCTTCCTCCGTCCCTAAATGCTTTATTTTTATGGTACAGTCTGTTGCAGCATGGTGGGAGTCAACACAGCCTGTAAGTTCATGTTTCCTTTCCCTATGAAAATTGTACTACTTCACAGTTATTTTAGTTAAACTGCCAATTGACAATTTGTCCAGAAATAGAATCTTAGTCATTATACTGTATAGGCTTTGCTTTCTTCATAGAGATTTTCTCTAATTGGGTGTACATTTCCTTCGACCAGTCGGTCCATTATCCAATGTTCAAGTTATTTTCGTTCATATTGTTGAGCTACCCCATCATTGAAGTTGTTAGTTGTTGTCGTCGAAAATCAGGTACATCTCGAAAACATGGATTGGTTATTGAATTTTCATCTGATCCCCTCTATTCAGTAATACCAAATTGTTTTGTGTCATTTCAGTAAATGGCAAGGATCAAGGTCTCCTATAAGGAATGATTAATTTGACCATGGCTAGCTAATTCTGATTTCTAAACCTTTTATTTAGAATGAGAATGATATAATTATTCGAGAAAGAAAATTCTATAGGAAAGGCAGAAAGTGCAGTTATATCCTACACCACGCTCCAGTTCAAACTTTAAGAGCAAATAAGTCGATGAAGGATTTAGTTGTTATACCATTTTAGGGGCTGCCCATGTCTTTCTCTTGGTGGTTGAATGCACAAAAGGATCTTATTTGTGATTTCAATTTGTTTCCTATGAAAGAGTAGGAGTCGGAAAGTAATCTCCAACTATTGTTTATCATGGTTAACTCTGAAATATTCAACACTTAAGTACATGTGAATATATTTAAATACCTCATTTTAGCCGGTCTAATCCAATAGAGGATAGGCGTGCTTCAATATGTTATGTTAGTGCCAAGTATTTGTACCTAAATTTATTTGTAACCATTTGAACGGAAGTATCAATTTGCGATCATATAATTAACTGGTGTCATCTTTATTTCATTATGCTTCAAGAATACACAATTTTTTTTCAAGTTATTTATTATAGAGGGAATTTTTAACTGCCAACGCAATGCATGCAAAGATGCCCACTACAACGCGCGGGGTATCCTTCTAGTTAGTTTGAATTTTTTGAACAACATTATTGCTAATGGTATGGAAAAAATTATGCTTGGTGGAAGTCGGTTCTGATAAAAATGGTCTTTTTAGTCCCCCGCAAGCTTGGAGAAGAAAATGAACTTTGATGATACTATGTCTCCCATATATGTTGATTACAATGATGAATATGATATTTTTAATCCACCTACTATTAGGGACAAAATTTATTGTGATTATTATATGACTCCTATATATGATTCAATGAGAAATATTTTTTCTTTTGTGGATAAAAATAATACTTTTATGTATGTGGATCATAATAACAATGTTTTATGTGATAGTTATATTATGGATTTTATTCATAATTCTACTAAAATTTATTATGAGAGAGGGAAACATGGTTATAAATATCCCAACAAAATTAAGTTTCCTCTCTTTATGTTGTAATTTCTCAAGTTGTAATTTGTATGCCTTCCTATGCTAGTTGATTTGTGCTTTAGTGAGATGTTTCCTTACAATATATTTGCATATTAAATGGGTTAGACTTAAATGTGATTTATATTTGCTTCTTGTTTTATGCCAAGAATTTCCACTATTTGAAGGAAAGTGCAAGGTTTGGTTTTTATGTCTAGAATTTGGTACCATGCCATTAAATTCGTACCATACTACCAACATGTGATAAAATTCTGAAATAAGTTTCTAGCATGGCTCAGTTCGTTGTCTTTCTTTCATCGCTATTGACTTTTCTGATTTGAGCAGTGGAAGTTCCTAAAAAAAAATTGATCTTTACAGATGGTTCTGGTTTTGACATATTTATGTCTTTCTTTTCATTTGTATCTTTACGAGCTTTGTTTGTGGTTATTTTTTATCGAGAATCTATTTGGAATGTTTGAATTTTTTCCTTATAGAGCCCAAGTAGATTTATTTATTTGAGTACTAACCCCTCTAATGAGGTAAGTCTTTAACTGTCACGAGAGATGATGATATGAGAAGATCAAGGAGGGACAAAAACTCAAGATTGGGGATGCCCAATGGTAACGCAAGAAATATTAAAGAATTATCAAGCGTCAAATCTTGGGGATTCCCAAAGAATCTACTTATTTATAAACAATTATCAGGTCATCTCCGTTGATACCGCATTTTCTTGCTTCACATATTATGTGTTATTCTTGGACCGTAATTTGTTTTTTATTTCAGTTTTTTCTGGTAATTGCAATGATTGTTCCTAGTATTATCATTTGGGAGAGAGACACGCTTCTCTTTTTTTCCCTTAGAATGATCTAGTGTTTCACTCTCATATTCTTTGAGTATTCAGTTTTGGTTACTCCTGTTTTTAGCTCTTGTTTTTTGTTTATTCTTATTTAGAGATGTTAGTTTTGGTTTATTTTGTTTTGAAGTGTCGTGGGATTTTCACGGCAAGTGTCCTCGTCTGAGAATTAGATTGTGAGGCCATTTCTACTAGCGAAGCTTCGAAAGGGTTGAGGCGAAGCGAGAGACGGGAGTTTACCCAGATTCGGCCCCTCTATTGAGGGTAAAACCTACTCCTGCTTTCTTACTATGGGAAACAATGTATCGATTACAAAGGCCGATTCCGGCTCTTGATATGTCGAGTTACCTTGCTATCATCTTATAATTTGTCTGTCTACGTCACAGGACCTCGCTTTATATAGTGGGCGAGTGCCTCGGGTTACAAGGGGATCCGGGTCGATCCCGTGATCGGAGTCCTAGACTAATCCGGTTCCCAGACATTCGATACGGTTTATTCCAAACACGGACGTTCCATCCGGCCTGTGGGCCGCTCCTTAGGTCTTGGGCCTCCGGGTCTTCACACCCAGAACACTGGCCGGTTCTTCCTCATTTCCGGGTTACACTTGGGGTAACCCCGATCTTGTTCTTACGGTCTTCTTTGTGCCATCGCAACAACCTAGCATGCTCTTTGTTTCTAAACAGACGTTTCAACCATGGTATTATAGGAGCATACCACATCACCTTTGCAGGAACCCTCTTACGGGGGGGGGGGGGGGGGCTCGCCATCAACATCATCAGGGTCATCTGGTCTGATCTTATACCGCAGTGCAGTGCATACCGGACATTCATCCAAATTCTCGTACTTCTCACCGCGGTAGAGGATGCAGTCATTAATGCATGCATGTATCTTCTGCACATCTAATGCTAGAGGGCAGAGAGCTTTCTTAGCTTCGTACGTACTCTCAGGCAATTCATTATCCTTTGGAAGCTTCGGCTTCATTAGTTGAAGTAAACTCTCAAATGCCTTGTCAGTCACACCGTTTTGTGCCTTCCATTTCAGCAACTCCAGTGTGGTACCGAGCTTTGTGCTGCCATCTTCGCAATGGCCAAGATCATCATCGGGCTCTTCTAATGCCCGTTCTTGATCACCTCCTTCTTCTGCATTGTCTTCCATTGCAGTATCACCGTATTCAGGGAACAAAGGATCTTCTTCTTCTTCTTCATTGTCTTCCATCACAACCCCCTTTTCTCCACGATTGGTCCAGCAATTATAGCTGGGCATGAAACCTCTCCGAAATAGGTGGCCGTGAAGGACTCTCGAGGAAGAATGCTCTCTGACGTTCCGACAATCAACACATGGGCAACACATAAAGCCATTATCTTTGTTCGCCTGAGCTACATCGAGAAATGCATTTAGGCCTGCCATGTACTCGAAAGTGCATCGGTCACCGTACATCCATCGTGCCGTGCATCCATCTGCATCGTATAATTAAGTTTATCAAAAAACATTACAATAACATATTCAATTACAGATGCCCCAGGTCAAAGAAATATAACTTTCTTATGTATCAATTACATATGAAAAAGATAAGTTTGCTAACCTCGGCCGAAGATACCATTTTCTGTGAGCTAATGGGTGGCTCGGGTATTTTTTCAAACACCTCGTGTGCATAGTAAAATAACACACACTAACACACACCTCTCTCACTCCTCCAAGCAAAAAAATGAGGGAAGGGGGGCTGGGAGGCGGTATATATAGGGGAAGGGGGACATTCGTCCCGGGGTTTGTGGAATGAACCGGGACCAATGCCCTTGCGCGTGTCACGTGGCGTGTGGCGAGGCATTGGTCCCGGTTCATGCCACAAACCGGGACAAAAGCCGCCTAACGAACCGGGACCAATGCCCTCAGGCGATTTCTGCTGCCCCGGGCGCACAAACCGGGACCAATGCCTAGCATTTCTCCCGGATTTTAATGCAACCCAGATTAATGACTTTTCTAGCCCTATACCAAAGGTGTTGTTTCCACTAGTGTTGTCTTCCAAGTTCTCATTGTGCGTTCCGAGGCAAACAGAAAACGAGCCCAAAGAAGTACAAGCAATAGTAAAAAAGGGGAAGAGAGGTTCAAACAATCTCATGAAGTTCATGATCGTCCAAGGCCCCTACAAGAAATCCTTACAAGAAGTCAAATATCAAGCATTCCAAAGCATCAAGTCCGAAGGTCCCGAGCATCAAGGGAACTATTGGAAAGAAAACGAGAGGTAGTCGTTCACCACCCTTCAATAAGGCATGGAAATTCTCAAGCTGTTTTCCCAAAACCACTTGTCCTCATCCACCACACCCAAGTCGCTGGTTTCGTGGGGCATCACGCAAGGGGTATGATTGAGCTGTGAGGTGTCTCAATGCCATGATGGGCTACAACATGACTTTCTACTGCCTCTCGGAAGCATCTCTGAAGACGGCGTCTCCACACACGTACACGAAAGGAAAAGTTGTGATTGTCATGGTTTTTCGACGATTCCCGATGACAAGTCTTTCGGTGGCCTTTTCAGATATCACACATATAGCTGGGGTATAACGGGAAAGCCAACATTTTAAAAAACACAACCACCAAAATTTTGTTTTCTTCATTTTTGATTTCTTGCTCTTGGTTCCTTTTTCCTCAACCTCGAGGAGGTGCCTACACCAACCAAACCGGCAACACCAGGGGCGTCATGTACTTGATCGTCTACAACGCCCGGACGTCGTGTCTACGTCATCGACGATTCCACGTGGCATCATCACCTCTCCTATGCCATACACCTTGTGGTGGAGTCTCTATATGACGGAGTTTACGCCGATGGTTTTCTCCCGGCGTCTCACCTACACCAACACGTCAAGATACAGGAGCAGTGCAGCACGCCAGTGCGGCGAGCGCGAATCTGTAAAAACCTTCAATCCAGTTGGCTGACAAGGGAATGGACGGTTCCGACTTGATTGATAAAGTTATTTTCAGAGTATGGCAAGTTCTTTCGCCATGAGATGAAGAAGAGACAGGATTAGCCAGTTGACTGGCACCATGCATGGTCCCAATACTGGCTATCCTGGCTGTGGACATACGTGCCCGCGCTATTCAAGCCCAAAGATCAGCAGCATCGACCAGACTCTAACACTGGGGCTAAGATAGAAAAATACTGTATGTTTCAAGGCTGCACCAACTTCAGCCGCCCAGAATTTCGCCAAGTCAAAGTCCTCTTTGCTCCGCACAAGACCTCCCCACGGCGAATCGCGTGTGTTTGACGCAAATTGGTACAGATTTTTGGGCTAGCTACCAACGTGGTGCAAGGTTCAAAAGTTCAGCTAGCTTGCTCCCTATGGATCACTTTACGTGCATGCAGCTAGCTAGCTAGCTAGTTCGATCAATTCAGGTGCTTGCACCTCTGTCGACAGAGGTGTGCGTCAAGTGTTCAGAGTGGGAAGAGATTGGTTGCTATTCTTCAGATTTATGCTGATTGTTCTGGGCAGTCAATAAATAAGGAGAAGAGTTCTATTTTCTTTAACCCAAATACATCACCAACAGTGAAGAACCAAGTGAAAAATACGTTGGGGATTTATTTGGAGGCTTTTTCAGAGCGGTATTTGGGACTTCCAACTGCAATTGGAAGGATTTCGAGTAATACTTTTGCTCATATTGATGACAGAGTTTGATCAAAAATGAATGGATGGTCAGAAAAGAACCTGGCCTGTTCAGGTAAATAGGGATGGAGACTTATTACTCATCCAGATTCTTTGTGTGCGAGGGTGCTAAAAGGGAAATATTACCACACTTCCAACTTTCTTGAAGCATCTACGCCAAGGAAAGCATCGAGTACATGGCGAGCTATCCTTGCTGGCCGTGTTACTTTGGACACAGGTCTGATCAAGAGAGTGGTATCGGGATCTTCTATTGCTACCTGGTCAGATAAGTGGATACCTGGGACGAGTACACTACGGCCCATGGGAAGGAAGGGTGACGGAGAAGAACCTCTCGAGAGGGTTTCTGATCTCATTGATACATATACTGGATCGTGGAAGATAGAAGTTGTCAAGGAAAATTTCTTTGCGCCAGATGCAGAAGCAATATTAAATATTACATTTGATGGAGGGATGATAACCCGGTAGGCCAACGCCAAGGTGTAACTCGGCCCGAAGGGCGCTGTACGAGACCCGGCTAGAGGATAAAGGAGCTTCTAGAAGGCCCAAGATCGTAGGCCTGGTGACCCGGATTGTGGGTTCCAGTAAGGAAGTTTAGGGTTTTGTAAGCAGTGTCCGGGTAGGACTCAGAGTGCGCCTTGGAGAGCAAGCCAGGGGATTCGGATGCTTTATAAGCCGGCCCCCAGGTTTGGTTAAGCGAGATCCAAGAGTTCGAGCAATATCGCTAGGTATCGAGTGTCCAGTGTAACACGAGAGTTGAGCTAATATATCGAGATCGGAGACTCGGCGACTTGATTGCCGGCTACCAGATCGCATATCATCATGTTTTCCCTTGAGCTAAACCCTCTCCCAAACACCAGAGTCGTCTTGCCCCAAGATAAGTTACACCCGGTAACGTCTGCCGTGATTATCCCACGACAGTTGGCGCCCACCGTGGAGCCTGCGTCCAAAGGTGTTTACATCACGGGAGAAACTCGGAAGAACATGGAGAATCTTGTCATCGGCGAGATCTACACCGACCATGAAGGAGAGAAGATGGTGGACGATTCCGGCTGGGGGACAGAGTCGGATCACCTCGAATCCGAATCTATCGTGACAATCGGCCAGATCAACGTCCTCATCGGCATGGTACGTACGTCCGGTTCAAGGGGACAATATCATGTGCATACTACAGGAACTTCTAACAAGGACAAAAAGATACTGAAGCAAGCGGTAAACTCGGTTTCCTCGGCTGTCCCGAGATACCTGATATGGTCAGAGCAGGATGTAACATGGAGCAGAAGAGATCACCCGGAAAAGGTAGAACACCCGGGAGTCTTAGCATTGGTGGTTGCACCACAGGTCAATGGTTATGAGCTAAAAAAGGTCCTAATGGACGGTGGAAGTAGCATCAATATCTTGTATTGGGAAACCTTTCTACGCATGGGTCTCAAGGAGTCTCAGCTACAGAAAAGTTCAACAATTTTTCACGGGATAGTGCCGGGTCACTCAGCGTGCCCCGAGGGAAAAATCGCATTGGAGGTAGCTTTTGGAGAATCAAAGGTCAATTATCGAGTTGAGTGGCTTACTTTCGAGGTGGTCAAGTTGCGCAGTCCTTATCACGCGCTATTCGGAAGGCCGGCTTATGCTAAATTCATGGCTAGGCCGTGTTATGTGTATCTACAGCTAAAAATCCCGGGTGCTAAGCAGACCAGCACCATACATGGAAGCCGGGATATAGCGGCTGAGTGCGATGAAGGAGATGCAGCAATGGCTGAGCAAGCTTGCAGAAAAGAGGAACTCAAGTATTACCGATCTCAAGTAGACCCGGATGACAGAACAACATTGAAAAGGCCGAATACTGAAGATGAGAGAGCAAAATTCAAGGCAGCACAGGACACCAAAATGATAGCTTTTGTTGAAGGTGATCCCTCTAAGCAGTTTGCTATAGGGTCTAACTTGGACAGCGAGCAGGAGAAGGCACTTGTGGAGTTTATTCGTTCAAATGCGTATGTGTTCGCCTGGACGCCTAGCGACATGCCGGGTATCCCTACAGAATTGGCAGAGCACAGTTTGCACGTAGATCCCAAGTCCAGGCCTGTGAAGCAGGGCTTGAGGAAGATGAATGAGGAAAGAAGGAAAGCAATAGGAGAAAAAATTGCTCGGCTGCTAACGGACGGCTTTATCATGGAAGTATTTCACCCGGACTGGTTAGCGAATCCGGTTCTCGTAATGAAAAAGACCAATGAGTAGAGGATGTGCATTGATTACACGAGTCTCAACAAGCATTGCCCAAAGGATCCGTTCGCACTACCAAGGATAGATCAGATCATAGACGCAGTGGCTGGAAGTGACCTATTATGCTTTCTGGACGCATATTCCGGGTATCATCAGATCAAGCTCAAGAAGGAGGATTGGGAGAAAACGTCATTCATAACCCCTTTTGGGGCCTTTTGTTACAAAACCATGACATTTGGATTGAAGAACGCTGGCGCAACTTATCAACGGTGTATTCAGAAGTGCTTCGAGGACCAAATTGGATGCAACGTCCACGCTTATGTGGATGATGTGGTTATCAAAACCAGAAAGGCGGAAACATTCATTAATGATCTAAGGGAGACATTCAAAAACCTGAGGAGGTATCATATGAAACTAAACCCGACAAAGTGTGTATTTGGAGTTCCAACTGGGAAATTACTCGGCTTCATCGTTTCAGAGAGAGGAATTGAGGCAAACCTGGATAAAATCAAAGCTATCCAGAGTCTGAAAAAGCCGGAAAATTTGAAGCATGTTCAAAAGCTCACAGGCTGCGTAGCAGCCTTGAGCCGGTTTATATCCAGACTCGGAGAAAAAGCAATACCCTTGTACCGGCTCTTGAAGAAGTCCGATAAATTCGTGTGGGATCAAGAGGCGGATGAGGCATTCGAGGCACTAAAAAAGCAGTTATCTGAAGCACCAGTCCTAGCGGCCCGGGGTCCTAAAGAGCCTATGTTGCTATACGTAGCAGCTGGCCCCCGAGCCGTTAGTGCAGTAGTTGTTGTGGAACGTAAAGAGGATGGGAAAGGATACCCGGTCCAGAGACCGGTTTATTACGTCAGCGAGGTATTATCAGAGGCAAAGCAACGCTATCCACATTGGCAAAAGCTGGTTTTCGGGGTCTTTATGGCCAGCCGGAAACTGAAGCCGTATTTCCAGGAACACCCCATAACAGTGGTTAGTTCGATACCGATGTCGGATATCATCAGAAACTCGGATGCAACAGGAAGAATAGCCAAATGGGAAATAGAGATGGGGGATTATCACATCAACTACGAGCCCAGGTCAGCAATCAAATCTAAGGCTCTGGTCAATTTCGTTAACGATTGGACGCACACAGGCATGCCCACCATGGCTCCAGACTCCAAGTCTTGGATCATGCACTTCGATGGATCCAAGCAGTACGAGGGGTCAGGAGCTGGAGTGGTGCTAACTTCACCCAAAGGAGACAAGTTGAGTTACGTGCTACAGATTCACTTTGATTGTTCCAACAACGTGGCCGAGTATGAGGCCCTATTGCATGGCTTAAAGGTAGCCAAGGAGATGAACATTAAGAGGATATGATGCTTTGGAGATTCGGACCTTGTGGTACAGCAGGTCTCAGGAACTTGGGATAGAAAAGATGCAACCATGGCAGCATACCGCAGAGAGGTTGATAGGGTTGCCGGGTGTTTTTCCGGGTATGAAGTGGAACACATAGACAGAAGAAAAAACGAGGCAGCAGACGCACTTGCCAGACTCGGCTCGCGCAGAGAGCCGGTTCCACCTAATGTTTTCCTGGATGAATTATGGCGACCATCAGTTAAAACTGAGTCTGAGGAAGAACTGGCAAATCAAGACCCGAATTTGGAGCTCGTGGCCACTGTGCGCGTTGTTCCCGAGTGGACAGAACCGTTCTTGGCCTACCTATCACGGGGTGAGTTACCACAGCAGGAGGTGTTAGCAAGGCAAATTTTGAGGCGAGCAAAGGGATATTCTATCATCAATGGGGAGTTATACAAAAGAAGTGCAGCAGGAGTCTTTTTGCGCTGTGTAGCACCAGAAGAAGGCCGACAGATTCTCAAGGAAATCCATGAAGGTGATTGTGGGCATCATGCATCCACAAGATCCCTTGTGGCCAAAGCTTACCGACATGGTTTCTTCTGGCTCACGGCCCTAGCAGACGCGGAGCGCTTGGTAGCAAGGTGTGACGGATGTCAAAGGTATGCTCGCCAAACCCATGTGCCGGCTATGGAATTACGGACTATTCCGTTAACTTGGCCGTTCGCTGTTTGGGGTATGGACATGGTTGGCCCCTTTCACATGTCACCTTGCAAAAAGACACATCTATTGGTGGCTATTGATAAGTTTACCAAGTGGGTTGAGGTTATGCCGGTTACCAATTGTGAAGCAGTTACAGCAGTCAAGTTCCTGAAAAGAATTATCTATCGGTTCGGGTATCCCCACAGCATAATTACCGACAATGGAACCAACATGTCCCTTGGTGAGCTGGAGAAGTTTTGTGGCAACAATGGAATCCGGCTAGACATAGCTTCAGTGGCCCATCCACAGGCTAACGGACAGGTGGAGAGGGCAAATCAAGAGTTACTTCGTGGATTAAAACCACGATTGCGAGTTCCGTGTATCAGAGCTGCTGGTGCATGGGTTGAAGAATTACCTTCTGTAGTTTGGGGTATCAACACTACACCTAACAGATCCACTCAGATGACACCGTTCTTCATGGTTTATGGTGCGGAGGCAGTGTTGCCGAGTGACATTATTCATGACTCGCCTCGAGTATCGGCTTACGTCGAGGTGGAGAACGAAAAGACCCGGGAGGACGCCGTGGATATGTTAGAAGAACACAGGGAACAAGCTTTGGAAAGATCAGCCATATATCAGCAGGATCTGCGGAGATATCATAGCCGGCGCGTGAAAACCCGAGTCTTCCAGGAAGGAGACCTGGTTCTGCGCCTGGTACAGTCAAACGAAGGAAAACACAAGTTATCACCTCCATGGGAAGGACTGTTTATCATAAGCCGGAATTTGCACAATGGATCATATTACTTGATAGATGCAAGGGAAGAGTCGGCTACGGTTAACGACACCGCTCATACCACTTCATCTATGCAAGAGAGAGACAGACCATGGAACGTGGCTCAGCTGCGTCCCTACTATACCTAGTACAGACTATATTCGCAAGTGGAATTGCACGATGTAACAGACAGCAGGTTTCAGACGCACTCTTTTCCTATCCGGGGTACCTAAGAGGACTGGAGGGTTTTTAATGAGGGGGCTTGCTGACCTAATTTTCTCATATCAAATAAAGAGATGGTTAAGAAATACATCTTCTTCACATGTTTTATCAAGTTTTATTCTTATGTTTTTCACTTTTCGTCCAGGTAAGTTTCCTTAGTATGTTGCATATATCTAAGTCTTGGGGGCTGATTGCTTGAATAGCACAATTGCAAACCCAAAGACCCGGCCTTGATGCCAATGAGTTACAAGGGCCGATTACTCGCAAACGAGTACGACTGCAATCTTATAACCGGACAAAGGAGCCAAATTTTCTCGACTTTCTTACCTAAGCTCGATGTGACTCGCACTAAAGTGGCATGATTTGCTCGCTTACGATTACAATCAGCCATGAAGCCCAATGGGACTTGCCTGACCCTGTTTTCGTATAGATGTAACAACATGATATCCACGCGAAAGCCGGCTTACAGTACAAGATAGTCAAAAGGGTCATCTAAACCACAAGTTATGCAGAGTACAGGGCTAATAGCCGGAAACTCAAAGTCTATTAAGCATAACTTCAATACCTATGTGAAACGGATCTAGGTTTGGGCTTAGCAGAAACAACTTGTTCTCTTTGAAAGACCACACATCCCAGACTCGGAATTTCGGGCCTTGGGGACTGGGGATTTTGAATAAGAAACAAGTTGCTTAGTTAGTAAGCTCAAAAAACCCAAACATCCGAGTCTTGGGGACTTGGGGACTTAGAGAAAAGTCCACTTGTCAAAACCCACGATACTCGGAAACCGAGTCTCACAAAAGGAACCATAAAGAAAGTCGGATATCAAGAACGAGCTTAAAAGGCAGACAAGTATCAACTTCATCCAAAGGCCAGAAGAGGCACGAGGTATATCAAGGAATTAAAGTGCATTACAACTTGCGATACTAGTATCAAAGGTGCACAGGTGCCCCATCAAAAAATAATTGTTCAAAAGGCCCGTTGGCCGACTAACGCATATGAAACGGCATCAGATAGCAGGTATCACTCGGCACCCTGGGCTGAGGCATCCATCTTCTCCTTGCCCTTGCCATCACTCTTGGTAGCAGCAGCATCCGGATCAGCAGCAGCTCCGGCCCGTGCAGGAGGAGGGACGATTGGTGTGGAGATAGCAGGCGCAGAATCGGCCTCAGTGTCGCACCCTGATTTCTAGGGGATACTCACCGTACGAACTGGATAGCAGATGCTTGGATTATGGGGCATAACTGCTCCCACGTCCCAGCTTCCTGGTAGGCCTGCGCTTATGCGCGACAACACAAGCCCTGCTATTCCATCGTCGATGTAAACTATCCACTAGAGATCAAAGGCACTTCCGTCGACGTACTTCAAACCATACACACATGGTACGTCAACGGCGTTGAACAACTGATATCACAACAGATCTCTACGACACAAAAGATTGAAATAAGTTGCAAATGGCTCTCATTAGAGCAGAGATAGCAAATACAATCATTCAGAGGGCACCTGCCCCAACAATACATCATTATAATACAGCGGAAGCATTCAACATGTCTGAGTACAGACAAGAACCAAATAGGCCTAAGAGGCCGGGAACAAACAAACGGAGCCCATCCACGAAGTCTCGGATCCTGCCCGGGTCCGCTATCTACTCGTCAGCAGTCTCGTAAAACTCCACGTAGTTGCCACCATGTAGATCCTCGGAAACGTAGGTCTGCGGAAACCACAGCCCCAAAGGGGTCAGTACATAAACGTACTGGCAAGCAAGACTCACAGTTCACCAAAGTGTAACCCGTCAACACCAAGCACAGATGCTTTGGGTCAACGGAAGGAAGGGGAATATAAAAGATGCTGCAACTGGCTGCACTAACCAACTACAGAGATTTCTACCACTTCCGGCTAACAGAAAGGAGATGAGATCGAGGATTGTAACCAACTGAAAGATAACTTCAAACAAACCCATCCTGGATCTCGCCCCTTATCCAAAGAAGCAATCCGAGGATAACTCACACAGTTGTATTAAAGGTGAATCAAGTTATTGTGTCATCAACCTATTACTAGTCAAGTTATTAATCATTGGGTGTAACATGTTTGATCATTATGTTTAAGTTGTCCTGAGTACTTGTTAGCCAGTACTTTCACCAAGTAATCCATAACCGCGGAAAACACGGCTTCTCGAGAAGATTATCCCTGCAGGGTTGCACCAATTTGGCCGTACACGCAAGAATATCCCGCCAGACGGGAATCAAACCCACCAAGCGAGGTACTCTACACAACTCGACTCTTCTTCGCATCAAGCCCAAAGAACCTTGGGCGCACGGCTAATCGAGCCCAGAAGAAAATGGACCCTCATAGCACTCTAAGAACGTGTCCCCCTATATGCCGACTACAAAAGTTCCACCTTGGCCTGGGCTCGCAAAAACATGCATGCGGCAAATGGAAAACACGAACTAAATGAGGCGATTTGGACGAGATGCGAATCGAATCAAATTGAGGGGGGCGCCCATACTCGCTTCCCACATGCGGTTAGTGCGCTCATCATGGATCAGTAGACAAGACCCTTTTCCTATTAGGGTCGACACTAGCAGGCCTCAAAACCACACAGGGCCTCCTGCCGGTGCCTTATCATCAAATTTATTATTAATAGTAACATTAGCATGATTCATTGTTTAACATCGAGCCCCCAGAACATAATGAAGTAGTAACAGAAAGTAACGGGTAACAGACTCGAGCAAAACAACCTAAGCATGCTAGTAAGACACTGGCTCAAACAATGGGTTGTAGGAGGGGAGATGAGGCAATATCAGGTTTAAGGGATTCATGTGATAGGTTCGTAACAGAACAACTACTACTAAGGCTAGCAGAAAAGAACAACGGAAAGTATCGGTAACCAATGTTGAAAGGAACTCACTGGTTCATGTGAGTGATAACTTGCCTGCAAACCCAGTAGCCCGGTACTGAGCTAACTCCTTAGAAGGGGTGTCGTAATTATCGTCGGTCTCAACGTCGTCGTTTATCCGGGAAGAAGCAAACAGACAATGCAGAAAAGGTAGACAATCAATATCATGGCATAGTGCACAATCATGGGATGATGCATGTCAAGTTAATGGTTGCATCAAAATAAACTACTTGACAAGATAACACAGTTTAATTGGACCCATATGCAATTGGATTGCATATGCAAAGCCCATGAATTATGGTTGAATTAATTGTTTTACAACTAATCAAATTGTGTAAGTGAATTAGCATGATGCATGGATGAGGAAAACAGCAAAATAACAACAATAGATGCAAGTGGAAAAGAAGTTTAACAAGGTTTGGAAATCATTTATTAAGTTAGGAAATTTTGGTTACTTAAAGGTGCCACACAAACAATTGTTGTTTTCACCAATTTTAATTGTTCAAAACAGATAACGAAGTTTATATTTGAAAAGGTTATGCTTTTATGGTTTGAAAACATATTTTATATGTCCCAGAAGAAATTGTTTTGATCAAGTTATAAATTTAGCAATATTAAATGAATTAAACAAGGTTTAAATTATTTAACCAATTTTAATTATTCAAAACATGAAACAAATTTTATATTTGGAAAGATGGTTTAATTTTGCATGGAAAACATATTTCATTTGTGGAAATTGGATTTAAAATGAGCAAGTTATTATTTTGGCAATTTTAAATGCATTAAACAAGAAACAATTGTTTTCAGCAATTTAAATTATTCAAAACAGCAAACAAAATTTATATTTGGAAAGTACATGAAAAGTTGATTGGAAAACATATTTAGTTTGTGGAATTTGGAATTTTTTTATGAACAAGTTATGAATTTTGCAAGTTTAAGTGAATTTGACAAGTTTTCAAATTTTGCACCAATTTAAAATATTCAAAACAGTAAACAAATTTTATATTTGGATAGATCATTTAATTTGGTATTGAAAACATATCAAAAATGTTGGATTTGGAGTTAAAATGATTTTATTATGCAATTTACAAAATTGAGGTGCAATCTGCCATTTTTTTAGTGAAACAGGGACTTGGAAAATAATTTGCAGGGGCTAGATTAAAAAATACCAGGGGTCTAGTTGTGATTACTGAGAAGTTCTGTGACCAAACAATTGAGAAATAAAAAGTTGTTAATTGTGCAGGGGGTGGGATTTGATCCATGCACCTCCTGCTGCGCGCGCTAGGGATGCTACCACTGCGGTAGATTTCGGGTTGGTGACAGAAAGGGTGGCTCGGTGGGCTTATGGTGTGGCTGCGGGTTGGTTTTTCCTTAACTGAATCTGCACGTGAACCTGTACGCTGCTGCTCGCTGTAGTTCGACGGAGAGGCAACGACCGGAGTTGGCGAGGGGGGTGAGGGGCCGTGGTGCTGTGGGATTGGAGGGCGGAGAGGCGAGGGGATGGAGGGGAAAAGGAATCGGGGGCCTCACCTTGGGGACAGCAGGGGGGCGGTCGGTGCAGACTTGGGTCGAGGCAGGGAGCAGGCATGAGGACGACGGCGGAAACGGCGGACGGCGCCGGAGCTCCGGGTGCTCCCAGCGGAAACCGAGGGTACCAGGAGGACGAGGGGAGCTTAGCGGTTCCATTCCCCTACTCGGCTGCTCCTCGAGGTGGCCGGTGGGGTCGGAGCTATGGGGAGGCGGTGGTGTTCTGCTCTCGGTGGTTCAGAAATTCAGAGGAGAGGACTAGCAGAGGAGATGGAGGATGGTGGCGATGGGAGGAGGGGCGCTAGGGTTTCTGAGAGCAGAGGGGGGGGAGAGATACTTAAGGAGGGGGAAGGCCTGTACGGCATGGCATCCAGAGGGTGGAGGAGGATCAAGCGGTGGGGAGGGGTTCGTACTGATGACGATAGCCACGAGGAAGAAGACAACAGAGCGAAAGGGTATTGGGCTAGGTTTGGTGGGCTGGGGGAGAAAAGAAAAGGATGGGCCATGCCCCTCTCCCTTGTGGTTTTAATTATTTGTTCTTTTTTTTTTTTGCATAGAATCAAATGGAAGAAAAGGATGGGGTTATGAGTTGCTAAAAATTTTGGGAAAATTCAGGTGCATTTGTTAGTCCAATATCTACCCTTGACAACTTAAGTTCTTTGAAAAATTCAAACTATTTGCTGTTTTGTCAATTGGTTGGAATTTGAATAATTTGCTACTTAATTGATTAATAAAGAAGCAACAAAACTAATAGGGTGAACCCTATTAATTAAAGTGATTAAAATGAGTTTGATTGGTTTGGAGATTTGTTATAAACTCAAGTTGATTGATGTTTTGAAGATTTGATTTGACTTTGAAATGATTTGGAATTAATTGGTTGAATTAATTGTTTGATTAAAACCAACAATTTAATAAGTGATCATTATGGAATAAAATGGAACAATTTGGTTGTTTTCATTTGAGAATTTTATTTAAAAGGTTGTAACAGAACAAGTATGAAAACAAGGCAGTTGAAATTGTTTGATTTTCATTGTGAAAACAAAGAATAACAGATGCAAAACAAAAGAACCAAATGCAACAATATGATGACATGATGCAATACTCTAATAAACAAGAAATCAAACATTCTAAATGGTAGGTTTTCATACTTGGGCTGTTACACTCAGCCTTCTTCTTCTCGGCCTCCTCCCTCAACCGGGCAGCCTCCTCCTTCCATCGGGCCAGCATATCGTACGGCTTGGGACGATATGACTTAATCACCTTGTCATCAGCATCATATGCAGGGAGAATAGAGTTGATATCCAAACCATCAGCAATCACACTGGCCGGGTGGCGAATTTCCTTCTGGATGGCCTTGAAATTCTTCGTTGAGAACTTGGACCCGTCGTGGTTGAATTATGGAAACCCGCCCATAAGCTTGGCTGGCTCGAGCTTAGGAAAATAAGCTTTAGCCAGCGCAAGCCCCCGGGTTACTCCAACCCGGCAGGACGAGCGTTTCCAATGCCAAATCCACTCGGGAATAGTGGAGCAGGCATCCAGCAGCTTCTTCATTTTACCTGGCCCAACACCCGGCAACCGCAGTTCGTCAAGGATCCATTTGGTTCCGGCACAGAGCTGCCGGATAGTATTCTTGATGGTCTTCAACTTGGCAATATCATCTTCATCCGGGATCACCTCATCCGGACCTGCAGAAAGCAAGAAAAGCAACGAGTAAGGAAATCCGACTATCTATCAAAATGAGAATCTGGATTATAATTATCAAAGTTATGAATCGTACCAGTCAATGCACGATATGTGTCGGCAATTTGAACGGAAACGTTCGTTAGCTTATCTTCTGCCGCATGAGCCCTCTTCCTATACTTCCTTGTGATCTTCCCGCTCCGCCTAGCTTCAGCTTTAGCTGCCTCACGCAGAGCCTTCTCCTTCTCAACAAGCTTGGTGGCCTTCGCCAATTCCTTCTCAGATTGGGCCACGAAAGCCTGAGTGGGGGTACAAGGAAAGATCAGTCGGATGCACTACGAAGTTCCAAGCAAATTATCAAGGAATTCACTCGGAACTTGGGGACTAGATAAGGATACTGGCAGTATTATTCGGGTTTACCTCGTGTTTAGCTATTAAAGCTTCTAAGATATTTTCCTCATCTGCCCTCAAGGTGTGCAGGGCATCAAGCATCTGGGAGAACGTCATATCTTCGGGCCGGACACCAGAAGAGCCGGCAGCTTGATTGCCTGGCTGAAGAACTTTCCCCGACTTTGGGGTCGAGACCCGGACCGTCTGGGTGTCCGGGTTTGGGGAACCCATCCTCGTCTCCAGGATCTCAATCTCCTCGTCCACGTCTTCGGACGATTCCGGAGATCCGGCTTCCTGGTGAGCCGGGTCACCCAAGGGGCCTTGTCCCTGGCCATCTTCAGCATCACCGCCAGTCGCAGCGTCTATATTATCAGTCGGCCCCTCCGTCTCCCGGTTATCTGTTTCCATGTCCTCCGACTCACTAATTGTGACTTGGGCGCTAAGGAAAAAAGAGAGAAATAGTTAGCAACAGTGGATGAAAATTATCGAGTATATAAGGATATCATATAGCAAAGACTCAGCCGATGTTTACGGCGAAATCTGGTGGGAGCTTGCTGCTGGAAGCCGATGAAGTTGACAGAGGTACTGATAGCGGAACCCGGAACTGCCCAGCCCGTGGATGGTTGGGGGAGGGGTGACGCTGAGGAGATTTAGAAGGATGAGGTGGAGGAGTACCAGCTTGGTGGATTGGTGAGGTAGAGATGCCCGGGTTGAGGGGATTGTCACCCGGGGAACTTCGGGTCACCCTACGCTTGGCCGGGAGAGGGTCCTTCAAGTGTGATGAGTTGGATAGTCGTTGATTAAGTTTACACATGTTAGCAAAGGAATAAGGTTCAGAGGACATGAAGGAGTAGGGAACCTTAGATACCACTCCTCTGGTCTTCCTCTTGGTCCCGACCGCTACTTCTTGATCAGGTTCATCTGACTCGGTGGCCTCCGGGTCCTCCTCACCCTTGTCCTCTTTGTCCTCTAGCTCTGAAAATTATCAAGGTGTGCAGTCGGAAAAAGCGAGATATGTGAAATCAAGTGATACAAGTGAAGCTGGTCAAAGTCCCGGATTATACCTTCGTCATCATCAGCCGGCTCTTCGTCTTCCTCCGGGTCTCCAGAGGAAGGGGAGGTCTCAATACCCCAGAAATCGCTATCAGCCTGTCATAAGTGTATACAGATGAGGGTTAGTGACAGTATCAAGTGAAAGCATGAAAGTGAAGGTATAAACACAAGATCTTACTGCTGGAGCCGGATTATCCC
Source organism: Alopecurus myosuroides (assembly GCA_028641055.1). Classification (NCBI taxonomy): domain Eukaryota; kingdom Viridiplantae; phylum Streptophyta; class Magnoliopsida; order Poales; family Poaceae; genus Alopecurus; species Alopecurus myosuroides. The sequence continues at coordinate 116,742,421 of CM054061.1, forward strand.
GGGTGAATGGAGCTAACCCGGTGATGTTTTTGATCACCTCCAATTTCTCCGTCAAGAAACTCTTGATGGTTTTGTTGGTATCGCCGGCTGGGTAGTTCTTGGAAGAATATCGAAGCGCGTCCGTGGCGTGCCCCGAGTAATCGCACATTAGCTTGGTGCGGATGGAGTTGGGCTAGATCCGGAAGTCCACCCAGGTCTTGACCAAGTTGAGCCCAAGAAGACCTTGGGCGGAGAGAATAGCTATCTTAGCTAAGAGAGGTCGAATGGCTTCCCTGTCCGGCTCAGGGGCAAATGCATTGAAAGACTCGGAGATATCTAGAAGGCCCTCCGAGTAACCCGGCAGTTTCCTTTGGCCGGGTGGAGAGGTGTCCCGGCAGTAGAAGTAAGAAAGTTGCCAATGTTTGACATGGGAATTGAGAGTAAGAGTTGGCATTGGTGAGTTCTTGCGGCGCTGGATGGAGACCCGCCGCAAGCAAGAAGTGCGCCATCACCGCTTTCGCGGCATGGTTTGCACTGAAAAAGTTCGATAAAGAGAGCCAAACTTGGCGGAGTGCACAAGTATGACTCGGAAAGAACGATAAAATGGGTTATATTCAACATAGAGTTAGGCCCTATGTCGAATACCCGGAGGCCATAATGGCTCAGAACCTCACGGGAGAAAGGGTGACCCGGAGGACGGAACCCCGGGGTCACATGTTCGACGAAGCAGATTACCTCGTCATTAGCAGGCGTGGGCCGGGTCTCATCACCCGGCACCCTCCAGTGTATATCCTTCTGAGGGGGGAGGATCCCTAACTCGGCCAGCTCCTCCAGCTTGGCCTTGGTAACCGTAGATCGCGCCCAGTTGGTGGATATTGATTGGGTGGTCCTTGCCTTGGCTGGCTGCTTCCCCTGCTTCTTGGGAGCCATGGGATCAACCTGCAAAGCATAAGACAAAAAGGTACAAGGAATAAGACTCGGAAATGGTGAGTTATCTGAGCATGTGCAAGCAGTATCAAAAGAAGGCATGAGGACTATGAATTATCCGGGTATCACTAGACGGGGTGAAAATCGCAGGTTATCCAGGTATCGAGTAGCAATGCAGAAATTATGGGGGACTTACGTATTGATGATCATTTGCGGAAGAAGGATGATTGCCCATGTATCTACTGCAAGCAAAAGAACCGGAAGAAGTGGATTTTCCAGGTGTCAATGGCAAGTGCGGAAAATTTGGGCGGCCCGAGCCTAGATTGGAAATTTCATCTTCAAATTCAGGGTGAAATTGATGACTATAGGCAATAGGGGAATGAAGTGAAGTCTATATTCAAGTCATTGGATGAACTAGAATGAATCTAAGCGACCTAATCCGGCGCGGGGCATGAAATAGCCCGCGGTTGACCTAGATCCAATCTGGAACGAATCAAGAAATTGCGAGGATAATTCGACGGGAGCAAGAGGCTTACCGGAGGAGATTGGAGTGAAGCGCGACGACGGCGGATGGCGCAATCTGAATGTCCCTTCGCAACTCCCGGCGGGCAAAATGAGGGCGCGGCGGCGGAGCTTGGCGGCGACGCGGAGCGGTTCGAGGATGAACGTAGCCGGCGGTGGCTTTGCTCCGGCGGTGAGCTTGAGGTTCCAGTGGTGATGTTGCACAAGCGCGAGAGATGGGGAAGGAGAAGGAGTTGGAATGGACCGTTGGGGGCTAGGTTATCTCCTGGGTACTTATTTATAAGGTGCGGGCGGATAAACCTAGTCCAACGGGCGGGAACCGGAAAATTCGGGATAACAGATACCTGCCCGGATTTTTTGAGATATGCTTTAAGTGCTGGGCGAGATATTCGGAATGGATGCGAAACAAATCTTCTCCGCGATATCAGGATCAATTATTGAGTAAAGTAAGCCGGATCTTTGACATTCTTATCGGGGTGTTGACCCGAAAAAAGTAAAGAAGAACCTAGAGAAAGCCGGGTTACTATATGGCCACCTTGGAGTTAGGCCTAGCTGTTTATCAAAGCACCTTAACCCGGCCTCTATGGACTTGTACGTTTGATATTTTTGCAGGGAATAGCGAGCGCTTCAAGGAGGATCCCGTGAAGCCCAAGCTATTCTCGGGACTACTGATGGAGGGATGATAACCCGGTAGGCCAACGCCAAGGTGTAACTCGGCCCAAAGGGCGCTGTACGAGACCCGGCTAGAGGATAAAGGAGCTTCTAGAAGGCCCAAGATCGTAGGCCTGGTGACCCGGATTGTGGGTTCCGGTAAGGAAGTTTAGGGTTTTGTAAGCAGTGTCCGGGTATGACTCAGAGTGCCCCTTGGAGAGCAGGCCAGGGGATTCGGATGCTTTATAAGCCGGCCCCCAGGTTAGGTTAAGCGAGATCCAAGAGTTCGAGCAATATCGCTAGGTATCGAGTATCCAGTGTAACACGAGAGTTGAGCTAATATATCGAGATCGGAGACTCGGCGACTTGATTGCCGGCTACCAGATCGCATATCATCATGTTTTCCCTTGAGCTAAACTCTCTCCCAAACACCAGAGTCGTCTTGCCCCAAGATAAGTTACCCCCGGTAACGTCTGCCGTGATTATCCCACGACAACATTGAGGCTGCAAGGTGGAGAGGATTTTTTCGCTTGGGCTTTGGACAGATCGGGTAACTACACTGTAAAATCAGCTTACCGTGCTCTTATGACTCGTAACGAGCGTCGTGCTCTAGAGGGAGGGGCGGAAGAAAATACATCATCAGCTCATACACAGTTGTGGTCTGCTCTATGGAAATTGAAGGTACTCCCAAAGGTTAGTGTATTCTGGTGGCGGGTGATCCGTGGAATTTTGCCAGATGCAATGACCTACATATTAAACGAATTGGCCGTTGTGACGTTTGTCAGGCTAAGAATGAAGATTTGCAACATGTCTTATTGACATGTGTGCATGCCCGTAAATTTTGGGTTGCGGCGTGGGATCGGTTTGAATTGAAAGTGCCACAGCTGCATCCAAATACGTGGGCAAAAGACATCCTCATGGAGGAGATGTTCTCGGATATTGATCGACGCAGGATCATATCTATAATGTACTCGATTTGGTTGTCAAGAAATAGGTGGACTCATGAGAAGGAGGCGTTTGAGCCGGTAGAAGCAATCAAACGAGTACATGAAATCATGTCTATCATGGATTTTCCGAAAGGAACCAGCAGATCGGGTGGAAGTCAGTGGAGACCACCTGATCTAGGTTGGGTTAAACTCAATACAGATGCATCTTTAAATTCAGAGAGTTTCAGAGGTGGAGCAGGAGGAGTTGCTCGATCACACTTTACTTTTCTCGGTGCTTGGTGTAAGCCCCTCGAAGGAGTTACCGACCCGATGATTGCAGAGTTATTGGCCTTACGAGAGGGTGTTCTTTTTGCTCGGCTACGTGGACTCTCACATGTGGTGGTGGAAACGGATTGTTTGGAGGTATGTAACCTCTGGTTATCGCGCTGCAATTCGCGTTCGGTGGCAGCGCCTATCTTACAAGAAATAGGGGAGCTAGCAAAAGAGTTTGTTTCTTTCTCAATTCAGCATATTGGTAGAAGTGCTAATGTTCCAGCCGATTTGTGTGCAAAACGTGCATGTACTTTGGCGGGAACGGATAGTTGGCTTAGCATAAGCCCGGATTTTCTTATTCCCAGCTTGCTGGTTGATTGTAATCAGATGTTATTAAAGTAATAAAGCTCCCAGGTTATCGTGCAAAAAAAAATTCAGGTGCTTGCAGCTAAGCTAGCTAGCTATGCCATGGGTCAACTCACGTATGCATGCATGTGCCAACCGACTAAGGTCGTGGATGCAGGCAGCATGCATGGATCGGGTCAGACCCGGTCAAAGGTGTCTCGTACGCAGCCTAGTTGACCGGCCGTATGCGCGCAGCTTCTATCTTATCTTATACTAGACAAACAGACGCGCTCCGCCGCGCCGTCTGTATGGGGTTGTCACATGGCCTGGCCTATGTGGTGCATCAGCGTGGGCTTAGATTTCCGATGCAGTGGGGCTGGAGCGTGTACGTGCTATTATCCATACGGTTTAGTAGGGCAGACAGTGGCACGGAGGTAACCGGTGCGTAGGCCATGGGTGGGCCTATTCAAACACATTATCCTGGTCGAGGGGTGCCCGTGCAGAAGCTCGCCGTGTAACCAGTGTGTACCTCTGTTGCACTTGTATGAAGGGCAGTAGTGGTCGTCGCTTTTGTAATGGTTGTGCTTCACGTAATTATGCTCGTTCAGTTCCATGTTCTTCCGTTAGTTCTCTCTTTTGAACTTTTGAAGTTTGCTATTCTCATGATTTTTGCTCTGGCTCTGAACACACGTTGTAATTGTGCTCGTCAATGGTAAAAATTATACTTGCCAGGTAGATCAGCCTCCAGGATGGAGCTGGCATACTGTTCTGATAATTAACTGTGAATTTAGAAAAAAAACACTCTTTTAACTACTTACCAAAGAGGATTTTTGTCTTAGGTTAAGATTGCCTGGAACCATGTACTGGTTGATCAACTTAATTTGTTCAAATCAACATTATGAAAGGATTGAATCATCAGGAGCAACACAGTTCAAAACAACACCGGGAAATACCTTAGAAAAAAGGAGCTAGTGCTCCATCTCTACTATATCAGATGAATCACAAAGATGGAGAAGAACTCCCAGTATTCCCAATAGTAAGTTTAATACTCCATCATATATTTCATTCACAATCCTACAAAAAACCAAAAGCAAACCAGGTTGTTCAGGCATAGACCAAATGTTCAACAGGATAAACTTAAACCACTCAAAACACAAACTAAACCAGCTTCATCTGTCACTGAGCTATCAGCTTCACGATCTCGCTTCCATGCCATACATGTCATCGGCTGGAGCAGGTGCATCAAACAACCAACCAGGCTAGAGACCAACCAAAGTGGAGCGGTTCTGGGAGGTCTACTCAGCAGAGGGTCGATAGGAACAAACAACGGGCTTAGAACCGATGGTATTGCTGAATGGATGGAGCAAGACATGGTAAACATTTTCTATTTCTGGCAATCTTGTCGAACAATTCATCTAGCTTGACACTGAAAAACTGTTTAAAAGCTCAATGTTTAAGCGATCCGTCAAGATTCAATAGTGAATACAAACGAACATGTAGCCAAGGAGTAATACCTCTTGCCATGATGATCCACTGCACAGGAATTAACATCGTCAGATGTAGCAGTGCTGAATCCTTTGACTACTACCATTTCCTTGCAAGGTGTCTCCTATACAAACACCATGCCATCAGAACAGAAAACACAAATAATAACAGCATCAGCAGGACGCGAAGTGGCCGACTCAGATGGAACAACAATATCCAAGGTGTGTAGGCAAGCTCCCGCCAAAACCTTGCAAAGTTAATCCAAACATATCATCAAAAGGTATAAAACAGTGCATACATAATAGTAATATGTGGCTTAGTAACCAGGGAGCCTCAGGGCGCATGTGCCTGTGTCTTTACCGGTGTCGCACCCTGATTTCTAGGGGATACTCACCGTACGAACTGGATAGCAGATGCTTGGATTATGGGGCATAACTGCTCCCACGTCCCAGCTTCCTGGTAGGCCTGCGCTTATGCGCGACAACACAAGCCCTGCTATTCCATCGTCGATGTAAACTATCCACTAGAGATCAACGGCACTTCCGTCGACGTACTTCAAACCATACACACATGGTACGTCAACGGCGTTGAACAACTGATATCACAACAGATCTCTACGACACAAAAGATTGAAATAACTTGCAAATGGCTCTCATTAGAGCAGAGATAGCAAATACAATCATTCAGAGGGCACATGCCCCAACAATACATCATTACAATACAGCGGAAGCATTCAACATGTCTGAGTACAGACAAGAACCAAATAGGCCTAAGAGGCCGGAAACGAAAAGACGGAGCCCATCCACGAAGTCTCGGATCCTGCCCGGGTCCGCTATCTACTCGTCAGCAGTCTCGTCATACTCCACGTAGTTGCCACCATGTAGATCCTCGGAAACGTAGGTCTGCGGAAACCACAGCCCCAAAGGGGTCAGTACATAAACGTACTGGCAAGCAAGACTCACAGTTCACCAAAGTGTAACCCGTCAACACCAAGCACAGATGCCTTGGGTTCAACGGAAGAGAGGGGATATAAAAGATGCTGCAACTGGCTGCGCTAACCAACTACAGAGATTCTACCACTTCCGGCTAACAGAAAGGAGATAAGATCGAGGATTGTAACCAACTGAAAGATAACTTCAAACAAACCCATCCTGGATCTCGCCCCTTATCCAAAGAAGCAATCCGAGGATAACTCACACGGTTGTAATAATGATGGTTCAAATTATTGTGTCAATAAGCCTATTACTAGTCAAGTTATTAGTCATGGGGTGTAACATGTTTGATCATTATGTTTAAGTTGTCCTGAGTACTTGTTAGCCAGTACTTTCACCAAGTAATCCATAACCGCGGAAAACACGGCTTCTCGAGAAGATTATCCCTGCAGGGTTGCACCAATTTGGCCGTACACTCAAGAATAACCCGCCAGATGGGAATCAAACCCACCAAGCGGGGTACTCTACACAACCAACCATTCCTCGCATCAAGCCCAAAGCACCTTGGGCGCACGGCTAATCGAGCCCAGAAGAAAATGGACCCTCATAGCACTCTAAGAACGTGTCCCCCTATATGCCGACTACAAAAGTTCCACCCTGGCCTGGGCTCGCAAAAACATGCATGCGGCAAATAGAACACACGAACTAAATGAGGCGATTTGGACGAGATGCGAATCAGGTCAAGTTGAGGGGGGCGCCCATACTCGCTTCCCAAATGCGGGTAGTGCGCTCATCATGGATCAGTAGACAAGACCCTTTTCCTATTAGGGTCGACACTAGCAGGCTTCAAAACCTCTCATGGGCCTCCTGCCGGTGCCTTATCATCAAATTTATTATTAATAGTAACATTAGCATGATTGATTGATTAAACATCGAGCCCCCACAACGTAATAGAAATAGTAACAGAAAGTAACGGGTAACAGACTCGAGCAAAAGCAACCTAAGCATGCTAAATAAGACTAAGGCAACAAGCAAGGGGTTTTAGGTATGGAGGTGAGGCAATATCAAGGTTAAGGGATTCATGTGATGGGTTCGTAACAGAACAACTACTACTAAGGCTAGCAGAAAAGAACAACGGAAAGTATCGGTAACCAATGTTGAAAGGAACACAGTGGTTCATGTGAGTGATAACTTGCCTGCAAAACCCAGTAGCCTGGTACTGAGCTAACTCCTTAGAAGGGGTGTCGTAAGTATCGTCGGTCTCAACGTCGTCGTATATCCGGGAAGAAGCAAACAAACAAGGCAGAAATAAACAATCATTATCATGGCATAGGTGCACAAACATGGGATGATGCATGTCATGTTAATAGATGCATCAAAATAAACTAGTTGACAAGATAGCAACATGATTAAATGGACCCATATGCAATTGGATTGCATATGAAAAGCCCATGCATTATGGTTGAATTAATTGTTTTACAACTAGTCATCATGTGTAGGTGAATTAGCATGATGCATGGATGAGGAAAACAGCAAAATAACAACAATAGAACCAAATGGAAATAAGGCTTAACAAGTTTAGAAATTCATTTATTAAGTGTTGGAATTTTGGTTACTTAAAGGTGTCACACAAGAATTTGTTGTTTTCACCAATTTAAATTGTTCAAAATAGATAACAAAGTTCATATTTGATAAGAACACACAATTTTAGGTGGATTGCATGTTTCACTTGTTGAAAAAGGATTTCAAATAAATTATTGATGAATTAAACAAGTGTAAGCAAGAATTAAATGAATTTAATTCAAACATGAACTTATTTGAATTTTTATTTGTTCAAAACATGAAGTGGAGTTCATATTTGAAAAGGTTATGCTTTTATGGTTTGAAAACATATTTTATATGTCCCAAAAGAATTCAATTTGATCAAGTTATGAAATTACCAATTTTAAATGAATTAAACAAGATTTAAATTATTTACCCAATTTTAATTATTCAAAACATGGAACAAATTTTATATTTGGAAAGGTGGTTTAATTTTGCATGGAAAACATATTTCATTTGTTGAAATTGGATTTAAAATGAGCAAGTTATTATTTTTGCAATTTTAAATGCAATAACTAAGAAACAGTTGTTTTCAGCAATTTAAATTATTCAAAACAGCAAACAAAATTTATATTTGGAAAGTACATGAAAAATTGATTGGAAAACATATTTGGTTTGTGAAATTTGGAATTTTTATGAGCAAGTTATGAATTTTGCAAATTTAAGTGAATTTGACAAGTTTTCAAATTTTGCACCAATTTAAAATATTCAAAACAGTGAACAAATTTTATATTTGGATAGAACACTTAATTTTTATTGAAAACATATTAAAAATGTTGAATTTGGAGTTAGGATGATTTATTTATGCAATTTCCAAAATATAGTGCAAATCTGCCATTTTTAAACCATTAGGGACTTAGAAAAATATTTTCCAGGGGCCTAGATTAAATACCAGGGGCCTAGGTGTGATTACCAGTTTGTTCTATGACCAAAACAAAGCGAAAATAAAAGTTTGTTTTTATTTGGGAGAGGGGGGACTCGAACCCCCCACCTCCTGGTGGTGCGTTGGGGCTGATAACCAGTGGGGCTGGTGCACTAGTTGTGTTAGGAAGGGAAACATGGGGGGGGTTAAGGTGTGGGCTCGGGATGTTTTTCTGAACTTCAACTGAAAACGGTCTCTGCATCTCGACAGGGATCGAACATCGATCAGCTGCAGCTCGCCGGGGCGCTGGGGTATGGGTGATGGGGTTGCTGCGGGTGGGTACCGAGGGGAGGAGGTGGGCCGAGGGGTAGGCGAGAGGGAAGGAGGGGTGCGCTGCTCACCTCGAGTCCCTCGAGGCAGGAGGAGGTCGTGGTCGGGCAGGAGCAGGTGCGGCGGTGGCGTCTTGGTGAGGATGGCGGCGGAGAATCGGGGCCTCTCGGCCGCTGCCGCGGGGTGGAGGATGGAGCCCGCGGTGGGGCGGCTCCATTCCCGCCGTTTGCACGGCCGGAGGAGCCCTGAACGCCGGTGACCACCGGAGTTGGAGGAGCTCGGGTGAGGTACAGTGTGTTTGGTGGTTGCAGAGTTCAGTACAGATAAAAGAGAGAGATGGAGGGGAAAGGAAGAAGATGGCGGCTGGGAGGATGGGGTCTAGGGTTAGGGCTAGGAGTGGGGGAGAGGTGGAGCTTTATGGAGGGAGAGGAGGTAGTACGGCAAGCAATCGGTGGTGGAGGAGGGAGATCGTGTGGTTCTGTAGGTGTCGTACTGGAGATGACGTGGGAGGAGGAAGAAGACAAACAGAGGGGGGGTATTGGGCTAGGTTTTTGGTGGGCTGGGTGGAGGAAGTTGGGCCCCTCTCTCTCTCCCTCTTATTAGTTGTTAGGTTTATTAATTTGTTCCAATTGTTTTTTTTTTGCTGAATTGGAAAAGAAAGAGAAAGGGGGTTTTTTTTTGGGTGAGAAATTTTTAGGGAAAAAATTTGTAAAATCTCTTTCTTGTATTAGCAACACTCGCCAAGTTTTTGGTTTTCCAAAAATTCAAAATAAAAGTGCTGTTTGTAAATGGGTTCTCATTGGAATGAATTTTGGATTAGAAGATTTTATTGAAAACAAGAACTCAATAGGGGGAACCCTATTGTTTAATTAGAACAAAAAGGATTAGAATGTTTTGTTGATTTTCACAAGTTGAAAAATGGGTGCTGTTTGATGTTTTTGATTTGACTTAGAATGCAATTTGGAATTAATGAATTGATTTAAGCCACTATTTTAGAAGTTGATCATTATGGAATAATTGGAAACAAATGATTGATTTGTTTTGCAATTTTTCATAACTTTCAAAAGGGTTGTTGATTTGGAACTTAATTGAATTTGAAAAGGGTTTGGTTATTGGATGCATTTTTATAGAAACAAAACAACAGTTTTGAGATCACACTTTAATGGAAACAAATAATTGTTTTATTTTGAAATATCATTTTGGAAATTGTAACATCACAAGGATGAAACAAAAGGTTTGAATTTTGGTTTGGAATTCAAATAGAAAACAAAGGAAAACAACTGAAAACAGTTGGAAAACAAATGAAAACAGAGAAAAACAAATGGAAAACAAACAAAACAAATGCAATCAACATGATGCCATGATGCAAAACATAAAATAACAGAGAGCAAACATTCTAAAGGCTATTTTTCAGACTTCGGATGTTACAAAACGCCCCCCCTTGAAGGAATCGCGCCCCGAGATTCCTACTGACAAAAGAAAAGGTCCGGAAACTTCTTGGGGGAGATCCTCTTGAGCTGTGACACGTGAAACACATCGTGCACCTTGGATAGACGTCAGGGAATTTGCAAACCACCGGAACACTTTCAAGTAAAGGGGAGAGATTTTGCACCAAGGGTGTAAAGCTGAGTATAGTGATTCATTTGGAGAATAGACTATCTGTAATAAGGTTGGAACAGAGTTATTGACATCAATGGAACACCAAGAATAATATCAATGTCAGAATCATCAACATGAGAGTAACGAGGAATATGTGGCCTCCCATTAGAATTAGATTGTTCTTACTTATCTTGGAAGTCAACATTTGAGATTCCGGGGAGTGAACAGAGTTTTGATTGCTTAGTGGAACCAGAACTGGGTTGTATGTTGTGGAAAGATTTTTGACACAAAGGAATGTGATGCTCCGGTATCAAATAACACTTTAGCTGGAATAGAGTTTAGGAGATGAACGGGGAAACTTTGATTAGACGCCGGTAGAATAACTGAAATGGAAAACAACAACAAGATTTCAACGGACGAAAAGGATGTTGAGAAGAACAGAATATCAACATCGGGGAAAACGAGAACAAAACTCCTGAGGTACTATGGAAAACCCATCCGGGCTTCTAAAGGATCAATATCTACTGCTTAAGGAATAGAGGATCTGCTTCCGGGGCTTACACGCCTCCGTTCTCAATCATGAGTAGGCAACATGATAATTCATGTCACAACCACCTCCATTCCTATGGTCTAGTAGATATAACCATCCTAGAGAAACCAGAATTCGTGAAATCCTAACTTGAATGTTTAGATGAGAAGGGAAAACAACGTTGCACTTCCTTACCAGAAAAGGGAGGGTGGGTGGGGAAAGAAGAAAAAGAACAGAATTCCTACTCTCACGTTTCATTTTTCCTATATAGCTACAAAATAGTTTCTAGACTCAACTGCGACCAGTAAAAAGGGATCCTACAGGCAGACAGGCTCTGATACCATTTGTCGCACCCTGATTTCTAGGGGATACTCACCGTACGAACTGGATAGCAGATGCTTGGATTATGGGGCATAACTGCTCCCACGTCCCAGCTTCCTGGTAGGCCTGCGCTTATGCGCGACAACACAAGCCCTGCTATTCCATCGTCGATGTAAACTATCCACTAGAGATCAACGGCACTTCCGTCGACGTACTTCAAACCATACACACATGGTACGTCAACGGCGTTGAACAACTGATATCACAACAGATCTCTACGACACAAAAGATTGAAATAACTTGCAAATGGCTCTCATTAGAGCAGAGATAGCAAATACAATCATTCAGAGGGCACATGCCCCAACAATACATCATTACAATACAGCGGAAGCATTCAACATGTCTGAGTACAGACAAGAACCAAATAGGCCTAAGAGGCTGGAAACGAAAAGACGGAGCCCATCCACGAAGTCTCGGATCCTGCCCGGGTCCGCTATCTACTCGTCAGCAGTCTCGTCATACTCCACGTAGTTGCCACCATGTAGATCCTCGGAAACGTAGGTCTGCGGAAACCACAGCCCCAAAGGGGTCAGTACATAAACGTACTGGCAAGCAAGACTCACAGTTCACCAAAGTGTAACCCGTCAACACCAAGCACAGATGCCTTGGGTTCAACGGAAGAGAGGGGATATAAAAGATGCTGCAACTGGCTGCGCTAACCAACTACAGAGATTCTACCACTTCCGGCTAACAGAAAGGAGATAAGATCGAGGATTGTAACCAACTGAAAGATAACTTCAAACAAACCCATCCTGGATCTCGCCCCTTATCCAAAGAAGCAATCCGAGGATAACTCACACGGTTGTAATAATGATGGTTCAAATTATTGTGTCAATAAGCCTATTACTAGTCAAGTTATTAGTCATGGGGTGTAACATGTTTGATCATTATGTTTAAGTTGTCCTGAGTACTTGTTAGCCAGTACTTTCACCAAGTAATCCATAACCGCGGAAAACACGGCTTCTCGAGAAGATTATCCCTGCAGGGTTGCACCAATTTGGCCGTACACTCAAGAATAACCCGCCAGATGGGAATCAAACCCACCAAGCGGGGTACTCTACACAACCAACCATTCCTCGCATCAAGCCCAAAGCACCTTGGGCGCACGGCTAATCGAGCCCAGAAGAAAATGGACCCTCATAGCACTCTAAGAACGTGTCCCCCTATATGCCGACTACAAAAGTTCCACCCTGGCCTGGGCTCGCAAAAACATGCATGCGGCAAATAGAACACACGAATTAAATGAGGCGATTTGGACGAGATGAGAATCAGGTCAAGTTGAGGGGGGCGCCCATACTCGCTTCCCAAATGCGGGTAGTGCGCTCATCATGGATCAGTAGACAAGACCCTTTTCCTATTAGGGTCGACACTAGCAGGCTTCAAAACCTCTCATGGGCCTCCTGCCGGTGTCTTATCATCAAATTTATTATTAATAGTAACATTAGCATGATTGATTGATTAAACATCGAGCCCCCACAACGTAATAGAAATAGTAACAGAAAGTAACGGGTAACAGACTCGAGCAAAAGCAACCTAAGCATGCTAAATAAGACTAAGGCAACAAGCAAGGGGTTTTAGGTATGGAGGTGAGGCAATATCAAGGTTAAGGGATTCATGTGATGGGTTCGTAACAGAACAACTACTACTAAGGCTAGCAGAAAAGAACAACGGAAAGTATCGGTAACCAATGTTGAAAGGAACACAGTGGTTCATGTGAGTGATAACTTGCCTGCAAAACCCAGTAGCCTGGTACTGAGCTAACTCCTTAGAAGGGGTGTCGTAAGTATCGTCGGTCTCAACGTCGTCGTATATCCGGGAAGAAGCAAACAAACAAGGCAGAAATAAACAATCATTATCATGGCATAGGTGCACAAACATGGGATGATGCATGTCATGTTAATAGATGCATCAAAATAAACTAGTTGACAAGATAGCAACATGATTAAATGGACCCATATGCAATTGGATTGCATATGAAAAGCCCATGCATTATGGTTGAATTAATTGTTTTACAACTAGTCATCATGTGTAGGTGAATTAGCATGATGCATGGATGAGGAAAACAGCAAAATAACAACAATAGAACCAAATGGAAATAAGGCTTAACAAGTTTAGAAATTCATTTATTAAGTGTTGGAATTTTGGTTACTTAAAGGTGTCACACAAGAATTTGTTGTTTTCACCAATTTAAATTGTTCAAAATAGATAACAAAGTTCATATTTGATAAGAACACACAATTTTAGGTGGATTGCATGTTTCACTTGTTGAAAAAGGATTTCAAATAAATTATTGATGAATTAAACACGTGTAAGCAAGAATTAAATGAATTTAATTCAAACATGAACTTATTTGAATTTTTATTTGTTCAAAACATGAAGTGGAGTTCATATTTGAAAAGGTTATGCTTTTATGGTTTGAAAACATATTTTATATGTCCCAAAAGAATTCAATTTGATCAAGTTATGAAATTACCAATTTTAAATGAATTAAACAAGATTTAAATTATTTACCCAATTTTAATTATTCAAAACATGGAACAAATTTTATATTTGGAAAGGTGGTTTAATTTTGCATGGAAAACATATTTCATTTGTTGAAATTGGATTTAAAATGAGCAAGTTATTATTTTGGCAATTTTAAATGCAATAACTAAGAAACAGTTGTTTTCAGCAATTTAAATTATTCAAAACAGCAAACAAAATTTATATTTGGAAAGTACATGAAAAATTGATTGGAAAACATATTTGGTTTGTGAAATTTGGAATTTTTATGAGCAAGTTATGAATTTTGCAAATTTAAGTGAATTTGACAAGTTTTCAAATTTTGCACCAATTTAAAATATTCAAAACAGTGAACAAATTTTATATTTGGATAGAACACTTAATTTGGTATTGAAAACATATTAAAAATGTTGAATTTGGAGTTAGGATGATTTATTTATGCAATTTCCAAAATATAGTGCAAATCTGCCATTTTTAAACCATTAGGGACTTAGAAAAATATTTTCCAGGGGCCTAGATTAAATACCAGGGGCCTAGGTGTGATTACCAGTTTGTTCTATGAACAAAACAAAGCGAAAATAAAAGTTTGTTTTTATTTGGGAGAGGGGGGACTCGAACCCCCCACCTCCTGGTGGTGCGTTGGGGCTGATAACCAGTGGGGCTGGTGCACTAGTTGTGTTAGGAAGGGAAACATGGGGGGGGTTAAGGTGTGGGCTCGGGATGTTTTTCTGAACTTCAACTGAAAACGGTCTCTGCATCTCGACAGGGATCGAACATCGATCAGCTGCAGCTCGCCGGGGCGCTGGGGTATGGGTGATGGGGTTGCTGCGGGTGGGTACCGAGGGGAGGAGGTGGGCCGAGGGGTAGGCGAGAGGGAAGGAGGGGTGCGCTGCTCACCTCGAGTCCCTCGAGGCAGGAGGAGGTCGTGGTCGGGCAGGAGCAGGTGCGGCGGTGGCGTCTTGGTGAGGATGGCGGCGGAGAATCGGGGCCTCTCGGCCGCTGCCTCGGGGTGGAGGATGGAGCCCGCGGTGGGGCGGCTCCATTCCCGCCGTTTGCACGGCCGGAGGAGCCCTGAACGCCGGTGACCACCGGAGTTGGAGGAGCTCGGGTGAGGTACAGTGTGTTTGGTGGTTGCAGAGTTCAGTACAGATAAAAGAGAGAGATGGAGGGGAAAGGAAGAAGATGGCGGCTGGGAGGATGGGGTCTAGGGTTAGGGCTAGGAGTGGGGGAGAGGTGGAGCTTTATGGAGGGAGAGGAGGTAGTACGGCAAGCAATCGGTGGTGGAGGAGGGAGATCGTGTGGTTCTGTAGGTGTCGTACTGGAGATGACGTGGGAGGAGGAAGAAGACAAACAGAGGGGGGGTATTGGGCTAGGTTTTTGGTGGGCTGGGTGGAGGAAGTTGGGCCCCTCTCTCTCTCCCTCTTATTAGTTGTTAGGTTTATTAATTTGTTCCAATTGTTTTTTTTGCTGAATTGGAAAAGAAAGAGAAAGGGGTTTTTTTTTTGGGTGAGAAATTTTTAGGGAAATTTTTTTTAAAATCTCTTTCTTGTATTAGCAACACTCGCCAAGTTTTTGGTTTTCCAAAAATTCAAAATAAAAGTGCTGTTTGTAAATGGGTTCTCATTGGAATGAATTTTGGATTAGAAGATTTTATTGAAAACAAGAACTCAATAGGGGGAACCCTATTGTTTAATTAGAACAAAAAGGATTAGAATGTTTTGTTGATTTTCACAAGTTGAAAAATGGGTGCTGTTTGATGTTTTTGATTTGACTTAGAATGCAATTTGGAATTAATGAATTGATTTAAGCCACTATTTTAGAAGTTGATCATTATGGAATAATTGGAAACAAATGATTGATTTGTTTTGCAATTTTTCATAACTTTCAAAAGGGTTGTTGATTTGGAACTTAATTGAATTTGAAAAGGGTTTGGTTATTGGATGCATTTTTATAGAAACAAAACAACAGTTTTGAGATCACACTTTAATGGAAACAAATAATTGTTTTATTTTGAAATATCATTTTGGAAATTGTAACATCACAAGGATGAAACAAAAGGTTTGAATTTTGGTTTGGAATTCAAATAGAAAACAAAGGAAAACAACTGAAAACAGTTGGAAAACAAATGAAAACAGAGAAAAACAAATGGAAAACAAACAAAACAAATGCAATCAACATGATGCCATGATGCAAAACATAAAATAACAGAGAGCAAACATTCTAAAGGCTATTTTTCAGACTTGGGATGTTACAACCGGTAGACAAATGTGATGTAGAAACCTCTCTAGGGTCAGTCTTAGTGAGAGCACTTCTTGCTCCCTTAAAGCTAAAGAAAACAGTATTTCTATCGTAGTAAAATTTATGGACCTGGAAGGAAATGTTCTCCCGTCGAAACGAAAAGCTCCACGCAGAAACATCAAAGATATACTTCCTTCAAATGAAGCAAGTAATTTTAGTGGACACGACATTAAAAAGTCCGTAGGATTCAGCCACAAGGTGTTGGTGTTCTAGCCAATCATGTCACGTGCAACTTCACCAAATTGAACCATATGGACAGATGCACTTCCAGCGGAAGATATAATAGGCACCCTATACCTGAAGTTTGGGAGAAAACAAATGAAAATCTTAACCATGCCGGTGGCAATAGAGATGACGATATGCGATAAAAATAGAAGATGAAACATTTGGGACATGAAACCTGAAATGAAGAAATGACCTATGATTAGCGTTTGAACCATGGTTTTTAAAGCGTCTGTAAGGCGACGCCTAAGCGTCGAAGCGCTCCCTCACCGCTTTAGAAACTTGACCGCTTCGGACACCTGGGCGCCCAAAGCGTCGAAGCGCCCCCCTCCCTAAAGCGCCAAAGTGTCGCCTTAAAAACCATGGTCTGAACCATGGATATTCCATAGCACACACCATTATGCACAAGCACATATCTAGATATCTCGCGATTCCACAGTATCCATGTTGTCTTCCTTGATGAACACCTGCAGCTAGCGGATAGACATATAACCGTTGTGAAAAAAAGACAAACCTAACTGATCAGTCAGCTAACTAAAAATTAACTGAGCGACCAAATAAGCGGAAATCACACCTTGCCAAAACAGAAAAATGAACGATGAAAACACCAAAGAACCAAACAAAGACCAGTGGCCACAATAGCTCCGCACGACAACATGCAAACAAAAGAGCACACAACAATCAAGTAGCACAATCAAGAGGATGAGCCAACGCAGAGGAACAAAATAATAATCAATTGAAAAAAAAAAGATAGGAGCAGAAACGGAAAAACAAACCTTCAGTTCCAATCTCATTAACAAAGAGCAACAACAACAACGTCGGTCGACAGCAAACCCGCTTGACCCAGCTGGCACACCCGAGAGGACCACCCAGCCCCTAGCCAAAATGCATGGGAGCAGCTCACTACACTAAGGAAGAGAATACCGACCCATCCCACAAACAACAAGCGGAGGAGAAATCAGATGAATCCACAGGCGATGAAAAAGTCTGACATGCACTCTACATGGGTGCTCCGCGGGCGAGCACAAAAATGCACGGAGCTGAGTCAATCGGTGGGAAAATCTACACGGTGGCAGCCGGAAACCCTAGGACGGACAAAGTCAAAAGTTTTTGGAGAGAGGAGAGAAAGAAAGAGAAGGGGGATTGGGGCTGGAGCGCACCCACGCATCTAGTGTGTCCCAATCGACAACCGCTTCGCCGCACGACACTGCCACCTGCAGAGCAGAGCACACACGCAAGGAGGCCTACAGAGAGAGACATAAACCAGCATATGCTCACAAACAGCTACAGAAAACACAACAGGCCTCACAAGTGCCGCTATCAACGGAGCTTACGGCTATAGAGTATATTTGCCATATCTTATCTAAAATTTAAATTTCACTTTACAGAATCATGACAAAGAGACTAAGGTGAAGAAAGCAGGCAATCTTTTCGACAACATAAAAGTGGGGGAGTAGTAACACTTTGAACTCCTCTTTCAAAGCATCTTTAGAAAGGGATGAAATTAAAGCAATCAAGTTTGTGTCAATATTCACAGAGGCACACACATAGAGGTGCAAAAAGAATTACCCTGGCAACAAATTAGGAGGAAATAAAGACTTAAACGGTTTACTCTTCAGATTGTTCTAAAGAAGCTATTTCTTCAATGTTCTAAGAGTAATTGTAATGGTGAGAACTTCAGTTGCCAGTAAAAGGCTCTCAATTATGTTTCCTGAAAAACCTAGTGTCTAACTTGAATTCTCTAATGGCAACTGCTCTTGGCTCTTCTACTCTATCTAGCACCAGCTGAAGACAAAGTGCGTCCTATTTAAATCGGAGTTGGATGCGCTATCAAACTGCAAAACGATTTTAGTAATCAATAATAATGCTGCCAAACTTGTTGCAAGTCTTTATAATTAGTACATAAAAACCACAAATTATAACAAAAAAAAGGATGAATCATAGATAACCTGAGGCATCTGTCATGTGATGTGGATGTCAAATCTCGGCTCAGGGAAAAATCAGACAGACAGATTTGTTCTCAAGCTTCCATGCTAATATGGAAAAACACCCTTGTTTCAACATCATGTTTCTCCCGATATGTTGCTTGTCACATCCAGAATATAAGCATACAGTCTATATAATAAAGGCATGGACTTTCATGCGGGCTTCAACATGGACAGTTCTTTGTTTACCTAGCTGATTGCTCATGGCATTGCAAAGTCTTAAGTAATAAACTGTGCAATGTTCTGTAACACATAGCGGATAGCGCCAACAATTCATTGACACTCTTTATCTATTCTTGCAGGCAGCATCACATGTATGCATAATTGTTATTTGATAGTGTGCTTTTCAAGAATTCTTTGTTACACATGAAACACATATGAAAAACTTGGGTTTAGAAATCATTTTCTTTGATTCTCCATTGCTTTATATAACCATTGACAAAGAAATATAGCAGGGAACTGTAATCTCCTCTTGTATCCATGCATTTTATTTGATTCACCATTGCTTTATATAACCATTGACAAATAAATACAGCACGGAACTATCATCTTCTCTTGTATCCGAGCTTATCCAAACTTAGATTTAGTACTGCAAGTTAACAACTACGGTAGAGCTCAAGTAATATCACTTTAAGTCTGGATAGTTTGCATAATGTATTTGGTTTGGTGGTACTAACAAACATTACTCATGCCACAGAATATGGAGGGAAAATCCAGTCTGAAGTTTTAGCATGGCATGTACAGAGTTTACCTCTTACTGGTGTATTGTGATTTATTTTATCATTTAGGTTCCTTGCACTGCTACATAATGGAATTTGTACAGGACCAAGCGTCTATTAACCAGGTTTCAAAAAGTAATGGAAGAAAGGGCTATGTTCGATGATGGTCTAAAAGAACAATATAGCAGCTATATAAAGTATTATTGTTAGGAGACTCAACTTGTTTGCATTTTCCCTAACCTATATCTAGTACCACAGTTTTGTTCTTTTTGCTAAAATTATTTCTGCTAGAAGACGGATTGTTTAATGCATCATTTTTTTGGGTAGCATATAATGGAAAAGGAAGAAGGATGGAGTTATAGGGCCAGAGTATACTTGCCTCGAAGTGTGATTGGCGTTGCAAACATGGTATTCCAGCGTTTCCGATTTGGGAAACACAAAAACAAGTCGGGTCATAAGGATAAACTCAGAGGTTTATGGTCTTCATGAATTTAATGGGACTGCAATATGATTTTGATATAGACCAAATAAATTTGCAGTCAAAGCGCACCAAAGAATGACTTCAGATAGGCGTGACCAGAGAAGAATATTTATAAAAAAATAATATATATGTACCAATTTATGACTCCAATATATTATCACTTCGAACTGAAACCTTCATATTATCCAGAATCCATAACCTTGAAGTAATGTGTTTACTCGACAAAGAATATTTCCTTCAGCCTGCATTTTCATAGAAGCGTCACCCATTACACCAATTTGTACCAATTTCACTGCATAACTTTGCATTTGCTAGTGAAGTGGAAAACTTAATCCCATTGAACATCTAGTATAGGAATATTCATGGATGATATAAGACAACCATGGCTAACACAAGATGGGTTGTATTTGAGCCAATTTACAACACAATCAAGAGTGCAGAAATATTTAATTTACATGGTGAGTTAAAAAGGGCTGGGAAAGGTGCTATAATTTAGGATATGTTGGAGGATCATGCCTCGGTTCCAGAATAATGAACAATAGTGAGAAGTATTAGCTTACGAATTAAATTCAAATATGCAACCATAAGAACATACGCTGTTTATTCGGCACACACATTTGTATCAGTTCATCAACATTAATTATTCAGCATAACATAAAAGCACTCGTAAAAAAAAGTATTCTTGTCTTTTGATTCAGAAAAGGACAACAACAAATCTTGGAATAATTTCCAGAACAAAGTAAAGCAGTTCAGACCACCCTGGCTTGCGGATCAACACGGCCATACCTCCGAGTCTTGGCAATGCCACTTTGGAAAGATATGGCCATGATAGCACCTACGTCGCTGCAATACCTCATCCGCTCAGATTCGCATGTACATGCTATGGAGGAAGTATGTAGAAATTCCAACGCCATCCATGGTGCACGTACACTAGGACATCCCCTCATGTGTGTGGTCTTGAAGTGGCTTTACCACGCAATGATAAACCATGTACAAGAAGCACGATCCTCATTTTGTTGCCGATCGACCCGAGTAGATAATCCTCCTTAATCACCTGGAAGAGGTCAGATCCCATTGCCGAGCCAATTTGACCAGGTACATAGGGCATCTGTCACCATCCGCTTCGTGAAGAAGCCAATAACCGTTGTCGAGTCGACGATGCAGCCACGCGGCTGTAGCCTGACTCAGATTTGTGTTATTGCCGGCAGCGCGAGGAGACACGCTCCTTCACGTGCAGTGCCGATCAACGCAGAGGAAACCTTCCACGGACGGCAATAGAGGACGACAATCGAGGTTGGAAAGACAACGACTCCATCCATCGCGCCAGACGCGCGGACATGGAGGCGACGTTGTGCCACACGTCTGGCCGCGACAGTTATAATCCCACACACGAACGTGTTGCCGACACTGTGCTTGTATCACGCCGTGGCTGCGTTCCGCTGCAGACAATTTCTTCCTCGATCTGATATGAGCGGATACCTGATCTTAAGGGGAGGAAACCGAGCGTCGGCGTGCCAGCGTGGGATTTGCCGGCAGCGGCGAGAGAAGGCGCAAGAGAAGGGGCTCTGGTGGAGGGCGATGTGAACGACGCATGTGGCGCCCAAACGGACGAAGCGGGGGCGTTAGTGGTATGGTTTGTGCTACATAGCATGGTGCTTATCTTCGGCGAGATAGCACGGCGAGGTCGAGATCCGATCTGCGCGTCCATGCCTTGATCTGGGTGGGCGCCGCTGCTGCTGCCCCCCCCCCGGCCGTCCCTGATGCTCCTTTGCATACTCACTCCATGGCCCCAAACTGGGTCGAGCGTCGACTCTAAGCCTCCCTCCTGATCCTCTCTTGGAGCCGCACGCTTGTCTGTGTGGTGGCCGAGATGATGCTAGGGCTGTAGCGGAAAGGAGTTCCGGCTGCGGCACTGGTGCCTGGCTGGGCGGCGGCAAGCGGCCGGAAACCTAGCTCAGATGGAGTCGGTTGAGGAACAAGTGCTCTTCCTTTTTTTTTTACTGCGAGGACTTTTTTTTTGTCTTTAGGTGAGTGCGATGGTAGTTGGACACGACAGTGGAAGAAAAAGTGCTATGGGCCCACATAGCAGACTCACGGACTGACCCAAAGCGCTGAGAGCGCTCGCTTTCCATGGAGCTTATAGCTAAAGAGAATTTACTAATTGAGGCACCGTAAAACTCTACACGTTAACTCTCGGGGAAACCATGATTTTACCGTTTGATATCCGCTTCATAAATTATTGACCGTCGGATGGCAATTAGAGATTGCAGAGTCCACGTGTTATCCCTTTCGTGGAGCAACGAGACTTTGAACTCTCCACGCAACCAAGACTGATTTGATTTGCCCTACTGCCTCTCATCCCACATGGCCACATCGCAAGGACCCCTTGCTCGCCTCCATCGGTGGCAAGATCTGTTTCGCGTCTCCACCCTCTCCTCCTCTACTATTCCTAGATAAATCTCCCCTTCTCAAGAATTGATTGTCAGATTTCGTAAGAGCTGTGTTTAAATCGTACCAGACGTGGTCGCTGGTGGCAGAGGAAATCGTTAAAGAGGGCTTCAGCGTCTTCAACTCCACGGCTGAAGAAAAGGTCTTGATGCATGGGCGGGATGGTGAGCTGCCAGCATGGAATTGGAGGCAACGGAGGGCTGACTCCTGCTACTATTTATTTCCTAACGTTTGAAGCAGAAAATTAGGGCCCATGTTTTTTTTTTGGAGATTTTGATGGTTTTTTGCTGTCTCCAGGAACTGTGTGAACGTGAGTGAAATGCGTCTATGGTCCTTGAACTCATGGGCAATGTCCAAAACAGTCCCTAAACTCAAAAATTGCATCAATGCAGTCCTTGTTCTTGCTAAATGACTTTATATACGGTCCGAATGTTGTATGTGTCACGTATTTTGATGACATGGCACCACACCATGTGAGTAATGTACGTGTTGGCTTCCTCAGAGTAAAGAGCGTTCACATCCAGCATGGTGCGACTCAGACTCTCAGGGCGTGGTGCATGGTTGAAGAGGGCGACGCCTCCGATTGGCAACATGACCACTGCGTTGTCCAGCAGCCACGTGAAGGAGCTGAGAAGCTCTCTCGCGCTGGGCCTTAGCAGGGGCCACAGATGGAAGGCGATGCCGAGCAAGTACGACGAGGTTCTGACGACGATAGTGACGCCCAGGCTGGACCGCGGACGCGCCTAAGTACATGATCTTGGCGGCGTGGTCTTGCGCCGACATGACGACTGGCCGAATCCAAAGAAGATGAAGAGGATGTCGTCCATCCCATGCGTCTCGGCTCGATTATTCTGTACGAGCCAGAAACGATATTTTTGGCGTTGTGCTACTACTTTGCCGGTATCGGGAACGACGGCACCTTTGTTACGGCGGAAGTAGGTCCACGCGGGGGAACTCGCGAGAGAGACGAGCACAAAGGCAGCAGGAATGGCGACTGCGATGAATGCACGCACCCTTTTTTTTTTAAGAAGAGGCGAGGCTGCTTGCTGCTCTGGAAAGAAGAAGACGACACTGAGTTCGGACGGGCTGCAAATGGGGCCTACACTGTGACATGTCAGCAAAATACAACTTAATACAATTTTGGACCGTATGTGGGCATGTTAAGCGAGAATGAGGACCATATCGAATCCTTTTCCGAGTTCGAGGACCGTTTTGGACATGGCCGACAAGTTGCAGGACCATGGGTGCATTTCACTCGTGTGAACGTCAAACTTTACTGGATTGAGCAAGGTTCCACTACCACCAGCTGAGGTACTTTTGAGCCATTACTCAAGAAAACCTTCTATTGAACTTCACCAAAACACCGCTGATTACATATATGGCATGGATAGGTACAATCTCTAGGATCACTCTATCTGGCCTTCACATATAGTACAAGCCTTCTCCCCCGTCCTAACCCTAGCCGCCGGCGCCGCCTCTACCTCCCCCTCTCCCTCTCCCCCTCCCTGCGCGTCCGTCGCCCCCCGCGGCGGCGGCGCGCCTTCCCCTTCCTCCTCGTCCGCGGCCGCACCCCCACGCGCCTCCCCGTCGCCGCCGCCGGCAGAGGCTGCCGTGCCGTGCCCCGGTGGCGCCGGCGGCGAGGCTGTCCTCTACCCGCGCCGCACATGTGGAGGCGGGGCTCCCTAGGGCGGCGGCGGTGCTCCCCAGGTGGCGGTGGTTCGGCTCCGGTCGGGAGGTGACAACACGGCGGCGGTGTCTGCAGATGCGTGGCAGCGCATTGGTGGGCGCGGATGTGCCGCGGTCGACGGGCCAAGGCGGCCCAGATCTTGGCCCGTGGGCCCCATCTGGGTCGGGAGGGCTTGTTGACCTGCGGCACGTTCTGGAGTTGGAGATGAGGGTGAGGGGGATGCGGACAACGGCGACGGCGGCCGGCCTGTTGCAACGTGGTTGCAAGCTTTACGGGCCTGTTTCGGGCCCGGCCGGACCCCACTAGGAATGGTATGCCCCCGCGGGGGCTTCACGGGCCCGTTGGAACCGGCCAGACCTTCAGGGGACTGGTGTACTCTGTAGCCGTGTCCGGTCGACTACCGTTCTCGATGGTGGGGGCAGTACCCTCCCGCTCGGCTGTTGTTGCGTTGTTTCCGGTGTAACCCTCACCTCGTCTCCATCTGTCAGACCTCGTAGTGTCGTCCTCGGAGAGACGATGATGTTGGCTTCGTGACCGTGGTGGTGCATGTTCGTGGGCGGCTAGTCCGGTGGTGTCAAGGCTCAGCCTTGAGGGGCTCCTTTGCTCCAATCGTCTGGGGCGGTGGATAGTGTCTCGGGAGAAATCCTTGTCAGCGCGTCTGACACCGGCGCGGTGCCGCCTCCGGGTGGCACCCTTCCTTCTTGAAGGGCGCCGGGGCTACCCGCTGTCCGCTGTCCCCTGTGTGCCGGGGGAAACCCTAGGACCAGTTGCTGATCCGGGCAACATCGTGGCTTCCTTCTTGAAGGTGTTGCTTGGCACTCGTCGATTCGTAGCTAGGAGGGTGGTGGTACTAAGTAGGAGGGCGCAGCGGTTGCGGGTCATCGTCGTTTAGTCAATCCGCCTATGTCTCCTTTTTTCTTTCTTTTTTTTCGTTTGTGTGTGTGTTGGCTGCTGCCTCAGCCTGTGTGTTGGTTCGGCTCTGCTATTTCGAGCGTTGTATCAAGGCAGTGGCGGAGCTAGAGCAAGGCGGATCAGGGTGCACACATGGTGCCAGAGCAGATAAAACTGATTGTTTCCGGGTGCACACATGGTGAAAATCTGCTATTATACAAAGGAAATAAAATTTTCCCGGTATCCTGTGCACCCCCTTGACCCTATGTGGATCCGCCACTGTATCAAGGTGGTTGCTATATTAATATAGCGGGGCTTCGGCCTATTTCGGCAAGCCTTATTTGCCAGGTACACCTCCACTATGAATACATAGGTGTACTTTATTTGAAATTGAAACCTGCAAAACAGAGAGAAGTAAATTAGTTCGGTTTGCATAAGAAATTATTTTGAGATAAAACTGATGCATATAGTTTAACTAGAAAGAATGAAGGTTGTAGTGGGGATTTTTAGGTGTTTTCCTTTGTGGTGATATGAATTCTGTACTGTCTCCATATTCCTCAGCGTACCCACTACTGTTGCTATTCCATTCTAGGGAATGAAGGGCGGATCAGTGTGTTTGCAAACTAATTAACAGTAACGAGTGCCTGTCAGAGGAGGAGATCACGGGGATCAATTATATATGTTCAAGAACTTGACAAATACGACAGCGGCACTGGAAGACCTCAAGAACGGGCTAGCCAATCAGGACACCTAGCTTCCAAACAATAAAATTCAGGAGCTGATAGAAGTTGTGATTATTAACTCAGATAAGGCAGTTGACACATTCAACGTGAATGCCAAATATTTTCTCAATTGATTTCCAGGCCGCTGCGGACGCAATGGATTTATTGGCTACAAGGAGTTCAACACTGCGACAGTCCACATGAACAGAATGGACAGGGAGGAGCATCGTTACACATTACAATACTACGACAAGGACAACCGTGGGTATGTTCAGCACTAGAAGTGGATAAGCTGTACATCTCAGGCATCTAGATTGCACAAGAAGAGCTGGAGCAAGCCTTGCAAGAGAAAAATCTGTACGACGCCATGGAGTTCTGGGATGTCTTCCCACAAAGTCAGAGCTGTAACTGTAAGTAGGTGTTCTGTTTTTTATCAATCCGCATGAATTCCACAAGGATCACATAGAAAGCAGTTCAATTCACATAGAATTCAGGAAAAAAAAAGTGTCCTCCAAACAACGCATGGTTGGCATCCTACATGATGAGCAAGACTATATATTGGTGGTACAGATACTTGAGTAAGCAAGCTTCTGCTACTTACTGACGGTTGATTAGATGAAATAAGATTAAAATATTATGTACAAAAGATTGGATTCATCTAATTTAGGGTAAAACTGTTCGGTATTAAAGTCCTGAACCAAATGTATGGTTCGATTTAATTTTATCACCAGGACTTTAGGAAGACCAACAAAATTACGGGCAGAAAAAAGAAAAAAGATGGGATCACCAGAGTATAATATAACGGCTACTCCATCCTAAGCAGCCGCCATAAGGTTGCGAACATGTAACACCCTCGATAAATACATGAGAACACAATTTTGAGTGTGTAGTTTCAAGGCAATATTCCATCGAGCCTACTTACCTAGGTTACCTTCAAATCCAAAATATCCAAAATATCACGTTTGTCCCAGTATGGGTTTAATTAATAATATTTATGCAATAAATATTCCACATAGCGTCCGTGTTCACTGAGTCACATCAAACAGAATAATTGAGCTTCTAATTTAGTTTTCACTATCATGTTTCCTAATCATTATGAGGAAATTTCATGGTATAATTGACATTTTTTTAACATTAGGGCAGTGGTAGTTATAATACTACGTCTAAGTTCAAGTTCAGGTAAATTTCATTTAATTATGATTAACTTTGGGATAATCTTGGATACATGAGGAGATGGTAGTTTTTTCCACTATTATTCTTCGCTAATTGTTATATCAAATAGCACTTCATACAAAATATATTCTGAATGGAAGTGCATTGCATATGTGATTTATGTATCGTGTTGCCCGCAATTCTTATCGAAGCTCTGATACAATATGTGAAGCAATGTCGAAACCAGAAGATGAAGATCAGTTGTACCAAAGAGAGTTGGTAAAAGCTAGAAAAATTCCAGTAATGATATAACATATTACGGTCGAAAGTTGGTCAACCGTGCTGCTCCGAAATATCAAATTGATAGCTATGCAACTATCTAATAACAAAACTAGGGAAGTTGTTTATCAAAGCTTGAAAAATAGCAGGCACAAAGATTGTAATAAGGTTTATATTTCACGAATAAGCATGTCACCAAATGGATCAAATGGGTACTTTATGCTGAAGAGGAGATAATTCCTAAGTTTTTTTTTGCAATGATGATACATGAGAGCCAAGGGGTGGTCAATAAATATTGGACTATATTTACCAAAGCAAGTGTGCACATATGGCTTCATCTACGTAGATGTAGGGGTAGGACAAGTAGAGAAGACCTTATGTTCTCATGTGACACATAAATTCTCAAGAAAATAATTTGGCAAAAAAAAAAATTGTGTACAAGGAGATTTTTGGTTACCGAGACCTTAGAATATTTAGATTGTAGAAATTCCTTATAGTCTCTTATGTAGATACTAAAATATTAATTGTGAAAAACTATAGCAAGACATCACAAAATTTAACGAAATAACAAGCCCGTGCATATGCACGGGTTGATGACTAGTTATACTAGTTCAATTTGAGATGACGGTACGGGATCTTAACGCGTGCGGGCGAGCGAGGGGATAAACATCTCCAATTCTCCATCCAACTGACGCCGAGCTCTGTGTGTGTTGGGGGGGTGTGGGTGTAGCAGGCTGGGTGCTCAATCAGCATGAGTTGCTTCTTACACAATGTTCAAGATATCGCTTATTGGAACCTTATTGGTCGATCCCGATGAGTGGTAAATCGGCCGATTTATCGGAAATCGGTCAAAATATCGGAAGATCGGCCGAAATATCGGTCGATTTATCTTATCTGCTAGACACCAATTTATTGGAATATCGGTCGATATTTTGAACAGGGTTCTTACATCCAGGTCTTCACTTTCCACATTCAGAAGTTTGCTAACAGCCAAGTTCTGAGTTTCCCCTTGAGCAAGTTCTGAGTTTGCTAACATTGAGATTGGCCTGCCGAATATTCTGTGGGGCTTCATCGGTACGTGGATTTAAATGTGAACAGAACTGGGCCCCTTCTCCAACATTGCATCTTCTGTGGTTGAGGCAAAAGAATCAATGTATGATGGTGTCGATGTAAGAAGCTCTTGGACAGTAAATTTATCCTCACCATTGTGTAAGGTACCATGTTCTGCCCATGCTTACTCGATGGCACATCATCCTTGCAAACAAAATCTTGTTCAAAGCATGGAATGGATGGACCCGAATCAGAGCTCAGATTTACTTTCAGTTAGGTCAGCCTAGTCGATCTTTTCAACAAATCCAGCTGTAAAACTTGAGGAAACAGTGATGTCTTCCTTAGTTGCTACAGTGAACAATACCCGGGGAGCAGATTTTGCATGTGAATTGTCTAGCATGATCTTCAGTCCTCCTGAAGAATTTTTAGATAGACTTACAATAGGTGGAAGATCACCAGGGGTACTATTCTGGAAAATGGGCAGGTTTGAATGGACTTTTATCACCCTCCACCATGCCCTTAGTATGAGTTCCTTGACTGGGTGGCTGGTTATCCCTACTGTAACGAGCCTGTGAGGGCTAGGCCGTCCAGTAGAACTAGGTGAGATCTTGATTTTTTGGCTTTCTAAACCGCAGAACCATTTTCTATGACCTGTTTGGCAAGTTCAGGAGTTGATGACCGAGAAGTTTTGACATTTGATCGGTGCTCAATAATATATAGCTGCATGACCAGTGGAAGTAGAAAGGAGTCGGTAACAGAAATAATTCTGATTTTTTATGATAAAAGAAGCAGGCTCATAGCAGTTGCTTCAAGGGTGGTGATGCTTAGTTGTTACACGCCATAGAAAAACAACAATAAAGTAAGCAAGATCAAAACTAACGGGAACACGAGATTTTAACGTGGAAACCTTTCCAACATGAAAGAGAAAAAACCACGGGCCCCAGCGAGCAATACTTCACTATTTCCGGTGAGGTTACAGACGCGCCAGGTTTTACAATGTGTGGCTTATCACGAACGACGGGCTACACGAGGTATAAAAAGACGTTCCTGGCCTAACTAGGTCGGTAAGGGTGAATCCAACTCCAACTCGGTAACAACTCGTAGACTCGAGACGCTGCGCTCTACTCGTCAGAAGTTCGGCCTTTTATCAACATAAGTGAATTTGGATCACCTCAAAATAACACTCCACCTTGAGACAAATTCCTTCATGTAGCATAAACGAAACCTTCACCCTGAAACAAACAAAGAAAACACCTTTTGCGCCAAATAGCCTCTTGGGCTAAACAGTGATACCAACTAAGCTTGAGCAAAGCTCAAACTTAGTAAGAGGAACTAGCTTTGTCATCATATCAGCAAAAATTATCATGAGTACTAATCTTGCATACCTTCAGCTTACGTTGTGCAACAACATCACGCACATAATGGTACTTGACATCAATGTGCTTTGTTCTCTCATGGAACATCTGATCCTTAGTAAGGTAAATAGCACTCGGACTGTCACAAAACAGGTTAATGCAAGTATCAATTCCACAAAGCTCAGCAAATAGACTCTTTCAACCAAACCGACTTTTTGCATGATTCAGCAATAGCCATGTACTCAGCCTCAGTAGTAGATTGTGCAACAACACCCTGGAAGGTAGCCTTGATGGACCTCCTCTTATCCAAGTCGGCAGGAAAATCTGAATCCGCATAGCCTACGAGTCTCTCACTAGTCTTGCCAAACTTTAAGCAAGCTTTGGATGTGCCGCGAAGGTATCTGAAAATCCACCGAACAACTTTCCAATGTTCCTTACCAGGACTATCCATCTATCGACTGACCAAGCTCATAGCATAAGAAAAATCAGGTCGAGAACACACCATGGCATACATTAAGGAACCAACATCACTAGAATAAGGAACTCGTGACACGTACTCAATATCTTTGTCAGTAGTAAGGCATTGCAATACTGACAACTTGAAGTGTGAAGCAATTGGAGTACTAACACACTTTGCATCATGCATATTAAAACGATGAAGAACTTTCTTAATGTAATTTTCATGACTAAGAAATAGCAATCTAGATTTTCTGTCTCTTGAAATTCCCATACCTAGAATTTTCTTAGTGGGACCAAGATCCCTCATTTCAAACTCACTACTCAACTACTTCTTCAATGTATTGATTTCTTTCCTGCTCTTGGCAGCAATTAGCGTATCATCAACATGTAGCAACAAGTATATAGGCAATTCATCAACAAATTTAATGTACACAACTATCATATTTACACTTCTTAAAGCCACGCGACATCATAAAAGAATCAAACCTTTTATACCACTATCAAGGAGACTGTTTCAAACTGTAAAGGGAATTCTTTAGCTTGCACACGAAATCCTCCTTACCAGGCAGTATGAACCCTTCAGGTTGGTCCATGTATATCTCCTCCTCAAGTTCTTCATGCAAAAACGTAGTCTTCACATCTAACTGCTCAAGCTCAAGATCATGCATAGCAACAATACTAAAGAAAATACGAATAGAACTATGCTTGACAACTGGGGAGAACACATAATTGTAATCCACTCCTGGAATCTGGCTAAAACCTTTTGCTACTAACCTTACCTTAAACCTTGGAGGCTCACTTGGAGATTGATACCTCCATTTACCATCACTATTTTATATCGTAAGTTTCTGTTATTCATCGATATATTTCATGGTATGATACATTACTTATGTTATTTCTTGTTATTTTGAATGTTTAATAATTATGGAAGAAGAAACACCGGGACAACAAATCTGATGGAAAAAGCACCATCGAGATACCCTATTTCAGAAGACCGGAAGAAGGATGGAGGGTATACGAGAAGTCTTAGAAGTCCTGAGGAGGATGCCAGCCAGAAGGGCGGCCAGAGGAGGCCACACCATCAGGTGGCGCGCCCCCCTCTTGGCCGCGCCTAGGGGTGGTCTAGCCCACCTGGCCCACCTCTGGGCCCCCCTTTCACGTACTTGATCCCCAGGGAACCCTAAGACCTAAGATATCGTCAAGGATATATTCCACCACTGCCTCAAAGCGGAAAACAACAAAGAGAGAAAAGCTCTCCGGCAGGGAGTAATCTGTCGGGGAAATTCCTCCCCGGAGAGGGGAAATCGTCGCCATCGTCACCGTCTTCACTCTGGGCTTTATCAAGATCATCATAATCATCATCCTCACCACTAGAACCCATCACCGTCACCGTCCACCTTCACCCCGTTGTAACAATTAGGGGTCTTTATCGTTGTTTTCCACTAGATCTCTCTCCCGGTGTGGATTACTTGTTAGTAGTTGGTGCTTGTGAGATTTATCGATGTTTGCACTTTATGACCAGATTGTTATTTACCATTATATCACCTCTGATTATGATCCATATGATGTCTCCTTAGTAGTTCGTTTAGTTCTCGAGGACACGGCAGAAGTCATGATGTTGGTAGTGGAGTTATGTTGAAGTAATATCTATATGGTTTGCTATTTAAGTTGTGGTGTTATTCTTCTAGTGGTGTCATGTGAACATCGACTACATGATACTTCACCTTTATGGACTTAGGTGGATGCATTGTGTATTTGGAATACTAATTGTGGGGTTGACGGAGTGAAATAAACCTAAACCCCTGTTAGGAAACCGATGCATGAGGGAGTGTAGGATCCTAGAATTTAAGGCCGTGGTTAGATTTATCTTAATTACTTCTTGTATTTGTAGATGCTTGCAGGGGTTTAATCACAAGTATGCATTAGTCCTAGTTGTGCGGTTCATTAGCATAGGTTCACCCACACAACACCTATCAAAACAATAAATATTAATCAACTGTATGAAGCGAAAACACTTGACGATATTCCCATGTGTCCTCGAGAACGCTTAGTCACCATAAGTAAAACTATCTTCTTGTCCATTCCTCTCAAAAGGATTAGGCCACTTGTTGCAATTATTATTATTATTATTATTTATTTACTCGCACTTTATTTATCTGATATATCCAAAACAACCAAAGACCTGTTTGCAAGTGTTTACAATGAATTCTCTCTCCTACCTACTTGTCAACACCTTGTGCTCCTCGTTGGGTTCGACACTCTTATTTATCGAAAATACTACGATACACCCTCTATACTTGTGTGTCATCAAGACTATTTTCTGGCGCCGTTGCGGGGGAGTGAAGCGCTATTGGTAAGTGGAATTGGTAATTGAAACTTTTACTGTGAGTGTTGTTTTTATTTCTGTCTGTTGCTTTATTTTACTATGGATAGTACATCTGGTTCTTTGTTTACGGACACTATTATTACTAATAGGGTAGTAGATGACCCGTTATCTGCTGAATTAGATCCTTATAAAATACCTATGAAAGTTGTTGGACGTGTTATGAATAACTGCTATTACGGAGATGGAACTGTCCATCCCGGTGATCATTTGCTCTTTGTACATGAATTGTGCGAGTTATTTAGGTGTGCAGGTATTACTACGGATCAAGTTAAAAGGAAATTATTCTCTTTTTCACTAAAAGGAAAAGTTGTTGAATGGTTTAAATTACTGAAGAATGGTCCATGTATTTGATGGGAGGAAATTGTACCTCTCTTTTATCCTAAATTATATCCTCCCTGTGAGATTCATAAAGACCGGAATCAAATATATAATTTCTGACCTCATGATGGAGAGAGTATTGCTCAAGCTTGGGGGAGAATTAAGTTATTAATGCTTAAATGCCCCCATTCATGAGCTTCCAAGTAATATTGTTATCAATGATTTATGCAAGGCTTTCTCTTCATGAGAAGGTTTTATTGGATGCTTCTTGTTCTGGATCATTCACATGTATGAACGAAGAAGCTAAATAGGACCTTCTTGATCAAGAAAATACTGAAGAATGGGAGAATGACAAAGGTAGAAAGTCATGTATAAATTACGATTATGAATGCATTAAATCTTTAATGAGAACCGATGATTTCTATAATCTTAGTGTTGTTTGTGTTCTTAATTATCCAATCTTTGCAAACTGTCTTAAATCCTTTTATTCCTATATATATATTACTAAAAAGTAGTATCATAAATATCATGCACCCTATAAAGATAATATTGATTGTCTTGCTGCTAGAAACATAGAAGTGCATGCTGTTAATCCTGCTGTGCTTGAACCTTATATTGAGAAAATGCATTTCCGTGCTAAAGTAAAGGAACATTCTATGGTAGCTAGTGTGGTTAACGAAAGTATTAAGAAACCTATTGAACCTCATGAGCAAATAACTACATAACCTACAGTAGCTATCGTTAAAGATCTTATTTCTGAAAATGTAGAAGATATACACATTGTCTTTTGTGAGGATGTTTCTAATATTGTTTCCCAACAACGGTGCAGAGTATGAAGCGCTCCTACACAGCATGAAGATGTCGATTTCTTGCAGAGTGATACGTATCCAACGTATCTATAATTTCTGATGTTCCATGTTGATATTATGCCAATTGCTACATGTTTTCTCCTTTCTTTAAAGCATTTTTACACGTTTTCCGGAACTAACCTATGAACAAGATGCCAAGTGCCAGTTCCATGTTATCTGCAGTTTTTTATTTGAGAAAAGTTGTTCTAGAAATATTTTCGGAATTGGACCCCACGAATCCCGAAGTTCCTATTTTCCCTAGAAGCATCCAGAAGTCCGAAGAGGAGTCGAAAACGAGCACCAGGGGGCCCTCACCATAGCCAGGCGCGCCCCCCCCTTGGCCGCACCTGGGGTGGTGAGCCACCCTGGTGGCCCACCGACATCGCCCTTTCTCCGATTTATTCCCCTTCGAAGGAAAACCCTAAGGACCTGATAAAAAA
Source organism: Alopecurus myosuroides (assembly GCA_028641055.1). Classification (NCBI taxonomy): domain Eukaryota; kingdom Viridiplantae; phylum Streptophyta; class Magnoliopsida; order Poales; family Poaceae; genus Alopecurus; species Alopecurus myosuroides. The sequence continues at coordinate 116,776,006 of CM054061.1, forward strand.
TCCTTGAAAAGTTCCGCAGCCGTCGTCGTCATCAACCTTAGATCAGGGGGGGTTATGAAGCTGTCTCCCGGAACCCTGACAGAGAGGAGATCATCACCAGAGGCCTCTTCATCACCATGCCTGCCTCCGCAATGATGCGTGAGAATTTCATCCTTGGACTACGGGTCCATAGCAGTAGCTAGATGGTTGTCTTCTCCTCCTATGCCTCAGCGTTTAGATCTCGTGAGCTGGCTAACATGATCGAGGTTGTTCTTATGTAATTCTATGTGATGTGTTTGTTGGGATCCGATGAATATTGAACTTATGCCAAGTTGATTATAGTCTTTATTGCATGTGTTATTTGTGATCTTGCATGCTTTCCGTTGCTAGTGGTTGCTCTGGCCAAGTAGTTGCTAGTGACTCCAAGAGAGAGTTTTTATGATCGATAGTTGAGTTCATGCCTCCTTTTTGCTTGTGCTCGAGTGACAGAAACGCGATGGGGGAGGATGTGCTGTTACCACTAGGGAGAAAACAGCGGTGTGATGCCCGCGTGCACAATCATTGCTTACATTACACACATTGCTTAATGCGATTATCTATTGCTTGCAACTTAATACCTAAGGGGGTTCGGATGATAACCTGAGGGTGGATTATTAGTCATAGATGTAGTTGGATTATGGTCTATGTGTATTATTGTAATGCCCGCACTAAATATCATAGTAGTCATCATGTCATGAAAGTGCACTACGCTGCAACCTCCATTTGCCAATTGCCCAGCTGTAATTTGTTCACCCAGCATGTTATCTTTTATGGAGAGACACCACTAGTGAACCTATGAACCCCGGTCTATTTTCCTACACTGTTAAACAAACCACTACAATTCCCTACTTTTTTACTTACTGCAAGCATACACCATTTTCCACACTATACGTCTAATCTTTGTTTTCAGCAAGACTGGTGAGATTGACAACCTCATTGTACCGTTGGCACAAAGTATTTTGGTTGTTTTGTGTGCACGTTCCACGTTGTTGCTAACACCGGTGAGGCGCCATCACCACCGTCAGTGGCATCAACCTTCCGAAGATCCTCTTTCTCCTACTGGATTGATAACCTTGGTTCTTAACTAAGGGAAATTCTTACCGCTGCACTCATCACACCCTTCTCTTGGGGTTCCCAACACTCCATCGATAGCAACTAGAATATCTGGCACCATCAAGGCTTAGAAAATAATTTCTGGCGCCGTTGCCGGGGACAAAGAAGTCTTCTAGCAACGGTGGGTCTCTCACTCTCAACCTCTTTATTTTTTTTCTTGTTTTTATTTTTGTCTTGTTTTGCTTCCTTATATAAAAAGCACAAAAAAAAATAGTTTACTTCATAGCTGTTATTTTTTGCTTTTATGCTCTTAGTTTAATCTCTAATCATGATTCTACCCAAGTTTACCTTTAAAGACGTACCAATAGGTAGCGGTGATATAATTGGGAAATATAATATTGGAGAGTTCTTTAATTATGTTAGTAAGCACAAAAAATTTCAGGATAGATCCTTAGCTGAACTTGCTCCAGATTATGAAACCGCTGCAGCATCTCTAGTTCGTATGCTGGAAGCTAGGTTTGTTAACCTTAATCCCATAATACAACAAATGTTCCTCAACCTTGATAACATTAAGGATAGCGAAAAAAGAGAGTTTATTCTAGAAACTTTGTTTAAAGAATCTGGTGGGTGTTGCCATTGAGGCTAGAAAAGTTTTTAACCGATTTGAGATGTCAGGCTCATGTGTAGATGTTAATAGCACACCGAGTAAAGCCAATGATAAGGAAATTAAAATACCAATACCCTTTAAATTGGTAGGAATTCATGAAGCTCTAGAAAAGAATTTTGATTGGATTGTTCCTGCAAACCCATTTGATGAAAGTAGTGTGCCTAAAAGTGATGATAAAGGGACATCTAAAAATTCTATAGATGAAATACAATTCATTGCTGAGGAGATTTATAAGCTTAATTTTGATGCTACTCCACTTGAAAATACTTGAGTTGCTTTCTATGCCTAGCTGAAAGGCGTTAAAGAAAAGCGCTACCGGGAAACAACCTATTTTATTTCTCCGTTTTCAACCCGTTTTCCGTCGTTTCTTTCTGTGTGCTTTGCACCTGGGTCTTGTATATTTACTTAGCACGCCATACCATGTGTGCTAGAGTGTGGCATGGGTCTTGGATGCCCAAGATTCTCTCGCTCTCTGTGTTAGGGTTTCACCGGTGTCGTATTCTCTCTCGCGGGTTCCAGGACTAATTAATGAGAGCCCGAAACTATCGGGTGTGACGGAACTAGGGGAATCTTGCCAAGAGGTGGGCCCTACAGTTATCTTGGGTGTCCCTTGGGCCTAACATAACACAACCAAGAAGTTAGTTCCACTTTGCTACCCCCTTCCGACTCTCGTAGATGGGGCAAAACGACAGTTCCGTATTTTTCCCATCGAGGCTATGGTTTCTCCGGAGGGGGCTCCGGATCATCTGAATGCCACCAAATCCCATGGTATACCATACCACGTCTGTTAGAGTGTGTCATGGGTATAGGATTCCCAAGAGTCCCTCTCTCTCCGTGTTAGGGCTTCACCAGCGTCAGATTCTCTCTAGTGGGTTCCAGGACTACTTAGAGACCGAAACTCCCGGATTTGATGGAACTAGGGGAATCTTTGGTGTTCCTTGTGCCTAACCTAACACAAAGAAACAGTTGGTTCCACTTTTCTACCCCTTTTCGACTCACGTAAAGGGGCCAGAACGGCAGTTCCGCCTTTTCCCTAGCGGGGCTATAGTTTCTTCGGAGGGGGGCTCCGGATAGTATGAATGCCACTAAATCCCATGGTATGACATACCATGTCTGTTTGAGTGTGTCATGGTCTTTTATACCCGAGATTAACTCTCTCTCTGTCTTAGGCTTCACCGGCGTCGGATTCTCTCTCGCGTGTTCCAAGACTACTTAGAGCCCGAAACTCCCGGATCTGACGGAACTGTGGGAATCTTTCCAAGAGGTGGGCCCTACTATTCTATTGGGTGTTCCTTCATCCTAACCTAAAACAACCAAGAAATTTTTTCCACTTTTCTACCTCCTTCCGGCTCATGTAGATGGGGCAGAACGACAATTTCGTCTTTTTCCTAGCGGGGCTATGGTTTATCCGGAGAGGGGGCTCCGGATCGTCTGAATGCCACCAAATCCCATTACACGCCACACCACGTGCGATAGACTGTGGCATGGGTCTTGGATGCCCAAGATTCACTCAGTCTCTGTGTTAGGGTTTCACCGATGTCGGATTCTCTCTGGCGTGTTCCAGGACTACCTAGAGCCCGAAACTCCCGGATCTGACGGAGCTAGGGGAATATTTCCAAGAGGTGGGCCCTACCATTGTATTGGGTGTTTTTGGCCTAACCTAACACAACCAATAAATTGGTTCCACTTTGCTACCCCCTTCCGGCTCATGTAGATGGGGCAGAACGACAATTTCGTCTTATTCCCAGCGGGGCTATGGTTTATCCGGAGAGGGGGCTCCGAATCGTCTGAATGCCACCAAATCCCATTACACTCCGCACTACGTGTGATATAGTGTGCCATGGTCTTGGATACCTGATATTACCTTGCTCTCTGTGTTAGGGTTTCACGGGTGTCGGATTCTCTCTCGCGGGTTCGAGGAGTAATTAAAGAAACCCCAAAACTCCCGGGTGTGATGGAACTGGGGGAATATTGCCAAGATGTGTGCCCTACCATTCTCTTGGGTGTTCCTTGGGCCTAACCTAACACAACTAAACAGTTATTTCCACTTTGCTACCCCTTTAAGGCTCACGTAGATGGGGCAGAATGACGGTTCCGTCTTTTTCCCCAGCGGGGCTGTGGTTTCTCCGGAGAGGTGGCTCCAGTTCATCTGAATGCCACCAAAACTCATGGTATACCATACCATGTGTGTTAGAGTGTGTCATGCGTCTTGTATGCCAAAGAGTCCCTCGCTCTCTATGTAAGGGCTTCACCGGCGTCAGATTCTCTCTAGTGGGTTCCATGACTACTTAGAGCCCGAATCTCCCGGATTTGACGAAACTAGGGGAATCTTGCCAAGAGGTGGACCCTACGATTTTATTTGGTGTTCCTTGTGCCTAACCTAACACAACCAAACAATTGGTTCCACTTTGCTACACCCTTCTGGCTCACGTAGAGGGGCCAGAACGGCACTTCCGCCTTTTTCCTCAGCGAGGCTATCCATGGTTTCTCCGGAGGGGGCCTCCCAATCGTCTGAATGCCACAAAATCCCATGGTATGACATAGCATGTGTGTTAAAGTTTCATGGTATTGGATGCCCGATATTAACTCGCTCTCTGTGTTAGGGTTTCATCGGTCTCGGATTCTCTCTCGCGGGTTCCAGGACTAATTAGTGAGAGCCCGAATCTCTCGGGTGTGACGGAACTGGGGGAATCTTGCCAAGAGGTGTGCCATACCATTATCTTGGGTGTTCCTTGGGTATAACCTAACACAACCAAACAGTTAGTTCGACTTTTTTACCCCTTCCGGCTCACGTAGATGGGCCAGAACGACTATTCCGTCTTTTTCCCCAACGGGGCTATGGTTTCTCCGTAGAGGTGGCTCCAGATCGTTTGGATGCCACAAAATCCAATTTGCACGCCATACCATGTGTGATATAGTGTGTCATGGGTCTTGGATGCCCAAGATTCCCTCGCTCTCTATGTTAGGGTTTCACCGGTGTCGTATTCTCTCTCACGGCTTCCAGGACTAATTAATGAGAGCCCGAAACTCCCAGGTGTGACGGAACTGGGGGAATCTTGGCAAGAGGTGGGACCTATAGTTCTATTGGGTGTTCCTTGGGCCTAACCTAACACAACCAAAGCAGTTAGTTCCACTTTGCTACCCCTTACGACTCTCGTAGATGGGGAAGAACGACAGTTTCGTCTTTTCCCTCATCGGGGCTATGGTTTCTCCGGAGGGGGCTTCGGATCGTCAGAATGCCAAAAAATCCCATGGTATACCATACCATGTGTGTTAGTGTGCCATGGGTCTGGGATGCCCAAGAGTCCCTTGATCTCTGTGTTAGGGCTTCACCGGCGTCAGATTCTCTCTAGCGGGTTCCAGGATTACTTAGAGCCCGAAACTCTCGGATTTGATGGAACAAGGGGAATCTTTGTCGCACCCTGATTTCTAGGGGATACTCACCGTACGAACTGGATAGCAGATGCTTGGATTATGGGGCATAACTGCTCCCATGTCCCAGCTTCCTGGTAGGCCTGCGCTTATGCGCGACAACACAAGCCCTGCTATTCCATCGTCGATGTAAACTATCCACTAGAGATCAAAGGCACTTCCGTCGACGTACTTCAAACCATACACACATGGTACGTCAACGGCGTTGAACAACTGATATCACAACAGATCTCTACGACACAAAAGATTGAAATAAGTTGCAAATGGCTCTCATTAGAGCAGAGATAGCAAATACAATCATTCAGAGGGCACATGCCCCAACAATACATCATTACATCACAGCGGAAGCATTCAACATGTCTGAGTACAGACAAGAACCAAATAGGCCTAAGAGGCCGGAACAAACAGACGGAGCCCATCCACGAAGTCACGGATCCTGCCCGGGTCCGCTATCTACTCGTCAGCAGTCTCATCATACTCCACGTAGTTGCCACCATGTAGATCTTCGGAAACGTAGGTCTGCGGAAACCACAGCCCCAAAGGGGTCAGTACATAAACGTACTGGCAAGCAAGACTCACAATTCACCAAAATGTAACCCGTCAACACCAAGCACAGATGCCTTGGGTTCAACGGAAGAGAGGGGATATAAAAGATGCTGCAACTGGCTGCACTAACCAACTACAGAGATTCTACCACTTCCGGCTAACAGAAAGGAGATAAGATCGGGGATTGTAACCAACTGAAAGATAACTTCAAACAAACCCATCCTGGATCTCGCCCCTTATCCAAAGAAGCAATCCGAGGATAACTCACACAGTTGAAATAATGATGGTTCAAATTATTGTGTCAATAAGCCTATTACTAGTCAAGTTATTAATCATTGGGTGTAAAGTTGTTAATCATTAGGTTTAAGTTGTCCTGAGTACTTGTTAGCCAGTACTTTCACCAAGTAATCCATAACCGCGGAAAACACGGCTTCTCGAGAAGATTATCCCTGCAGGGTTGCACCAATTTGGCCGTACACGCAAGAATAACCCGCCAGATGGGAAGCTAACCCACCAAGCGGGGTACTCTACACAACTCAACTCTTCTCCGCATCAAGCCCAAAGAACCTTGGGCGCACGGCTAATCGAGCCCAGAAGAAAATGGACCCTCATAGCACTCTAAGAACGTGTCCCCCTATATGCCGACTACAAAAGTTCCACCCTGGCCTGGGCTCGCAAAAACATGCATGCGGCAAATAGAACACACGAACTAAATGAGGCGATTTGGACGAGATGCGAATCGAATCAAATTGAGGGGGGCGCCCATACTCGCTTCCCACATGCAGTTAGTGCGCTCATCATGGATCAGTAGACAAGACCCTTTTCCTATTAGGGTCGACACTAGCAGGCCTCAAAACCACACAGGGCCTCCTGCCGGTGCCTTATCATCAAATTATTATTTAACAATAACAGTAGCATGATTGATTGATTGATTAAACATCGAGCCCCAGAACATAATAAAATAGTAACAGAAAGTAACGGGTAACAGACTCGAGCAAAACAACCTAAGCATGCTAGTAAGACACGGGCTCAAACAATGGGTTGTAGGAAGGGAGATGAGGCAATATCAGGGTTAAGGGATTCATGTGATAGGTTCGTAACAGAAACAACTACTACTAAGGCTAGCAGAAAAGAACAACGGAAAGTATCGGTAATCAATGTTGAGAGGAACACAGTGGTTCATGTGAGTGATAACTTGCCTGCAAAACCCAGTAGCCTAGTACTGATCTAGATCCTTAGAAGGGGTGTCGTAAGTATCGTCGGTCTCAACGTCGTCGTGTATCCGAGAAGAAGCAAACAAACAATGCAGAAAGATAAACAATCAATACCATGGCATAGTGCACAAACATGGGATGATGCATGATAGTTTAATTGATGCATCCAAAAATAAACTAGTTGACAAGATAGCAACATGATTAAATGGACCCACATGCAATTGGATTGCATATGAAAAGCCCATGGATTATGGTTGAATTAATTGTTTTACAACTAATCAAATTGTGTAAGTGAATTAGCATGATGCATGGATGAGGAAAACAGCAAAATAACAACAATAGAAGCAATTGGAAATAAGGTTTAACAAGTTTGGAAATTCATTCATTAAGTGTTGGAATTTTGGTTACTTAGAGGTGTTGCTCAAGCATTTGTTGTTTTCACCACTTTTAATTGTTCAAAATAGATAACAAAGTTCATATTTGAAAAGGTTATGCTTTTATGGTTTGAAAACATATTTTATATGTCCCAAAAGAATTTGATTTGATCAAGTTATGAATTGAGCAATATTAAATGATTTAAACAAGGTTTAAATCATTCAACCAATTTTAATTATTCAAAACATGAAACAAATTTTATAATTGAAAAGGTGGTTTAATTTTGCATGGAAAACATATTTCATTTGTTGAAATTGGATTTAAAATGAGCAAGTTATTATTTTGGCAATTTTAAATGCATTAAACAAGAAACAGTTGTTTTCAGCAATTTAAATTATTCAAAACAGCAAACAAAATTTATATTTGAAAAGAACATCAAATTTTAGTTGGATTACATGTTTCACATGTTGAAATAGGAGTTAGGATAATTTAATTATGAATTAAACAATATTAAACAATTTTTAACTGAATTAAACAAGATTTAAGTTGTTTAGGCAATTTAAATTATTCAAACCAGGAAACAAAAATTATATTTGAATAGGGTATTCAAAATGGTATGGAAAACATATTTTATTTGCATTATTTGGAATTATTATGAATTAGTTAGTGATTTTAGCAAATTGCAATTGATTTATTTGAATTCAAAATTAGATTGCATTTTGGAATTTCAAAACAGGAAACAAATGATACCAAAAGATAGACAATTGAATTTAGATTAGTGTGCATATTTTATTTGCAGTTTTTAGAGTTATAAAATAAAAGTTATAAGCAAAACACTTTCAGGGACTAATCTGTTATTTTTAGGGGCTTAGTGTAAAAGGAAATGTGCAGGAAACGATTGTTACCGCGGGGCTAGCCAGCCTGAGGCGCTGACGAGCGGGCCCCGGGGCCACGCTGGCGGTTGCGCGGTGAGGTGGCGACTAGGCCACCGACTGGTGGGCCTCTGCCCCTGCGCAGAAGGAAAATCCAGAAAAAAGTGTGCGCGTGTGCCCGTGGGGATTCGATCCCGGGATCGATGGCTCGCGCGCGCGCGTCCACTGCCGTTGCGCTGGACTGTAGTTTCTGAATGTTACCGCAACTGACGGAGGATAAGGTAGTTCGATGACGGATATCTGAAACTTGAACAGATCGCTCGCTTACTGAACCTGACGAACCACGCATCGATCGACGGAAAGGCTACGGTGCTCGTCGGGGTGGACAGCGGCGGTGCAGATGCTCGCCGGTGCGTGGATGCTGGTGGTGGGTGTGGACGGTGCAAGCAGAGAGCGAGGGGAGAGGGCAGGGGAGACGCGCTCACCTCGCTGTTTCGTTGTAGACGTTCAGACGACGGAGCAGCAGACCGGCGGACTTTTCCGGCGACGGCGCGGTCCACACCGGGGACCCCAGCAGCTGGCGGCGAGGCGAGGAGGTCCAGTACGACGCAGCGGTTCCATTCCACTCCTCGGATGCTCCTCGAGACGACCCTAGCTACCGGCGGTGAGGGGAGGCGACGGTGGTGGTCTACGGTGGTGTTCGGTGTTGAATTTCAGAAGAACAGAAAGAACAGAGAGGGGAAAGGAAGATGGCGGCGATGGGATGGAGGGGCTCTAGGGTTCTGCGATCGGAGGGAGAGGGGGATACTTAAGGAGGGGAATGCCATGGGTACGGCAGGCCATCCAGGGGGTGGAGGAGGATCAGATGGTTCTGCTGCGATCGTACAGCAGAGGATAGGTAGACGAAAGCGACAGGAGGGGGGTGACGGGCTGGAAATAAAGGTGGGCCTAGGGGAAGGAAAGAGGATGGGGTTGGGCTTGGGAAGAAAAGAAAGGAGATGGGCTGCATGCCTCCCTCTCATCTTTTGTTATTTTTTTGTTTGTTTTACTTTTTTTTTGTAGCAAAAGCAAATGGAATCAAAACATGAGATTTTGGGTAGTAGAAAAATTTGAGAAAATTTTAGGGAAACTCCTTAGGCCATCTACTAACAGTTTGTAACTTTTATTTGCAAAAATTTAAATGTTTGATTGTTGTTTAAAATTTAAACCAAATTTGGGTGCATTTGTTAATATTAATAACCATTATTTAAAACCAATTTGAACATAGGGTAACCCCTAAGATTAATTGGAAACAAAGAGTAAATAATGTTTTGGTTATTATTTTTATAATTTCAAATTGGGTTCTATTTGAAACACCTTTGGTTTGAATTTGAGCAATTTAGAAATTAATAGATTAATATTGAAAACAAGGATTTTAATAGGGTGAACCCTATTGATTAAAGTGATTAAAATGAGTTTGATTGTTTTGGAGATTTGTTATAAACTCAAGTTGATTGATGTTTTAAAGATTTGATTTGAATTTGAAATGGTTCGGAATTAATTGATTGAATTAACTGTTTGATTAAAACCAACAATTTAATGAGTGATCAACATGGAATAAAATGGAACAATTTGGTTGTTTTCACTTGTTATTTTTATTCCAAAAGTTGTAACAGAACAAGTATGAAAACAAAGCAGTTGAAATTGTTTGATTTTCCTTATGAAAACAACAATGCAACAATATGATGACATGATGCAATACCTTAATAACAAGAAAACAAACATTCTAAATGGTAGGTTTTCATACTTGGGCTGTTACAATCTTGCCAACAGGTGGACCCTAAAATTTTATTTGGTTTTCCTTGTGACTAACCTAACACAACCAAACAGTTGGTTCCACTTTGCTATGCCTTCCCAGCTTACGTAGAGGGGCCAGAACGGCAGTTCCGCCTTTTTTCCCATCGGGGCTATGGTTTCTCCGGAGGGGGGCTCCGGATCGTATGAATGCCACTAAATCCCATTGTATGACATACCATGTGTGTTAGAGTGTGTCATGGTATTGTATACCCGAGATTACCTCTCTCTGTGTGTTAGGGCTTCACCAGCGTCGGATTCTCTCTGGCGTGTTCCAGGACTACTTAGAGCCTGAAACTCCCGGATCTGGCGGAACTGGGAGAAGCTTTCCAATAGGTGGGACCTACCTTTGTATTGGGTGCTCCTTTGGCCTAACCTAACACAACAAAGAAATTGGTTCCACTTTGCTACCCCCTTCCGGCTCATGTAGATGGGGCAGAACGACAATTCCGTGTTTTTTCCAGCGGGAATATGGTTTATCCGGAGAGGGGGCTCCAAATAGTATGAATTCCACCAAATCCAATTACACGCCACACCACATGTGATAGAGTGTGGCATGAGTCTTGGATTCCCAAGATTCAGTCGCTCTCCGTGTTAGGGTTTCACCGATGTCGGATTCTCTCTGGCGTGTTTTAAGACTACCTAGAGCCCGAAACTCCCGGATCTGACGGAGCTCGGGGAATATTTCTAAGAGGTGGGCCCTACCATTGTATTGGGTGTTCCTTCGGCCTAAAATAACACAACCAAGAGATTGTTTACACTTTGCTACCCCCTTCCGGCTCATGTAGATGGGGCAGAACGACAATTCCGTATTTTTTCCAGCGGGGCTATGGTTTATCCGGAGAGGGGGATCCGATCATCTAAATGCCACAAAATACAAATACACGCCACACCACGTGTGATAGAGTGTGCCATGGTACCCGAGATTGCCTCGCTCTCTGTGTTAGGGTTTCACCGGTGTCGGATTCTCTTTCGCGGGTTCCACGACTAATTAATGAGAGCCCGAAACTCCCGGGTGTGACGGAACTTGGGGAATATTGCCAAGAGGTGTTCCCTACCATTCTTTTGGGTGTTCCTTGGGCCTAACATAACACAACCAAACCGTTATTTCGACTTTGCTACCCCCTTCCGGGTCACGTAGATGGGGCAGATCGACAGTTCCGTCTTTTTCCCCAGCGGGGCTATGGTTTCTCCGGAGAGATAGCTCCAGATCGTCTGAATGCCACCAAATCCCATGGTATACCATACCATGTGTGTTAGAGTGTGTAATGGGTCTTGGATGCCAAAGAGTCCCTCGCTCTTTGTGTAAGGGCTTCACCGGCATCGGACTCTCTCTAGTGGGTTCCATGACTACTTAGAGCACGAAACTCCCAGATTTGACGGAACTAGGTGAATCTTGCCAAGAGGTGGACCCTTACATTTTCTTTGGTGTTCGGCCTTGGAATCTTGCCAAGAGGCTGAGATGAGATCGGCCTTGGAAGCTTCCGTACAAGAAAAATAGAAGGCAAAAATGAGTCCGATGGGACTTGTCCAAGGCTGGAATCACGTATGCAGCGTATGTTTGAAAGGAGCTGGAAAAAAAAAGATGGTGCGGTTTGCATGGATCCGGTTTGCATGGATCTAAACGATTGGATAAAGCACGTGGAAAGTTTTGCTGGCCGGAGCAATCATTGACGGATCTAGTCAGAAGGAAAGTGAGGAAAGAAATAAACAATTGAAGGAAAGAGGAGTACGTGCATAGATTAGTTGGGATTTGGGATATAAACGGAGAATATGGTAAGTAGATTGCTGTGTGCTGTTTAGCCCCACCTATCCTGGTCGATCGCTTCTGTTTGGATTTTTGTTGAGCGCTACACACGAAAAATAAGAAGTCCTATTTGGAAAAGGCCGGTGCATCAGATCGGTTACGGCTAAGGAGAAAAAAAAATGAGCGTGGATCGTGGATACATGATCGAGTCGACCGCATATTTGTTCTGGCGAGCTGACATCGGATCCGATCCGCTGGCCGCAGTATAGAAAGAACAAAAATCATGGATAGTCGTGTACGACCTGAACATCAAAAGGAAGGTTTCTGCATGGCTGTTTCCGCTGGTTTTGGATCCGATATTATTGAGTGTGGTTTTTGCAGCGGCGGAAATCAATGGGAGAAAATAAAATAAAGGAATAGAGTTCGGATCCATTACGTGCAAAGGGGGAAAAGGATGGGAAAAATTAAAAAGAGACACTAGTTTATATTTTCACACGCGGTGAACTTCGTGCATTTGGATTCAAGGGGTACAGTAATTTGTCATGTTTGTCTTGGTTGATGCACTCAGTTGACCTCCACTATTTCAGATTGCATCCGTGCACGTATTCAGCGTACTTGGATCCTTGGGGTACAGGAGTCTGTCCTGCTGTGTCAGGAGTGGTTTGCATGGTGCGTTTACAGATGAAATTTGACAAATTATATGTCTAAATCATGTTGGTGGTGCCAAATATGGATGGCGCCAACAACAAGTCTAGCTAGCCGAGAGGGAGGATGTGATGTGGCAGGCAAGCAAGACTTGAGGATGTAGAAGCGTGGCGATATGATAATTTGACGCCACAAGCGCCGGAGAAGACCTTCTGGCGTTGAGGACAACGCCTTTTGAAGAAAGGGAGGATGATACGGGCATCTACTGGTTAGCACGCTAGGACAATAAACTACGATGTATAATGTCTAAGGCCTGCGAGCCGCATGTGTCGGTCGAGCCTTCTAAATGGGCCGGTTTGTATCCAGTTTGAGTCCAACTAGGTTTAGGTTCGAGTCAGTTTCGGTTTGGGTCTGTCCAACCGATTAGGGGTTGGCCTCTTATATAAAGAGAGCCAAGCCCTAGGGTTTTAAGGAGGTTGAAAATTATATAGAACTAAAAGTCCAGGTTACCACCGTCCCTAGGGGATCGGCGTGTAGGCGGCGTCTCGGACGTTCGTCAGTTATCTTTGCAATAAAGGTGCGAGTGTTCTTAGATCTGCCAAGAGGGTTCGTTCGTGGCTAGGGGCTCTTGGATCTGCCTAGAGTTGTCTAGCTTGGCGTGAAATAAAGGTGCGAGTGTTCTTGGATCTGCCAAGAGGGTTTGTGTGTTTCTCGCCTAAATCTATCCATATTCTTCAGGTTACGTGTATCGCTCACGTGATTGGGAGAATAGTTATCTCGGTGGTTCTTGCGGTGAAAGATCGGACAAACGCCTACATCAGACCTGCTGAAGATCTTCTCGGAGGGCAATCTCCTTGAAGCCTATGCAGTCGCTCAGTCGGAATCTGGAGCGAAAACGGCTATCCAATTTGCGCTGGCGCATGGAGTTAGCGGCTTGGAGGAGGCCTACTCGGATCTTCCAGTCGAGCCTTCCACGGGCAAAAAGGTAGGGCTTCGTCGTTTTGGCGAGCCAGCCGCCGTCCTCGCTCGGAAGTTATCTGAGCTGTTTGCTCGACTTAAGGGAGGGACGACTGCCGCGAGTGGGAGTACCACTGTAGCTTCTTAGTCTTGTTTTTCTTTTACTTTACCGCCTTGATTGTAATGAACCTTGGGATGTACTCCCGTATTTTCACTGTCTTTAATCGAGATGTTCTTCTGAAAAACGCTTCCTGCAGTTGTATATTTCCTCCTGATGGGAGTAGCCCCAAGCACTCGTCGAATATGCGACTAGATATACCTCGAATAGGGCTTCTTACTCCTTTCCTTGTATTCTTCCAGACTGCTGGGGTTGCCGCAGAACCTTCAGGTGGACGTGCTACTCCAGTAAATCCTCTTGTTGCCGCTGTTGGGACCTATGCAGGTCTCCATGATCGGGTCCAGGAGGGTGAGCGCAAGCTGAAAGCTTTGCGCGGGGTAGCCGATGTGGCGAAGTCCAAGAAGAAACTGGCGACTGAACGCGAACAGTTTCTGATGGATGAGTTAGTTTCTGTCGCTAGGGACTTGCTGTGTAAGTAATACAGCCCCATGTCTTCTTTGTCTCGTTTCCTTGTCTGATTGTGCATATTTGCTCTTCAGTTGTTAAACCGGATGATAGGGAGGAAAAACAGTGGGTAGAAAACCACATTCTTCAAGAATCTGGCAGCTCAAAGCCTCATGCGAATAATTTTTGGTCTGATCGCAGTCGAGGCTTTGTGCTGGCTACTTTGAAGTTCCGTGTCATCCATGCCAAAATTCTCGTGAATTCTTTTCACGAGGTCTTGGTCGCGATGAACGCTGCGTTCTATCCGCTGGAAAGGGGTCCTGAAGACTGGAGCCATCTTCTCAGACTGTTTGGGCAAGAGGGAGAGATTCGCGAGTGTGTGCGCAAACAGATGACTTGTGGCACGGTGGTGGCTCTCTCCTTTGTCCGGATATGGCATCCTGAGATGAATTTTAACTCCGTAGCTAGGCTTCCAGATGGTCCAATCGATGATATTTATCCGTATTATGATGTTGTTCGCCCTGCAGCGGAGAAAATCATTCGACTAACCTCTGAGGAAGTAGATAGAGTGTTGGCGACTGAGAATGCTCAGCACCATGATTGATTGTTGGATGTGTACATCCTGTGATGCTGCATAGTTTGTTAAACTGTTGTAAGGTGTGTAACCCAGTATGTATAAATTTTCCTGTGATGCTGAGTTTTAGGCATAGCCCCCGTGTGTTTATGGGATGTGTACCTGTAACTATTTGGCATGTAAGGATGAACAATCTTCGAGAAAATATGGTTGAGAAACCATGTATTTTATTGCTATGACTGAGAAGTCATGTAGTCGAGCTACAAGAGTGGCTTAGTATAGCCTTATTGTTGTGAGAACAAGTAAATCTAGGGATAAAATTTGCGGAGGTGTGCAATATTCCAAGGATTGGAATAGATTCCTCCAGTCGATGGATTCTTCAGACTGTAGGCTCCGCTTGGGATAACTTCGTGTATGATGAAGGGTCCTTCCCATGGTGACTCGAGCTTGTTTCCTTCCTTATGCTTGAGCCGCAGCACTAGATCTCCTACCGCGAATGCTCTGTGGCGTATGCGGCGACTATGATAGTTTCGCAGTGATTGTTGATATATTGCGGACCTTGCGAGTGCAATATCGTGCATCTCATCGAGTGCGTCCATATCTTCCGCGAGTGCCTTGTTGGAGGCTTCTTTGCTGTAAGCCACAACTCGTGGGGCGCTGAATCTGACATCCTCGGGAAGGACTGCTTCTGCCCCGTATACCATGAAAAATGGTGTGTAGTTTGTGAATCGATTTGGAGTTGTGCGGAGGATCCAAAGTACGGAGGGTAGCTCTTCAGCCCAATGTCCTGCTGCTGGGTGTAGACGATCGAGTAGACGATTCTTGATGCCAGCTGAAACTAAGCCGTTGGATCTTTCGACTTGTCCGTTCGTTTGCGGGTGGGGAACTGAAGCAAACTTGAAGTTGATGCCCTTTTCCTCGTAGAACTGTTGTGTTTCTTTTGCTGTGAAGTTCGTACCATTGTCTGTGATGATGTCGTGTGGTACCCCAAATCTGCATACGATGGAATCGAGGAACTTGACAGCGCATTGGGCGCTAGCCGAAGCTACTGGCATGGCCTCGATCCATTTGGTAAATTTGTCGACTGCGACCAGCAAGTGTGTATATCCACCCGGCATGGACTTGCGTAGTGGTCCTACCATGTCCAGCCCCCATTGTGCAAAGGGCCAGGCGATGGGTATCACGTGCAATTCCGTAGCAGCTGCATGTGGTCTTGGTGCAAATCGCTGGCAAGCGTTGCATCTTTCGACCAGCTCCTTTGCGTCGGTGGCTGCCGTGAGCCAGTAGAATCCTGCTCGGAAGGCTTTTCCCATGATCGTTTTCCAGCTAGCGTGATATCCACAGTCTCCTTGGTGGATGTCCTGGAGTAATTCTTTTCCATCTTCGTGTGCGATGCAGCGCTGAAGTATACCCGAGATGCTTTGCTTGTATAATTCTCCGTTGACTACCCGAAAGGATTTACTGCGTCTGATTATCTGTCGAGCCTCGCGAGGATCGGCCGGGAGTTGTCTGGTGGACAGGTAGTCGAGGTATTTCTGCGTCCAGACCGTCTCGACTAGAAAAACCTGTCGTGAAATGTTATGAATAAGCTCGATGATGGCAACTTGCGGGCTGACCTCTGTTTCTGGTGCTGCGGGTGCTCCTGCAGCTTTTTTGACTTTTACTGAACGCTTGGTCATCCGCTCGAAATATATTCCTGACGGTATGGGTGTGTTTGTGGAACCCATGTTTGCCAGTCTATCTTCTTCTTCGTTGCTGGATCTCGCAATGTGCTTCAGCTCGCATCCCTTGAAGTTTCCTCCGAGTAGGTTGTACATGTCGCGATATGCGACCATGTTATCAGCAATTGCGTCGGATTCTTTCATTGTCTGCTGCATGATGAGAATGGAGTCGCCGTAGATCATTAATCGGGTGGCTCCACGGGCGACTGTCATCTTCATCCCATGCAACAGGGCTTCATATTCTGCGTCATTATTCGATGCCGGATCATCGGTGGAAAGTCCAATCGTAGGACGTATTGCAGCTTGTCTCCCCTAGGCGATATGAGTACGACTCCAGCTCCTGCTCCTTCGTTTCTTTTGGACCCGTCAAAGTACATTATCCAGTTGCTCGTGTACTCAGGCGGTCCGGGCGTTTGTAGCTCTGTCCACTCACTTAGAAATTCCACGAGTACCTGATATTTGACTGCATTGCGTCCTACAAAAGTGATGTCCCAAGCGCCCAGCTCGATGCTCCATTTGGCTATTCTTCCGGATGCCATAGGGTTGTTCATGATTGTCCCGAGTGACGCATCATTAACCACTATGATGGCGTGTTACTGGAAATAGTGATTGAGCTTTCGGGCTGTAAGAACAACTCCATATGCGAGCTTCTGGTAATGAGGATATCGTTGCTTGCATGGCAAGAGCACTTCACTGATGTAATAGATCGGTCGTTGGACTCCGTACGCTTTGCCCTCCTCAGGTCGTTCGACTACGATTGTTGTGCTGATGACCTGGTTTGTGGCGGCTAGGTACAAATAGAGTGGCTCCCTTTCTTGCGGTGTTGCAAGGACGCGCCTGCTTTGCAACGATCGCTTCAAGTCTGCGAACGCTTGCTTAGCTTCTGGTGTCCACTCGAATTTGTCCGTCTTCTTCAACAGCTTATAGAAGGGTAACGCTTGCTCTCCCAATCGTGCGATGAATCTGCTCAAAGCGGCTAGTCGCCCTGCGAGCTGCTGGACTCCGCGTAGATTGGTTGGCTCCTTCATAGTCAAGATTGCTTGTATCTTCTCTGGATTGGCTTCGATGCCTCTGGCGGATACCAGGTACCCGAGGAGTTTTCCAGCTGGAACGCCAAAGACGCATTTTGTCGGATTGAGCATGATCCTGTATGCGTTGAGGGTGTCGAATGTTTCTCTGATATCCTCGAGGAGTGTGTCCTCAACTCGAGTCTTGATGACAATGTCGTCAACGTACACTTGTACGTTCTTGCCAATGAGCTTGGCGAGGCATTTTTGCATGCAGCGCTGGTATGTTGCGCCTGCGTTCTTGAGCCCGAAGGGCATTGTCGTGTAGCAATATACACCGTGTGGTGTGATGAATGCTGTCTTTTCTTCGTCCTCCTGTTTCATCCGGATCTGATTATATCCCGAATAGGCGTCCAGGAAGGAGAGACGCTGACAGCCTGCCGTAGAGTCCACGATCTGGTCGATTCGCTGGAGGGGAAAGTTATGCTTAGGGCAGTGCTTGTTTAATGACGTGTAATCGATGCATACCCGAAGAATGTCCGTGTTCTTTTTGGGGACCAGCACCGGGTTTGCTAACCAAGTGGATATCTTGATCTCCCTAATGAATTTTGCTGCTAGCAATATGTTTACTTCTTCTCCAAGCGCTTTCTGCTTTGGTTCCGAAAATCGTCGAGTAGTTTGTTTGATGGGTTTGGCATCTGGAAAGACTTCGAGTGAGTGCTCGGCAAACTCCTGGGTATTCCTGGCATATCTGAGGGCTGCCAGGCGAAAATTTCCTAGTACTCACGGAGGAGTTCGACGAGCGCGCTTTCCTATGCTTGCGAAAGGGTGGTTGAGACCATCGCTGTCTTTGCAGAATCTGTCGGGTGCACTTGATGTTTTCGGGTGTCACTGTTGGCGCTGAACTCCAGCTCAGGCGCGTGTTTCTTCGTGAGGGGCATCACGGAGTGATCCGTGGTTTTTGCCAGCTCTTGAAGTTCTTCTTGCATCCCGAAAGATTTTGCGATCTCATTAAATTCAATGTCGCACTTGTTGGATTTCTGAAAGTCTCCGTCGATGGTGATCACACCATATTCTCCAAGTAATTTGAGCTTCAGGTATGCGTAGTGTGGTACTGCCATGAATCTGGCGAACGCTGTTCGACCAAGAATGGAGTGGTACTGTGAAGGCCAGTCGACGACTTCGAAGTCGAGGAATTATCTTCTATAGTTGCTTTTAGTGCCCAACGCAACTTCTAAGTTGATTGTTCCGAGTGGACGGATTGCCTTTCCCGAAACTATCCTGTGGAAGGATGTTTCTGATTCCGCAAGGCCTTCCAGGTTCTTGTTCATCCGACGGAGTGTATCCGCGTAGATAATGTTGATGCCACTGCCACCATCCATGAATACGCGGGCCAAGTCGTAGTTGCCAATCTGTGCTTGGATGACAAGGGCGGCGCGTCTTGGTCGATAGACTCGTGGTGGGTGGTCTTTCATCGAGAATGTGATCGGCTGGTCTGCCATTTTAAAGTACTCGGGCTTTGTTGGCGGTGTCTGCACAGCCATGCATAACTGCCTCGTGTTAGTCTTTTGAGCTCTTCTAGAGGGACATACCTTCTGGATCATTGCTAGCTGTCCTGCTGGGTTCGGGTACGCGTTGGCTCCGACGTTTTGCGCAGGTGGTGCAGGCAGTGCAGCCAATGCCATGTTTGGATTTGCTGGTGGAGGCAGGGGTTGTGGCGGCTAGAATCCTTGGTGTCCTGCTCCTGGAAGCGGTGGGTAATTTTGACTGGATGCGGATCTTTTCCTTGCGAGAGCTTCCGAGATGTCAATAAACTTTCGGCAATCCTTAAGAAGGTGTGTTTCCTTAGTTTTGCCCGTGCGCTTATCTGTAAATAGATGTAGCGAGCAGTATGCATCGAGATCCTCCTCGGGAGATTTCTCTTCAGCCTTTGGTCTCCACTCGCGATTCCCACGGCGACCGGAGTCGTGACATCGCGTGAATTCCGCTTCTACCATCTCCTCTCGATCCTCGTGATCGTAATATTTTCTCCTCTTCTTTCGGCCATGGCGGTCTTCTTCATGCGCAGGCGATGACGCTCTCTCATTGCGCACTGCGTCTTCTCCGTTAGCCCACTTTTCGGCTATGATCATTAGCTCCCCAATAGTTTTGGGTGCGGCTCTGCCTAGTTCTTCTCTGAAAGCAGTTCTTCGGGCGCCTTTTGCGAAGGCTTCAATCGCTACTTCTTCCGAGATGGTTCCCGCGGTGTTCCTGAGCGTGGTCCATCGCTAGATATATTCGCGGGTAGACTCGCCGCTTTTCTGCTTGCATGCTCGCAGTTCTTCAATGGTGGTCGGCCTCTTGTAGGTCGACTAGAATTTTTTGCAAAAGTCGCGGTGTAGGTCGTCCCACGATGCGTAACAAGATCTTGGTCTTCTTTCTAGCCAACTGCGGGCCGCGCCGACGAAATGCAAATTGAGGTATTGCATAGCCATGTTCTTGTTCCCACGTTGGCATTTTACTGCCGTGAGGTAATCGCTTAGCCATTGAGAGGGCTCGAGTGAGCCGTCGTACTTTGTCACTTCCGTGCTGAGCTTGAATCTTCTGGGTAGAGGCGCTTCGCGGATGCTATGGGCAAAGCGGAGCGCACCGCAGGTTTCGTCATCCGAGGAGCCGGACGAAGAGCGCTCGCGATATCGCGAAGCCCTTGCCTTGTCCACCTTGTTTTGTGAGATGTCAGATTGCGCGTCATGTCCTAGCCGGTTGCGGTCGGCGTCCTTCCTTGGCTCCTTGCTTCGTTTTCGCGAGCGGCTGCTGTGATATCGCGAGCTTTTGTCTCTCGGGCTGCCTTCGCTGCTGCTTCGACTGTCGTCGCGGCGCCGGGCTTCCTTTCCTCGCCCACGACGTGGCGACTTGTCTCTTCTTGGTGCAGGGCTCCTATGTTTGCGGGACGCCTCTTTTTTCTTCTCCTTCTCCTGTTGTTCCTTCTCCAGCTGCTCTGCGGCTTTCTTGCGGTCGTAGGAGGCGAGCCTTGCGGCTGCCAGTCCTAGTCCCTTGCGCACTTGTTTATACTGCTCCGCCCGAGGGTCACTTTCCGTCGGTTGATTCATCTGCATGTAAGTTGTTGCGGCTAGAACCGCGGCAGCAGGAGTTTGCGGGTAGACGTTACCGTCATCATCGACTCGCATGAGAGAAGGAGTGACCGACCTGCTGGTTCCGGCTAGGGACTCGATGTTCCTGGATGTAGATGTGTGCCCCTTCCTCGCGGGTCGGGTTCCGACCGAGGGTTCTAGGGACAGCTCAGCTCGTCGTTGACTTGACTCATCCGCCGCTCTTCTTCGGCGGGCCAAATCTATCCGAGCGTCCTTGATGGTTGCGGCTGCTCTCACTAGGTGATAGTGGTAGGCAACCATGTCTTCGTGTGATGCTCCGGCTGCGGGTGGTTTGCTCATTCGCATAGCCTCCTTGGCTCGGTCCCAAGATTCCCGCGAGACGCCGATTATGTTGCGCTCTACCGCGCTATGTTCTGTTTCTGGGGTTTGTTCCGATCCTGCCATGCAGACTTGAGCCAGTGGAGACTCGTGTGTCCTAAGCGTAGATCGGAAGGCCCTTTGAACTCTTGAAGGTTCCTCTGTCGAGAGGGTATGGTAGTCGTTGGCGTTGAAGCGGACGGATTCGCCGCTCTTCTCCAGATGACGATTCTGATTCTTCCGAGAAGTGGAGGATTCCGTCCCTGTTGGTCACGAACTTCAGGCTCCCGAACGTCAAGGTGACGCTCCTCTCCAGATCCTCGAATACCGGACGTGATTCCGGCGAGTGGGGTGTGACCACGACAGATCCGATCTGTATAGTATTGTTCGGAGCCGTAGT
This sequence comes from Alopecurus myosuroides, assembly GCA_028641055.1. Taxonomy (NCBI): domain Eukaryota; kingdom Viridiplantae; phylum Streptophyta; class Magnoliopsida; order Poales; family Poaceae; genus Alopecurus; species Alopecurus myosuroides. The sequence goes on from CM054061.1 coordinate 116,797,078, forward strand.
CGATGGTTTCCAACGGGAGTTGGTTGTCGATGAGGCCGAAGATGCCGGTGATCCAGCGCCCGCTGTTCCCACAGACGGCGCCAATTGTCGAATCTCGGACTCTACAAATCCCTTAGGTGAACCTATCGGGTTTCGAATAGGAGAACCCATGAGCGCTGGTGGAATCGTCGGCTAGACAGGGGGCGAGATTTACCCAGGTTTGGGGCCCTCGTAGAGGTAAAACCCTTACTCCTGCCTCTGTCGATGTGTATTAACGAGTAGATCGGTTACAATGGTGGTTGCTCAAGTCGAGAGTATGATCTCGAGCTCAAGGCTTTGGTGGTGCGGTATTGCTTGGTCCTCTTCCGGTGGTTCTCCTGGCCTTATATAGGTGGCCAGGTCTCAAACCCTACCCGGAGAGGACTCGAACTCTAACCTTAGGTCGGTTACATATTTCGTAACTTAATCCACAAGACAGTGCGGGTGGGCTTCACGTGGGCCTTCTGGAATACTCCAAGGGCTTCTCTTCTTGGGCCTTAACCTTGGGCCTGAGATGGGGTGTCCTTACCCGCAGGGTCCAGGATCCATATCTTCGTCACACTATATCACTAAATAATCAACACAATTCAGATAAGCTTGGTTTTCAAAAAATTGAATCTGCATTTTGTCTTTCAAAACAATCGGGGAAATTGTTTTTATTATGTCAGATCAAACGAATGGAGTATTTTGTGGTTAAGTTATTATTCTGTATTAATTGTTTTTCTTTCCATTTCAAATTATTTCTCTTCTCTTTCGTGAAATGTTTTGGACAACTCGCGCAAGGCCGACCCTTTATTGCGCGGGAGACGCCGCGTCAACCCCTTCGGGAAGGCACGCCCTTTAATTGCGCCCACCTCCCCTCTCTCTCTTCTAGTCATATAACTCGCTCTATCTCTCTCACCCCCTTCCTAAGCTTCCCCTCTCTCCGTCAGCGGGTTTTCTTCTGCCGGGACACCGACAGCACCGCGACGACCATCCTCAGCGGGAAACGAAGGCCATGCCTCCTCTTCCTCCCTAGGCAGGCAGGATGTTCATCGCCTTTTTTTAGATCACCGCGTGCGTCGTCCCGTCCTCTTTGAGGGCTTTGGAAATGGTGGTAAGATGATATATAACCCTCTTATCCCTTGTATGTGTCGTAGATCTGTAGATTGAGCTCGATTTTTCTGTGTAGCATGACATGCACGGTAGATCTACATGTTTTTACCGTTCATTCTGCGTCTCTGCTACGTATTTTCTCCCGTAGATGTGATTTTGTTCTATGGCTTAAGTTTGGGATATCCGGCACGCTTAGTTCATCTATTTCCACCATGATTTCGATAGGTTATGGTTTAATTTCGTACCCGATTTGGGTGCTTCAGTTAGATTAGGCTTAGATTTGTTTTTTTTTGTTCACGGCTTAGATTTGGTATTATTGCAAGGTTATTTCAATTTTGGCCAATTATTAACACTTTGGCTAATGCTTTTCGAGGCCAGGTACTAGTAGTGACTATACTTGTTGTACTTCGAAATTCTGAGGTCAGATTGATTTTTTCTGTGTATTTTCCATTGTTCCACCTGTTTTATTTTGTGTATCCTAATTTATCAACATGATGAATGTCCTCCTAGTTATATGTCGATGATTAAACTAGGCAATGGTAAAGGCCGAGAGAGTGTCAAAAATACCTTGTAGTGTATAGAATTTGAGTATTTGTATTCGTATATGCTATTTTAGACACTCTCTCGGCCTAGGTTTGCATGGCAATGATATATGAGGCTCGTATTACATTTGTTTCTATTGTTCCACTTTTCTTTGCCTTGAATGTCCTCCTAGTTATATGCCGATGATTAAACTAAGCCATGGTAAAGGCAAAGAGAGTGTCTATAATACCTTGTAGTGTATACAATTTGAGTATTTGTATTCGTATATGCTATTATATGCACCCAATTGGCCTTGGTTTGCATGGCAATGATATCTGAGGCTCGTATTACATTTGTTTCTATTGCTCCACATTTCTTTGCCTTGAATGTACTCCTTGTTATATGTCGATGATTTAAACTAGGCCATGGTAAAGGGAAAGAGAGTGGTTATAATACCTTGTAGTGTATACAATTTGAGTATATGTATTCATACATGCTATTATAACTTCTCCGTTTTCCCTTGGTTTCCATGCCAATGATATATGAGGCTCGTATTACATTTGTGTTCATTGTTCTACTTTTTCTTTGCCTTGAATGTCCTCGTTATATGCCGATGATTTAAACTAGGCCATGGTAAAGTCAAAGAGAGTGTCTACAATACCTTATGGTGTATACAATTTGAGTATTTGTAGTCGTATATGCTATTATAGGCACTCGCCTGGCCTTTGGTTTGCATGGCAATGATATATGAGGCTCGTATTACATTTGTTTCCCTTGTTCCACTTTACTTTGCCTTGAATGTCCTCCTTGTTATATGTCAATGATTAAACTTGGCCATGGTAAAGGGACATAGATTGTCTATAATACCTTGTAGTGTATACAATTTGAGTATATGTATTCGTACATGCTATTATAGTCACTTCTTTTTTCCATTGGTTTGCATGGCAATGATATATGGGGCTCGTATTACATTTGATTCCATTGTTCCACTTTATTTTGCCTTGAATCTCCTCCTTGTTATATGTCAATGATTAAACTAGGCCATGGTAAAGGCAAAGAGAGTGTCTACAATACCTTGTAGTTTATACAATTTGAGTATTTGGATTCGTACATGCTATTGTAGTTACTTCTTTTTGCCTTGGTTTGCATGGCAATGATATATGAGGCTCGTTTTACATTAGTTTCCATTGTTCCACTTTTCTTTGCCTTGAATGTCCTCCTTGTTATATGCCGATGATTAAACTAGGCCATGGTAAAGGCAAACAGAGGGCTTCAATACCGTGTATTGTATACAATTTGAGTATTTGTATTCGTACATGATATTGGTGCTCTCTTGTTGCCTTTGCTTGCATGGCAATGATATCTGAGGCTCGTATTACATTTGTTTCTATTGTTGCACATTTCTTTGCCTTGAATGTCCTCCTTGTTATATGCCAATGATTTAAACTAGGCCATGATAAAGGGAAAAGGAGTGTCTACAATACCTTGTAGTTTGTACAATTTGAGTATTTGTATTCGTACATGCTATTGTAGGTACTCCTTTTTCCCTTGGTTTCCATGCCAATGATATATGAGGCTCGTATTACATTTGTTTCCATTGTTCCACTTTTCTTTGCCTCGAATGTCCTCTTTGTTATACGCCGATGATTAAACTACGCCATGGTAAAGACAAACAGAGGGCTTCAATACCTTGTAGTGTGAACAATTTGAGTATTTGTATTCGTACATGCTATCGAAGCTCTCTTGTTGGCTTTTCTTGCATTGCAATGATATATGAGGATCGTATTACATTTGTTTCCATTGTTCCACTTTTATTTGCGTTGAATGTCCTCCTTGTTATATGCCGATGATTAAACTAGGCCACGGTAAAGGCAAACATAGGGCTTCAATACCTTGTAGTGTATACAATTTCAGTATTTGTATTCGTACATGCTATCGAAGCTCTCTTGTTGGCTTTGCTTGCATGGCAATGATATATAAGGCTCGTATTACATTTGTTTCCATTGTTCCACTTTTATTTGCCTTGAATGTCCTCCTTGTTATATGCTGATGATTAAACTAGGCCATGGTAAAGGCAAACAGAGGGCTTCAATACCTTATAGTGTATACAATTTGAGTATTTGTATTCGTACATGCTATCGAAGCCCTCTTGTTGGCTTTGCTTGCATTGGAATGATATATGAGGCTCGTATTACATTTGTTTCCATTGTTTCACTTTTCTTTGCCTTGAATGTCCTCCTTGTTATATGCCGATGATTTAAACTAGGCCATGGTAAAGGGAAAGAGAGTGTCTATAATACCTTGTAGTGTACACAATTTGAGTATTTGTATTCGTACATGCTATTATAAGCACTCTTTTTCCCCATGTTTGCATGCCATGATAAATGCTAGGAGATCAGATTCAATACGTGGCAGTGATACAAGGCCACGTCTTGTATTACTTCCTGGTATTGAGTTCGTACTTCTAGCAAGTGTTGGCAATGTGTTTATGAGGCTTGTTTTACATTTTGCATTGTTCCATATGTGTTTATTCTGACTGCATGTTATAATGAATTCTAAGGATGCCACTTTAGTGCATGATCACCTATGTGTTTATGAGGCTTGTTATCACTATGCACAATTTTTGAGCTTATTTGGTCAATGATGATGAATTTGACACATGTATATTTGGCTGATGCCTCACTGTCTCCACCAGATGGCCAGCAAAAGTAAGAACCAGACATAAATAGATGTGCCATGTCTTTGCTTTTGCTGGCCCACCTGGTGTTGCAAAGTTGTGTATGCTTCCTGTGTCTCTATGTTCCCTAGGTCCAATGAGTACAGAGTTGTGACTATAGATATTGTTTTGAATGTGCATGATCCCTTTAAGTCGATGATTAAAATGTGTCACCATATCATTGCAATGAGGGTTCCATACTATTTTCTGCAGTGTACAAGCACATTCATTATGCATTGCTCTTGGTAGTGTAGAATTACTTCTTGGATAAGCATGGTTGTGCTTTTATTATGAGGCATTACTAGTTGTTCGTAGTTTGGCCCCAGTTTTACATAAATGTCTTCATGAAAGATTTGTTCCTTTTTAGAACCAATCTTCTTATATGCACATTTTGTAATTTCTGCTTCTTTTTTTGCTTGATTAACAGGGTATTCCATGCCCTGTATGCAAGAAGAATTGCCCAAATGTTGATCCTTCTGCACCCAAGTTCGGTGTTGCTATACAAGAGTGTCACCTCAAGTCAGTGGTAAGAAAACAATTCTTCTTCTTACACTTGTATTATGTATTGTGTTTTTATTATAATATCTAATTTTCATGTTTCTTTTTATTTATGATGCATAGGTTGTACCATGCACTGCTCGGGTAGCATTCAACAAGTTAGTAGGCGAGCGTGTGCTGTTTAGTTCCCATGGCAGTAAGTACACCTTTCGCGTGTCAAAAGAACAGAGCAAGACCCGTTTGCATGGGACACAATGGGATCGGTTCATCGAGGAAAAGAACATCTCCGTGGGATGTATACTAGTGTTTTCCATGATACCAAGGCCCACTATCTACGTTGTTATTATTGGCGACTCCCAAGATGGCTCACTTTGCATTTCAAGCGAAGATGACTCAGTTTCAAGCGCAGATGACTCAGTTTGCAGCGTAGATGGCAGTTCTGATGATGAGATGCATGATGAGGATTCTAGCAATTCTGATGATGAGGTCCATGATGAGGATTCTGACAGTTCTTTTGATGAGATGCATGATGATGCCAACATCGTATATGCCCAAAGAGCCAATCTCGACAATCACGAGAAGAACCACCTGGCCCAACTTCTACCCCTTGGACCCTATGTTGGGCTTCCTTTTGTGACTCTTTTCACCGTCACAAACTTGTAGCACTATACTATGGTATGCATCTATAAGACCACCTCCTCTTTTTGCAAGTAAATTTCCAAGAACCATGAGAAGGTCTGCTAATATGGTATGTTATCTTTCATGCTTAGAAACTACCGAAGTTGATAGGGGAACACGGTGGCCTGAGGAATCATGGCAGGGTTGGCCTACGACTTAGAGCAGAAGAGCATGTCACCACCATTTCTTACAACAAGAAAACCGACGTCCGCATTATCCTCGACAAGCTAGTTTGGAAGGTTTTCGTCCAAGGCAATAATTTTCATAATCAGCAACCTGTTTTGATCATTGTGAGGGAGACCGATGACCCTAGGTTGGAGGCGGTCATTGAGATGGGGGTGATATAGAACCGGAGCAAAGGATATGCATTGTTGGTGAAGAGACTAGGCTACTGCTGAGCTAGGCCTATGAAATTCTTATTTAGTTTGGCTGGATTGTAATTTCGTTTGTTTCCTGGACTTGTTAAGGTTTAGTTTTTTTCGTAAACTTCTAAGGTATATTATCGCTGGTAGATCCCTCGTGCTAAAACCTGAGTAAAGATCAAATCGCTAATACTTCCTCCGTTCCAAAATGTAAGCCTTTTTAGCGAGCTAAAACAGTTTGCTAAAAAGGATTATATTTTGGAACGGAGGGAGTAGCTGCTAAAACCTCGAGTTTAGATCAAATCCCTCGTGCTGGTAGATCGTGCAACTCATCACTTCAGAACTCAACAAAATCCTGGCAAGCCAACGGTCACTGAACTTCTCGACCTCGTCGCTATCGAATAAATACGACCGAGCACGGACCATGCAACGTACCTTCTACGCTGCCGCCACAGCCCCTGACCCCCCTCACTCTCGGCGCTGATTACTGCACGCCGCCACAGCCCCCCCCCCTCCCGACCTCCCCCCTCACTCTCGGCGCTGATCCGCCCGATGGCGCCGCGCGTGGTAAGCAGCACCGGCTTCCGAGGTGTGCAGCTGCGGCCGTCCAGGCGCTGGTCCGCGGTGATCACACACAACGACGTGCGGTGGTGGATGGGTACCTTCGACACTACCGAGTTCGCCGCCCGCGCGCCGAGCTTAGCTTCCGGGACGTCGAAAGCAGGGAAGTTGCCGAGTTCCTCGCCCCGGATCTGAGGATTGTGACCCGCAAGTAGGAGCAGGAGACCGCGCGTTCGTGCAGCAGTGCATCCACCGGGACAACGAGGCCACGATAGAGAGGTTCCGCCGTGATCACCCAGATCTGGTACAGGCGCAGTTGCGGCTCGACGCTCAGAGGGGCGCGAATATGCGAGCTCGTATGGATGTTGGCCCCTCCACCATCGTCGTCTCATCGTCGGATGAGGAGATAGAAGAAGCATTCTGGGAGAGCCTTATGCAGGACTCCGATCACGACGAACTTGACGACGTATTCTGAGATGATGTGTAGTGTTTCACAGTGTGGACGATGTTGAAACGTGTCAAAATAATCAAAATTTCGATGTTTTATGTGTTCGTTGAAGTTTCAACATTTCTTCCTTCTTTATTTTGGGTTGCAACTATAGTAGGATAATTATGGGCTACGAAGTACTATAAGGCCCAATAAAAAGTGCCTGACAGGAGAGGGCCCAAGAAAGTGCCATCATGGCCCAAGTCTGGAAACAACCGCTCTTCCACTCACCGCAGTAACCCTAAAATGCGGCACGCCACGCGTTCGTCACAATATTGTGAACGTGAAACATGTCGCTTTAGTTCCGGCGGCCAGTTATTGCTCTGTCGTGCATACGGCTCCTCCGTTCCACTCCCCGTCTCAGTCTATAAATAGACGCACTCTTCAATTCATCCTCTATCTGCCTCACCGTCTCCCCTGAAGCGAAAAACCCTTTGACGTAGTAAGTTCCACCGGTGATCGTTCCTCCAGGCGGCCATGGCTCCACCGGCGAAGCGGTCAGCTGCCCTCTTGTAGGTTCCATTTCCGTTCATGTACTGCTGATCCGTTTCTGGATTCCTCGTGATTTCGTATTTCTTAGATCCTTTTCAGAATTCCTCGTGCTTTTATCTTTCTTAGATCCGTTTCTGAATTCCTCGTGATTTCATCTTTCTTAGATCCATTTTGCATTTTATATTAACATCAACTTCCAAACATGCAACTATCTACAGGGCACATGAAGCCGAGCAGACGGTCATCTTAACAGCTCTGGCGAAGAGGGTTGACATCCTAGAAGCTGAGCTTGAGAAGGCCTTGAAACTCGCCTACGACAATCTTAACAAGGCTCGCGATGCTAGGTTGGAGCAGGTGGCTCAGGGCGAAGCTTCCCTCGTAGCGTTTCGAAAGTTGATGGATGATACGTCCAAGTTGAGGGCCAGCAACCTCGAACCGACCTTGCAGGTTGGGGAACTGAATATCGGTTTAGTCCTGGCAGAGCAGAAAACTCTGATCGCTCTCCTCGTAGCTGTGACTCCCCAGGCAAGGGAGGATCCAGTGCCATCGGAGGATCCAGTCCCGACGGAGGATCCAGTCCCGACGGAGGATCCAGTGCCACCGGAGGAGCTGTCGGCCCCCTACTGATGCTCTTTATTTAGCTCCCTACAGTTGTCCCTCGTGCTTCTGATGTCCTGTTTAGATCGACGATCTCGTTGGTTGTATCGTGTGGTTTCTATTAATATGTAGTCTATGTTTATTTTCAACTACTATGTTTATTTTCTTAAGATAGATATAATTCGAGTTCACAATATGGAGAACTAGATGACAGAAGTTTCGATGGATCTAAGTGACAGAAGTTAAAAGGGTTACATTAGACTAATGCCGATGCAAAAACATATACCAGAAAAGATAATTCGATTTCACAATATGGACAAATAAATGACAGAAATGAAAAGGGATATATTCGACTAATCTGTGACGTTCTCGCGGAACGAAACTCGCCTCCAACTAGGCCTATTGGACCGGGAACAAAAATCCGCGACGGCACATATAAGAAACTCGAGATGGACCGCGTCCTTCGAGAGAAGATTCCACTTTTCAGCCATCCGCGACAGAAACCTCGCGACGTTATCAAAACGTGCCGCTCAAAATGTGCCGCTCAAAACGTGCCGCGCGTCCTTCGGTAGTGTATGGGCTGCTGACGTGAATCTCTACATTGGCAGAGATCTCGATTGCGACGACGACCTCGAAATAACGGCAACTCGTCCTGCCAACAATGGGAACGAAGGAATCGGAGGTGGAATGTGAGCTTCAGCGTCGCAGACCCATGCCCCTACACCGCCGGACAACACCTCCGCCGACGAGCTGCGCGCCGCCTCTGCCTCATCATCTCTCTGTCACGGGATGGGCACAAGGTCTCACATGGGCGATAAATGGTGTAAGAGATAGAAAATGTAGCATTAAAGTGCTAGGCCGGCCTAGTAATGGACGGGAGAGTTGTCGTGGGATAATCACGGCAGGTGTTACCAGGGGTAACTGATCTTGGGGCAAGTCGACACAGGCGTTCGGGAGAGGGTTTAGCTCAAAGGAAGACATGATACAACTTGATCTGACAGCCGGCAATCGAAGTCGCCGGATCTCTATTCTCGATACAATAACTCGATTAGGGTTTACACTGGATACTCGATACCACACGATATTGCTAGGATTCTTAGATCTCTGTGTCAATCTATACCCGAGGGTCGGTTTATATAGTACCCGTACCCCCCTAACTTACTTTACAAGGCACACCCGGGTCCTACCCAGACACGACGTGCTAACCCTAACTTTCCTTTACAACACCCATAATCCGGGTCACTAGGCCCACGAGCTTGGGCCTCCACAAACATCTTTATCCCTAGACGTATCCTGCTCACTGTCTCTGGGCCGGGTTATTCCTCGGATCTTGGCATACCGGGTTAGCATCCCCCCATCAGTAGTCCCCAGAATAGCCTGGGCTTCACGGATCTCCTTGAAGCGCTTGCTATTCCTGAAAAGATATCAATCACACGGGCACATGGAAACCGAGTTAAGATGCTTTGATATTCTGCTAGGCCTTACTCCATGGAGGCCATGTAATAACCCGGACCTTTCTTCCAAACACTTAAGTTCAAATCCCCAGGCCCAGACCGCAATAAGAAATGCCAAGATCTCACACTTGACAACCAATCCTGTCATCACGGGCGAGCCCCTTCCTTCTTCTAACCCAATGCTTTGCCCAATGTTCTACACATATCTTGCGAAATCTTTGTAGATAACCATTACCCCGCGATTTCCGGTTTCTGGCCGTTGAGATAAGTTCACCCTTGCCTTATAAATAGCGCTTAGAGGGCAACCCTAGGCCCATCACCACGCCACAACTCCCCCTTTTCTTCCTTGCTCCTAACACCTTCACAGCACCACCGTGAGGAACTCGCGCCTGCTACCAACGCAGGATCAACAGCGGCCGCGCTCGTCCTCGAATCGTTTCGCGCCGCCACCAAGCGCCACCTTTAGACCTCTATTCCTCCCATTCGTGCCACGCCGCTCGTCGCCATCACACTTGGCCCCAATCTCCTCGGTAAGCTCTTCGCAGCCAATTAATTCAGCTTCGCAATTTTCAGTTCATCCAAGATCAGATCTAGGTCAACCCGCAAGCTATTTGTCCGATTGCCTCGAATTAGATTGATTCGGTGCTTGCCAAATACTCTAATCACCTGCCTGATAGTCACAAATGATCCTCCAATCATTATTGATCACCAATTTCGCTTAAAAATTATCCGCGAACTTTTCCATCTAGATCCGTTCCTCCGCCGTTTTCCGCTTATTGCATTAACACCCGGAAAAACCCTCCTTTTCCAGCTATTTCATTTGCGATATAAATATGGGCAACCATCCGTCGTCCCCAAATACCTTTTCCTATGTAAGTGAGCAACAATTTCCATAAGTGTGCTCAATACCCGGACGGCTCTCAACTTCGTACCTTCTTGGTACCTTATACTCGGATATTCCAACATTCCCGGGTCTTATTTCATACATCTTTTTCTTTTTGTGTTTCGCAGGCTGACCCCATGGCTCCCAAGCGACAAGGAAAACATCCGGCTCAAGCAAGGACCACCCAAGCCATATCCGCCAATTGGGGGCGCTCCACAACCACTAAGGCCAAGTTAGACGAACTAACCGAGTTAGGCACCCTCCCCTCTCAGAAAGACATCCACTGGAGGGTGCCGGGTAACGAAACTCATCCCACTCCCGCAGAATATGAAGTAATCTGCTTTGTAGAGCACGTGACCCGAGGATTTCGCCCTCCGGGTCACCCCTTCTTTAGGGAGGTCTTAGATCACTACGGACTCCGGGTGTTCGACATAGGGCCTAACTCCATGTTGAACATCACCCACTTCATAGTTCTATCTGAGTCGTATTTGTGCATGCCACCAAACCTGACTCTTTTCACTGAATTATTCCAATGCAAACCGTGCCGCGAAAGCGGCGACGGGGCGCTTCTCACTTGCGGCGGGGTATCCATCCAACGCCGTAGGAATTCTTTAATGCCAACCCTCAACCTGCAATCCTGTGCCAAACATTGGCAGTTATCCTTTTTTTATTGCCGCGATACCTCCTCCGACAGCGAAAAGAAGCTGCCGGGTTACTTAGAGACCCCCCTCAAACCCTCCGAGTCTTTCAGTGCCTTCGCACCAGACTCGGACAGGGAAGCAATCCTTCCTGCACTAGCCAAAATAGCCATTCTCTCAGCCCAAGGCCTCCTAGGGCTCAATTTGATAAAGACATGGGTCGACTTCCGAATCCAACCTAATTCCATCCGCACCAAATTGATGTGCGAGTATTCGGGTCACACTACAGATGCACTTCGCTATTCCTCCAAAAGCTTTGCGACCGGTGACACTATCAAGACCATCAAGAGCCTCTTGGCAGAGAAGCTGGAGGTGATAAAGGGCATCTCCGGGTTACCTCCGTTTACTCGGGAAAATCCAGCTCCAACGGTAATACCCGGCACTCATAACTTGTCTCCACATTTCAACTCGATACTGCTTCTAAACCTTAACTTTATCTTTTTACTTTAGGCTGATGACCCCTTCTGGAGAGTGGACCCACTCCCCCCCTCCAGAGACCCGGAAGAGGAGGACGAGACGACTGGCGACAGCGAAGGTACTCACCCAGGATCTGCACACTTTTGCTTGTATTACTTTCCTTTCGTCTGTCTTTTTCCCAATGAATACCCATCTGACTCGCAGGGCTGGAGGACGAAGGTGGAAACAACGAGGATGACCCGGAGAGAACCGAGTCTGACCCAGAGGCAACAGCCGGGGCCAAGAGGAAAAGCAGGGGGACAGTATCCAAGGTTCCTTTTTCCTCACTATCTTCTGAATCTTACTCCTTTGACGCCATGCGAAGACTTAACCATCAATTGTCAAATTCGCCGTGCTTGAAGGAATCTTTCCCCGCCAAGCGCAGGGTAACTCGGAGCTCCCCGGGTGAAGATCCCCTTAACCCGGGCATCTCCGCCCCTTTAGTCCCTCGTGGCAGTGCTCCTCCATCTCGTTCTTCCAACTCTCCTCAGCGCCACCCTTCTCCTAACCACCCACGTGCCGGGCAATTCCGGGTTCCATTAGTGGTTCCTGCGAATACCTCATCTACTTCAAGTGGCGAGCTCCCATCGGATTACACCGTAAATGCCGGGTAAGTTTTTGCCTTACTATTTCTTTTTGCCTCTAGCGAACTTTCATCCGAGACACCATCATCATTAATAACTGCCTTTTTTCATCTTTCTTTCAGTGCTCAGGTCACCGTCAGTGACCCGGAAAACACAGAGACGGATAACCTCCAGGTGAAGAAGCCGACTGACGACGCAGACGCCGCAACTGGTGGTGATGGGGCCACTAACCGGGAACAAGGCCCTCTGAACAATCCACTTTCCCAAACCGTCGGATCTCCTTCCTTATCGGAACCAGTAGACGAAGAGATAGAAATTCTAGATACAAAGATGGGCCCTCCCAACCCGGACACTCAGACTGTCCGGGTCTCCACTCCAAATGCAAGGGGAACCCCCCTACCAGATGATCAAGCTGTCGGCTCTTCCGGGACTCGCTCCGAGGAGTTAACTTTTGCCCAGATGCTAGAGACCCTGCGCGCCTTAAGGGCTAACGAGGAAAATATCTTGGGGTCTTTGATAACCAAACATGAGGTAAGTTTGATTAATGTTGCTTGTACCTTTGCCCAGTCCCCAAGTTCCGAGGGAGTTCATTCATGACTTGCTCGGTACTTTTATTATACCAATGACTGATAACCGTGCTCTTCTATCCGACTAACACTTTTTAACATCCACGCAGTTTTTCGTGACTCAATATGAGGAGAAACTTGCAGACGCCGCCAAGCTCATTGAAAAAGAGATATCTTTACGCGAAGCGGCCGAGACTGAAGCCAGAAGGAATAGGCAATTAATGAAGAAGTACCGAAGAAGGGCTCACCGAGCCGACGACGACCTGACAAGCCTTTCTGTCGAAATTTCTGATACCTATCGTTCTTTGCTTGGTATGCTTCCTTCTCCGGGTTTATCCTTTTGACCAACAGCAAAAAATGCTTAGCTTATATATTCATTTTACTCCAGGCCCGGACGAAACCATGCCGGATGAGGATGATATTGCCAAGCTGAAGACCATGAAGAATGTTATCCGGCAGCTGTGTGCCGGAACCAGATGGATCTTGGAAGAGTTACGGTGGCCAGGTAGAGGACATGTTGACCTGAAGAGGATGCTGGACGCCTTTTCCACGATTCCTGAGTGGATTTGGCACTGGAAGCGCTCGTCCTGCCGGGTTGGAATGACCCGGGGGCTATCACTCGCCAAGGCTTACTTCCCCAAGCTCGATCTGGCAAAGCTCATGGGCGGCTTCCCCGAATTCAAGCTTGATGGTTCAAAATTCTCGCGGGAGGATTTTCAGGCTGTGCAGAAAGAGGTCCGTTACCCGGCTAGCGTGATCGCTGATGAACTGGACGTCAATACTCTTGTCCCCGCTTATGATGCTGCTGGTGTGGCAATTAAGTCAGATCTTCCCGAACCATATGACATGATGGCTCGGTGGAAGGAGGAAGCTGCTGCGATAAGGGCGGAGGCTGCCAAGAAACAAGCTGAAGCCGGCTCTGCTCCTGCTGCCTCAACATCAGTCGTTCCGCCCCCTGCGGGGGCTGGCGCCGCCGATCCGGGTGTTCCTGCTACCACCAATAATGGCAAGGGTAAGGCCAAGATGGGCGCCGAGTGATATATGATTTCCGATGCCTCTTCTTAAGCGTCAGTCGGTCGACATACTTTTTGAAACAGTCATTCTTTAGGTGGTGCGCCTGTGCACCTTTGATATTTTTTCACCAGTATTTTGTAATGCACACTAAGGTCTTGATATACTCGATGCCTGTTCCGACCTTTGTAAGTTTAAGCTCATCTGTTCTCGATATCTGGTTTTATTTATTGCTCCTTTTGTGAAAACTCAATTTCCGGGTCTCATGGGTATTGACAAGCGGATTTTGCTTCGAAGTCCCCAAGTCCCCAATACTCGGATACTTGGATTTTTGCAACTATACCAGTAAGCCAGTTCTTTTCAAGATTCCAAGCTACCGGGCCCGGATTGCCGAGCCTAGGACACTTGATCTTGAAAAGGCAACAAAATGCTCATTGCTATTTTCACAAAGATCCATGAGCTGTTTCACATCGGATTTGAAGTTATGCTTAATAGGCATTGAGTTTCCAGCTATTCGGCCTTGTACTCTGCATAACTTGTGGTTTAGATGACCCTTTTGACTGTCTTGTACTGTAAGCCGGCTTTCGCGTGGATACCATGTTGTTACATCAATACGAAGACATAGCCAGCCAATCCCCGTCGGGTTTCATGACTAGCTGCCATCGTAAGCGAACAAATCATGCCACTTTAATGCGAGTCACATCGAGCTTAAGTAAGAGTAGCCAAGAAATTTGGACTTCTTTGTCCGGTTATAAGATTGTAGCCGTACTCGTTTGCGAGTAATCGGCCCTTATAACTCATAGGCATCATGGCCGGGTCTTTGAGTTTGTAACTGTGCTATTTAAGCGATCAGCCCCCAAGACCTAGATATACGCATCGTACTGAGAATACATAACCTGATAACAACCATCTCTTTTCTTGATAACCATCTCTTTACTTGATATGAAAAACTGATAACAACCATCTCTTTACTTGATAACCATCTCTTTACTTGATATGAAAAATGTAGGTCAGCAAGCCGCCTCATTAAAAACCCGTCCAGTCCCCAAAGGTGCCCTGGATAGGAAAAGAGTACGTCAGAAAACCTGCTGCCTGTTACATCGTGCAATTCCACTTGCCAATATAGTCTTTACTAAGTATAATACAGACGCAGCTGAGCCACGTTCCATGGTCTATCTCTTTCTTGCATAGATGAAGTGGTGTGCGCGGTGTCATTGACTGTAGCCGACTCTTCCCTTGCATCTATCAAATAATATGATCCGTTATGTAGGTTCCGGCTTACGATAAATGGTCCTTCCCATGGTGGTGATAATTTGTGTTTTCCTTCGTTTGACTGTACCAGACGCAGAACCAAATCTCCTTCCTGGAACACCCGGGTCTTCACACGCCGGCTATGATACCTCCGTAGATCTTGCTGATATATGGCTGATCTTTCCAGGGCTTGTTCTCTTTGTTCTTCTAACATATCTACGGCGTCCTGCCGGGTTTTTTCGTTCTCTACTTCGACGTAAGCTGATACTCTGGGCGAATCGTGAATAATATCACTTGGTAACACTGCTTCCGCACCATAGACCATGAAGAAGGGTGTCATCTGAGTGGATCTGTTAGGTGTAGTGTTGATGCCCCAAACCACAGACGGAAGTTCTTCGACCCATGCACCAGCAGCCCTAACACAGGGGACTCGCAACCGTGGTTTTAACCCACGAAGCAATTCTTGGTTTGCTCTCTCCACTTGCCCATTGGCCTGCGGGTGAGCCACTGATGCAACATCAAGCCGGATGCCATTGTTGCCACAGAATTTCTCCATCTCGCCAAGAGACATGTTAGTTCCGTTGTCGGTGATTATGCTGTGGGGATACCCAAACCGGTAGATAATCCTTTTCAGGAACTTGACTGCTGTAGCCGCTTCGCAATTAGTAACTGGCATAACCTCAACCCACTTGGTAAACTTGTCAATGGCCACCAAAAGATGTGTCTTCTTGCATGGTGACATATGGAAGGGACCAACCATGTCCATACCCCAGACGGCGAACGGCCAAGTTAATGGGATGGTCCGTAATTCCATAGCCGGTACGTGTGTTTGGCGAGCGTACCTTTGACACCCGTCACATCTTGCCACCAAACGTTCGGCATCCGATAGAGCCGTAAGCCAGAAAAATCCGTGTCGATAAGCTTTAGCCACCAGAGACCTTGTAGATGCATGATGCCCGCAGTCGCCTTCGTGTATTTCCTTGAGAATCTGTCGGCCTTCTTCCGGCGCTACGCAGCGCAAGAAGACTCCTGTTGCGCTTCTCTTGTATAATTCTCCATTGATGATAGAATACCCCTTTGCTCGCCTCATGATTTGCCTTGCTAATACCTCCTGTTCTGGTAACTCGCCCCGTGATAGGTAGGCCAGGTATGGCTCTGTCCACTCGGGGATGGCGTGTACTGTGGCCACGTACTCCAAATCCGGGTCTTGATTTGCCAGTTCTTCCTCAGACTCGGTTTTAACTGATGGTCGCCACAACTCGTCCAGGAACACATTAGGTGGAACCGGCTCTCTACGCGAGCCGAGTCTGGCGAGTGCGTCTGCTGCCTCGTTTTTTCTTCTGTCTATGTGCTCCACCTCATACCCGGAAAAGCACCCGGCAACCCTGTCGACTTCCCTGCGGTATGCTGCCATAGTTGCATCCTTTCTGTCCCAAGTTCCCGATACCTATTGTACCACAAGATCCGAATCTCCGAAGCATCGTATTCTTTTAATGTTCATTTCCTTGGCTACCTTTAAACCATGCAACAGGGCCTCATACTCGGCCACTTTGTTTGAGCAATCAAAGTGAATTTGCAGTACGTAACTCAATTTGTCTCCCTTGGGCGATGTCAGCACTACTCCAGCTCCTGATCCCTCATATTGCTTTGACCCATCGAAGTGCATGGTCCATGACTCGGATTTTGGAACTGTGGTAGCCATACCTGTATGTGTCCAGTCGTTAACGAAATCAATTAAAGCTTGGGACTTGATTGCTGACCTGGGTTCGTAATTTATGTGATAATCTCCCATCTCTATTGCCCACTTGGCTATTCTTCCCGTCGCGTCCGAGTTTCTGATAATATCCGACATTGGTATTGAGCTGACCACCGTTATAGGATGTTCTTGGAAATACGGCTTCAACTTCCTGCTGGCCATGAAGACTCCGAACACCAACTTTTGCCAATGTGGATAGCGCTGCTTTGCTTCTGATAATACTTCACTGACGTAATAAACCGGCCTCTGAACCGGGTAACCTTTCCCGTCCTCTTTGCGTTCCACGACCACCACTGCGCTAACGGCTCGGGGGCCAGCTGCCACGTATAGCAACATAGGCTCTTTAGGACCCGGCGCCGCTAGTACTGGTGCTTCAGATAATTGCTTCTTTAGTGCTTCAAACGCTTCATCTGCCTCTTCGTCCCATACGAATTTATCCGATTTTCGCAAGAGCCGATACACGGGTATTGCTTTTTCTCCGAGTCTAGATATGAACCGGCTCAAGGCTGCTACACAGCCCGTGAGCTTTTGAACGTGCTTCAAGTTCTCCGGCTTTTTCAAACTCTGGATTGCCTTGATTTTATCTGGATTTGCCTCAATTCCTCTCTCGGAAACTATGAAGCCGAGTAATTTCCCAACCGGAACTCCGAATACGCACTTCGTTGGATTAAGCTTCATCTGGTACCTCCTCAGGTTTTTGAATGTCTCCTTTAGATCATCGATAAATGTCTCCGCCTTCCTGGTCTTGATGACCACGTCATCCACATAAGCATGGACGTTACGTCCGATTTGGTCCTCAAAGCACTTTTGAATACACCGTTGGTAAGTTGCGCCAGCGTTCTTCAACCCAAATGTCATAGTTTTATAACAAAAGGCCCCAAACGGGGTTATGAATGATGTTTTCTCCCAATCCTCCCTTTTGAGCTTAATCTGATGATACCCGGAATATGCATCCAGGAAGCATAACAGATCGCTTCCAGCTACTGCGTCTATAATCTGATCTATCCTTGGGAGCGCGAACGGATCCTTTGGGCAATGCTTGTTGAGACTAGTGAAGTCAATGCACATCCTCCACTCGTTGGTCTTTTTCATCACCAGAACCGGATTAGCCAACCAATCCGGGTGAAATACTTCCATGATAAAGCCGGCTGCCAGTAGCCGAGCGATTTCTTCGCCTATAGCTTTCCTTCTTTCCTCATTCATTTTCCTCAAACCTTGTTTCACGGGCCTGGACTTGGGATCCACATGCAAACTGTGCTCAGCCAATTCTGTAGGGATACCCGGCATGTCGCTAGGTGTCCAGGCAAACACATCTGCATTCGAGCGAATGAACTCCACGAGCGCTCCCTCCTGCTCTTTTCCCAGGTTAGACCCTATGGTAAACTGCTTAGTAGAATCCCCTTCGACAAAATCTATCTTCTTGGTGTCTTGCGCTGCCTTGAATTTTGCTCTCTCATCCTCGGTATTCGGCTTTTTCAAGGCTGTTCTATCGTCCGGGTTTACTTGAGATCGGTAATATTCGAGCTCTTCCTTCCTGCATGCCTGCTCGGCCATAACTGAATCTCCTTCGTCGCACTCGGCCGCTATATCCCGGTTCCCATGTATAGTGATGGTCCGTTTAGGACCCGGGATTTTCAGCTGCAAATACACGTAGCACGGCCTAGCCATGAATTGGGCGTAAGCCGGCCTCCCCAACAGCGCGTGGTAAGGACTGCGCAACTTGACCACCTCGAACATGAGCCACTCCACTCGATAATTATCCGTCGATTCCCCAAAAGCAACTTCCAAGGTGATCCTTCCCTCGGGGCTCGCCGAGTGACCCGGTACGATCCCGTGAAAGATTGTTGAACTTTTCTGCAGCTGGGACTCTTTGAGACTCATCCGTAAGAAGGTCTCCCAATAAAGGATGTTGATGCTACTTCCACCGTCCATCAGGACCTTCTTCAGCTCGTAACCATTAACCTGTGGAGCAACCACCAACGCCAAGACTCCTGGACGCTCCACCTTTTCCGGATGATCTCTTCTACTCCACGTTATCTCTTGTTCCGCCCATCTAAGATACCCCGGCGCGGCTGATGAAACCGAATTTGCCGCTTGCTTTGATGTCTCTTTGTTCCTGCTAGAAGTTCCTGTAGTATGCACATGATATTGTCCTTTTAAGTTAGTCGTTCGTACCGTGTCGACGAAGATATTGATCCGGCCGACCGTCAATATAAATCCGGACTCGAGGTGATCCGATTCTGGCCCCCAGCCGGGATCGTCCACCAACTTTTCTTCTTCGTGGTCGATGTAGATTTCGCCAATGACAAGACCCTCCATGCCCTTCCGAGCTTCTCCCGTGATGTAAACACCTTTGGACGCAGGCCCCACGGTGGGCGCCAACTGTCGTGGGATAATCACGGCAGGTGTTACCAGGGGTAACTGATCTTGGGGCAAGTCGACACAGGCGTTCGGGAGAGGGTTTAGCTCAAAGGAAGACATGATACAACTTGATCTGACAGCCGGCAATCGAAGTCGCCGGATCTCTATTCTCGATACAATAACTCGATTAGGGTTTACACTGGATACTCGATACCACACGATATTGCTAGGATTCTTAGATCTCTGTGTCAATCTATACCCGAGGGTCGGTTTATATAGTACCCGTACCCCCCTAACTTACTTTACAAGGCACACCCGGGTCCTACCCAGACACGGCGTGCTAACCCTAACTTTCCTTTACAACACCCATAATCCGGGTCACTAGGCCCACGAGCTTGGGCCTCCACAAACATCTTTATCCCTAGCCGTATCCTGCTCACTGTCTCTGGGCCGGGTTATTCCTCGGATCTTGGCATACCGGGTTAGCATCCCCCCATCAAGAGTCGAGCGCAACGAACGCGTGCGACGTGCGCGTCTCTAGCACTATAACTTTTTTCAAGCATTTTTTCCTTGATTTGAAGAATCACTCTCATTGGGAGTTAGACATGTGTAGCTCCATTCTTCCTCCTCTTGATCATCACTCTCCTCCTCTTTTTCATCCAATGAGCTTCCAGATTCAGCAATAGGCTCCTGCAATGCATCAGTTACTTCCTTTGGTGGAGAGAATCTTTTAAGATATTTAATTATGTAGTAATTAAAATCCTTTTAATTATCATAGCAATATTCAAGTATAGCATAGATCTCATATTTATAAGGTGCATCATTAATATTTTCAAGCAAATAAGCAATTTCGAATGCACCCTTCCAAGCAATAAATTCCTCAATTTGTTTCTCATCATCAAAGTTATAATTTCCCTTAACATAAGAAGATATGGTAACATCATCATTATACTCACATTGAAAAGGGAAGTGTTTATAACTCCTACAACAACAAGACTTATCAAAGCAATAAGTAACATTATAAGTAGAGCATAATCTTTAGCATAATAATAAAATTTACAGTTGGGCAATTGACAGATATAAAGGCTGCACCATAGTGCATTTGCTTGACGTGATGATTACTATGTGATTCATGTGGGTATTATCCAACTGCATCTATGACTAATAATCCACCGTCGGAATGTTATCCGACCAATCCTTGGGTATTAAGTTGCAAGCAACAGATGATCGCATTAAGAAAATTGTGTAATGTAAACATCGTTGTTTTCTCCCCCAATGGCAACAACACATACCCCACCAGTTTTCGTTTATGTCACTCGAGCGTGAGTAAAAGGGAGGCATGAACCCACTATTGAACATAAATAACCCCTCTTGGTGTTACTAGCATCGACTTGTCTAGAGCATCTATTAATAACGGAGAGCATGCAAGATCATAAATAAAATACACACGAAAAGAACATGATAGATTGATAATCATTGGACATAGCATTCAATATTCATCGGATCATGTAGCATTACAATAAGATGATCTTGATCATGTAGGGAAGCTCACAAGATCTAAACATTAGGCATAAAGATGAGAGAACAACCATCTAGCTACTTCTATGGACCCGTAGTCCGAGGATGTACTACTCACGCATCATTCTGGGGGCGGGCATGGTGGTGTAGAGCCCTATCGAACTAGGGTTGACGATGATGGTGGCCTCGGGTGTTTTTAGTGGAAAGGTGTATATTTTTAGGGCTAACCTCCCGAGGGGTATAAATAGGCGAAAGGGAAACATCGGTGGGCGGCCAGGGGGCCACACCACCCCATGGCGTGGCCAGGGGCGCGCCGCCATATGGTGTGGGGCCCTGTGGCCCGCCTCCGGGTCTCCTGTAACGGCCGGGAATTTCTCCCAACTAGAATTTGTTGCTCGTTTTTTTTTTTTTTTGCATCGCATTGCATAATGCATCTTCATGCATTTAAAACTTACAATTGTTTGCAACTCATCAAATCTTATTTCTAAAAATTTCTGGAATTCATTTGATGCATAAAATCTGTTTTTATTTGTGCCCAAACTCATTCTTAAAATTAATAAAGGAAAAAAAGATTTTAAGAGGGAGAGAGAGAGAGCCCAGCCGGCCAGGCCCAATAGGCCCAGCCGGCCCCCCCCACCGAACTCCCTCCCCCAAACCCTAGCTCCCACCGTTCTCCCCTTGGCATTTTGCAGCCGCCCCCCGCCCCCTTTTCCTTTTCGCAATTGGGTCCTCCCACCTCTCTCTCTCTCACCACGCACAGAACGCACGCACGCGATGCCAGGGAAGGGGATCGAACCCCAACCCAATCGTTGTCCTCCCGTCGCTCGCTCCGCCTCTCTTCCGCCTCCCTCCGATATCTCCCGTCTCCACCTCGCACCGAGCTCCCTCCGCCCCTCCTCCAGTCGGCCATGGCCGCCGCCGGCCCGTGGTCCTCCTCCCTTCGCCCCTCACCTCCTCTGCGTCCGCGGCGCCGGCAGGAGCAGGGCTCCGCCGCACCCGAGCTCCTCCCTGCTCACTGCCACGGCCGGCCGCCGCCCTCCTCTTCCGCCGCCGACGCTCGTGCCCCGCGGCCGTCCTCTATCTCCTCTCGCCCACACGAGCGCCGCCATGACCGGGAGCCCGAGCTCCTTGCCGTTCTCCACCAGACCTCGTGGCCGACGACCTCGTTGCCTGGCGCCGGCCGCCGCCGACCGTCCTCGCCTCGTCAACCGCCGACCCCGGCCAGAGCACCTCAAGCTCCGTCGTCCTTGTTTCCCGTGAGCAGTCGCAACAAAGAGCGTTGCTGAGAGCTGCTGCCCTCTCTCCTCAACATCTCCACCGCCCCTTGCCCTCCTGGTGTTCGACACAAGGTCAGCGAGAGGTTTGGTGCTCCGTGCGCACCCGTCCGTGTGCATGTGTTGCGTTTCCTCTGGCCGAGGCCTTCGTGCCCGTGTGTTCCGTGTCTGTGAACTCGACTAGATTCCCGACGACAAGTTACCATCGAAGATGGGTTGAACGCCGAGTTCTTCCCCGACCCGTACCTCATCGACAAGATCTTCTACGACAAGTACCGCTACATCGAGCTACATCGAACCGTGAACGACTACTATCTCCACCGTGTCCGTTTTGCGTCGGCCGCCTTCGTGTGTGTCCGGGAGATGATATCGTGAACCCCGAAGAACGGAACCGCCAAGTTCGCCATCGACCACAAAGATCGGAACCACCAAGATCTTCTATACGGACGCGGCGAGTACCTCGACCACGACTACGTCTACCTCCTCTTCGAACCTCGATGACAAGATCGACAACTACGACCGATGACGTGAACGACTACTTCCACTACAACATCTACTTCCTCCACGCACCAACGACACCGGCGTTATCCGAATACCCTCTCTCCAACGTGCGAACCCAAACCCCAACCCTATACCTATATACGTATTTTCTAAATACAATCTTTTTTATAAATGTCATCTCATTCATGTGTTGCATTGCATCTTGTGGGTGCGGGTAATAATAATATCACCTAATAATTAAATATGGAATGAGTTGGGATAATTAAATATTGTTCCGGTTCCATTTAAAATTGCATAGCTCATCTTTATATTATCTCGCCATGTTAAACAACATTTAATCTTGATGAGTAGATAAATAACTCGAACCTCCTAAATTAGATGTTGGGCTTCCGGCTCAATTTAAATTGATTTAATTGCATAAATCATAACTAATTCATTTTAACTCCAAATTTGAAAAGTAAAATATGTTTTCCAATCAAAATTCTCTAAACTTTGCAAATATCAACTTTGTTTACTGTTTTTCCTAATTAAAAGTGGTGCAATAATTCAATGCTTTATTTAAACCTCTTAAATTGCAAAATTCATAACTTGGGCAATTCAAATCCAATTCCAACATGTAAAATATGTTTTCCATGCAAAATTGAATAAGATTTCCAAATATAAACTTTGTTTTCGGTTTTGAATAAATTAAATTGCTGAAAACAACTATTTCCTAATTAATGCATTTAAAATTATCAATTTAATAACTTGCTCATCTAAAATCCAAATTCAACAAATGAAATATGTTTTCCATCTAAACTTTTGTGTTCTTTCCAAATATAAATTTTGTTATCTGTTTTGAACAATTAAAATGGGTGAAAACAATAAATGTTTGTGTAACTCATTTAAGAAGCCAAATTTCATAACTTAATAAATAAAATTCCAAACTTGGTAAACAACATATCAAACTGAATGCTATTGTTGTTTTCTTATTGTTTTCATCATCCATGCATCATTCTAATCAACTTTCACATGATGGTTATTTGTAGATCATTTAATTCAACATTAATTCATGGGATTTTCCATATGCAATCCAAATTGCATATGGGCCCATTTAAATATGTTTACCATGTCAACTAGTTTATCTTTGATGCATGCTTAAATTGTCATGCATCCATATCTTGATCATGCTGGATCTTTTGCCGTAGTAGTAATTGTTGCATCCGGTGTTTGTTCTAGTTCGTTGCTTCTTCGCGGATAGGACGTTGAGATGATGTGAGCAACGACAAGTTCTGCGGATGTACCTCTACTTGCTGGATTCCAGGCAAGTATACTCACTTGCTACCCGTGTTGCCTTTCCTCACTTGTTACCGATTCTTTCCGTTGTCATTATGCTAGCCTTATGATTCGATGCTTGTGTCTCGATCCTATCATATGTTTACCTTGCAGCCATGATATAGTCTTTCCTTCCACTTCCTATTAACTGTTGCTTGTTTACCTTGTTGGCCCTCGTGTCGTAGTTGCATGCTTAGTGTTGTTTGCGCTCAAGTCTTGTTGTCCGTCTTATCACCTGTTTAGGTTATAGTTGGGTTTCAATTCAATCAACAACATGTTAATGTTTTGGGTAATAACAATTTGATGATAAGGCACCGGCAGGATGCCCGGCGTGGTTTTGAGGCCTGCTAGTGTCGAACTTAATTGGGAAAAGGGTCTTGTCTACTGATCCATGATGAGCGCACTATCCGCATGTGGGAAGCGTGTATGGGCGCCCCCCTCAACTTGATTCGATTCACATCTCGTCCAAATCGCCACACTTAGTTCGGGCTTTCCATTTGATGCACGCATATGCAGGTACGAACCCTTGGCGCCAGGGTGGAACTTTTGTAGTCGGCATTTAGGGCGGCGTGGTCTTCCAGTGCTATGAGGGTCCCCCTTTTCTTCGTGGGGGCTCGATTAGCCGCGCACGCACAGCACGTGGTTCTTTGGGCTTGATGCGAAGAAGATTTGGGTTGTGTTGAGTACCTCGCTTGGTGGGTTGATCCCCCGTCTGGCGGGATATTCTTACGTGTACAGCCAAATTGGTGCATCCCTGCAGGGTTAAATCTTCTCGAGAAGCCGTGTTGTCCGCGGTTATGGATGACTTGGTGAAAGTGCTGGCTAACAAGTACTCAGATAACTTACACTTAACGATAATAACTTGACTAGTAATATAGATTACCTCCACCATAAAAATGATGTCACCCTAGTCAACAGTGTGAGTTTCCTTGGGTTGCTTCCTTAGTAGGGGGTAACATTGGATGGGTATTGTTTGTTGAGTAGTCGTAGTTGATTCTGATACGCTATCTTATCCCTTTCTTTTAGCCGGATGTTGTAGCGCGTCTCTGTAGTTAGTTAGTGCAGCCAGCTGCCGCTTCTTTGCAATAATCCCTTCCTTTCCGTTGTACCCAAAGTATTTGTATCTTGTGATGATTGGTTACGCTGGTATCTTGTGAGTATGACTTGCCAGTACTTAACCGTACTGACCCACGAATTCATTTTCGTGGCTGCATATTCAACATTGCAGTCAACAGGTTTGAAGTCTGACGACGTTAGCTTGGGAATCCCTCCGGCTTGGCCTGGGCAGGGATTGGACGCTCTCGGTTATCTTCAGGACTCTTAGTCCAATTTGTATCTTGTCCGTAGTCGGACACTATGTTGTTTCTTCCGCTGTTATTTGGATCTTTGTATTGTATCAGTTGTATTCTTGACTCGTTTGAGTCGTCTTGTATAAATATCTTCTGTTGTTGTGGATTATTCGTGAACTGTTGTAATGTTATCACAAGTGGCAACCTGGAATCGGTTATTATGCGGATTTGGCGGAAATGCTGAAATCTGCATAGTGCCCGATCTCGGGGCGTCACAAATGGTATCAGAGCATGGTTTCCGATTCCCTATGTTGTTTCGATACGAATGGTTATCGAAGCAACGGGTCCGCAAAGCCTGTAGGATAACCTCGCTAACGGTCGTTGTTTCTAGAGAGTCAAAAACTATTTCTGCTAAACTATTTTGGAAACATATCAATAGGATTCTTGTTTTCTCCTTATCTCTATTCTACTTCTCCTTCTATCTCATTTGTTTTGGAGTCTACTCTCGTACCTATCTTTCAAAGTTTTAAGATTCTACGTGGGTGGACGTTTTCTGAGCCGTTAACCTAATAGGTTCGATCATCGGAAGATTCCTGGTGGAAGAACATCGTCATCAATCCGAGCAAGAATCTCTTGTTAGTGGTGTCGAGAAGCCCTTGTTAGTGGTGTCGAGGAGATCAACTGGAAGCATGAAGAATCGATGGTCGAACTTCTTTCCCCTCCCGGGTTAGTGGCGGATTGCGAGGGCGCAATCCCTTGTTAGTGGTGTCGTCTGTAATGGCCGGGAATTTCTCCAAACTAGAATTTGTTGCTCGTTTTTCTTTTTTTTTTGCATCACATTGCATAATGCATCTTCATGCATTTAAAACTTACAATAGTTTGCAACTCATCAAATCTTATTTCTAAAAATTTCTGGAATTCATTTGATGCATAAAATCTGTTTTTATTTGTGCCCAAACTCATTCTTAAAATTAATAAAGGAAAAAAAAAGATTTTAAGAGGGAGAGAGAGAGAGCCCAGCCGGCAGGCCCAATAGGCCCAGCCGGCCCCCCCACCGAACTCCCTCCCCCAAACCCTAGCTCCCACCGTTCTCCCCTTGGCATTTTGCAGCCGCCCACGCCCCCTTTTCCTTTTCGCAATTGGGTCCTCCCACCCCTATCTCTCTCACCACGCACAGAACGCACGCACGCGATGCCAGGGAAGGGGATCGAACCCCAACCCAATCGCTGTCCTCCCGTCGCTCGCTCCGCCTCTCCTCCGCCTCCCTCCGAGCTCTCCCGTCTCCACCTCGCACCGAGCTCCCTCCGCCCCTCCTCCAGTCGGCCATGGCCGCCGCCGGCCCGTGGTCCTCCTCCCGTCGCCCCTCACCTCCTCTCCGTCCGCAGCGCCGGCAGGAGCAGGGCTCCGCCGCACCCAAGCTCCTCCCTGCTCACTGCCACGGCCGGCCGCCGCCCTCCTCTTCCGCCGCCGACGCTCGTGCCCTGCGGCCGTCCTCTGTCTCCTCTCGCCCACACGAGCGCCGCCATGACCGGGAGCCCGAGCTCCTTGCCGTTCTCCACCACACCTCGTGGCCGACGACCTCGCTGCCTGCCGCCGGCCGCCGCCGACCGTCCTCTCCTCGTCAACCGCCGACCCCGGCCAGAGCACCTCAAGCTCCGTCGTCCTTGTTTCCCGTGAGCAGTCGCAACAAGGAGCGTTGCTGAGAGCTGCTGCCCTCTCTCCTCAACATCTCCACCGCCCCTTTCCCTCCTGGTGTTCGACACAAGGTCAGCGAGAGGTTTGGTGCTCCATGCGCACCCGTCCGTGTGCATGTGTTGCGTTTGCTCTGGCCGAGGCCTTCGTGCCCGTGTGTTCCGTGTCTGTGAACTCGACAAGATTCCCGACGACAAGTTACCATCGAAGATGGGTTGAACGCCGAGTTCTTCCCCGACCCGTACCTCATCGACAAGATCTTCTACGACAAGTACCGCTACATCGAGCTACATCGAACCGTGAACGACTACTATCTCCACCGTGTCCGTTTTGCGTTGGCCGCCTTCGTGCGTGTTAGGGAGATGATATCGTGAACCCCGAAGAACGGAACCGCCAAGTTCTCCATCGACCACAAAGATCGGAACCACCAAGATCTTCTATACGGACGCGGCGAGTACCTCGACCACGACTACGTCTACCTCCTCTTCGAACCTCGATGACAAGATCGACAACTACCACCGATGACGTGAACGACTACTTCCACCACAACATCTACTTCCTCCACGCACCAACGACACCGGCGTTATCCGAATACCCTCTCTCCAACGTGCGAACCCAAACCCCAACCCTATACCTATATGCGTATTTTCTAAATACAATCTTTTTTATAAATGTCTCATTCATGTGTTGCATTGCATCTTGTGGGTGCGGGTAATAATAATATCACCTAATAATTAAATATGGAATGAGTTGGGATAATTAAATATTGTTCCGGTTCCATTTAAAATTGCATAGCTCATCTTTATATTTAATCTTGATGAGTAGATAAATAACTCGAACCTCCTAAATTAGATGTTGGGCTTCCGGCTCAATTTAAATTGATTTAATTGCATAAATCATAACTAATTCATTTTAACTCCAAATTTGAAAAGTAAAATATGTTTTCCAATCAAAATTCTCTAAACTTTGCAAATATCAACTTTGTTTACTGTTTTTCCTAATTAAAAGTGGTGCAATAATTCAATGCTTTATTTAAACCTCTTAAATTGCAAAATTCATAACTTGGGCAATTCAAATCCAATTCCAACATGTAAAATATGTTTTCCATGAAAAATTGAATAAGCTTTCTAAGTATAAACTTTGTTTTCGGTTTTGAATAAATTAAATTGCTGAAAACAACTATTTCCTAATTAATGCATTTAAAATTGTCAATTTAATAACTTGCTCATCTAAAATCCAAATTCAACAAATGAAATATGTTTTCCATCTAAAATTTTGTGTTCTTTCCAAATATAAATTTTGTTATCTGTTTTGAACAATTAAAATGGGTGAAAACAATAAATGTTTGTGTAACTCATTTAAGAAGCCAAATTTCATAACTTAATAAATAAAATTCCAAACTTGGTAAACAACATATCAAACAGAATGCTATTGTTGTTTTCTTATTGTTTTCATCATCCATGCATTATTCTAATCAACTTTCACATGATGGTTTTTTGTAGATCATTTAATTAAACATTAATTCATGGGCTTTTCCATATGCAATCCAAATTGCATATGGGCCCATTTAAATATGTTTACCATGTCAACTAGTTTATCTTTGATGCATCCTTAAATTGTCATGCATCCATATCTTGATCATGCTGGATCTTTTGCCGTAGTAGTAATTGTTGCATCCGGTGTTTGTTCTAGTTCGTTGCTTCTTCGCGGATAGGACGTTGAGATGATGTGAGCAACGACAAGTTCTGCGGATGTACCTCTACTTGCTGGATTCCAGGCAAGTATACTCACTTGCTACCCGTGTTGCCTTTCCTCACTTGTTACCGATTCTTTCCGTTGTCATTATGCTAGCCTTATGATTCGATGCTTGTGTCTCGATCCTATCATATGTTTACCTTGCAGCCATGATATAGCCTTTCCTTCCACTTCCTATTAACTGTTGCTTGTTTACCTTGTTGGCCCTCGTGTCGTAGTTGCATGCTTAGTGTTGTTTGCGCTCAAGTCTTGTTGTCCGTCTTATCACCTGTTTAGTTGATAGTTGGGTTTCAATTCAATCAACAACATGTTAATGTTTTGGGTAATAACAATTTGATGATAAGGCACCGGCAGGAGGCCCGGCGTGGTTTTGAGGCCTACTAGTGTCGAACTTAATTAGGAAAAGGGTCTTGTCTACTGATCCATGATGAGCGCACTATCCGCATGTGGGAAGCGTGTATGGGCGCCCCCCTCAACTTGATTCGATTCGCATCTCGTCCAAATCGCCACACTTAGTTCGGGCTTTCCATTTGATGCACGCATATGCAGGTACGAACCCTTGGCGCCAGGGTGGAACTTTTGTAGTCGGCATTTAGGGCGGCGTGATCTTCCAGTGCTATGAGGGTCCCCCTTTTCTTCGTGGGGGCTCGATTAGCCGCGCACGCACAACACGTGGTTCTTTGGGCTTGATGCGAAGAAGAGTTGGGTTGTGTTGAGTACCTCGCTTGGTGGGTTGATCCCCCGTCTGGCGGGATATTCTTACGTGTACGGCCAAATTGGTGCATCCCTGCAGGGTTAAATTTTCTCGAGAAGCCGTGTTGTCCGCGGTTATGGATGACTTGGTGAAAGTGCTGGCTAACAAGTACTCAGATAACTTACACCTAACGATAATAACTTGACTAGTAATATAGATTACCTCCACCATAAAAATGATGTCACCCTAGTCAACAGTGTGAGTTTCCTTGGGTTGCTTCCTTAGTAGGGGGTAACATTGGATGGGTATTGT
The DNA here is from genome assembly GCA_028641055.1 of Alopecurus myosuroides. Classification (NCBI taxonomy): domain Eukaryota; kingdom Viridiplantae; phylum Streptophyta; class Magnoliopsida; order Poales; family Poaceae; genus Alopecurus; species Alopecurus myosuroides. The sequence continues at coordinate 116,826,473 of CM054061.1, forward strand.
TTGGTGAGTAGTCGTAGTTGGTTCTGATACGCTATCTTATCCCTTTCTTTTAGCCGGATGTTGTAGCGCGTCTCTGTAGTTAGTTAGTGCAGCCAGCTGCCGCTTCTTTGCAATAATCCCTTCCTTTCCGTTGTACCCAAAGTATTTGTATCTTGTGATGATTGGTTACGCTGGTATCTTGTGAGTATGACTTGCCAGTACTTAACCGTACTGACCCACAAATTCATTTTCGTGGCTGCATATTCAACATTGCAGTCAACAGGTTTGAAGTCTGACGACGTTAGCTTGGGAATCCCTCCGGCTTGGCCTGGGCAGGGATTGGACGCTCTCGGTTATCTTCAGGACTCTTAGTCCAATTTGTATCTTGTCCGTAGTCGGACACTATGTTGTTTCTTCCGCTGTTATTTGGATCTTTGTATTGTATCAGTTGTATTCTTGACTCGTTTGAGTCGTCTTGTATAAATATCTTCTGTTGTTGTGGATTATTCGTGAACTGTTGTAATGTTATCACAAGTGGCAACCTGGAATCGGTTATTATGCGGATTTGGCGGAAATGCTGAAATCTGCATAGTGCCCGATCTCGGGGCGTCACAAATGGTATCAGAGCATGGTTTCCGATTCCCTATGTTGTTTCGATACGAATGGTTATCGAAGCAACGGGTCCGCAAAGCCTGTAGGATAACCTCGCTAACGGTCGTTGTTTCTAGAGAGTCAAAAACTATTTCTGCTAAACTATTTTGGAAACATATCAATAGGATTCTTGTTTTCTCCTTATCTCTATTCTACTTCTCCTTCTATCTCATTTGTTTTGGAGTCTACTCTCATACCTATCTTTCAAAGTTTTAAGATTCTACGTGGGTGGACGTTTTCTGAGCCGTTAACCTAATAGGTTCGATCATCGGAAGATTCCTGGTGGAAGAACATCGTCATCAATCCGAGCAAGAATCTCTTGTTAGTGGTGTCGAGAAGCCCTTGTTAGTGGTGTCGAGGAGATCAACTGGAAGCATGAAGAATCGATGGTCGAACTTCTTTCCCCTCCCGGGTTAGTGGCGGATTGCGAGGGCGCAATCCCTTGTTAGTGGTGTCGTCTGTAATGGCCGGGAATTTCTCCAAACTAGAATTTGTTGCTCGTTTTTCTTTTTTTTTGCATCACATTGCATAATGCATCTTCATGCATTTAAAACTTACAATAGTTTGCAACTCATCAAATCTTATTTCTAAAAATTTCTGGAATTCATTTGATGCATAAAATCTGTTTTTATTTGTGCCCAAACTCATTCTTAAAATTAATAAAGGAAAAAAAAAGATTTTAAGAGGGAGAGAGAGAGAGCCCAGCCGGCAGGCCCAATAGGCCCAGCCGGCCCCCCCACCGAACTCCCTCCCCCAAACCCTAGCTCCCACCGTTCTCCCCTTGGCATTTTGCAGCCGCCCACGCCCCCTTTTCCTTTTCGCAATTGGGTCCTCCCACCCCTATCTCTCTCACCACGCACAGAACGCACGCACGCGATGCCAGGGAAGGGGATCGAACCCCAACCCAATCGATGTCCTCCCGTCGCTCGCTCCGCCTCTCCTCCGCCTCCCTCCGAGCTCTCCCGTCTCCACCTCGCACCGAGCTCCCTCCGCCCCTCCTCCAGTCGGCCATGGCCGCCGCCGGCCCGTGGTCCTCCTCCCGTCGCCCCTCACCTCCTCTCCGTCCGCAGCGCCGGCAGGAGCAGGGCTCCGCCGCACCCAAGCTCCTCCCTGCTCACTGCCACGGCCGGCCGCCGCCCTCCTCTTCCGCCGCCGACGCTCGTGCCCTGCGGCCGTCCTCTGTCTCCTCTCGCCCACACGAGCGCCGCCATGACCGGGAGCCCGAGCTCCTTGCCGTTCTCCACCACACCTCGTGGCCGACGACCTCGCTGCCTGCCGCCGGCCGCCGCCGACCGTCCTCTCCTCGTCAACCGCCGACCCCGGCCAGAGCACCTCAAGCTCCGTCGTCCTTGTTTCCCGTGAGCAGTCGCAACAAGGAGCGTTGCTGAGAGCTGCTGCCCTCTCTCCTCAACATCTCCACCGCCCCTTGCCCTCCTGGTGTTCGACACAAGGTCAGCGAGAGGTTTGGTGCTCCGTGCGCACCCGTCCGTGTGCATGTGTTGCGTTTGCTCTGGCCGAGGCCTTCGTGCCCGTGTGTTCCGTGTCTGTGAACTCGACAAGATTCCCGACGACAAGTTACCATCGAAGATGGGTTGAACGCCGAGTTCTTCCCCGACCCGTACCTCATCGACAAGATCTTCTACGACAAGTACCGCTACATCGAGCTACATCGAACCGTGAACGACTACTATCTCCACCGTGTCCGTTTTGCGTTGGCCGCCTTCGTGCGTGTTAGGGAGATGATATCGTGAACCCCGAAGAACGGAACCGCCAAGTTCTCCATCGACCACAAAGATCGGAACCACCAAGATCTTCTATACGGACGCGGCGAGTACCTCGACCACGACTACGTCTACCTCCTCTTCGAACCTCGATGACAAGATCGACAACTACCACCGATGACGTGAACGACTACTTCCACCACAACATCTACTTCCTCCACGCACCAACGACACCGGCGTTATCCGAATACCCTCTCTCCAACGTGCGAACCCAAACCCCAACCCTATACCTATATGCGTATTTTCTAAATACAATCTTTTTTATAAATGTCTCATTCATGTGTTGCATTGCATCTTGTGGGTGCGGGTAATAATAATATCACCTAATAATTAAATATGGAATGAGTTGGGATAATTAAATATTGTTCCGGTTCCATTTAAAATTGCATAGCTCATCTTTATATTTAATCTTGATGAGTAGATAAATAACTCGAACCTCCTAAATTAGATGTTGGGCTTCCGGCTCAATTTAAATTGATTTAATTGCATAAATCATAACTAATTCATTTTAACTCCAAATTTGAAAAGTAAAATATGTTTTCCAATCAAAATTCTCTAAACTTTGCAAATATCAACTTTGTTTACTGTTTTTCCTAATTAAAAGTGGTGCAATAATTCAATGCTTTATTTAAACCTCTTAAATTGCAAAATTCATAACTTGGGCAATTCAAATCCAATTCCAACATGTAAAATATGTTTTCCATGAAAAATTGAATAAGCTTTCTAAATATAAACTTTGTTTTCGGTTTTGAATAAATTAAATTGCTGAAAACAACTATTTCCTAATTAATGCATTTAAAATTGTCAATTTAATAACTTGCTCATCTAAAATCCAAATTCAACAAATGAAATATGTTTTCCATCTAAAATTTTGTGTTCTTTCCAAATATAAATTTTGTTATCTGTTTTGAACAATTAAAATGGGTGAAAACAATAAATGTTTGTGTAACTCATTTAAGAAGCCAAATTTCATAACTTAATAAATAAAATTCCAAACTTGGTAAACAACATATCAAACAGAATGCTATTGTTGTTTTCTTATTGTTTTCATCATCCATGCATTATTCTAATCAACTTTCACATGATGGTTTTTTGTAGATCATTTAATTAAACATTAATTCATGGGCTTTTCCATATGCAATCCAAATTGCATATGGGCCCATTTAAATATGTTTACCATGTCAACTAGTTTATCTTTGATGCATCCTTAAATTGTCATGCATCCATATCTTGATCATGCTGGATCTTTTGCCGTAGTAGTAATTGTTGCATCCGGTGTTTGTTCTAGTTCGTTGCTTCTTCGCGGATAGGACGTTGAGATGATGTGAGCAACGACAAGTTCTGCGGATGTACCTCTACTTGCTGGATTCCAGGCAAGTATACTCACTTGCTACCCGTGTTGCCTTTCCTCACTTGTTACCGATTCTTTCCGTTGTCATTATGCTAGCCTTATGATTCGATGCTTGTGTCTCGATCCTATCATATGTTTACCTTGCAGCCATGATATAGCCTTTCCTTCCACTTCCTATTAACTGTTGCTTGTTTACCTTGTTGGCCCTCGTGTCGTAGTTGCATGCTTAGTGTTGTTTGCGCTCAAGTCTTGTTGTCCGTCTTATCACCTGTTTAGTTGATAGTTGGGTTTCAATTCAATCAACAACATGTTAATGTTTTGGGTAATAACAATTTGATGATAAGGCACCGGCAGGAGGCCCGGCGTGGTTTTGAGGCCTACTAGTGTCGAACTTAATTAGGAAAAGGGTCTTGTCTACTGATCCATGATGAGCGCACTATCCGCATGTGGGAAGCGTGTATGGGCGCCCCCCTCAACTTGATTCGATTCGCATCTCGTCCAAATCGCCACACTTAGTTCGGGCTTTCCATTTGATGCACGCATATGCAGGTACGAACCCTTGGCGCCAGGGTGGAACTTTTGTAGTCGGCATTTAGGGCGGCGTGATCTTCCAGTGCTATGAGGGTCCCCCTTTTCTTCGTGGGGGCTCGATTAGCCGCGCACGCACAACACGTGGTTCTTTGGGCTTGATGCGAAGAAGAGTTGGGTTGTGTTGAGTACCTCGCTTGGTGGGTTGATCCCCCGTCTGGCGGGATATTCTTACGTGTACGGCCAAATTGGTGCATCCCTGCAGGGTTAAATTTTCTCGAGAAGCCGTGTTGTCCGCGGTTATGGATGACTTGGTGAAAGTGCTGGCTAACAAGTACTCAGATAACTTACACCTAACGATAATAACTTGACTAGTAATATAGATTACCTCCACCATAAAAATGATGTCACCCTAGTCAACAGTGTGAGTTTCCTTGGGTTGCTTCCTTAGTAGGGGTAACATTGGATGAGTATTGTTTGGTGAGTAGTCGTAGTTGGTTCTGATACGCTATCTTATCCCTTTCTTTTAGCCAGATGTTGTAGCGCGTCTCTGTAGTTAGTTAGTGCAGCCAGCTGCCGCTTCTTTGCAATAATCCCTTCCTTTCCGTTGTACCCAAAGTATTTGTATCTTGTGATGATTGGTTACGCTGGTATCTTGTGAGTATGACTTGCCAGTACTTAACCGTACTGACCCACGAATTCATTTTCGTGGCTGCATATTCAACATTGCAGTCAACAGGTTTGAAGTCTGACGACGTTAGCTTGGGAATCCCTCCGGCTTGGCCTGGGCAGGGATTAGACGCTCTCGGTTAACTTCAGGACTCTTAGTCCAATTTGTATCTTGTCCGTAGTCGGACACTATGTTGTTTCTTCCGCTGTTATTTGGATCTTTGTATTGTATCAGTTGTATTCTTGACTCATTTGACTCGTCTTGTATAAATCTCTTCTGTTGTTGTGGATTATTCGTGAACTGTTGTAATGTTATCACAAGTGGCAACTTAGAATCGGTTATTATGCGGATTTGGCGGAAATGCTGAAATCTGCATAGTGCCCGATCTCGGGGCGTCACATCTCCCCCAGACTCCGTGTGCGTGACAGATTTCTAAGACCCCCGGTTTTGAATTGTCCAATTCCGAGAATGTTTCCAGAACAACTTTTTTAAAACCAAAACAACAGAAAACAGGAACTGGCTCTGTGGCATCTTGTCAATATGTTAGTCCTAGAAAATCGATAAAAAGTGTATAGAAAACATGTAGCAAATAACATGGAACATCAGAAATTATGGATACATTTATGACGTATCAGAGCTCTTGCCCCAAACTGGCCCAACTTTGGTTTATGTTGGGGCCGGTCCGCGGACGCGAGCCGTGTCCTCCGTGACCCACCTGCCAACCTCACGCCGCCCCCTCGCCTCCTCTCTGTCCCACCTGGCAGTCAGTCGTGGGAATTGGACCGGTACTCGGTCACCGGTGTGAGATTGAGGTACTAACCATGAATAAGATCGCGGTCCCAACGAGTTACATCCCCATCCTAGCATGCAACCCTCGATGAATGGGACCGCAGGTAATAACCATGCATAAGATCGCGGCCCTAAAGAGTTGCATCCCCATCCTAGCGTGCAACCCTCGACGAATGGGACCGCAGGGCGACAAGCATGTCCAACCGATTGCGATACTAACGACGGAATCAACGCATACATACAAGAATCGGACACGAAATACACGATGGCACGGAGATATGTGGTTACTCGGTGGAACCGCGTGAGATCGTAAGGGCGGAAAACCTTCGTGTGCGGCTACGACTATTTTGGCATCGGAGCCCCTATTGCGTTTTCTTCTCCGGAATAGCTCTGGCTCCCTCCTTCTCCACCCTCCAGGTCGCTCCCTCCAGTCAACGACGCATGAGCCCATCGATCATCGATCTCTCCGGTCGACGGTGCGAATCGCGAGGCAACGAATGGGGAATGAGAGTTTTTCTCTCCTTGGACGCAATTACCCAAATTTGAAACCCGCCTTAGGATGAAAGGCCTCGAGGTTTCTAAAAAAGGTTTGATTTGGCGTATTGGAGATGGATCTTGTGTTAATATTTGGAGTGATCCTTGGATCCCAAGAGGCTACACTCGTCAACCTATTACTCCAAAAGACGATTCTGAGTTACTGATGGTCTCCGAGCTTATTAATGAAGTAACCTGCACTTGGAACCGAGCACTAATAACTCAACATTTCCATCCGGATGATGTTGACACAATACTGACCATACCACTAAGAAGCCAAACTGAAGCTTTCATAGCCTGGCACTTTGACAGCAAAGGAGTGTTCTCTGTATAATCTTCCTATAAACTCCACGTGCAGATGCTTAAGAGGGAACAGACTAGCCAAGTGGGTCAGGGATCAACTGGCATTACTTCTGTTGCAGCAGAGGTTTTTCAAGAAGATTTGGAAAGTGCCGAGCCCCCCTAAAGTACACCATTTTCTATGGAGGTTAGCCCATAACAGTCATCCACTATACATGAATATAAAGCGAAGAGGGGTCGAGCTGGATACCAGATGTGCGGTGTGCCGCAACTTTTTTGAAGATGGTGGTCACCTATTTCTCAAATGCAAAATGGCCAAGCAAAGATGGAGAGCAATTATGCTTGAAGATGTACGCCTGAAGCTCTTACCATGCAGTACTGCAGCTGAGATGCTTCAAGAAATTCTGAATTTATCGGAGGATGAACAACTACCTGCAGTATCATTCCTATGGAATTGGTGGCAGGAACGGAACAATGGTAATCATGGTGTCAACTATCAGTCCGTGGAGAGCTTTCAATTCAATATCCGTAGGCATGTGGATGAGTGGAGAACATTTTTAGTAAAGGAAAAAAAGACCCAAAGATCTGAAATGAGAGCATGGGATCCACCGCCAGCTGAATTTATCAAGTTAAATGTGGATGCATCCTTTCGGCAGGAGAACGGGAGTGGTGGCTGGGGGACTGTAGGAAGAGACAATTACTCTGAAATTTGTGTTGTTGCGGCGTGTGCTCCACTCGATGACCGATGCTATGCATGCCGAGGCTATGTCTTTATCAAATTCCATGGACGTTGCTGAATAGCAGGAAATGGGGCGAGTCATCTTTGAAACTGATTTCCTAAATCTGAAGAATGCACTCACGTTCTGATTACTCCTTCTCTCAAATTGGTACCTTGATCAGTGACATCAAGTTCAGAATTAGAATGAATTTCATAGAGGCTCGAGTGCAATATACACCACATGTTTGCAATAGGGCAGCCCACGAGCTTGCTGCCAGAGGTGCAGGTGAAGTATACGGTGACCATGCCATTTGGACAACAAACTTCCCTGTTGATGTTACCCGTTGGGTGTCCGACGATTATGTCGTGTCTTAATGGAATACGATTGTTCCATGTAAAAAAAAAAAACCTTAGGATCGTGGCCGACGGATTTTACATGCACATCCCTCGTGCGAAGCAAGTCAGAGAGATGGGTCTTGGCCGACGGATCTTCATCACGCAGCCAGGACGAGTGCGCACAAATTTCGCTAGAACAAGGCCGCTGCATTTTAAAGAAATTGCCTTTAGATATCATTTTTTTTACAATGCCTTATATAAATATCATTCACTTACGGACTTACCCAGTTTTTCTGTAGTGTTGATCCGAACGCTCTAGTAGTATATATACACACGCAAGCGAGAGTAGAAAGGGCCTCAAGAAAAGAAAGAAAAACCAAATCAACCGTTCCCCGTACCCAAACTCCCCAAATTGACGCCAAATTTCCCAAATCCAGCAGAAACCCCCCTCTCCCCCGCTCGCTCTCCCCCGTATCCAAGCCCCCCAAATCGACGCCAAATCTCCCAAATCCAGCGGAAAACAGCCCTCTCCCCCGCTCGCTCGCTCGCCTCCAATGGCGGATTTCTTCTCTCAACCCTCTGACCTAGAGCTCCTGGAAGAGTTCCTCCGTCCCCGAGTGGACACCGGCGAGAGCCCGTCACCGGTGTTCCACAGCGCGGACGTCTACTCCGGACACCCGGAGGATCTTACCAGAGAGTACACGCCCGTCACATCACATGACGGCGTGACTCGGTGGTATTTCTTCACCACTCTCCGGGAGAAGACGGGCCGGGACCCGAGGACAAGAAGATTGGTGGCCTCTTGCGGCAGCTGGCACGGTGAGCACGGCGCTAAGCCCATCCTTGACGCGAGGAACGGCGCGAAGATTGGTTACCAGAAGACATTTACATTCGGGCGGAAGGAGGACGGCAAGATCGTCAGGTTAGGTTGGATTATGTCCGAGGTTGGCTTCGGCGACGGCGGCGGCAGACAGGGGCAGGCGCGCGTCGTCCTCTGCAAGGTCTACAGGACCACGCGCTCCGTTGCGGCGGCAGCGCCCGAGACATCGCGTGCTGGGCAGGGTTCGCGGCCCCCCACCAAGATCGCGAGCGACGCGCCGCCTCGGGCATCGACGCGTGGCAGCCCAACAGCGGCGGAGGGACCGCAGGGCGCCTCGGAGTCGGCGGTGGCGTACGGACCGTCGAGCGCCTCCAAGTCGGCTGAGGTGGGAAGGCCAACAACGGCGCAGGGACGTGCTGAGCCAGTCTCCGCGAGCTGTTCTTGCAGGCAAGGGCGGCTCTCCGCGGCGATGGCGACCAAAGTCCCCCGCAAGCAGCTGCTCTTTGCACAGATCGAGATGGACGAAGAAGAAGACGCCTCCCCGGGCGACCTGGTCATGCACAGGATATCTTGGGTGAAGATGCTCGGAGGACCAGATGGCTCGGGTTCCAGCAGGAAGAGGAAGCATAGGGAGATGAGGTCCGGATGGCTGGTCCTGCATCCGGCCTCGGCGGCGGCGGTGCCGAACACGGCGAACACTGTCTGCAACAGCTTCTCCTGCGCTCGCCGCCGCGAGCGGCTTTCTTTATGAGCATTCTTATACCAAGTTTAGGAATATGAAAACCTGTGTGATATGTGTTTTGTCTTTGTTACTCGTGAGCAACCTTGGAATTTTGACTTGAAGTTTGGAACTTCTGAACATGATGATGTTGTGAATCTTTTTCTTTGTGAACTTTTGAGAAACCTTGGAATTTTGACTTGGAGTTTGGAACTACAGAACATGGTGGTGTTGTGAATCACTGAGCAGGTGATGTTTTGCTATCTAATTATCTATGTGTGTGTTGATGTTAATTGCAATGTGAAGATGGAAAGAATGTAGGTATGATGAATCAGTATGCATTATTTTGAATCACATTTGCTGACTGAGCTTCTTTCTGCATCAGTATACTTCTGTTGTTTGTCTAGTGCCGCTTCCTTGCACCCACATGCTTCTGTATTGTCATTTTTTTTGTCTTTCCTCTTCCCTTACAGACAAGAGATGGCGAGCACTGGATGAAGCACTCCCTGGGGTAAGTACTTGACTATCTTCTCTTCATTAGGCTTTTTTGGTATCAAACAATTGTCTGGTGTTGTTCTTGTAATCAATTTTGTGGTGTTAATATGGATTCCACAGCGTGTATATCCCATAGCGTGACATGCATCCATACATCTTAAAACAGCATGCAACATGAATTCAGCGACTTATATCTATGACAGTGTAATCTGCATCAGTACTTACTGTCCTGATTTAACAGCCTGATCCTGAATAGCTTGTGTCATTTGTTGATCTCTCTAGGAACTATGGGTTGACCAGAGACCTGCTTGCTGCGTCGCTGCCGGCAAGACAGAATGGTTTCTGACAGGAACCAGAGCGGACCGGACTGTTCCCCAAGGCGGGGACAGAGAGAGCCGCAATTGCAGCTGCCAAGGAGAAACCTGCCCGGACGCTGACCATTGAAGCTCGGGGTGGACATGCCGGCATCAGGCGATCAGAAGCGGGATGGCACGGCTACCGCTTCTGGCCGGGACGAGCTGGCACCAAATTTGGATCGCGGCTGCCTGGATGGTGCTAGTGGAAATGTCTAACAGTCTGGAAGAGAAGGCAATAGGAGCAGCGGCAACTGTATAAGTGTTGCTTTGTTGTTTTTCAGTACATGGTCCTGGGCTTTGCTGTGTGTAATCTTGTGTACTGAATGGCCGAGACCATTTGTTTCCAGCTTTTATAGCTCTTTGTTATTCTGAACCTGTAATGACTTAAGCGTTAGCATTAGGCGGCGCAGTACAAAAACCTGGATATACTTGGATGCTGTTATGTGTGTTCCGTTATCTTGATGCTCGGTCCCAGGTTGGGAGCCGCCTTAAAAAAAGAACCAAGATGACCATTTGGTCACTATGCGTAGGTTGCAATACATGTAATCTTGTGCAAATTCTGCCACAGTTTATGCAGTTTCTGGGCACTGTGCAGATACTACACAGCTTGGATCAAGCAATGAAAAGAAAGAACAGAAAACACCAGCCAGTTTCTGAAGACTTTTTTCAGGCATGACGATTGAGACAAGTATGATAGTTTCTGAACTTGTGGCTTTGTTAATTCAAAGTCAGGCATTTTAATGCCTTTTATATAAAAAAACTCACAGTCATTATGTACCCAGTACCAAGACCAGTATGTGGGTCCGGTTTGGACCGTTACGGGCTGTCTGCCGGGGCGTATAGGTTGGAAGTGGGGGCAGGTTGGAAATGCTCTTGGGAGTATCAAGTGCTGAAAGCAAGAAAAATGAACGAAACCCTCTGCATCTTTGCACCTTCGTCATGTAGAATTCAAGACCTAGACTAGAACAACTCCTGCACATTTAAACTTTGAACGGTGCTTGACCGTACGAACCTTTTTGCAGCATTGAAGGAAATTTGATTTCTATTTACAGGTCTTGGTTATGTACAACATAGGCGACAAAGAATGGTCGAAGCAAAAAGGCAAAACCGGACCTGTTATAAAATCAAGTGAGTTTTTGAGCAACCTCAGACCACAAGAAGCCAGCAAACATAGCAAAAATAATCCTCAAATGCTACACAATACAAATACTCATGTAGACGCGTGGCTTCCTTCGTCGTTCATCATCCCTGTAAAGCTTCTAGCCAACCAGATGGCCGTTTCTCTTGGAGAGACTTCAAACTTTCCAAATGACTTCAGAACAATATCAAGCTCATCCGGCCTGTTGTCTTCCAGCAGTTCTGCAGAAAGCTCCAGGGGACTCTCAAGAGCCTCCGCCCGCTGCCTAAATGACGTGACATCTAGCATTTCCTTAGCAGAGGATGCCTCCTCCTTGACACCAGTAGAAAACTTCATGTCTGAGATGGCTGGTTTCTTGCAGGCAGCATTGCATTTCGAAACATTTAAAACCGAAGCAACTGCGGGAAAAGTGTAGCAGGCTGGGTGCTTAATGAGCATGAGCTGCTTCTTACATCCAGGTCTTCACTTTCCACATTCAGAAGTTTTCTGACAGCAAAGTTCTGAGTTTCCCCTTGAGCAAGTTCTGAGTTTGTTAAAATTGAGATTGGCCTGCCGAATATTCTATGGGGCATCGTCAGTAAGTGGATTTAAATGTGAACAGAACTGGGCCCCCTCTCCAACATTGCATCTTCTGTGGTTGAGGCAAAAGAATCAATGTATGATGGCGTCGATGTAAGAAGCTCTTGGACAGTAAATTTATCCTCACCACTTTGTAAGGTACCATGTTCTGCCCATGTTTACTGGATGGCACATCATCCTTGCAAACAAAATCTTGTTCAAAGCATGGAATGGATGGACCCAAACCAGAGCTCAGTTTACTTTCAGATAGGTCAGCCTGGTCCATCTTTCAACAAAACCAGCTGTAGAATTTGAGGAAACAGTGATGTATTCCTTAGGTGCTACAGTGAACAATTCCCAGGGAGCAGATTTTGCATGTGAATTGTCTAGCATGATTTTCAGTCCTTCTGACGAGTTTTTAGATAGACTTACAATAGGTGGAAGATCACCAGGGGTACTATCTGGAAAATGGGCAGGTTTGAATGGACTTTCATCACCCTCCACCTTGCCCTTAGTATGAGTTCATTGACTGGGTGGCTGGTTGTCCCTCCTGTCACTCGCCTCTGAGGGCTAGGCCATCCAGTAGAACTAGGTGTGATCTTGATTTTTTGGCTTTCCGTAAACTGCAAAACCATTTTCTATGACCTGTTTGGCAGGTTCAGGAGTTGATGACAGAAACAATTTGGATTTTTATGATAAAAGAAGCAGGCTCATAGCAGTTGCTTCAAGGGTGGTGATGCTTGTACTGAATTCGTGCATCCGTTGCATGCAACATTGCCGTTAAACCTTGACGTAAACGATGATTGATCTGCTTCATTCCTACTACTAACTGCGGAACTCGGCTTTACGCCTCTAGTTCTTCTTGCAGGAGTACTGCTTTCTCTAAGCCTGCTCTCCTTTCTTAAGATTGTCATCTCAATGATTTTTGGTTGCTTACTCTTACCTCTGGAATGCTGATCTATGGATTAAGACGAATCTTGTCTTTTCAGTTGAACATGTGAAATGTCTTTGTACACATTTCATCTGAGTCATCTCGATCTGCATCATGAATGCTTCGAGCATCGGCGACCTTGATATCTGTACTTCCAGCTCCGCCGGATGTGCTTCTGTCACTTTCTTGTGTGCTGTCTATATCACTACTAGAAATGCTATTGCTTTGGCTCTCAGACATGCTTCTTAAAGTGCTCCACCAAGTGGACCATGGTTTCTGTGGTGTCCGCACGGGATTTAAAGCACCATACAGAGCACGGCATTGATCAACATTGCAGATATGGATTCTTCATGATCTCTGACGCCTGTTCACACGACATTACATATTATTCAAAATATGGATGGAGTGGAAGAGACAAGGCTATAGTTAGAAGGTTTCCAGCTTCATAGTAGCTTACAGTAGGTTTGATGCTCTGGATTCTTCCATAACAACAAATTTACAAGAGATTTCCTGCATTTATCAACAGAAATGGAAACCATTTTAGTTGTATATTCTTCATGAAGCTCTTATCACATTATATATTGTTGAGTTAAAAAAGGACATGAACTACAACACGCCAGTATCACTACAGATGGTACCAAATCATTACTTGGCTCCGAAGCATAAGAATGAGGATAATGACTCACAGTACAGATCATGTGATTGAAATGACACAAATGAAAAACAATTATACAGCTTAATTACATCGTACTCTATGAAGAAAACTGCACGTACATAGAAGGAGAGTAGCAGGTGCCCCATCGGGGATCTATTTATCTTACTTACCAATCCAGCCATATCATGCAAGCATTCTTAATCGGGTAATTCCACTGATTTGTTAAAAAGAACTGCAACTAGTGGTGTCACCGGATATCAACTAGGAAACCCCCAACATTGCAGATGAGAAGAACCATACCAGAGAAAGGAGACTAGAGGGGAACAAAAACCATGGTCAGCGTTGGATCGCTGGCCATTCTCGCCTCCTACCCTCATCGCCCACATTTGCCATCCGCGGCCCCGCTCACTTTTCTCTCCAGTCACGTGGCAAAATTTCAGTCCAAATTAGCACTGACAACAGTCCACAGCCCTCAGAATTAGCATCAAATCGTCAGCTCAGGACTTCAGGTTTCTTCAATGAATTGACATAAAAGCTGGAAAATGTGCAAACACTAATACTTAAGCTAATGACGCATGAACACGAAGGATAAATACATATGCAAATAGTGACAGTAGCTGATAAACATTCCAAAAAACATTACAGAAGAAAACAACCATCCATCGGAACAGGCGTGGAGAATGCTTGAACATGGATATTGGCGTCGCCACATCGGCATCTTGCCCGCCTCGGCGTCAGCGTCGGGCTCGTGCTTTATGGAGGCCGGCACGGATATTGATGTGGGGATCGAGACTTCAGATAAACTGCCATCGCCTTTGAGGAAGAACCTCACATGTGCAATATACACGATTAACGGAAACAGGACTCAAATGAAGGAAAATAAATAGCAAACACGGACGACATTTTGCTCACAGAAGCAAAATCTCATGATGGACAGCGGCGTGGGCCACGATTGCGCAGCACGGGGGTGCGGCAGGGCCGGGGCGAAGAACAGCGGAGAGCGGGCGCGGGCGTGGAGCGGGAAAGGAGTTCACCGTAGCTCCTGACAATGTGCGCAGTATTAGTCCCACATCGCTATTAGAAGGAGTTCGTGACTTGCTTAAAGTGCCAGATATCGTTGTTGATTCCGCCGGGCCCAGCAGCGTGGGCCTGTAACCCCAGCTTAATTGGCCATTAGTGGGGGGCAAAGCGGTTGCAGTTTGACTGTTACTGGGCCCGGGTCGTGTGGGCCCGCAAACCTGATTACTCACGCCTAGTTGTGTGCCGGGGGTAACAAGTCAACCAAAACTGCAACTTCTTTTTATTTTTTAACCATAGCTACGATTTTAATTTTATTTGATACTCCCTCCGATCCATATTAATGGTCGCTAAATCGGATGTATCTAGCAGAAATAATTTCATCACTGAAAATCACAATGCAGCTAATATACTACCATAAAAATGCTTCATGCATGAAATCATATGCTCGCTCCATCTCATATTAATTGATACTAAAATGCAAGACGCATGGAATATATCTCTCTGTCAAGAACCCGTTCGGCCATTCACATAGTGTCATATAATAGGGAAGCCCTTGTGCTGGCAAATGCCGCGTGGAATATTGGTCATGCACATGTCCAGAGAGATAAACAAAAGGAACCGCTGAGCATCCTCCGGAGTATAGCTACCCCCGATCCTCCGCATCCTCGGCCTGCCACGTGTCCTGTGCGGGTAGAAAAAAAAATGATCACGCGTCCCACCACTTGCCTTTTTCCCTTTCCTTGCCTCTCGTTCCTTCCTCTTCTTTCTCCCGACAAGCAGCGACACCAGGACGACCAACACATCACAATCTGCGGCGTCGGCCTCTCCCCCCTCATACACTCTTCGCCGCACCACCGCTGACACCTGAGAGAGCCTTGCACGTTGTCGTAGTTGCTGCAAAAAAGGAGATAGATGTTGCACAAAGGCAGAGTGACTTGCATGTTGCCGCCGTGGCTACAATTCTAGCCAGCACGATAGCAACGATGTCAAAATTAGACAGGAGTTCAACACATCATTAGGATTTAGAAATCATATGTGCACTTTCTACTAACTACCAGAAGTAAGGTACAATTCATCTCAAGAGGCCATCGTTCTGTGGAGGAACGTTGTTCACCATCGTTCTGTGGACGTCGTCTGGCAGAGCTCGGCCCGCGCGCTCACATGGCCGAGTGAGAGGGGTGCGCGCGGCGGGAGGTGAATCTGGGGTAGTGGTCAACTGGGCCCAGAGTAAGCCCATTCCACTTCTCGACGCCGTGAGCGTCACTCTCCTAAACCTTGTCCACAAAGCCTACCCGGTCCAGGACCGTGGTTAGCTCTTCTGACTCAATCTCGTCCTCGCCGGCTTCGCGCGAGTGGAACTCAAGAGCTGGCTTGGTTTCCTTGCCTTTGAACTTGACGTCCACAGCCTTGGCCTGACCTCCCTTCAAGGCAGAAAGCTTCTTCTCGCCCTTGGCCAGGGAGATGCTGTGTTGCTTGGACACCTCCAGCAGGTATTGCGGCCAGCTGCCTTGTGCGTGGACAGCACCTCCAGCACTCGACCCTTCGCCTGGGCCAGTGGCGGATCTAAGGGGGGGGCGAGCGGGGGCCAGGCCCCCCCTATGGATCGGCCCCCCTCAACAATTCGCACAAGGGGCTAGCACTAGTTACGTATTTAGGCTAATGAATGGACTAATCATAATTTGTTTCCGGCTATTAGACCGTCTATGGCCGCATGGGCCAAACCCAACAAGCAGACTGGCTAAATGGCCTTGCTCTCGTAGAATACAAATGCAACGCTGCAACTATGGGGCCACGATAGTCAGGGCCATTCATCCATATATGATCGCAGTAAGACCTAGGGCATAGCCGCCGGTCATGGATCTCCATCTATTTTCAATTCCCGCGATGATTTCTCTGCCTCATGTGATCGTTTTATCTCCTTCTCAATTACTCGTTTCTACTCGCTCAGTAAGCAATGTCAGGATGGCCTCCCCTGATTGCCGTTGCCGGCATGCCACATGCCTGTACCACAAGTCCACAACTAAGTCTAATGAATTTACTTCCAGATTAATAATCTCTCAAGGTATGTATGCCTTTTCTGCTATGTGTAATACCTAATGTCTTAGTAATTGTAGTTACAAGTGCTCAAGATGAGGGATAAAGATCTTTATGTTTTCCTTCAATTTAGTGTTACTTCTCTGCTTTATGAATAAACAGAAAGGGATTCGATATCTTAACCTTGTGCTCAAAAAATCGCTGCAACATCTGGAGTTCATCTCTGATAAGAGTATTATTAATCCGTACACAAATTTCAGGACCATAGGGATAAATCTAAACCGATCATTGTCAAACATGTGTGTATCATTATGCTTATTTGTTTTAGATTAGACAATATTATATTAAATGGAGTGTCATTTCAAAAATATATTGTTGTTTTGCGTTACTTGATATATTCACATATTACATATCAGCTGTGAGCTTTTTCTCCTTGGCCCCCCCTATGCCCAAATCCTGGATCCGCCCCTGGCCTGGGCCGCAGCAGATCCAGCAGCAGCGCCGATGGTGAGTTGCGTGCTCTTTGTTGCCGGCTTCCCGGCTGGCGCAAGAGGTGCCTTGGGTGGCGGCATCAGGTCTTCAGCCCGTACAACCTTGCGCGGTGGATTTTTCCGTGTGAGCGTAGTCTCTGGCTTGGCAGCTTTCTTGGGAGCAGTGTCCGCCCGAGAAGCGGACGGAGGCACTTGGCGTGAAGCTGGTGGAGGCATTTGCTGAGAAGTGGTTTTGGATGTACTCTTCTTTGGTGAAGGGCTTGGCCCAGTCGGTGGAGTCGCATGCTGGGTAGGCGGCACAGGAGGCCGGCTACCCTGCGCAGTTTCTGGCTGCGCTTGGCTCTGGAGAACGGGCTCCACCATGGTCTTCTCTACCCGCTGCTCGGCAGCGGGATCAGGTCTCTTGTCAGCATTTTCTTCTACCCGCGGCCTGGCCGCGGGATCGTCTTGAGCTTCAGCTTGATCTTCCTGCTGCTCGGGGTTCTCATCTTGCCGCTCAGGGTGGCACGGTCTTGGTTCGCGGCATCTTCTTCAACATTCTCCCCAGCTGATGTAGCTGGGGGAGAGGGAGGCATCTCGGTGCAAGCAGCATCCTGCGCACTCTGATACGCGTAGGTCTGCTGCTCAAGGGTCTCATCATCAACTTGGTCACCAGCGCCCGTGTTCTCGGCGCCCGTGTATTCTTCTTCTTCTAACTTGACAGGAGAGGGCGCACGTGTCCTGTCCTGCTGGGCTGGTTCATCTTCATCGTCGGAGAGGTCGATGAGCTTCTCGAGGTCCACCACGGCTTTCCTTTTGGTGCGAGTAGAGCCTGCAGCGGCATCAGCGTCCAGAGGGGCGCTGGAAGAGATAAATGATTCAGAAAGGAAGAAGGAGAAGAAAGCAACGAAAAGCAGTAACGAGTTGGCTTTCGGATGGAGCAACGTACCCTTTGCGGGTAGGAGGTTGTCTCCTTCCGGTGGTGGTCTTCTTGCTAGTCGTCTTCTTGACCTTCTTCGGAGCAGGTTCTTGGGCACCACTGCCCGCCCTCTTCCGAGTTGTGGGAGCGGCCACAGATATGGGCCTAACCTCCAAGGCCTCCTCGTCGTCCTCCAGCTCGGGATCCTCTGCAGAGAAGAAGAAAGAACAGATTGAGAAGCAGAGAAGGAAATCAAACTGTGTTGCTGGTAGGCAGAGAGGTGAACTTGGTCACCTTCGTCATCCTCGGACCAGTCCCGGATAGACGCGTCAACTTGGTGCTTACCAGGTTGATTGGCGTGAGGGATGCAGAGTGTCTTGGGTGTCGTAGGATTTCTCGTCGTCCTCTTCTCGGCCAGCGTGCCAATTGCCCTCGAAGACCTCAGTATCTTCTTCTCTCTGCCGATCAATGTGCTGTGAAGGCAAACAAGATAGCACAGTGAGTAGAATTCTCAGCTACGGTATTCTACTCGGAACAGCATGCAAACATAAAGCATATAGAGCTAAGGATTTCTACCCGGTACAGCATGCAAACACAAAGCATATTTGGTTAAGTAATTCTACCCGGCACGACATGCAAACACAAAGCATATAAAGCCAAAGGGATATCTATGAGGTTCTACTCAGATTAGCGTGCAAACACAAAGCACAATAAGCTAAGAGTCACTACTCAGTATCAAAGCGCAGAAGTTAAGCACAGAGTACTAACCTGTCCAATAGGCTTGGTGCGGCTATACGGCTCGAAGCCATACAACCACTCGTCAGTAAGCGAGATCTGCATGATGGACCTGGCCCAGACAGCCACCTCTGCCTTGGTGAGCTCGAAGGTGGTTGTCCTCGTGCAGTCTCGGCTTCCTCCCATGTAGAACATCTTGTGCGAGCGGCGCTGGAGCGGGAGTACTCGGCGTGAAATCCAGCACGCGCTTGGATCATCCCGGCGAAACCCCTCCTCGCGCAACTCGGCCAAGCGTCGCTCAACCTGGACAACATCCTCGATGATGTTCTTCGGGTGGTAGCCCCAATTCTGTTGAGTTGGCAGGGCGTTCTTGAACTTCGGAAGCCCTATCCGGTACTGGATTGGCTTCCCGTCCTTCGTGGCGACATTCTTCACGTAGAGGAAGTTGCGCTGCCACTTGCGCACAGTTTCCATGCCCTTAACCCGTGGATGATGGCCAGTTGAGCGCTGCAGCATCATGGCGCATCCCGTCTGGGTCATCGAGCGGGTGCTCTCGGTGTTCCCTGGATTGGGGATGCTCTGTTTGCGAAAGAAGAAATAGCGAGCCCAAGTGTGGATGGTTGGGTACACGCCTAAGAAGGCTTCACACACTACCGCATGGATAGAAAGCATGACTACGGCATTGGGTGGAAGATGGTGTGGCTGAAGGCCAAAGTGTTAAAAAAATTTGGAGAAGAACTCGGAAATTGGGAGGCCGAAGCCGCGCTTGAAGTGCGCAAGGAAGACGACGTACTCGTCTTTCTCTGGCCTAGGAACGATCTCCGTACCTGGATGTCGACACACCACGCCGGGAGGCACGCGACGCGTGTTGACCAGCCACTGGCAGTCCTCTGCCGTGACATCAGATCCTTCCCAGCCGGCGCGGGCGGCGGCATCATCGTCGTGGGAAGCCATGGAGACGGAGGCGCTTGTGTAAGATTGGGAGACTGAGGTTGGAGATTGGAGGCGGAGATGTTTCTCTCTGTCTCTCGCGGCGCGTGGAGCAGCGGCGCAGCAAAGGTTTGCGGTCGCGATGGGCTCGACGGCGGCGGAGAGACGAAGAGGCAGGAGATTGGGAAGAACAGGAAAAGTGAGAAGGGAACGTCGCGGGGGTATTTATCTCTCCGCCTCGGGTTGCCGTTACCAGTGGATTGATCGTGGCATTGATCGTGGGCCAGATCGTGCGGCGTGGGTTAAGTGTCCGTTAGAAACGCACATAGCGTATAACGCGCGCGTAACGGGCGCAGTTAATCCCACGTCCAGATCGTGGGCTCTCGAGTACAACGGACGTGACCTAACGGGCTGGTGGGCCCAGGTTGCAGTTATGGGCACGTGGCTTGTTGTGTACCTGGCATCGAGGCGTCGGGGGCACGGGGATGTGACACGTGCCCTGTAGCGACACAAAGAGGTGTATTTGATCTGCTGCGGCGGGATTGTGTTCGAAATTTCTCTAAGTCATTTTACTCGGCATCAGAGAAGAAAGACAGTGCCTTGGAGAAGAAGAGATTCAAGTAAGCATTGAAGGGCTACACGGAGGTGCTACTCAGTCTCTTGTAGTATGAAGACAAGATTTGTTTTCAAGCTGGCAGGGCCCAGTGAACAAGTTCGCAGGACTCTACCAGCTTCGGGGACTAATGTCGGGGGGGTTACCCCCGAGTAGGGGTAAGGCAAGAGCTAAAAGGAAGGGTCAAGGGAAGGTTCGACCGGGTAGATGGCTACCCGGGTACTTGCTACCCGATAGGTTTCTACCAGGACATACCCACCGAAGGCCAAGAGAAGAAATCGAGGAAGTTACATCCGTCCGAGTAAAGAAGTTGGTCCGGGTAGAGGGACTGCGTTCCTACCCGGGCAAGAAGTCAATGGAGCCGTTCTGACAAAGGATCCCGCGTATCCTGCGTCCGTACCGGCGTGCGGTTCAACTTACGGAGCGCGTGATTATCCGCGCTACGGCGTGGCTACAGTGCGGTAGACGCCTGTCAAGTCCTGTCACTGACAGAGGGGACATGACAGGTCTAGGGGACTACCCTATCTCACAGACAAGGTGGACAAGGGCTGTCAGGCGTACGGCGCGGCGCTTCTCCGCGGGATCTCGGAGGCGTGTCAACGTCACGGTTGTCAAGTCACATCAACCGTACTTTTAGTATTTATCTATTCGGCTGGGCACCAGTATATAAGGTGCCCTGCCCCCTCCTGCGCGGGGGACGTTGACACACTTCGCATTTATTACTGGAGCTCACAGTAGAGCAAGAGAGAGACAACAGAGTGGCTACTCGACTAGAGGCATAAACTGTACCATGGCTACTCGGTTTACACCATATAGAGAGAAAAGGCAGGAGTAGGGGTGTTACCTCCACACGAAGGCTCTGAACCTGGGTAAGATTGTGTTGTTTGCAGTGCTTGAGGCAGCTTAGCGTGGCGCTACTCGCCGTGCGATCCCTCCCCGGATACCTCCAGCGTCCATCGGCCCCAAACTCAAGCCATCCCATGGCGTCTGCCGTCATACCACCACGACACTGATGATCTCTGGTGCCTGATGGGTGGCATGTCTTCGTGTTCCGGTGGTCTGCTTTCCTAGTTCTCGTCCGTGTCTAGTGGTGTCCTGGAGGTTTTCGTTGTGGCCCGGTCTGCGTCTTTTGAACTTGTTTCCTTTGTTGGCTGTTGTAATAAACGTCGTATGAACCTGTAGGTGGTAGTAGGTTTTCGCCCCATGGAGAGTCTTTCCGAGTCGGAGAGGTTCTCAGTGGGTTTCCTACTACTGCTCCAGCTCGCTTCTCCCCTCCCCGTCCTTTCTGTTGTTGTTGAACATTTGTATTTCCGTTTTAAGTAATGGAAAGGGGGTAGCCCGGTTGGAAAAAAAAGTTTTTAAATGCCAGACAATCGAATACCAATATAATCAACAAAATACATCAGATTGTGTAGTAATACCAAATTCAGTCATACAGACAATAATGACCAATTTACTTAGCCTATTTGCAGTGATTAAGTCTAGACAATAACAGATCACTCTGCCTGTAGAAACTTCAACACAATTACAGTTGCTCTCTATCAAGAAAATAATGGATGCTATCCAAAGGTTCCCAAGCAGGTGATTTGAGAAAATGGTAAACCAACACATTTAGTACATTAAACGTTTCGATGGTTCAATATGCACTGTATGAAACGAGCATTGTTCAAGAAGCATATACCTGCACAGGGAATACAGCTTGATTCAAGCCATGTTGGGAGCACACAGGGCAGATAGAAATAACTGCTGTACATGCTTAGACCTGGGATGCTATCTGGAAAAGATGTATCCCCAATTATCTCCCCCTTAGCCAAGTCCATGGCAAACGAGGAGCGATTAAGGTGGCAATACAGAATGTTTGCGTTGAACGGATCTATGGCTGTAATCCACGGCAAGTGTTCTGCCTGTGGCTTGATTTTGTTGGGCAAGTTGACCATGGCAATTGTCTTCTGAAGCGTGAGATTCCAGCGGCAGCCCTCGTCGTCGAGTGAAAACGACCTGATAAGCCGAGGGCTCCCTTATAGTGTACAGTTCGACATAGCGCAGCTTCCCCTCGCTGACACCCATGATCCGGCTCTTGCCCAGCAACATTTTCTCCCGTGTGTCAACATTCGACAGCACGCTGTCCCACGGCAGCTCGACGAATCGAATGTCCGGCCGGTCGCTGAAGGGATCGAGAGAGAAGGCACCCCAGGTGACGTCGAACCACCACAGGCGGTCGCCGAACGGGAGCACGTCGTGGCTTGTGTGTACCTGAATCGGCTGCCAGGGGGGCACCGGCATCCTGGACGGAACGAAACAGGGCAATGGCTGCCGCTCGTCCCACTCCCCTGTCTCGGACAGAAACCGACGCACGACGACGCGGCTGCCCGCTGCCCCTGGCCGGTAGCCGAGTTGGGCGACCACGTATCGATCAGGCGCGCCGTGGGAGCTGTGGTCGGACTGGGTGAGCAGGCCGAAAGCCGAACTCGTGCCGGGGACGACGTCCATGTCCGGGACAGGGAGGCGGAACAGCTCGCCGCTGAGAGGGTTGCAGACGAAGCGCGTGACGTCCAGCTCGGAGGAGGCGCAAGCCACGGCCATTTCTTGTACTAGCTCTCGGCTAAACCCGAAAGATTGGAGGACGTCCGGAGGAACAGCTAAGTGACGGGTCTCTGCCAGGTCGAGGAGGAGGAGGCCGTCGGAGCTCGTGGCGCGGACGGCTGCGGCGGCGAGGTCCATGCCGTGGGCGAGGTGGGCAGGAACGGAGATGTTGGAGACGTACGGGGCCGCGTCGAGGTCGAAGGAGCAAACGGAAACCGTTGCTTGAGCGCTTCCATGTCTTCCCATGTGGCCAGCGACGACGGCGAACCACTCCAGCGAACCAACACTTGCACCACGGTGTGGAGGCCTCGCTGACGAACTCGTTTTTTCAGAACCTGCACTGGCACTTGGTAAACATCATCAGGAGCTGGCAATTGAGAAGTAACTTGCTGACCTGGGCCCAAACAGGGTTTCAGTTGAGACACGTGGAATACAGGATGGATCTTGCAATTCTCAGGTAAGAGCAATTTGTAAGCTACTTCCCCCACTCTGGATATGACTCGGAATGGACCAAAAAACTTGAAGGCCAGCTTGTGATTTGTCCTCTTCTCCACGGAGATCTGGATATAAGGTTGCAATTTCAAGAAAACCTCATCTCCCACTTGGAACACCCTCTCCGATCTCTTCTTATCAGCTTGGTGTTTCATACGTTGTTGCATCCTCAACAAATGCTGTCTGACAGAAGCCTGGACCAGCGAACGCTCCTGAAGCCAAGCTTGTACATCAGCAGAAGCAATGGAATCAGAAGCAGTAATACCAAAGTACCGTGGATGCCGACCATAAATCACTTCGAAGGGTGATTTTCCAAGAGAAGAATGCCAGTTGGTATTATACCAAAACTCGCAGAGTGCAATCCACCTGGACCATTGTTTTGGGTGAGAACTACTGAAACATCTCAAATAGCATTCGATCGACTGATTGACCCTTTCAGTTTGTCCATCGGTCTCCGGGTGATACGCCGTGCTGAGTCGCAATTCAGTTCCTGTAAGACGAAGAACAGTCCTCCAAAAGTTACTTGTGAAAACTGGGTCTCTGTCAGACACCAGTGTGCAGGGCATCCCATGCAGTTTGTAGATGTTAGCTACAAATAATTCAGCTACTGAGCTAGCAGTATAAGGATGCTTAAGTGGCAAGAAGTGGGAGTACTTGGAGAATTTGTCGACTACCACTAAGATGCAAGTGAACCCATTAGACGGTGGAAGCCCATCGATGAAGTCCATGGTTGCAAATTCCCACGGCTCAGATGGTACAGGAAGAGGACTCAGCAGCCCTGCCGGCAGAGTGCGCTCAGGTTTTGCTTTCTGGCAAACATGACAATCCTTGACCAATTGTCTCACTGCCGTTTTCATGCCAGGCCATTTGAACAGGGTCACCACTCTCCTATACGTTACTGGGAATCCAGAATGGCCACCAACAGGACTTGAATGAAACGCATGAATAATCTGGTTCTGTAGGTTTACATCTGCACCCACCAATATGCGATTGTTGTATCTGAGGAGACCATCGCGCAAGGTATACCCTGGTACTGCTAAGGGGTCCACTGCCAACTTCTGTAACATGCCTTGAACTTGGGTATCACTGGAGTAGCTAGCCAACACCTGGTCGAGCCAATTTGGAACCACTGTTGTAACTGAGAAGATTTCAGAATGAGCGACTGGTTTTCGAGACAGGGCATCTGCTGCACCATTAAGAACACCCTTTTTATACACAACTTTGTACTGTAATCCCATAAGTTTAGTCAATGCTTTCTGTTGCCAGTCAGTGTGCAGCCTTTGATCCGTGAGATGAGTTAAACTCTTGTGGTCTGTACGTATTATAAATTCACCCATCTGCAGGTATGGTCTCCACTGTTGCACAGCCAAAAGAATGGCTAGATACTCTTTTTCGTACACTGATAGCCCCTTATTGCGTGGCCCAAGGGACCTGCTGACATAAGCCAATGGGTGACCTTTTTGCGAAAGAACAGCACCAATCCCATGATCACACGCGTCAGTTTCGACTGTAAATTGGCAAGTAAAGTCTGGCAGCGCCAATACTGGTGCAGTGATGAGAGCATGTTTCAGAGTTTGGAATGCCACTTCTGTCGTACTAGTCCAGACGAATAGGGTGCCCTTTTTTAGTAGTTGAGTCAAGGGATGACTGATCACTGCATACTGACGAATAAATTTCCTGTAGTACCCGGTTAAGCCCAAAAACCCTCTCAATTCTTTGAGGTTTGATGGTTGTGGCCATGATCGAATAGTATCGATTTTTGATTCATCCGTGGACACTCCTGCAGCTGAAATTACGTGTCCCAGATAGGCTATCCTTTCTTGAGCAAAATCACACTTTGTCATTTTTACCTGCCACTGTTCCTTACTGAGCAGTTGGAGTACCTCATGCAAATGTTGTACGTGTTCTTGGTAGGTGGAGCTGTACACCAATATGTCGTCGAAGAAGACCAGAGCATACTTACGCAAGACAGGAGCCAAGGTTGCATTCATGGCTCTCTGAAATGTAGCTGGGGCCCCTGTTAGTCCAAAGGCCATCACTCGAAACTCATAATGACCTTCATGCGTTTGAAACGCTGTTTTATACTCCTCACCGGGGGCTAAACGAATTTGGTGATATCCTGCCCGTAAATCAAGTTTTGAGAACCAGCAAGCACCAGATAGCTCATCAAGAAGTTCATCTATTATTGGCAGAGGGTACTTCCCTTTGGTTGTCAGGGCATTGAGGTGACGGTAGTCGATAACAGGGCGCCAACTCTTGTCAGATTTGCGCACCATAATCACAGGTGACGAAAAGGCACTGCTACTGTGAGTAATAACCCCCTGAGCCAGCATTTCTTTGATTTGTCTCTCCAGCTCATCCTTCAATTCAGGTGCTATGCGATAGGGTCGAAGGGAAATTGGTCTTGCTCCAGGTATCAAGGGAATGTGATGATCATATTGTCGCCTTGGTGGTAATTCAGAAGGAGCCTCAAACACTGCTGCAAATTTGTCAAGCAGCTGTTGAATTTCAGGCCTCTGTCCTGATTGCTTGGCGCTGTCTGCCTCCCTGATAAGATGTAATTCCAGGACTGTTGGCACTCCTCCTTGTGCTTCATCACCATACAACACGATGTGTGAGCCATTAAACGAAAAGGCAAGCCACCTCTCTCCCCAGTGAGTAGTCATGGGACTATGCTTCACGAGCCAGTCCAAACCTACAATTCCATCATAGCTGTCCAAGGCAAGTACTCTGAAAGAATCAGTGAAGGTACATCCCTGTGTAGACCAATTCAGAGCTGGAATCGAAGTGGTGATGTACATGATTTGCCCCCCTGCAACTTTCACAGCCATCTTGTTGGTGCTGCTTTGTCCTTCGAACTGATCAGCAATTTTCTTGTCAATGAAACAGGTGGAGCTACGCGAATCAATCAGGAATGTCAAGTTTCTTCCTTGGGCAGTGACAGAGAGCTGCATGTTTTTTGGAGATTTCCTGCCAGGCTGCAATGCTGCAATTGAGAGGTGCATCAAGTCACCTTCAGATTCAGTACCATCAGGCTGGCCAAGCCTTTCCTCCTTCTGATGCATAAACTCGATCATTTCCTGAACCACGTGGAGTTGAATAGCATTTTTGCACTGGTGATCCCTGCCCCATTTTTCACCACAAGTGAAACACAAGCCTTTTGCTCGACGGTATGCCTTCAACTCACTCCATTTATCACCTGACATTGGTTTGCTAGCCTCAGTATTTCTCTTTTCTTCAGAATTCTTTGGGAGCCAACGAGATGGGGGCTGTGGGGGGGGGGTAATGGAAGTGGGTGTGCTTTCCTTGTTGCTGTGCTAGCTGGTACTTGCGTGTTCAGCATAGTAGTGCCCTCCCCCAATTCTTCATACAGCAAGGCTAGCGAGTAGGCTGCATCAAGAGTAGGCGGCTGCTGAATAGCCACCATCACACGCACTGCAGGCTTTAAGCCGTCCAGGAACCTCGTCAGATAGTGAATTGGATCGGGGCTAGACTCATACACTGAAATCTGGTCCAACAATTCCACAAACTTGTTAACATATTCCTCCACTGTGCCTGTTTGGTGAATCTGAAACAGCCTGCGAACAAGAATCTGATGCTGATTACGCGAAAACCTTGTCTGGACAGCCATGGAGAATTCCTTCCAGCTAGCGTGGGGAGACTTAGCCAAGTACGACTCGAGCCACGTAGCTGCTGCGCCACTGAATGTCGACGATGCGAAAGAAATCCAATGTTCTTCAGGTGTGTTCCAGCGCGCAAAATACTCCATACATCTCCGTTGCCACAATTTCGGGTTGGACCCATCGAATTGTGACAATTCCACGCGCGGTGCAGACAGGGAAAATTCAGTGAACATTGGTTCGTTCATCGTTGGTTCAGAAAAAATTCTGGCAGCGTTCGTACCTTTGTCCGGAGGAGACAAGTGAGAGGCACTTGCCTTCCCCCGGAGTTGCGAATCAATGCGGTGCCCACCGGGGCCGGCTTCACCATCCCCCGACGCCAGGATGGGCGACGTCGGTGACCCTCCCGCCGTAGCGTTCGGGCCGAGACGGATGGCTCTATCCACTGTCGCCGCCAGTTGGGAGATCTCGGAGCTGAGCGCGACCTTGACGGCGTCGATGTCGCTGCCGAGGCTGGACCTGACGCCCTCCAGTTCGTCCCCAACTTGCTGCTGGATCGAGGCGATGCTCGCCCCCACTTCCTTGATTTGGCGATCGGTGTCGCTGACGAATTTTTTGACCGCATCAAGGATCTCCTTCTTGTGGGCTAGGAATCGGCGCTCGTACTCCTCCGCCGTCTCCGCCTTGAGGATATCGTAGATCGCCTTGGACTCTGGTGAGAGCTCCTCCATGACCGCCGATCTACGGAAGGAAGCGAAGCGAGTATGGTGGTTGTGAATTGGGAGGTCCAGATCGTGGATCGGACCTTGCTCTGGATACCAAATGTAAGATACTACGCTCCGAATCACAGGATACAGGTAGGGTTCAGGGAATTCAAGCTGATCTCCCTGGAGATCCGGCCTAATTCGCCTCCTCCTCCACGGCACAGCCGTCAGGTTCTTAGTTCCTAGCCAAGTTCCAGCGAAGGACTTCCTCCTCCTCAAGTAACCACTCGACACCCAGACGGGCTTACAAGGCCTTACTTAGCCCATTCGCGGCCTGCAAGCCGGCTAGGTACCCTAACTACGCGCCTGGGCCGCCCTTGTGGTTCAGTTGGTTCGGTACTGTCTCCAGGATGCTCCTTCGTGCCCTGTTGGTCGCTGACAATGGCCCAGGGAGGGCGCGAGGCCGCCGTGCAGAGGGAGCGGCGGAGGGGCGCCGAGACGACGCTGGCGAGGCGCCGGAGCAGGAGGGACATTTTGCTTCCGGCCTTCCGGGGAGCAGGTGTGGTACGGTGGAAGCGAATGGGAGGAGGAGGGGTTTGTGCTCGAGTCCGTGAGCGGCTTCGCGGGTAACAGTGTGGTGGCCGGTGGGGATGAATTATTGGGGTTTGGCGCACATGGACTCGGTCCATGCGGCTCTGATAGCTTCTGCCAGACGCAAGGGTTCCATCGAGCGTTCTCCGGGTCAGCTTGAAGCCTTGGATGGTCTCCCTGAGAAGACGACAAAGCTTGAAGACCCTGCTTCATTTAACTCCTGTTTCACATCAGAGAACCCGAATGAACAGTATTCTTTCAACTGAAATGGGATAAGTGTGAAAATCCTCAAAACTGATTATAGAAAAGCAGAGTCAAATATAAGCTGTGTAGATAGCACGAAACTGAATCTTGGCGGAAAAATCGGAACCTTGAACTATGAAAAACAATACTCCCTCCGGTATGTAATTACTGTCGCAGGGTGTGTAGCAATCTGTATTGGACTAGTATAATTCCCACCACACTTAATTCGGACCGGAGGTAGTACGGTAATAGTACAAATAAATTACTTTGATTTTTAGATGACTCTAATTTTTTAAAATTTAAAACCTCTTTGTAATTCATTTCTGCTAAATTTACGCGGGATACGGGTCGCGGAAAACGCGGGATACGGGTCGCGGAAAGAGCAATTTACGGGTTGAAAACTGGTTCGCCGTAGCTTATTTTGTTTTACACGTCGGGTTTACGGGACTATTACGGCGCACCAGTTTTCAACTCGTAATCCGAAAAATCGAAAATATGATCATAGCACAATTCGACAATTAAAATAGTTTGAATGCTCAAGTGTGACAAATAGCATGTTCAATACGAACAGGGAGAACCATCTGAAACAAAAGAGGCACGGATCACCAAATCAAGCGACAGCACCACCGTCGCGGCCACCACCAGTAGCAGATGCCGCAATGATAGCTTGCTTTCTACACTCGATGATTTGATGTCTTGCAATGTTGTGCCACTCTAGGGTCACTTTATCCATTTCAGCGCGGTTCATCATCATGATCTTGTTCTCCTCGGCAAGCAACTTGGCGAGTGCCCTGATCTCCTCGGCATTGGCTCTTGCCTCTTCGATGACAACTTTGCGCTTGTTGTCCTCGATGGCAGCTTTGCACAGCTCCTCTTCGACGGAGGCTTTGCGCAACCCCTCTTGTCGGACCATTTCACACTTCTCTTCTCTTGGGCCCTTTTCCGAGACAATTCCTTCTTTGCTTCTATAGTTTTTGATGTCAACGGCTCATTGGATTCCACCATGTTGTCTATCTGATCATGCAAGGTTGCAGCCTCGGCTTGGGACTTGAGTCTATATTTGGCCTTCTTCATGCCCTTGGGCCTACCATTGTTTCTTACCCCTTCATCGTCGTCATCGTCGATCAAGTTTATGTTGGGAATATGCCCCAGAGGCAATCATGTATGATGTAATTCCCACTGTATTCATAAAGTTATTAAGTTGTCCTTGTTTTGAACATCTGATATATGTCATTGAATATGTGATTCGATTGTGGAACTATATATTCATGTTGTTCATACTAGATTGTCCTTGGTCATTTAGGTTGTGCTGGACACACACCCTAGACTAATGTGAGTGTTGGCTGATGACACGGTTCCACTTGTCATGGGCATGGTGATGCCATTCCAACGCTCACGGACTTGGCTAAAGAGTTTAGCAAGTCGGACTGACCCACATTGAGATGCAACGATCAAGTCGTCATTTGCATGTCTCAATCAACGTAATCCTTAGACCTGAGGTTGTCGCACAATCCGAGTTGTGGATCACCGATTTAGGTTCTGTCAAACGTTGTTCTGTGACAAGGCAACTATAAAAGCAGAGTTCGGGTCGAATGAGAAGCAAGCTGTGTGATGTGGATAATCAAGATGGGATTTTGCCCCTCCGAATGGAGAGATATTCTCTGGGCCCTCTCGAGTGATATGATTCAGGAAGCATGGCCATGCGCAACTCAGTTAAGTGTTAACTGTGTCTGTTGACTAAGAGTTAGTCAGGTGAATCACATATCACGGATCGAGAAGAGAGTTGAACTATTAAAGGGATGACGATAAATCGCCTATAGTTCGACAAGGTATATCGTGAGGCAAAAGGGACTAAGATGAATATCACATTGAAAGGTATGTCGTCATGACTCAATGGGACTTGGGAGTCGGCACGTTCTACTAGGAGCCGCTACCGACTGATCGATTGAGAGTCGGACTCCAATCGTGTCCAAGTCGCCATGAGCCTGCAGGGTCGCACACTTAAGAGCGGGAGCAAGTATTGGTTGGGTTGGACCCGAACCGGAAATGGACTGATTTTGTGAGTCGGACTCACAGAGGGAATGGGCCACAAGTGTTGTGAAGCCCACTACCATTCGCTATATAAAGAGGGGCGCAGGTTGCCCAGCGGGCACGTTAGTCCACTCTCCCATGCGTTGGGAACCCTAGCCCCACTCAGTCCAGCCGCCGCACCGGACCTAGCAGTCCGCCGTCGGAGCTCCTCCTCGTACGTGTGGATACCGGAAGGGGTGCTGTACGTTCAGCACTTCGACGTTCAAGGGATTGGATCGGCCGGACCAGATCGTGGGACTGCACTGCCCCGACGCGCTGCATCGATAATCCGCACCTGCGCGTCTAGTGGTAATACTCGTGGCCTTCTACCTCGGCTAGATCTTGGAAGCATCGCGTAGGAAAAGTTTTTGTTTATCTCTACGCGTTCCAACAGTGGTATCAGAGCAGTAGCTTCTGGTATTAGGCCCGATATCCGTACATATGTGATATGTAGTTAGCGTTAGATGTGATCTAATTGCTGTTTTGGTGGTCGGTCTATGAGATAGATCGGTTTTGTACAAGGTTGATTGGATCAATCGTACTCGGGGTTAATGGATGATCTGGTTTCCGTGATCATACTGCTAAGGTCGTGAAACAACTTACCCCTACCGGTCGGTTTCCGCCATCGGGGTATACCGTGACACATAAATCCAGTTGCGGTGATCGAAGATCAAAGAGTTTGGTCGAATCGGAATATGGATCAGATTCGGGTAAAATCGTTTTATCCGATGAAGAAATCCATGATCGGAATGCAGATGAGATCTGCGTTTTCCGCCCCTTCGATCCCCGCCCGCTATCCGGCTAGCGGGACCGCCGGCTTCGCCCTGTCGTAGCGCCTTAGATATCGTTGCGAGTTTCACAACGCCGGTAGATATCGTATCTATGCATAACTTGTTTTTGCAGGAAGTTGTGAATGGTATGGCTTATGTGCATGTGATGTGTAATCCATACATAATCTGCGTATCATGTTTATGTCAGCCGGCTGGAGCCTAGGTGCTGTCATTTTGAGTGATTGCGCTAGTATAAGTTTGTTTGCTGTATGTGTTGTTTTGTTTAGTTGTTTGGCCTTTAAGTCTGAGTGAGTGTCTTTTATTCTTTTACGACGCTAGAAAACGAAGAAGAAGAAGAAGAAGAAGAAGCAGAAGCAGTTGTGGAGCGGTGCATCAAGTTCAAGTTACTTCAAGGCCAGGGACACTAAGAGTTTTAAGGCAAGCCATCCTGATGCTTGCTACTACACTTATCATTATCTATCATGCATGTTTTACTTCTTAAAAGTTTTACAAAACTTTGATTCCAAAAAACTATTTTTGAGTGACTACTACTACTATTAATAGTATATACTATTACTATGCCAGTAGTTGATACTTGGTGTTACCAAGCCCATAGCCACCATATGGTATTTATTACCACCAAAGATATAAGTCCCTAATGGACATCCAAAAAAAATATGTTTTTGCAAAACAAAGGCTTTATGGAAAACCCGGTGGGAAGCCGAAGCCTTACTCACCGGAGGATTGTTGAAGTGGTCATTTTTGGGAAAAACGTGTTTTCAAAAATGACACATAATCTAGTCTTCGCCAGACAACATTTACCGTACTGCCACTTTACCCCAACATGGGCACGGGGCTTAACTTGAAGTTTGTTCTTGTTAGTGAGTGTTCTCTCTCAATTTTCTATAAGGGCGTGACTTCCCTCGAACCTAAATGCCGCCAGTCATGAATTCAAATAGGCATATAAAGTGTGGAATTAAATTTTCCTCCGGATGCACAGTTGGGTCTCCTGCCGTGGCGGGGTGGGACCTGGTGCCGGGGAGATTATACCTAACTGAAGAGATAGACATTTACTAGCTTGGACATAGTGGATGGTTAGGATCAGTTATCTGATGTTTACATACTGTTGATACAGTCCGTGGTTGTTCACGTCTGATGTACTGGATCTGGTGGATTGTGTACACCTCTGTAGAGTAAAACTATTCGGAATAGCCGTGGCCTCGTATATGGACAGTTGAATGGCCATGTAGCTAGCATCGTGTCAATGTTTTCAAAAAGGTGTTGGACTCATGAAGTACTAAAAGGAGGAATTCTTGTACCGTGGAGGTACCGTTGATGAAAAGCCAGATGTTGTTTTACAAGAAGTTTTGCAAAGAAAACCTTTCCTTTACAAAATGAGTTTATAAAACCTCTTGGATATGCAATATCTACAAGAGAAAGAAAAACTATATTATTTTATTTTGAAGTATCTTCTTCAACAAAGATACATAGTTTTTTTCCAAATCAACTATGATATATCTTTCATATATCATTGATAGTGAACCCTATGTATAGCCTACCTATTCCACTATATCAGCATACTTGCATTTTGGTAAGCTACATGATGGGTGTCTTGCTGAGTACATTCAAATGTACTCATATTGGTTTCGTCCCTGGTATTTATTTGCCAGACCTCGAGGAGCAGCCTCAGAAGGAGATCTACGAAGAGGAGTACGGAGCTGATGGCTTTGCGAACTAGGATCGTCTCCCGGTCAGCAGCCTGTAGGTTAAGGCGTGACTTGGGCTCTACTACGTTTGTGTGTTTAGTCTTCCGTTGTGTGTGTGTGGTGTGTTTTCCCTGCGTGGTAGTTGTGTTAGACTTGGTCATGTGACCATGTCTCTTTTGTAAGCGTTTTGTGTAATCGTGTAATGGATATTGTATATGTGTACCAACTTGATATGTTGTTCACGACTGGTGTGATCTGGGATCGTGAATGTATGCATATCGGAGGTGTCCTTGAACAATGGTTCTGGGGAACTTACATGATCCTCGACCCTTTGCCAGTACCGATTGCCGGTTTGATCTGTGCCGGTAGTGGCATTGAGAGAAACGGCCTACCAAGCTTTGATGAGGATCTCGTCTTCGAGCTGCATGTAATTCATCGCCCTCGGGCATTTTCTCGCAGTGAACACCGACCCCCCCCCCCCCCCCCCGATCTCCTCGAGGTCGTCCTCGTCCTCATCGCCAACACCGTCAACCCCTTGCTCGGCCTCGTTGTAGCCGAAAACACCAAGGGGGTTTCATCGATGTTGACGCTGACCTCGTTCTGCATGTCCATGTACGCGGCCGTAGGGACCTCACACCCGGCCAAGCTACACAATCGGCACAATAATCGGTAAGAAACACAGAGGAATTATATTAAAATCGAATCGAGGAGAAGAGAATCCTTACCTCTATGGTTTCTTCTTATTCGCATGCGGCTTCGGTGGCTTCGCTGCCCCTGCTATGGCGACTGCGGCCAGCAAACCGACTCCACCTTCAGCATCAGCGGCGGGCTTTATCAGCTTGCCCGGTGCCCAGCCGCTTGCGCTTCATTGGAGCAAGAGCGGGAGCGGGAGCAGCAGCCGCCGCCACGACCGCCGTCAGATCTGAACGACCCGTCGGATCCGATTCTGGAGCCGCGCACCCGCGTATGCTGACGAGGGAGGACTGCTCAGATGCCATGGCGGCGCTAGGAACACGAACGGCTGGAGCAGCGGCGGCGGCGATTGGTAGCGGGAGCTGAAATTTCCGTCCCGCCAAGTCTTTCATCGCGATGAAGGGAACCCTCAGGTCGGCGTCGAAACCCTGGGATTCACCGGTTGGAAGGAGAAATTGTCGGTCGCCCCAAATAAAATTTGTGGGCCCACGCGGTTTAGGGGCTCTGTGATTCCCAAATATTTCGCTCGAGGCCCGTATGCGGCAGTTATTTTTCAGTTTCGTACCTTTTACGGGCTCTGCTAGAGTTGCTCTTACACCAATCTCAATGATCAATCAAATTGTTTTACACATTGATAGTTATTCTTAGTCACACGAGAAATAGAAAAAATCATGCATATACCATATAATGATGAAAGGGCAATTAGGAGAAAAGGGGTTAGACTAAGGTGTTGGGTTTTGGCCGCATGTCTATGGACATGTATATAAGGTCGCACCAGATGCATAAGAACGGAAATTTTCATATTTGTGAATACATGAGTTAACAAACTATACATGCATGTATTTCCGTCAGAAATCATCGATGCATTTCCAGAGAAGTTTCCATTTCATTTCCATAGTTTTTTTTTGTTTTCCTCTAAAAGGAACAAAATTTGCCAACCTATATCAAAGCACCAAGCTGGGCATTGCTTTCCCGCCAAACATTGTTCCACATTTGGGCCACAAACGAGGTCAAAGAAGCCCATGGGGTATGTACACACAATCGGCCTAAAGCACAACTGTGATACACCTATACAACAAGGTTTTCAGCTTAAAGCATGTTAAATCAGCATGCACGACAGCAAGTATAGTAGCTCAAACTCACGGTGACTTAGACGAAAAGAAAAAAAAAATTGGCATGTACTTAGCATACATAGTATCCATTCCACAGTGATCCAACTCTCGGGGATCAAACACAGCTCACGGTAACCCAGAGCCATAGTTTGCAATAACAAATCCGGGAAGAACAACGTAGGCAACATAATGGTCAAAAGCTCTAACTTCCAAGAGATGTTAATCCATTCAAATTTAAGAGAACATTACGTTGTCACATGTTAATTGTCGTTCCATGCTGAAATTCCGAAGAACAAGCAAAACGTTTTGCTAGACTTTTGCCCAAGCTGAGATTGAGGAAGTGCATCAGCAAAGCCTAATAGACCCAAACTTCACACGGAATTCACCTCAAAACGAGGATTCAGGAAACTACCACAATCAATTTCCTAGTCCTCCAAAACGGCTATTATCTGACAATTGAAGTAACCTGAAAATGAAAACGTAAACATGAGTCTCACTGATACATTTGGCATGGTTCCGAAAAAGGAACAGAATGCTGGTATGGAGAAAACGCCAAACATAAACTAGTACTCCCTCCGTTCAACAATAGATGACTTGCATTTGTCTATATATGGATGTATCTAGACACTAAAACATGTCTAGATACATCCATATCTAGATAAGTGGAAGTCATCTATTGTTGAACGGAGGGAGTATATTGTAGAGCCTAAATCAATGGTAGTAACCACACACATTCAGGGGAGTGAACAGATCAATTTCCATAGGTGCCTAAAAACCTGCCATGTTCCACTGCAGAGAGTGTTTTCAGGTCTATGTAATCTAGTTACGCAGGATTACTCCAGTAGGATTGAAGAGAGCGCGTACGTTTCTTATCATTAGCATGCAAGAAAATCATGCGCCAAAACAATGAGCAGAGTGAACCGATGAGAACTACCTTAACAATGTTCAACAGAGAAGATAAGCATCATGTCTTGCATCAGTCTCTTGGACTGCTCCATCTAAACTGTCGATGGAATGCAGTCATTCGATTCAAACCGATGTGCCCTTAAATTCTACTCCCTCCGTTCAACAATAGATGACTTGCATTTG
Organism: Alopecurus myosuroides; assembly: GCA_028641055.1. NCBI lineage: Eukaryota > Viridiplantae > Streptophyta > Magnoliopsida > Poales > Poaceae > Alopecurus > Alopecurus myosuroides. Next base: position 116,862,175 of record CM054061.1, read on the forward strand.
TCTATATATAGATGTATCTAAAACTAAAACATGTCTAGATACATCCGTATATAGAAAAAGGGAAGTCATCTATTGTTGAACGGAGGGAGTAGTCCCGAAATGCATACAAACATCCGTCTGTTTTGCCAAAAAAACAAGATTCGGGGAGCGCATCAGCAACTGGAACACGCTCCAAATTGTCCCAGATTTCGTCCAAAATGAGAGCTTATATCTTTCTATTGGAATTATATTTACCCTGGTAACTTTACTTGTATTTATTGGAACAGTATTGAAATTTGGTTGTCAATTATCATGGGTCTTCCTATGAGTTGTTCCAAGAGTTGGCACAAGCCTCCACAAGGACAAGAAAATTAAAATTGTCAAGGTAGTTCTTTCTTGCAAATGATGTACACTTGTATAAATTTCATAGTTCAGTTACCAAATTTATCCAATGCTTTACATATTTCAAAATTTCCAGTTCCACTTATTTTTCCCATTCAAGAGCGCTCACAGGAGACAGAGAGAGAGAGTTGTACTGCTGCAAAACAGCTAAACGAAGATTTGTCTGACTGGAATTGTACATGAGCTAACCGCTTGCCACATCATTGCTACACAATGCAATGAATGCACTAGTCCCTGCTTTCCACGGTGGCTGCCATATGTAACTCAATACGATTTAACCAAACGAGTTGGAATTAAGGACAACAATATATTATTATAACATACTCTATTAAGCAAGTAATATAACCAGTTCAACATAGTACTAATTGTGGCCCGTAAACCTGACCAAGAGTTCAAAACTACTTGTTTCTATAACACATTGCAGTACAGTATAGGAGAAATGCAGAATTGTTAAAGGAGAAAGAATGACAGATGAATTATATCGAGCAAAAAAAGGAATAATTACGCACCACACGGGTAAGTTAGCTGAGCGCTTCAACTTTTCTAGTCTCTGTCTGCACGAACCGACATGTCAGCCAAAGCCTTCCTATTGTGATTGGTCTTCTTGCTTGAAAGGGTTCCTTCAGTTATGTTTATACACGTTAAATTACAATAAAAATGGTACTCCCTCCAGTTCAGAGTAGTCTATATTTTTCAGTTAAGACAAGAATTGGATTGGAAACAACGGTTTAGGCATTTTAACAAGGTACTTGCACTGATACATATAAGCAATACTACAGAAGCAAAACAGTTTTAAAATGTCAGGCAATCAAATACCAATGTAAGCAACAAAGTACATCAGGATTTTTAGTAATACCGAATTCCGTCTTCTATATTTAAAAAAACACAGACAATTTACTTAGCCTATTCGCAGTGATTAAGTCTGACAACATTTAAGCTATGGTTGATGATAAACAAATCACTCTGTCCATAGAAACTTCGATACAATTAAAGTTGGTCTCTATCAACAGAACAATCCATGCTATCCACAGGTTCCGGAGCACATGATTTGAGAAAATGGTAAACCAACACCTGTGCAATCTAACAATTATAGTACACTGAACTTTCGACGCTTCAATATGCAATGTATCAAACAAGCATTGTTCAAGAAGCATATACCTGCACAGGGAATACAGCTTGATTCAAGCCATGTTGGGAGCACACAGGGCAGAGTGAAAGTATTGCTGTGCATGCTTAGACCTGCGATGCTATCCGGTAAAGATCTCTCCGCTATCACCTCATTCTTAGCCAAGTCCAGGGCAAAATAAGTCTGATCATATTGGCAATACAGAATGTTGGCGTCGAACGGATCTATGGCAGCAATCCACGGCATGTGCACTTCTTGTGGTTTTGGATTGTTGGGCAAGTTGACTACGGTAATTGTATTCTGAAGCGTGGGATTCCAGCAGCGTCCCTCGTCGTCGAGTGAAAACGACCTGATCATGAACGGCTCCGTTTTAGTGCACAGCTCGATATAGCGCAGCTTCCCCTCGCTGACACCCATGATCCGGCGCCTGCCCAGCAACATTTTCTCCTGTATCCCAACATCTGACAGCACGCTCTCCCGTGGCAGCTCGAGGAATCGAACGTCCGGCCTGTTGCTGAAGGGATCGACAGAGATGGCGCCCCAAGTAGCGTCGAACCACCACAGCCGGTGGCCGAATGCCAGTACATCCTGGCTTGTGTGTATCTGAAATGGCAGCCAAGGGGGCATCCTGGACGGAACGAAACAAGGCATTGTCTGCCGCTCGTCCCACTCCCCTGTCTCGGACAGAAACCGACGCACGACTAGGCGGTTCTCCCCAGCCCGGCAGAGTTGAGCGACCACGTATCGATCAGGCGGGCCGAGGGAGCCGTCGTCGGACTGGGTGAGCAGGCCGAAAGCCGAGTTCGTGCCGGGGACGACGTCCATGTCCGGGACAGGGAGGCGGAACAGCTCGCCGCTGAGAGGGTTGCAGACGAAGCGCGTGACGTCCAGCTCGGAGGTGGCGCAGGCCGCGGCCATCTCGGGTAGCATCGCGCTGTCGGAGGGGTCGAGGACGTGAGGGCAGTGGCGGGTCTCTGCCAGGTCGAGGAGGAGGAGGCCGTCGGAGCTCGTGGCGCGGACGCTTGCGAGGGAAAAGTCGATGCCGCTGGCGAGGTGGGCAGGGACGGAGATGTGGGAGACGTACGGGGCCGCGTCGAGGTCGAAGGACGCGCGCGCGCCCGGTGACGGCGCCCCTGACGCGTCCAGCGCAGCCCTGCTGTAGACCATGGCCCATGGAGGGCGCGAGGCTTCCGTGCAGAGGGGGCGTTGGAGGGGCGGCGAGACGGCGCCGGCGAGGCGCTGGGGCAGGAGGGACATTTTGCTTCTGGAAGTGGACAGGGAAGAGGGGAGGAGGGGTTTTGTGCGCGGATCTGTGGTGCCGGTGGTGGGGGATGGGGTTTGGTTTGGTGCACATGCACTCGGTACCTTCGGGGCTCGGGTCAGCCCGGATGGTCTCACGGAGAAGACAACAATAGGAAGTCAGTTCGAATCCAATTTCCTTTTTTAGCTGTCAAATGATGTTTAAGAGTTTTTCCTGGATTTCTGAAAATTGGCCCAACATTCTTGAAACTTCATCGTCCCAAAATAATAATAGTTTCTCATTTTCTAGATGCTCATCCCCAGATAGTTTAAAGTTTTTCAGCTTTGTTAAGACCCACTAGAAATTTTAATACAAAGCCCATGATAATAGTTAGAAATTTTGCGAAATGAGGTTGTAGTTCTCTTCTTTGTTGACGTCCACAAATTTTCAAAATCTTATTCATACAAATTGGACGACCAACTAGGATAACATACGGCGAATTCATGCTCTCTTTCGCTTGGGTGTTTTGGGGCGCTCAAGGGACTCGATGTTGACGAGGAGATCCCATCCTCAAAGAAGGATGAGCACGTTGTCCCGCGTAGCTGCCCCTCCACCCTATCAACTTTCGGGGATCCTCTCTTTCATGTGCATGATCTCCAAGGTGTACCTCGGTGAAGTATAAGATTTTGGAGGAGTAACTATGGAAGGGCAGGGCATGTTTACTGGCAAATCGTGAAATCGGTGCCGCCTAAGGTCAAGTATGCGTAGGTCCCGGCTTCCATCCGCTGATAGAATCCAGCAGTGCTCTTCGGGGGCGACTTCGACGACTTGGATTGGTTAGTGAGAGGTAGATGTGGAAGATTACGACGCAACTCTCGATGGTATTACATGGTGCGTTTAACGCACGTACATACAGGTACAGGAGAGGCAGACTTGCCATACAAGTTGCGTACACGTACAACATATCTCAACCCCCCCCCCTCCCCCCACGCCCGCAGTCGGAGTGTCGTCAGTGCCGACGCAAAGACTGGAACGGAACTCCTCGAAGGGTGCTGTAGGTAAGCCCTTCGTCATGATGTCCGCAAACTGTTGGGAGGTGGGTACGGGCAACACACGTGTGTGACCAAGAGCCACTTGTTCCTGAACAAAATGAATATCAAGCTCGATATGCTTTATGCGGCGATGATGAACCGGATTCGTGGAGAGGTAGACGGCGGAGATGTTGTCACGGTACACCACTATGGCCTTGTCGACGGGACATGAGAGCTCCTGGATTAGTTGTCGTAGCCATGAGCACTCGGCAACCACGTTAGGACGGAACGATACTCCGCTTCAGCACTCGAGCGAGAGACAATGGGTTTCCGCTTAGACGACCACAAGATAAGTGAAAATCCGAGATAAACACAGTACCCGAGGTGGAGCGCCGCGTGTCAGGGAAGCTGACCCAATCAGCATCTGTGTACGCGACGATATCCATGGCGGTGGAGGCATGTAATGAGAGGCGAGGTCCATGGTGCAGCGGATGTAGCGAAGGATCCGCTTCACCAAAGTCCAATGAGTGTCGCGGGGAGCGGGCATATAAAGGCACACCTGCTGGACAACATACTGCAGCTCTGGTCGAGTAAGAGTGAGATACTGCAAGGCACTGACAATGGAGCGGTAGCGTGGTGCATCCGAAGCCAGATAACCATCAGTCGCGGACAGCTTGGCCTTCGTGTCGACGGGGGTAGACACGGGTTTGCAGTTAAGCATTCCAGCGTGCTCAAGAAGCTCAAGGGCGTACTTTCGCTGATGTAGGAAGAAGCCGATCGGATGATGCACCACCTCGATGCCGAGAAAATAGGGGAGAGGACCCAAGTCCTTAAGAGCGATCTCGGCACGAAGGTGGGCGATGAGCTGTCAAGAAGGTCGGTGGTACATGCTATCAGGATGATGTCGTTGACGTAGAGCAGCAGGTAAGCAGTGTTGGAGCGCAAGCGAAGATGATGAAGGAACTTCGCGATACACTTGTACCAGGTGTGAGGGTCTTTCTTGAGCCCGTACAAGGAGCGCGAGAGCAAGCACACATGATCCGGATGGGTGGTGTCAACGAATTCTGTAGGCTGCTGACAAAACACCTGCTCGTCGAGGTGGTCGTGGGGGAACGCATTGGAGACATCCATCTGATGCACCGGCCATGAACAAGACACCGCTAGCTGAAGGACAGTGAGGATCGTCCCGGGTTTCACAACCGGGGCGAAAGTGCCAGTGAAGTCGGCGCCGAGCGCTGAAGGAAGCCGCGCACCACCCAGCGCGCTATATGACGATCGAGAGTGTAGTCCAGGAAAAACTTGTGCTTGAAGACCCACTTCCCGGTGATGATGTTGGCGTGAGGGGGGCGTGGCACAAGTTGCCACGTCTGGTTGTGCTGGAGGGCGTCAAACTCATCATGCATGGACGCAAACAACATCGGGTCACGAAGAGCCGCCCGGGCAGAAGCCGGCAAGGAGGCTGGCGCTGGTCGACAGCGCTGAAGTGGATGTCGATGCAGTGCAGACATACGCGTCCGTAGGACACCGCAAGCTCGGGCGGAGAACACACGCGTGTGCGCGGGTAGTAGGACCACAAGGCCGGTCTCCAAGGGTGGTGGTGAAGCGACAGAAGATGTCGAGCCAGTCGGCGAGGCATCGCCCGAGGTAGAGCTCGAGGGTGACGCGGGAGAGGGTGGTGTGGCGCCCGAGTGTCCACTCGAGGGCGACGCGGTAGGGAACGAAGCCGGTGCGGTCGTGGTCGTAGAGCTGGAAGCCACGACAGCCGACACGCTTGGCGCATCCAAAGCAGGAAGAGAGCGAGGCCGCGGTATGTCAACCGCGCGCAAAGGAGAGACCACCACATGTTCCTGCGCAAACGGGAAACAATGCTCATCAAAGTAAATGTGTTGGGAGGTGATGACACGGCGTGCCACCGTATCATAGTAGCGGTAACTTCTAGTGTTAGCTGGGTAACTGAGGAAGATACAAGGCAATGAGCGAGGCGCGAGTTTGTGAGAAGCGGTGGCAGCGGTACTGGGATAACAACAACAACCGAAAATCCAAAGTTCATCTTATGATGGAGGTGACCCGAAAAGAAGATGGTGAGGAGCATAGTTCCAGCGAGCACGACAAGGACAGAGGTTAATGAGAAGAATGGCGGTGGCTAAAGCATCAGGCCAGAATGAAGGTGGGATGTGGGTGTGGAAGAGGAGGGTATGAACACAGTCGTTGAGAGTACGAAGAACATGTTCAGTTGAGAGTACGAAGAACGCGTTCAGCCCGGCCATTTTGTTGTGAAGTGTAGGGATAGGTTAGGCGGAAAATGGTGCCGTGAGTAGAGAGGAGTGAGCGGATAGTGAGGTTATCGAATTCTTTCCCGTTGTCTGTCTGAAGAGCAAGTACGGGGCGACCAAATTGTGTAGACATGTAGGAGTAAAATGCGGAGAGCGTGGCGGGGATATCAGATTTCTTGAGAAGGGGAAACGTCCATACAAAATGCGAGTAATCATCCAAAATGACAAGATAATAGAGAAAACCAGAATTACTAGGTATAGGAGAGGTCCATACGTCGCTATGAATTAACTAAAACTGAAAAGACGCAACTCTAGATGAAGAACTAAAGGGGAGACGAACATGTTTGTTGACTCGACATGCTTAACATGTGTGGGCATCCGTTTTATTACAAGAAAAAGAAAAACCCCTCATTATTTGACGAAGCGTGGCTGAACTAGGATGGCCAAGGCGAGCATGCCAAAGATCAACACCGGCGGAAAGAGCGCGAGGTCCAGCGGAGGAAGACGATGGCTAGAACGGGTACAACTCGCCAGGACTCTCACCTAGGTGGAGAACCATCCGGGTACGGGAATCATTTATAGAAAACCAAATGCTTCAAAATCGACAATTACAGAACTATCACGGGTGAGACTACGAACAGAAACTAGGTTATGAATAAGGTGCGAGGAGACGATGACATTATTAAGTGACAAAGTCTTAGAGGTTGAAGGAAAATTAGTGGAACCAATTTGTGAAACAGGGAGACCAGCACCGTTACCGACAATGATGCGAGAAGGAGTGGAGGTGGGGAGGAAAAAGATAGGTTACCCGGGTGAGCAGCCATGTGAGAGGAGTCACCGGTGTCCATAAACCAAACACCGCCACCGTGGTAGGCAGCGGGAGGAGGCGCCTGTTGGAGAGCCGCGAGGAGCACCAGATCGCAAGGGGCCGACGCGGCCGGCTGGGTGGGAGCATAGCCGGGCGGACCACCGAAGTAGGAAGGGGTGGTCGGCACACTACCGTAGGGAGTCGCAGCGTAGGAGTATGGCATGCCTCCAGGACTCTGCTGCGGCGCGGCGAAGATGGCATGATGAGCCTACGGGCGCGGTCCAAGGAGGTTGAGGATGGGTACGCGGGGCGCCGGCATAGTGTATGCGTGCACCACACCGGTCCAGGGGTTGTGGTCGCCGCTCCAAGGCAGCGTGGGGTGCTAGTTGGCAGGGCGCGGTCTGCCTCCGCCGTTGTTACGTGCTTGGCTGCCGCGGCCACTACTGCTGGGGAGGAGTTGGATCAGGGGCGTGGGTGCAGGAGAGCGCGGTGCAGGTGGCATTGGGGCAGGGGCACCACGACCGTCTCCGGCAACAAGGGCGGTGTGGACAACGTTAGCACGCACGTTCTCCAGCCTCTGATCCTCAAAACGGAGGTAGTCGAGTGCCCGTTCATAGGTGGGGTTGGTCATGAGGGTGAGGTTGGAGGCGGCGTTCCCGATGTCTTTGCCGAGACGGCGGTGAGAGTGGAGAGAAGAATATCGTCGCCGCTCTTGAACCCGAGATCATTAAGCTTGTCGGAGAGGGTCTTGAGGCGCAGGCAGTAGGCGTCGAGGGAGAGGTTGTTCTGGCGACAATCGAAGAACTCCTGCTGCAAGAAGACAACCCGTTGGAGTGTGTTGTTGCTGAAGATTCCCGTGATCTTGGTCCACACCGTGTGTGAGTCATCTATATCGTGGACGACAGTGTGAAAGATATCTGGCGAGCCAGCGAGGAAGAGCCAGCGGATGATGGTGACGTCGATGGAGATCCGGTCAGCGTCGCGGCGCACAGTGAGTAGGTCGACGGTGCCGTCGACATGGTCGGTGAGGTGGAACTCACGGAAGAGGAGGTTGAAATATGTATTCCTCACGAAGAAGTATGTTGTGGCATGGGAAAGCCTTATGGGGACGTGGTTGAGGATGGGGATGTCGCGGATGTAGTCAGGGTTAGGGGCGGAAGGCTCGAAATCAGAGGAGGAGGCGAATGGATTGTTGTTGTTGTAGAGAGAAGACATGGTGGAGATTGGTTTGGGTAGGGAAGAGAGGGAGGCGGCGCGACGCGAGGAGAGAGGAGAGGCAGCGACGCGGAGGAAGGCGGCGTGGCTCGACGGACGAGCGACAGCGACACATCGTGACAGAAGGGAGGCGGCGCGGCAAGGATGTGGTGGCAGCGCGGCTATGGTTAGGAGAAGGACCGAAGGTTGGTTGATACCATGTGGAATATGACGATGCAACTCTCGATGGTATTACCTAGTGCGAACACACGTACATATAGTTACAGGAGAGGCAGACTTGCCATACAAGTTACATGCATGTACAACATATCTCAACAGTAGAGTTGTTCAGCATGGGTGATTTTCTCGATTCAACTCGTCTAATCCTAAGATGGGATGTCAGAGGACGAGTCGTGAGAAATTTCTTTCCGACACTCCCTTCATGATCACAGGTGTGACAGCTGAGAGAACTACCTTGGGAGCGGGAATACTTGTCTTAGTTTGAACTTTGCGGACACCATGGGGAATCTCCTGTCTAGGGCTAAGAACCCACAAGATGCAACAATGGACATGAGAACCCACAATTTTTTTATTAACCATGCATGGTATATGAAAATGAAAATTGTGTTGATGCAAATAAACACTATAGACTTTCTCTTTATTACCCCTATGCATGTAGAGGTAGGCTTATTTCTAATTTCAATGTAACTTGCAAGTAGATTTTACTCATTTGCAACATGTTATATGATGGCGGTACGAGTGCTGAGCTTGTCGGATGTATGCTAAAAGGGGTATATCCGGCATTGGCCAAAGGCTGAATTATCAGGGTGGCACGCAGGTAATGGAACAAAATCTATTGGGCGTCCCAGTAAACCGAAGCACAAGAAGGGGGATTCTAGAATAACCCGGATTACGTCCCAATATGTGATCTGGCTTGGAGAAGAAGTCGAATGTCTTAGTTTCCAAGAATAGGAATATTTTCCATAGACTTCAAGGTTTCCTTCCTGAAAGAACTAGTCCGGCTACCTATATAAAGTCAGGCGGGAGCAGTCGTAAAGACATAAGCTAGAACTTAGATCGACGAGATCACATCCTCGCCAAGATAGCGAAACCCTACTCATATTGTACTTTGTATAATTCAGACTTCAACCCTGATTTAGTGAGATTGCATGAGTAGGAACGCCGCCTTAGTTGCGACGTACCGAATCTGGGTAAAGCTACGTCTTCGTCTCCGACTACTCCCTACATTTCCACCCATGACTCTACCAGCAGGCTTATGGAATCCATTGCCATGAAACTAACTACGAACACTCGACAGTTGGCGCCCACGATGGGGCCATCGTCGTCGGGATTCACGTTTCGAGCGGGGTTACTCGGTGGAATTAGAAGTACAACAATTGTCAGAATCCTGGAATTTGATGGAAACGCCAGACACTTCATTGACAACGGATCTTATCTATCGGCACGGAATCACCTGGCAAGTGTGTGTGTCCTTCCTATTGGATCTGCTAACGTTTTCATAGGTTTAACAGTGGAAGCAATGGGTTTCCATGGTGGAAGTAAATTTATTCCAACCGCTCTATGGCCAGTAGAAGACGGCTTTGACGCCATATTTGGATCGGATCTTTCTTATTCATACATTGGGGCATACCAAGATTTACTATCTACATACCGCCAAAGCATGACCGGGTTTACTGCGTCCCAGGAGATGCCTACTCCTAGATCGCTTTGTTGGCATGGTGCAATGAGAGGTCGCCAAAAACATGGAAGATAAAAATCACGTGGAAAAGGCAGAAAACGTCAATCCCACAGAAAAGGTGGATGACCTGGAATCCTCCAATCAAATAACAAGCTCAGAAGACGAATCTATTCTAGTGGCGATTGAAGCCAAGCTGGATTCGGAAATCGGATTTGCATGTTGTAACTCAGATTCCGGTAATGACGCAGATGATTTTTAAAGAAAGATCAAATCCATGAAGAGAAACTTTCATGAAGTACTCATGGCTAAACCGACTGAAAAGTCGGATACCAAGGAAGGAGAGGAAGCAAATCCGAAAACACTTCCACCAGGCGATGATGAAAACGGAGAATAAGATGGCGAGGAAAGTCCGACATATCTTGATGTTAAGGAACTGATGGAAGAAGAATCTCAGAAAAAACCTCCATCCTCCAAGAAAAATAAGAAAGCCGCCAAAAAGCTATTTGCCAAAACCCAGAAGAAAAAAATGGATAAAGTGACTGATATTACCAACCAAAACTTGGAAGTCGACGGTGGCAGTCGCACAAAAATGACGGAGAAGAAAAAGAAGCAGATTGATGTAGTGCTAGTTCCCCAAATGTCGGAACAGGACAAACTTGACCTAATTCAAACCCCGGTTGCAAGAGAAGAACCACTAGAAGTGCTCGAAGCTAGGAGTCAAGCCATAATGTGGCAACAACAACATCTCTTTCGGACGCGGGAAAACATCCTGAAAACCCAGACTGTCGTCAAAGAGTAGCAGGAAGAAATCGAGGAATACGAGCGCCAAAATAGATATGGAATTAAACCCACGAGGTTACCCAGAATTGCAAATCCGGAAGAAATGTCAGCCAAAAGGCAGTTTGAAAACTTGTCTTGGTAGAGGTATGTTAAAAGCAGAAATGCTAAGGGTGAACACATCTATAAAACCGTTGTTGATAATGTAGAAGTCGCGTTTTCCATCCTCAATGAAGACCTTTACTCCAAAGACGAAAAGCTTCAGGGAGTGTATGCTTTCTTAGGAAAAGCATTACAAGAGCAGTAGGGAGGCCAAGCGCGTTCCGGCAAATTGCATGATAGTTCGACCTTATGCAAAACTGCCACATGCGCAGCCGCAACACCCGATCCAAGCGAACCTGGAGATTCGGGAAGTTCAAAGGGGAAGAATGAGGATCCCAAGAAGGACAAGAAAATTCTAGATAACAGGGATGCAGCGTCCAGGACAGGATCTCATCTGCCAAAGGGCGAAAATAATGCAAAACCCCGTTTCGACAAAGATTAGGAAGACAAAAATCGGAAAGAAGGAATAATGCTCACCCCAAACTCAAGCAGAGAAAGACGGAAAAGCAATGCCGCCTCCGAGGAACCCGGGCGATAAAGCAGGAAGATATGAACACCCTCATAGGCATGAGAGATCCGAAACCCCATCAAGGAACAAGGAACGAGTTGGAAGTAGAACTCCGCCTTATTCCAGAGGCCGAGATGCCGAGAGACATAGGGATGAACCTAGACGAGTGTATTCATGCCACAGTGGGCTAAGGAGAATTAGACTCCCCCCTCAGTCCACTCAGTCGGAAGGTATTACGCACACGCTGATATGGCAGAAAGAGATGACTTATATTTTGGACCAAAGTGTTTTACTGACAAAATCCGGAATAAATGTTGGATTTGCTAAAGTCGTGCCAACTTACCAAAAGTATACCAGAAGCACAAACTCGGCTACATGGCTCTTAGATTACTATACTACCGTCCAGATCAACACAAGGACATATTCGGAAGCTATAAAGTTCCTGCATCTGATGTTGCTGGATGGATGATACGTCATAAACGTATCCATAATTTGTGATGTTCCATGTTGTTTTCATACTATATGCTACATGTTTCTTTACACTTTATGCCATTTTTATCGATTTCCCGGACTAAAGTATTGACAAGATGCCACAGAGGCAGTTCATGTTTTCTGTTGTTTTGAGTTTCAGAAAATTTGTTCTCGAAATATTCTCGGAATTGGACGATTCAAAAGCCAGAAGTCTTAGAATTCCCGGAGGGTCAAGGAAGTCCAAAGGAGACACGGAGGGGGGGGCAGAGCTCCCACACCATGCCTGGGCGCGGGTGACCCCTGGTCACGCCTGAGGGTGGTGTGGGCCCCTAGGGAGCCCACCGCCATCACCCTTTCGCCTATATATGCCTCCTGATGCATAAACTCTAAATATATCGGCCCCTTCCACGAAAAGTTCTGTAGCTCCGCCGCCGCCGCCGACAAGTTACGGGGGACAGAAATCTCTCTTCCGGCACCCTGCCGGGACGGGGAAGTGCCCCCGGAACCATCTCCATCAACTCAACTGCCACCTTCATCGTTGTTGTTGTCTCCTATGATGAGGAGGGAGTAGTTCTCCCCGGTGTTCAGGGCTCTACCGGTAGCTATGTGTTTCATCTCTCTCTCCCATGGTGTGATCTTTATGTGATCAGAAGCTTTGTAATCAAGTTGAATAAGTAGATGTTAGTCTTCATCTGTTATGCTACTCAAGTGGTTTTTTATGAGATCTCCGTAGAAACTTTGATCACGGTGTAAAGGTGACAGTGTGTGCATCGTGTGGTTTAGCATGATATTTATATCTTGTGTTGGATGGCCCTATGAAATTGTGGTGTTTGTCTAGTACCTTCTAGGGCGCTCATAGTGATAGTGTGGGGTTAACTAGACATCGGAATGCAACTTTGAGGGGTGTTGTTACAGCCCTACGCAATGAATTGGTGTTTTTTATTCGACCGGAGAGTCGTTCGGAGTAGCGCAGTGAAGAGAGATATTTATGCATTCAATTATGTTATCATTGTTGAGAGTGTCCACTAGTGAAAGTATGCTCCCTAGGCCTTATTTCTAAGCATTGAAACACCGTTTACAACCATTTCTGCTACATGTTTGCTTGCTGCCATTTTTATTTCAGATTGCTATTATCACTTATAATCATTCATATTACTTGTATTTCACTCTCTCTTCGCCAAACTAGTGCACCTTTACAAATGACAATTGTATTAGGTGTGTTGGGGACACAAGAGACTTTTTGTATCGTAATTGCAGGTTTGCTTGAGAGGGATAGCTTTGACCTCTTCCTCCCTGAGTTCGATAAATCTTGTGTAATTCACTTAAGGGAAACTTGTTGTTGTTCTACAAACCTCTTCACTTGGAGGCCCAACACTGTCTACAAGAAGAGAAGCGTGCGTAGACATCAGTGGAGCGTGCAATTGGATTAATGGACTACCAGCAAGAACGGTGGACATCTCGGAGGATATGGCTAGAGTTTTGCTCAGCACTTTCGAGATACATACAAGCGCCCCAAAAGCATTAACTAGTTAAACCGTTGCATTCAATACAAAAACTAAGAACATCTACAATGAAGAACATCTGCTCTGGAGTAAGTGAAGTTCAAGAAATGCATGTTTTCGTCAGTGGCCTTAAACCCGACCTTGTACCGCCAATGGGCATGGAGCGGTCGAAGACGACATTAAAGCAAGAGGCGTAAACATTGACACACTTATACAAGCTAAAAAAGAAGTCTCGCTGTGATAAAAAGGCCACTCCAAAAGGACAAGAAAATCCCAAAGAAGTAAATGCCACCTTTGGAAAAGGCAGCTTCATCACGCGCGGAAGGTAGGGAACCTGTATCATACCTTAAGAAAGAGTGGGAGAAGATTAGAGGCAAACCTTGTGTGCATCACGCGCAGTTTGGAAAGCCAAACCATACAAACCAGCAATGTCGTCTTAATAAGAACATGAAGAGCAACGCTGGAACTGGGAGCAAAGGGAAGAGTTCCAAAAGGAAGTTCAATAAATAAAAGCCGGAAGCTGAAAAAGATGAAAGTGAGTATAACACTTATGAACAAATCCAGGAGTACCAGCGGAAAGGCGAACCCAAGTTCCCAAGGGTCGAAGGAGAATGCAATCTAACTTTCCTTGCGACGCCATCAGCCAAGAAAGTGAAGCGGTCATGGAGAGAAATTAATGCCTTCATTCCATCAACCCCAAAGTATCTCAAGTATGCAAAGATGCCAATTACCTGCAATTAGTCTGATCATCCTGGCAATATCCCGGAACCCCACACACATGCCATGACAGTAAGCCCTACAGTGCAAAACACTAGGCTCAGGAGAGTGATGATGGACGAAGGGTCAAGCATTAACATCATGTACTTGAGTACTCTGAAGAAATTGCACATGTCATAAATCCAGCTCAAGCATAGCAATGTATGTTTTAACGACATTGTTCTTGACCGACAAGCATCTTCCCCGGGAGAAATTTCCCTAGAAGTAACCTTCGGAAAGGCAGATCAATTCCGCCAGGAGATGATTTTGTTTGAAGTAGTACCATTCGAAAGTGTATACCATGCAATACTCGGACGACCGGCTTTCGCCAAATTCCTGGTCAAGTCGTGTTACATGTACAACAACCTTAAGATGCAAGGGACAAAAGGCGGAATAATCACCATTGAGGGAGATTTCGCAGTTGCAAAACAGCTAGAGCTGGGAAACGCCTTTGTGCCGAGCATGTCATAGCAAAGGAGGTAACACCAACAGAAATGACGACGGGAAAATAAAGTCGAAAGCCGACTGACAGCTTCAAAGCATCTGAGAACACAAAGCATGTTATCTTGTATCCCAAAGGGCCGACTAAGTACGTCTTTGTGGGAACCGGAATGACTGACAAATAGGAAAGTGAGCTCATCAAGTTCCTTCGTGAGAACGGGGATATTTTTACTGGTGTCCTACCGACATGCCAGGTGAAGGGGTCGTTGCATAGAAAACAAAAAAATTCCTACGCGAGAGACACCCGAAAGGCCAAGATCTAATCTAGGAGACGAAGTGCAACGGGAAAAGAGAGGGTTAAGGAGACCACATACCCTCGAAGACACAAAGCGTTACGAGATCAAATCTCGTTGTTGGCGTAGTCGTACTCACACCAATCCCGATAGCGAGAAGATGTGCACCGCAATCCGGCGGTGCCTCCGTGATCGGTCACACGTACGGTTGATGACAACCTCCGTTCCCTCGATCCAGCAGGGCGCGGAAGTAGAGGATCCCTCGGAACTCCAGCAGCACGATGACGTGATGGTGGTGAAGAATCCCACGGTCAGGGCTTCGCCAAGCCGGAGACCATGGAATTGAGCAGCGAGTGGAGAGGAAATGAGGTGGGTGATGACTCCCAAGTGCAGGAGATCAATTGAAGTACCTTTCGATAAGTATTTGAGTGTCGAACCCACGAGGAGCTGAAGGTAAGCTATCTATTCTCTAAAGCCCTATAACCCTCTTATATGGTTGTTTATGCAAAGCAATAAGTTTGACTAAAAGGAACTAACTAATTAAAAACAAGTGACGTGGAGTGTGGTTTTTCTAGTAACTAGTGAAGCAAGTTTAAAATGCAAGTAATCCTAGAGCAAGTTTCTAAAGAAAGTTTATAAGCAAGTTTCACAAGTAGCAAGCAGCAAATATCTCAAGTATCTCAAGGGAGCAAGTGTTCTAGCAATAGGTGTTTCGTTCGTGTGGTTGTCACAATTAGTGAAGCACATGTTTTAGTCTTAGTTGTTTCTTCTAGGAAGGAGCCATGAATAGGTATAGTCAAGTAAATGATATACAACGCCTTATGATGGATCATGTGGCCAAGTAAATGACTGCACAAGATTGATTAAGACATAAAGTCCCACCATAGCCTTACATTCTAAGGTCCCCTATATATATATCCCAATAACTTAACTTTGTGGCTCGGTCTCAGGTTACTGTCACTCCCAAGTCACCACCACTCCATTATGCTACCGGTGATCACCTTACATGCATTCCCCAACATATGCGTGCACTCATATATTGTACATAAAGACAATCATAGAAGATAACAAACCTGTATGCAACCAATCAACGAACTATTTCACCATTTCCAAGAACAATTCACTACTCAAACATAGACGGGGAGACACAATACATCAAGGGAATATAGTATTGCATCATACATCGTGTTTGCCAAGAGATTACAATGGAGAGATGGAGCTGATCTTGCTGTAGATGTTGACGATGAACACGCCGGAGGGGGGTGGAGCCCTCTGGGGGTGATCCCGGCGGCGTTTCCCCCCTCCGATCTTCTCCGGTGGCAGCCTTCTGTCTCTCTGTTTTGTGGTTTTGTCTCTCGACGTCGCCTCCTTCTCGAAAAGGCCAGGGGACCCTTTATATAGTCGTTTTTAGGTCACGAGACACTCGGGAGAAGAAAGATCGACGGCATTGGAGCCACGGGGGCAAAAATGGGGCCCCACACGCGGCCAAGGAATCTGTCCGCGTGGAGGGTCCTCTTTTCCACCTGTTTGGCCTTTTGGCCCTCTACTTTGTCCCATGGTCTTCGTCTCGAAAATTCTGAACCGTGCTCTTTGGCCTTGCCCTTTTTGGAGTCCCGAAGCTCCCGAATTTTAAACACTAAAAAGTACGTTTTCTGGAAAAACAGGGTTAGAACCAATAGAAGGGGGATTGTTCAGAAAATCCCCCAAATCATTATAAAACATGAATATAAGTTGCTAATATGTAGGAAAAACAAGTAATAACATGCAAAGTTCATGTATGCATTTTACATGCATCAACATCCCCAAGCTTAACCCATACTCGTCCTCGAGTATGAAGGTGATAAAACTAACATGGACTTTGCATTTTAAAACAATCATGGAATATCAAAGAAGATTATTCATGCTACATATAATCAAATGATTCATAATGTATATGAGTAGCAACATACAATTCATGTTATAAGAAATATCAAATATGCAAGCAAAGATGCTTCATGAAAGTTCACAAAGTGTATAATGAAATAAAAGCACTATGGACCAAATGCATACACAAAATGAAAAATAAAATCCTATATTGGTCAAAGAATAGCATAATGGAAAATAGAAAATATGGTGGACACTTTGGAGAAAATTGAGTAGAGGTAAAACATGATCAAGTCTTATTTAGCCTCTAAATTATTCAACTAAAATTACTAATTGAAATGTGGCATCCATTGGTCTAAGACTCTCATTGCCCCTTTATCACTAGCATCTTAAATTGTGAATGTTTAAGTAATGTGATTGACAAGGTGTTGGTTGAATGCCTCATGCCCCGTGAGTGTGAAAACCTACTCCAGGATTACTCAACTTAAGATTCCTAATAAGCTTTGTACAATCATAATAAGTATTAATGACATCATAGAGAACCGCAAAGAGGTACCTCTTGCCCCATGACATGGAAACCAGCCCATGTCACAATGACAAGATGAACAAACGGAGTAGACTCATCATCCTTTTTTATTTCATTCACTATATGCATAGCTTCTTATTTTATTGTAGGATGTGTTTGTAGAGTCCACTCTAGCTGTAAGTAAATTTCCACCATGATCAAGCATGGCTTGGGTTAGCGGCCCAATGAGTTTCTCTAGTCATAAATATACTTACTCATCAAAACTTACTATTCCTCTATTTCATTTCGGCATGGCAGGAGTCCAAAAACAAAAGTACATGATATCAACCAAATGTAAATTTTTGTGCAATGTTGAAAGCTTTCCAGTGATGCACGTTTATAGCTAGCTCCCAACCAAACACTTGTCAAACGCAAAACTTTTAGCTCCCGTTCTTGGGTCATGTTTATTAAGTGCAATGAAAAGTAAAGGTGTGCATTCAAAAGTTCGTGAGAGTCCTATCCCAAATTCAGCTCATGACAATTAATAAAGTGAATATCTTAATTTAGAACATAAATTACACTATAAAATGGTGAACATACTCGGAATAGCTCTGAAGCTAATAGGTAGATATGGTGGACTCACTGGAAATACTTGGCTAAAAGGTGTTGGAAACAAGTTTATACTTGTTGGAATTTTTACTTTTTTGGCTAGCAAGAGGGAGATAGTTGACCAGCTACTATGCATGCATTAGTGTCCATAGAACTACTCATTTCATGGCAAACTAAGTAAACTAACAATTAACATCAAAAACATGAATAAGAGATAGCTCATGACAACACTATTGCAAATTTCTACACCTAAAACAACATATAAATCATGCAACTATAAGTAGCTTTTATAATCAACTAAAGCATCCCTTTCCCAATAAATATAACAGCATACAACTTAATTCAACCCAATATTCTAGTAGCTTATTCTCATAAAGATAATTGTGGTGGTGGTCTCACAAATAAACTAAAAAAACAAAACTAGACGCTTCAAGTTTCTGCGATAAATGCTTTGCTTAGAAAAACAGAAAGTAGACGTGTGCTAACCAAAAGAGTGTTGGTCCAGGGGGGTGTTCACCACATCCCCAAGCTTGTGGTTTTCACCACTCTTGGATCTCTCTTGGCGCAGCTCCTCTATTCACTGTGAAAAAAACTTTACAAAACATGTTTCTCCCATTCTTTTTCTGTGGGGTGAGATTAGCAAGGACAAACAAAACGTATGCATGCTGTGCAAAATTCCAAAACAAATGCTCCAGAATATAGACAATAAGGTTAATAATGTTGTATGTTCACTCTCTAGCTCGAAAAGATCAAGGAAATTCAAGTCCCAAACCCAAAGAGTGCATCCAACAGAAGAAGGCAAAATCTGTCCAGAAAAGCAATAGCAGCAAAACGAACGTTTTCCCTAAGCTAGACTCATCAAAAAATTAATCCAATTTTTGTGCTTACAGAGTACGAAATTTGCAGAACATACTAAAAAATTAGCTCAATCCGACTTACAGATAAAAAATGAAAAATCGTACGGTGAGCAGAATCGTGCTGAAACAGAAATTCCGAGCACTAGGATACCAACTTTTAAATCCAAATGGGTGAAACTTGACACTTTATTGAAAACTCCAGAAACTAAACTAAAGACTAAGTCTCTTGTTACAGCAAGAGTACACTAGGAAAAACCAACTAAGAACAACCGGGTTGCCTCCCGTAAAGCGCTTTATTGATAGCCGTATAGCTAGGCTTTTCTTACTTAACATCATGATGGTTGGAGTGAGGTGGCTCGGCATCCCCAAGCTTGGATTCTTGTACTTATTTGATACATGTAGGGTGAGCCGAGGGGTACATACCCAAGCTTTATTGGTTGTCCCTCTTGATCTTTGTTCATCTCACTCAACTCTTCCTCCTGAAAAATTCTTCTTACACAAATCTCAACATAAAACTTGATTAGATGGGTTAGTGCCTCCATAAATAAAATCCACATAGGTACAGCAAAGACACATCATGAGTTGATTATAAATATTAAATACTTTTACTACAGTTGTGCATTGCTCCTTGATCAAAAGAACCACACAAAACACAAGTAATGAGAGCAATGCAAAATAAAGACATAATCTGCCAAAAACTGAACAGCCCGTAAAGAGTGAATTTTTAGAGGCACTTAAGTTGCTCAAATCAGAAAACTTAAAACTAATGAAATATGTAGTGATAACTAAATATTGCTGTCGTAAATTACCAGGTCGAAATTCCACTTCTGTGATTTTAAACATTTTGCGCAGTGAAGTTCAGGAATCTGTTTTCTGGACAGCTAATTACTATTGTTTAATCCTATCTCTCATATAAGATTATTCTTGCCATTTAAGATGAGAAATAAGACAGAAATGTGATGTTACAGTAGTGAACTAATATTTTTATTGTTTTTAGCTATGGAAAAAGTTTTAATGATAGAGACTTTGCAATGGTTTCATTGGCATGAACAACACATGTTAAAGGTCGACCCCAACTTCTCCATTACTCATCCTTCTCATTTACTTTCCCAAAAAATTTATAAAATGAAAATCTTAAACTAAATGATAGATAACAGTAGGTAAAGGTATTTTACATGTTGAAAATACATAAATGTGTGCTCAAACCGAATAGGAAATTAAAGCATAAGGAACACACCAAAAAAATATTAAACAATTTATTTTTAAGTCTAACCCATTTCCTATGCATTGGCATTTTGTAATGAAACAAATAAAAGAAGCACATAATAGCAAGCATAGAAAGGTAGATCAAGTGCAACTTCAATACTTTCAGCATAAAGAGGGGAAACTTAATATTGTTGAAATATGTGTAACCATGTTTCCCTCTCTCATAATAATTTTCAGTAGCATCATGAATAGATTCAACAATATGAATATCACATAAAACATTCTTATCATGAGCCACATGCATAAAAGAATCACTACTCTCCACATAAGTAAAATCCTCATTAGTGATAGTGGGAGTTAAACATTCATAATTTTCATTGCAATCATCATATATAGGAGGCATAGTATCATCAAAGTGAATTTTCTCCTCCAAGCTTGGGGAACTAGAAATATCATGCTCATAAAAACCAACTTCCCCAAGCTTAAAACTTTCCATAGAATCAACAAGTATATCATTTTTATCCTCAATAGTAGGGGGACTAAAAATATCATATTCATCAAGACAAACTTCCCCAAGCTCAAGGTTTTCCTTAGCAATAAAGGTGTTCAAAGAATTAGTACTACCACAAATATGATTGTTGTGCAAATAATTTTTCGATTTCTCCTCAAACACTTCATGTCCTAATTCAAGGTAGATATTATACAGTTCTAAAATTGTTTGGTTGTTTTCCATTTTATAATTTTTTTGTGTTTTAGGTTTATATGTTAGTATGCAATGCAAACAAGAATAAAACCTTAGCACAACGCTCCCCGGCAACGGCGCCAGAAAAGTGCTTGATGACACCCAAGTGCAGGAGATAAATTGAAGTACCTTTCGATAAGTATTTGAGTGTCGAACCCACGAGGAGCTTAAGGTAAGCTATCTATTATCTAAAGCCCTATAACCCTCTTATATGGCCGTTTATACAAAGCAATAAGTTTGACTAAAAGGAACTAACTAATTAAAAGCAAGTGACGTGGAGTGTGGTTTGTCTAGTAACTAGTGAAGCAAGTTTAAAATGCAAGTAATCCTAGAACAAGTTTCTAAAGCAAGTTTCTAAGCAAGTTTCACAAGTAGCAAGAAGGAAATATCTCAAGTATCTCAAGGGAGCAAGTGTTCTAGCAATAGGTGTTTCGTTCGTGTGGTTGTCACAATTAGTGAAGCAAATGTTTTAGTCTTAGTTGTTTCTTCTAGGAAGGAGCCATGAATAGGTATAGTCAAGTAAATGATCTACAACCCCTTATGATGGATCATGTGGCCAAGTAAATGACTTCACAAGATTGATTAAGACATAAAGTCCCACCATAGCCTTACGTTCTAAGGTCCCCTATATATATCCCCCAATAACTTAACTTTGTGGCTCGGTCTCAGGTTACTGTCACTCCCAAGTCACCACCACTCCATTATGCTACCGGTGATCACCTTACATGCATTCCCCAACATATGCGTGCACTCATATATTGTACATAAAGACAATCATAGAAGATAACAAACTTGTATGCAACCAATCAACGAACTATTTCACCATTGCCAAGAACAATTCACTACTCAAACATAGACGGGGAGACACAATACATCAAGGGAATATAGTATTGCATCATACATCGTGTTTACCAAGAGATTACAGTGGAGAGATGGAGCTGATCTTGCTGTAGATGTTGATGATGAACACGCTGGAGGAGGGTGGAGCCCTCCGGGGGTGATCCCGGCGGCATTTCCCCCCTCCGATCTTCTCCGGTGGCAGCCTTCTGTCTCTCTTTTTCGTGGTTTCGTCTCTCGGTGCCGCCTCCTTCTCGAAAAGGCCAGGGGACCCTTTATATAGTCGTTTTTAGGTCACGAGACACTCGGGAGAAGAAAGATCGACGGCATCGGAGCGACGGGGGCAAAAAGGGGGCCCCACACGCGGCCAAGGAATCTGGCCGCGTGGAGGGTCCTCTTTTCCACCTGGTTGGCCTTTTGGCCCTCTACTTTGGCCCATGGTCTTCGTCTCGAGAATTCTGAACCGTGCTCTTTGGCCTTGCCCTTTTTGGAGTCCCGAAGCTCCCGGAAAGTCCGAAACACTAAAAAGTACGTTTTCTGGAAAAACAGGGTTAGAACCAAAAGAAGGGGGATTGTTCAGAAAATCCCCCAAATCATTATAAAACATGAATATAAGTTGCTAATATGTAGGAAAAACAAGTAATAACATGCAAAGTTCATGTATGCATTTTACAAGCATCAGTGGGCAAGTGTGTGGAGGAGGGAGAGCTCTCACCCTCCTTTTATAGGGGAAGGGGAGGCAGCCAAGGGGTGGGTGCGGCCAGCCCATGGTGGTGCCCCCACCTCTTCCCTCATCATGTGAGTGGACACTCCACTCACATCCACTCATTTTCCCATTATTTCCCACTTGGAAAATCCAAAGGTTTTCCTTTAATAAATAAATAGAACATTTTTATTTCTTTATTTATATTTGTTAATTCCATTAACAAACATTTGCATATAGCACCTCGAATCATTCGTTAATTCTATTAACAACCATTCGACGAAAAAACCCTTGAACTATTTCAATTTTCCCCGAAACAATTTCGGTGCTGCCCAAAATATTCTTCGATATTCCGTATCCTCTCAAACGCGTCATCGAACCTTAAGTGTGTCATCCTACGGTTCGTGAATAAGATAGACATGATCGATACTCCTCTCCGATCAATAATCAACAGCGGGATCTGGAGATCCGTGATGACTCCTATATATTCAACGATGACTCTCGTGATCGTGTGAACAAACAACGTCGTGAACTATTCCCTTTGTCTCGCGATATTTTACTTGTCCGAGATTCGATCATTGGTATCAACCATACCTTGTTCAATCTCGTTACCGACAAGTAATCTTTTCTCGTTCCCATGATATAACGTCCTTGTGATCATATCACGTGCTTGCAAGCGGTGTCGATGTGATATTGATGCATGTAAAATGCATAGATGAATTTTGCATATTTTCACATGGTTTTCTATTACATATTGCATCATATAAGGGTATAATTCAATGTTTTATATTATTTTGGGGTTAAATACAAAGTCCCCCAACTTTTATGGAATTAACTCTGCCTGTCAGAAACCCCGTTTTCTATATTTTTGACGTTTCAGGGGGCAAACTTCCGCGAAATCACCTGAAAATATGTGGGGGTCATTTTCTTGGAAGGAGAAGACTTGCGGGCGAAGGTGTAACATCCCAAGTATGAAAATCATCCCCTTAGAATGTTTGTTGCATGTTTATTAAAGTATTGCATCATGTCATCATATTGTTCCATGTTGTTGCATTTGTTTCTTAATTGTTGCATTTGTTTTTCACTGTTTTCACAACTCAAATTCAAACCTTATTCAAACAATGGTTTCATACTAGCTCTGTTACAACTTTTGGGATAAAAATCACAAATAATAACAACCATTTGGTTTCATGTTTTTCCATAGTGATCACTTGGTAAAATGATGGTTTTAAATCAATTATTTATTTTCCAAACACATTTAAAATTCAAATCCAAGAACCCAAAACAGAACCATTTTGAAATTATGTTGTTACCAAAACAAATCAATTCAATTTGCCTATTTACCTTAGGGGTTACCCTATTTAAAATGTTTGGTTTTAGTAATGATCTTTAATATTAAAAATTCCCTAAATTTGGTTCAAATACAAACAGCAAGCAAATGTTTAAACTTTTGAAAATAAAAGCTAACAAATGTTTGCATTTGACCTAAGGAACCTCCCCTAATTTTTCTAAATTTTTCTCTAACTTAAAACCCATCTTTTTCTTCCAAATTTGTTTTCTGCAAAAAAAAAAATATAAAACAGAAAAAGAAAAGAAGGAGAAAACCCTGCGCGCGCAGCAGCTAACCTAGCTGGCCCAGCCCGTTTCCCTCTCTTATCTCCCGCGCGCGCAAGCCCAGCCCGTCTACCCCTCACTTACCGCTTCAAAAAGCGTGCATCGCTTCTCTCTCCCGTACGGCGGCCATCGCAGCGTGCCACCGCGACAGTGCCGCACTCCGACGGCGATCCGAGCTCCCGGGAGCCTATAAAACACGCCCTAGGGCTCCGCGCCAACCCTAGGCCCCCTAGGTCCTGTTCCCCTTGGATCCGCCGCCATTTGCTTCTTCCCCGACGCATTCCCTCTCTGCTGCCACCTCGCCGGAGTCGAACCTCTGAATCTCTCGATGGCGCCGCCACCTCCCAACTCTACCTAGCCACCTACCACCTGGAACCAGAAGCCCTCTTCTTCCTCTACGGTTTGGACACTGGAGCGCCACCGGAGATCGACCACATCTGCGACGCCGTCCACGGGAGCGCCGCTGCTGACGCCGACGAGATCGTCACCGCGCCTCTGCCTACTTCTACACCGGTGGTGAGCATCCACCGTTCTCACCTCCTCCTTCCTCTCTGTGCTACGCACGTTCTGCACACATCCACGCACCACCAATTGCGAGCACCGCCGTGCAGATCAAACGCCGGCGAGCCACCTTCTTCCGTCAGTCGAGCAATGTTTTGGTCGTCAGGCAAAGATTCAGTTAACCGTGCGATGAAGTGTTAACCTGTCCGCGTGTGTTACTCTGTCGAATCTGACGAGGTAGCGCAGTGGTTGCGCTGCGCTGCGCCTAGCGGTTGGTCGCGGGTTCGAGCCCGCAGCGCCAATCTTTTTGGTGGCATTTTGCTTCCCCGCGCAGGAGGCCCACCAGTCAGCGACTCCTCCTGCCACGCAGGCGCGCAGCGCCACGCTGGCCCCCCCAGGCCCACGCTGCAGTGGCTGGGGCTGGCTACCAGTGCAGTACCAAAAGTTTCTGCGAATTTCTGTTAATTCCTAAATCATTTAATTAACAGATTTAAACCTAAAACTTCAAACTTTAATAACTTTTATTCTGTAATTCCAATAAATAAAAGTTTTATATGTTTTCTGTTCCAAATTTCATAACCTTTCCAAATAATCTATTTGTGTACTGTTTTGACAATTCCAAATGCATTTAAAAATTCAAACTTGAAGAATTCAAATGCTAATTTCTAAATTCAATAACTATTTCATTATTAATCCAATAAATGCAAATAAAATATGTTTTTCATACCATTTCATCTCACCTTTGCAAATATAATTTTTGTTTTCTGTTTTGACTAATTAAAATTGCCTAAATAATTTAAAGCTTGTTTAATTCAATTAAAACTTGTTTAATATTGTTTAATTCATAATTAAATTATCCTAATTCCAATTTCAATATTTGAAACATGTAATCCAACTAAAATTTGATGTTCTTTTAAAATATAAACTTTGTTATTTGTTTTGAACAATTTAAATGGTTGAAAACAACAAATACTTGTGTGTCACCTTTAAGGCACCCAAAAAATCCCTAAATTAATAATAAAATTCTAAATTGCTACACCCTATTTTAATTTGATTCTAATGTTGTTATTTTGCTGTTTCCTTTTTGCATGCATCATACTAAACCACTAGCACCTGTTGATTAGTTGGAAAACAAATAATCTAACCAAAATCCATGGGCTTTTCATATGCAACTCAACATTGCATATGTGTCCATTTAAATTGTGTTATCATATCAATTAGTTTATTTTGATGCATCTATTAACTTGTCATGCATCATATTTGATTGTGCACTATGCCATGATAATGATTGTTTATATTCTGCCTTGTTTGTTTGCTTCTTCTCGGATAGACGACGACGTTGATACCGACGATCTTTACGACACCCCTTCTGAGGATCTAGCTCAGTACCCGGCTACTGGGTTTGCAGGAAAGTTATCACTCACATGAACCATTGTGTTCCTTTCAACCTTGGTTACCGATACTTTCCGTTGTCTATATTTGCTAGCCCTATGTATCGTTGCTTCCGTTACGAACCTATCACATGATACCCTAAACCCTGATATTGCCACACCTCCAGTCCTAAAACCCCGTTGTTTGGGCCCGTGTCTTACTAGCATGCTTAGGGTTGTTTTGCTTGAGTCTGTTATCCGTTACTTTCTGTTATTATATCTGTTATATTCAGGGGCTCGATGTTAAACAACAACTTGTTAATTTGAGGTATTAATAACTTGCTGATAAGGCACCGGTAGGAGGCCCGGCGTGGTTTTGAGGCCTGCTAGTGTCGACCCTAATAGGAAAAGGGTCTTGTCTACTGATCCATGATGAGCGCACTATCCGCATGTGGGAAGCGTGTATGGGCGCCCCCTCAATTTGACTCGATCCGCATCTCGTCCAAATCACCACACTTAGTTCGGGCTTTCCATTTGATGCATGCATATGCAGGTACGAACCCGAGGCCAGGGTGGAACTTTTGTAGTCGGCATTTAGGGCGGCGTGGTCTTCCAGTGCTATGAAGGTCCTCCTTTTCTTCGGGGGGCTCGATTAGCCGCGCACGCACAGCACGTGGTGCTTTGGGCTTGATGCGAAGAAGAGTTGAGTTGTGTTGAGTGCCCCGCTTGGTGGGAAAGGCCTTCCCATCTGGCGGGTTATTCTTACGTGTACGGCCAAATTGGTGCACCCCTGCAGGGATAAATCTTCTCGAGAAGCCGTGTTTTCTGCGGTTATGGTTGACTTGGTGAAAGTACTGGCTAACAAGTACTCAGAACAACTTACACCTAACTAATGATAACCTGACTAGTAATAGGCTTATTGACACAACAACTTGATCCATCATTAATCCAACTATGTGAGTTATCCTCGGATTGCTTCTTTGGATAAGGGGCGAGATCCAGGATGGGTTTGATTGGTGGTTAGTTATAGTTGGTTATGATACGCTATCTTATCTCTTTCTGTTACACCGGAAGTTGTAGTATGTTCTGTAGATGGTTAGTGCAGCCAGTTGCAGCATCTTTCATACCCTTTTCTTCCGTTGATCCCAAGGCATCTGTGCTTGGTGTTGACGGGCTACACTTTGGTGAACTGTGAGTCTTGCTTGCCAGTACGTTGTTGTACTGACCCCTTTGGGGCTGTGGTTTACGCAGACTACGACTACGGCTACGATGACCACCAGGATGGCTACTTCGTGGAGTTTGACGAGACTGCAGACGAGTAGATAGCTGGACCAGGGCTGGATCCAGGACCTACGTGGATGGGCTTCGTCTTCTTTATTTCCCCGGCTTCTTCAGCCTATTTGGATTTGTCTGTACTCAGACCCCCTTTGAATGCTTCCGCTGAGTTGTAATGATATTATGTTGGGACATGTGTCCTCTGGATGATTGTATTTCCTATTCTCTGCCCTAGTGAGGGCCATTTGCAACTTATTTCGATCTTTTGTGTCTTAGAGGCATGTTGTGTTATCCTTTTGTTCAACACCGTTGACGTACCATGTGTGTATGGTATGAAGTACGTCAATGGCAGTATCCTGATTTCTACGGGATAGTTTACATCGACGGTGAACAGTAACGGTTGGTTGTCGCACATAAGTGCTGGCCTACCCGTAAGGGGACGCGGGAGCCGCTAAGCCCCGTAATCCAACCAAAATAATGTTCAGTTCGTACGGTGAGTATCCTCTAGAAGTCCGGGTGCGACAGAAGGATCCACGAGAATTGGGCAAGGAGGCCCAAAAGAGGACCCTCCACGCGGCCAGATTCCTTGGCCGCGTGAGAGGCCCCCTTTTGGCCCCTGTGGCCCCAATTCCTCCCGTCTTCGACTTACCGACTCCGTCTTGACCTAAAACCGACTATAAAAAGGGTCCCCCGTATCCTTACGGAGGAGAGCGCCGCCAAAACACCGAAACACCAAAACAGAGACCAGAAGTTCCAGATTGGAGGGGGAAAACTCCGGCGGGGCGCCACCGGTGTGATCTCCTACCCCTGCAACGTCATCTCCATCGACATCTCCATGAAGAGGGAGTAGTCCACCCCAGGGCTATGGGTTTGTGGAAGTAGCACTTGTATCTCTCTCTCTATGTGCTTCACTAATTAGATCCGTATGAGCTGCCTCACATGATTACGGGCACTGTTGTAATTCCTATGTGGTGGATCTTTTCTATTAGTTATTGAATCTGAGATTGCAATTGTTTCTCTTGAGTTATTTGAGTAGATGTATCTTATGTACCCCGTTCTTATTTGCTAGCTTTGATCAATCTAGTTCTTGAGAGCGTGTGTGGGGTGATAGGTGCATTAGTTGGAGTAACGGGGGTGACTAGTGCTGTGAAAGTGACAGAAGTTCAGCGATCCACTTAGGTTTTGTTAAACCTTTCTTAGTTACCTCACTAGGGATAAAAAGGAGTACCTTGTTACCGGGGATTTGAAGTGACACTAATCAATCTCCATGACTAGATCTAGCAAGTTCTTACTTCAACTTCATGTCACATTGCTTAAAGCTATACTCTGGTTTTTCCTTAATTATCGAGGTGTTATGATTTATTTCGCATCTTGGTGGAGTATAAGAGGGATCAATATGACCGTAGAGATCTCTATGCTAGGACGTGATGCCCATATGAAAGTACTCAATGTTAAACATGTTATTGTAATCTCACATGTAATTCTTTATGTCCACCGTCTACCACTTTATTTGAGAAATGCAAGTGTGAAACCATGAACCCCGGTCCTATTTTAAATATAAGAAAACACTCTAGTTACTTTGCTGCAATTTACTTTACTTGCATCTCCAATTCGAATTTACATTATCTCCATCACCACTTGCATCACAAAAATACAAAAACAATCCATTGCATATTTATTTTCTCATTTGCATTTAGTAGTAGATTTAATTATTGCACATTTACTTTCAGTTTTGCATTGCAATTTAGAAGTCTCACACCTTGTGCTTGAAAACCACTTGGTGAGGTTGAGGGCACAAAATTCTCTACTTGTTTGCAGGATCCTGGAGGAAGCTTGGAAGACAACTGCTGAAATACTGGCTCCCCAAGAGTTCGATATAAACCCTCGAGTCACCCTCGTGGGGAAGAAGGCTTGCCACTAGCTACACACTCTGCACTTGGAGTCTCAACCTAGCCATCAAGCGTTTTTCTGGCGCCGTTGCCGGGGAGCCATAGGTGAAGGAGTTGTCCAAGGGAGCTCACAAGAAGTCTTCATCACCAATAAGGTGTGCAAACACCTAAGCTTGGGGAGGTTGCACCTACGTGAGTACCGTCCTTTCTATCTCCACCTTCTTTCAAGTAGATTGTTGTGTTTCTTGTTTTTGTTTTTGTTTTGTTTTTGTTCTTGTTTTTGTTTTGTCTTGCATATTTTATTTTAGTTTGCATTTTAGTTTTGCATTTAGTTATCTAGTTTATTTTAGTATTTCGAATTTGCCTAGTTACTTTACTTTTCAGTTTTGCATAAAAAATTAAAAACTACATAAAAACTTGGAAAATGGAGCGGAGAACTTATTGGCCATTCAGTGTTAGGAATTTCCCTCAAGAGCTAAATATTCCCGTTAAAAAATTAGAGGTAGATCCTAGTGTTATTAAAATGATTTATGAATCTCGTTTCTATGGAAAGCCTAAAGAAGACCCTTTGTTCCATCTTAAGAAATTTGATGAAAGATGTAAAACTTTGAACTTGAATCATGCAAACATCAACACTACTAAAGTTAAACTCTTTCCCTAGTCACTAGGAGGCAAAGCATTAGATTGGATATTAAGATGGCCTCCTAGAAATTTTACTACTTGGTTCAACTTAAGGGCTGCATTTATTGAAAGGTTTTGTCATGCTGAACAGAATTACAATGTTAAACAATCGCTCATTACCTTTAAACAAGAAAAAGATGAATCAATGATACAAGCATGGGAGAGATTTAGAAGTAGAGCATATGGAATAGGGCATGGCTTTAGAGATTGGATACTTATGCATATGTTTTATAAGGGACTTTCTGAAACTTCTAGAGCCTTTTTAGATAATGAATGTGGGGGATCTTTTACTAGTACTAATGCTGCAAATACCCATGTTTTGCTTGAAAGTTTGCTCTTAGAGGTTAAAATTAAAGAGAGCTTAAAAAAGGCTGAAGTACGCGAGGATATTTTGGATGATTGCTATGAGATTTTTAATATGCATAATAGAAAAGGAAAAGTAGGGGAAATTATGATGCTTACTGAAATTAAGGATCCATTGCTTGATTTAGAAAAAAGTAGCTTGCAAGAACTTATTGCTACTCTACAAAAATTTGCTAGTGATCCCACTATAAATGTTAATCAACCTGGCTTTGGATCTTATATTGCTAATCATGTCTTGCAAGAAAAAATTGCTAGGTACAAGAATGAGGCCATGATACCTCCTAAGCTTTGGGATGCATGGATCCCCAAGGTGCTAGTTTCAATTGGAAAAGAAATTCGCCATGCTATGTTAGATCTAGGTTCTAGTGTATCGGTACTCTCTAAAGAATTATATGAATTGCTAGAACTAGAAAATTTAGAAAAGTGCTCAAGTGAATTTGTCCTTGCTTATAACTCTACTAAACATGCTATAGGACAAGTAAAATATGTTATGATTGAATTGCACATGACTTTCGTACCCGTTGATTTCATTATTATGGATATGGGGGATAAATCCCCCAGTCCTATTATTTTGGGTAGACCTTTTCTTCGTACTACAGGTGCAATCATAGACTCCAAGGAAGGGAATGTAAAGTTTCAGTTTCCGCACAAGAAAATCATGGAGCACTTCCCAAGGAAGAGGGGCACGCTGAAGAATAAGCTCCCTCATGAGCTTTATCCCTCTTGATTATCAAGTACGTAAAGCCTAGATATATGGCTATAAAGAAAGCGCTTTACGGGAGGCAACCTGGTTGTTTTTGTTTGGATTTTCCTAGTGTCCTCTTGCTGTCTCAAGAGATTAGTTTTTTTGTTTTAATTCTGGAGTTTTCAATAAAGAGTCAAGTCAAACCCATTTGGACTTATATAAGTTGCTATCCTAGTGCATGAAATTTCTGTTTCAGCACGAGTCTGCTCGCCGTATGATTTTACGTTTTTTATTGGTATGTCGGATTGAGCTAATTTTTTAGTATGTTCTGCAAATTTTCGTCCTCTGTAAGCACAAAAATTGGCTTAATTTTTTGACGAGTATACCTTAGGGAAAAACGTTCGTTTTGCTGCTGCTGCTTTTCTGGACAGATTCTGCCTTCTTTTGTTTTATGCACTCTTTGGGCTTGGGAATCGAATTTCCATGATTCTTTCAAGCAAGAGAGTGAACATACAACATAATGAACCTTATTTTCTAACTACTGTAGAATTTTATTTGGAATTTGGCACAGAAAGAATGTGATTTGTTTGTCCTTGCTAATCTCACCCCACAGAAAAAGAATGGGAGAAACATGTTTTGTGAAGTTTTTTCACAGGGAATAGAGGAGCTGCGCCTCAAGACATCCAAGAATGGTGAAAGACATAATCTTGGGGATTTGATGAACAACCCACTGGAGCTACACTCTTTTGGTTAGCACACGTCTACTTTCTGTTTTTCTAAGCAAAGCATTTATCGTAGAGACTTGAAGCGTCTAGTTTTTGTTTTTATTTTTGTTTTGGTAAGACCACCACCATCATTTTATATGAGATTGAGCTACTGGAGTTTGGGGTTGGAATGTATTGGATGCTAGTATTATGACTTGGAATAGGGATGCCATGGTTGATTTGAAGAGCTACATATGTTTGCACGATTTATAGGCTTTTTATGTGTAGAAATTTGCAATAATGTTGTCTTGAGCTATCTCTTATTCATGCCCTTGATGTTAATTGCTGGTTTATTTAGTTTGTCATGAAATGAGTAGTTCTATGGACATATGCATGCATAGTAGCTGGTCAACTATCTCCCTCTTACTAGCCCAAAAATTTAAAAATTCCAACAAGTAAAAACTTGTTTCCAACACTCCTTAGCCAAGTATTTCCAGTGAGTCCACCATATCTTCCCATTAGCTTCATTGCTATTCCGAGTATGTTCACCATGTTATTGTGTTATTTATGTTCTAAATTAAGATATTCACTTTATTAATTGTCATGGGTTGAACTTGGGATAGGACTCTCACGAACTTTTGAAGACACACTTTACTTTTTATGCATCTAATAAACATGACCCAATAATGGGAGCCACAAGTTTTGCGTTTGACAAGTATGTGGTTGGGAGATAGCTATAAACGTGTATCACCGGAAAGCTTTCAACATTGCACAAAAAATTTACATTTGGTTGATATCATGTACTTTTGTTTTTGGACTCCTGCCATGCCGAAATGAAATAGAGGAATAGTAAGTTTTGATGAGTAAGTATCTATATAACTAGAGAAACGCATTGGGCCGCTAACCCAAGCCATGCTTTATCATGGTGGAAATTTACTTACAGCTTGAATGACTCTACAACACATCCTATAATAAAATAAGAAGCTATGCATAATAGTGAATGAAAATAAAAAGGATGATGAGTCTACTCCGTTTGTTCATCTTGTCATTGTAACATGGGCTTGTTTCCATGTCATGGGGCAAGAGGTACCTCTTTGCGGTTCTCTATGATGTCATTAATACTTATTATGATTGTACAAAGCTTATTAGGAATCTTAAGTTGAGTAATCATGGAGTAGGTTTTCACACTCATGGGGCATGAGGCTTTCAACCACCTTGTTATTCTCATTACTTCAATACTAACAATTTTAAGATTCTAGTGATAAAGGGGCAATGAGAGTCCTAGATCAATGGTTACCACATTTCAATTAGTAATTTTAGTTGAATAATTTAGAGGCTAAATAATACTTGATCATCTTTTACCTCTACTCAATTTTCTCCAAAGTGTCCACCATATTTTCTATTCTCCATTATGCTATTCTCTGACCAATATAGGATTTTATTTTTCATCTTGTGTATGCATTTGGTCCATAGTGCTTTTATTTCATTATACACTTTGTGAACTTTCATGAAGCATCTTTGCTTGCATATTTGATATTTCTTACAACATGAACTGTATATTGCTACTCATTTCTTGTATTAATCATTTGATTATATGTAGCATGAATAATCCTCCTTGATATCCCATGATTGTTTCAATATGCAAAACCCATCTTAGTTTTATCACCTTCATACTCGAGGACGAGCATGGGTTAAGCTTGGGGATGTTGATGCATGTAAAATGCATAGATGAATTTTGCATATTTTCACATGGTTTTCTATTGCATATTGCATCATATAAGGGTATAATTCAATGTTTTATAATATTTTGGGGTTAAATTACAAAGTCCCCCAACTTTTATGGAATTAACCCTGCCTGTCAGAAACCCCGTTTTCTATATTTTTGACGTTTCAGGGGGCAAACTTCCGCGAAATCACCTGAAAATCTGCGGGGGTCATTTTCTTGGAAGGAGAAGACTTGCGGGCGAAGGATCCACGAGAATTGGGCAAGGAGGCCCAAAGGAGGACCCTCCACGCGGCCAGATTCCTTGGCCGCGTGAGAGGCCCCCTTTTGGCCCCTGTGGCCCCAATTCCTTCCGTCTTCGACTTACCAACTCCGTCTTGAGCTAAAACCGACTATAAAAAGGGTCCCCCGTACCTTTACGGAGGAGAGCGTCGCCGAAACACCGAAACAGAGACCAGAAGTTCCAGATTGGAGGGGGAAAAATCCGGCGGGGCGCCGCCGGTGTGATCTCCTACCCCTCCAACGTCATCTCCATCGACATCTCCATGAAGAGGGAGTAGTCCACCCCAGGGCTATGGGTTTTTGGAAGTAGCACTTGTATCTCTCTCTCTATGTGCTTCACTAATTAGATCCGTATGAGCTGCCTCACATGATTACGGGCACCGTTGTAATTCCTATGTGGTGGATCTTTTCTATGAGTTATTGAATCTGAGATTGCAATTGTTTCTCTTGAGTTATTTGAGTAGATGTATCTTATGTACCCCGTTCTTATTTGCTAGCTTTGATCAATCTAGTTCTTGAGAGCGTGTGTGGGGT
The DNA here is from genome assembly GCA_028641055.1 of Alopecurus myosuroides. Taxonomy (NCBI): domain Eukaryota; kingdom Viridiplantae; phylum Streptophyta; class Magnoliopsida; order Poales; family Poaceae; genus Alopecurus; species Alopecurus myosuroides. The sequence continues at coordinate 116,895,720 of CM054061.1, forward strand.
GATGGATGCATTAGTTGGAGTAACGGGGGGTGGCTAGTGCTGTGAAAGTGACAGAAGTTCAGCGATCCACTTAGGTTTTGTTAAACCTTTCTTAGTTACCTCACTAGGGATAAAAAGGAGTACCTTGTTACCGGGGATTTGAAGTGACACCAATCAATCTCCATGACTAGATCTAGCAAGTTCTTACTTCAACTTCATGTCACATTGCTTAAAGCTATACTCTGGTTTTTCCTTAATTATCGAGGTGTTATGATTTATTTCGCATCTTGGTGGAGTATAAGAGGGATCAATATGACCGTAGAGATCTCTATGCTAGGACGTGATGCCCATATGAAAGTACTCAATGTTAAACATGTTATTGTAATCTCACATGTAACTCTTTATGTCCACCGTCTACCACTTTATTTGAGAGAATGCAAGTGTGAAACCATGAACCCCGGTCCTATTTTAAATATAAGAAAACACTCTACTTACTTTGCTGCAATTTACTTTACTTGCACTTTACTTTACTTGCATCTCCAATTCGAATTTACATTATCTCCATCACCACTTGCATCACAAAAATACAAAAATAATCCATTGCATATTTATTTTCTCATTTGCATTTAGTAGTAGATTTAATTATTGCACATTTACTTTTAGTTTTGCATGGAAATTTAGAAGTCTAATACCTTGTGCTTGACAACCACTTGGTGAGGTTGAGGGCACTGTAACACCCGGGGGATTTCCCTCAAATAGAATTGCTTGTTTTCTTTTTGCATGCATTTCCTCATGCATCATATGCACCTTTGTTTTCAAACCAATTTAAAAATTCAAACATGTTCCAAATGGGTCCACTTAAAATTGCAAAACAAATCATTTCACATTGTAATTCATATTTGAATTGGAAATACTGAAATTGGTTGGTTTTAAAAATTGGTTTTATAAGAAACAATAAATTGAATTCAAATTCAAATTTCAAATAAGTTGTGCAATTTGAATTTTTGGAAACAAAACGTCATGCACCTGGGCTTTTGTGCTGGGTAATCCACTAAAAATAATTGTGAATGAAAATCCCCAAAACTTGCTCTCCTTTTCTCTTCTTTTTCTTTTCTACAAAAAAAACAAAAAAGAATGGTGGAGGAGGCAGCCAACCGGCCAGGCCCAAAGGCCCAACCGGAGGCCACCTACAACCCCACCAAGCCAGCATGCCAGCCCACCTACCTTTCTCCTCCGTACGAACGATCACGAGGAGGACGTGAATCCCCTCCTGTCGTTTTCACCACAGCAGAGCACCACCCACCACGCCATGGTCCCCCCTTCCCCTCCTTATCTACCCCCTCCTCCAAGCCCAAACCCTAGACCATGTCCTCTATCTTTTCCCTACCGCTGCCGACCTCTTCTCTTCCTCTTCTGCTTTTCTTCCTCTGAAACTTCTGAACTGAAAGAGAGGGCCGGGAGCGCGTCGTTCTAGCTCCGTCGCCACGGTCACCGTCGGGGAAGTATTATGGAGGGAATGGAAACGGCGAGTCGTCGCCGTCCTGTACATTGAAGATCGGCACCTGGAGCCGCCCGCGGTCGACGCCGTCCATGCCGTCTTCCTCCGGTGTCCACGAGCAGGTTGGCGTCAAGATCTTCACCGCCTCAACGCCTTCGACCCCTCCAACCTCTCCTTCGAGCCCCCTCGGTGAGCACCCCTCTGGGACTCATTCCCCAACCCTCCTGTGCTCTGTGTGCCCGCTTTCACGCGGCACAATCACACCGCCTGTAGCTGGTCGTCTTTGCCGGTTCTGTCCCGTCGCATGCAGGATCCGAGACTGAACCGTTCTCGTCAGTTAACACTTCTACCGGTACATCTTGGGGGGCCAACTCTGCATTCCATCAGAAACTTCGCATTAGCCCATTGGCTAGCCATCTGTATCGCAAGCGGGAGGTCAATGGATCGAATCCCTTCCGATGCGAGGCTTTTATTTTGTTTCTGTCGCGTCCTGGAGCTGAAAGCCTGCACCTTGTTTTCGTCTAAAAATTCAGTTAACCTCGTTGTATCGCCTCTTATTCTGTCAGATCCGTATAGTATCACAAAGCGCACCACAGCCCACTGGTTATGCTCCGATCCTCACCCCGGTAGACCCAGGTTTGAATCTCCGTGGATGCAAGGCCTCCACCTTTTTTTCACCTTTTCGCCGCGCCCATGCCGGTCCCACATGTCGGTGACCCTGGAAGCCGCCGTCCTCGTCGGCGCCAGGTGGCGACAGGGCCCGCCTGTCAGTCCCTCTGGCTGGGCAGCCCGCTGGTAGACCTCCCCCAGATCCCGATCTGGATCTGGATCCTTGCATCCAGGTCCCTGCCTTTTCTGTTTTTACACCTGAGCCCCTCCATCATCTGTTTCCGTCACAAACACGTCCCTGTCTTTTGCAAATAAACCCTAAAGCTTCAAATGCTCATAACTTTCAAACCCTAACTCCAACTAACACAAATTTTATATGTTTTCCATTCAAAATTTCCTGAATTTTCCAAATATGCAATTTGTTTAATGTTTTGACCAATTAAAATTTGTGCAATTTTCTGTACTTTATTTAATTCATTTAAAATTGCATAAATCATAACTAATTCAAATTAAATTCAAATTTAATGTGTAAAATATGTTTTCCAACCAGAAAATTGCAAGGAATATGAATATGCCATCCATGCTCATGTTTGCATCTTGTATTGTGCATTTTAGCCTGTGTTATGCCTGTCAACTAAATAACAACATATGGAATGTGTTGGGGTAATTACTTTAAATAATGCCCTATTCCATTTAATCTTGTTTAGCTCACCTATTTATTATTCTCCATGTTAATCAACATTTAACATTGATGGTTAGATAAATAACTTGAACATTCTAAATTAATTGTTGGGACTCCGGTTCCACTTAAATTGGTTAAGTTGCATTCTCGCATGTCATGCATATAAAATAGGATCATGCTGGATCTTTTGCCGTAGTAGTAATTGTTGCATCCTGTGTTTGTTCTAGTCCGTTGCTTCTTTGCGGATAGGACACTGAGATGATGTGAGCAACGACAAGTTTCTGCTACCTCTCCAAACTGGATTCCAGGCAAGTATACTCACTTGCTACCTATGTTGCCTTTCCTCACTTGTTACCGATTCTTTCCGTTGTCTTTATGCTAGCCTAGTATTTTCGATGCTTGTGTTCCGATCCCATCACATGTTTACCCTGCTGCCACAATATTGCCTTACCTCCACACCTATAACCCTGTTGTTTGTTGGCCTGTGTCGTACTAGCATGCTTAGGTTTGTTTGCGCTCTAGTCCTGTTGTCCTTTGTTCTATCACCTGTTTAGTTTGATAGTTGGGTTTCAACTTAATCAACAACATGTTAATGTTTTGGGTAATAATAATTTGATGATAAGGCACATGCAGGAGGCCCGGCGTGGTTTTGAGGCCTGCTAGTGTCGAACTTAATTAGGAAAAGGGTCTTGTCCTCCGATCCATGATGAGCGCACTAACCGCATGTGGGAAGCGTGTATAGGCGCCCCCCGCAATTCTGATTCGATTCGCATCTCGTCCAAATCGCCACACTTAGTTCGGGCTTTCCATTTGATGCATGCATATGCAGCTGCGAACCCTTGGCGCCAGGGTGGAACTTTTGTAGTCGGCATTTATGGCGGCGTGGTCTTAGAGTGCTATGAGGGTCCCACTTTTCTTCGTGGGGGCTCGATTAGCCGCGCACGCACAGCACGTGGTTCTATGGGCTTGATGCGAAGAAGAGTTGGGTTGTGGTGAGTGCCTCGGTTGGTGGAAGTGCATTTCCATCAAGCGGGTCATTCTTACGTGTACAGCCAAATTGGTGCATCCCTGCAGGGTTAATCTTCTCGAGAAGCCGTGTTGTCCGCGGTTATGGATGACTTGGTGAAAGTGATGGCTAACAAGTACTCAGACAACTTACACTTAACGATGATAACTTGACTAGTAATATAGATTACCTCCACCCTAAAAATGAATGTCACCTTAATCAACAGTGTGAGTTTCCTTGGGTTGCTTCCTTAGTAGGGGGTAACACTGGATGGGTATTGTTTGGTGAGTAGTTATAGTTGGTTTTGTCGCGCTATCTTATCCCTTTCTTTTAGCCGGATGTTGTAGCGCGTCTCTGTAGTTAGTTAGTGCAGCCCGATGCCGCTTCATTGCAAAAATCCCTTCCTTCCGTTGTACCCAAAGTATTTGTATCTTGTGATGATTGGTTACGCTGGTATCTTGTGAGTATGGTTTATCCACTTGCCAGTACTTAATAGTACTGACCCACGAATCCATTTCGTGGCTGCATATTCCACATTGCAGTCAACAGGTTTGAAGTCTGACGACGTTAGCTTGGAAATCCCTCCGGCTTGGCTTGGGCAGGGATTGGACGCCATCGGTTATCTTCAGGACTCTTAGTCCAATTTGTATCTTGTCCGTAGTCGGACACTATGTTGCTTCTTCCGCTGTTATTTGGATCTTTGTATTGTATCAGTTGTATCCTTGACTCGTTTGAGTCGTCTTGTATATACCTCCTCTGTTGTTGTTGTGGATTATTCGTGAACTGTTGTAATGTTATCACAAGTGGCAACCTGAAATCGGTTATTATGCGGATTTGGGTGGAAATGCCGAAATCTGCATAGTGCCCGATCTCGGGGCGTCACAAATGGTATCAGAGCACGGTTTCCGATTCCCAAAGTTGTTTCGATATGAATTGTTATCGAAGCAACGGTTCCGCAAAGCCTATAGGATAACCTCGCTAACGGTCGTTGTTTCTAGAGTGTCAAAAACTATTTGTGCAAAATCTGTTTTGGAAACCTCTCGATAGGATTCTTGTTTATTCCTTTCCTCTATTCTACTTCTCCTTCTATCTCATTTGTTTTGGAGTCTACTCTCGTGCCTATCTTTCAAAGTGTTAGGATCCGACGTGGGTTGGACGTTCTCTTAGCCTTTAAACCTAATAGGTTCGATCTTCGGAAGGTTCTCAGTGGAAGAGCATCATCATCAAGATGAGCAAGAATCTCTTGTTAGTGGTGTCGAGAAGATCAACAATGCGACCGAAGACTCGATAGTCTCACTTTTCCCTCTCTCTTGGCGTTGGAGTGGATTGCGAGGGCGCAATCCCTTGTTAGTGGTGTCGGCTGTAACACCCGGGGGATTTCCCTCAAATAGAATTGCTTGTTTTCTTTTTGCATGCATTTCCTCATGCATCATATGCACCTTTGTTTTTAAACCAATTTAAAAATTCAAACATGTTCCAAATGGGTCCAATTAAAATTGCAAAACAAATCATTCCACATTGTAATTCATATTTGAATTGGAAATACTAAAATTGGTTGGTTTTAAAAATTGGTTTTATAAGAAACAATAAATTGAATTCAAATTCAAATTTCAAATAAGTTGTGCAATTTGAATTTTTGGAAACAAAACTTCATGCACCTGGGCTTTTGTGCTGGGTAATCCACTAAAAATAATTGTAAAATGAAAATCCCCAAAACTTGCTCTCCTTTTCTCTTCTTTTTCTTTTCTACAAAAAAAAACAAAAAAAAAATGGTGGAGGAGGCAGCCATCCGGCCAGGCCCAAAGGCCCAACCGGAGGCCACCTACAACCCCACCAAGCCAGCAGGCCAGCCCACCTACCTTTCTCCTCCGTACGAACGATCACGAGGAGGACGTGAATCCCCTCCTGTCGTTTTCACCACAGCAGAGTACCACCCACCACGCCATGGTCCCCCCTTCCCCTCCTCCAAGCCCAAACCCTAGACCATGTCCTCTATCTTTTCCCTGCCGCCGCCGACCTATTATCTTCCTCTTCTGCTTTTCTTCCTCTGAAACTTCTGAACCGAAAGAGAGGGCCGGGAGCGCGTCGTTCTAGCTCCGTCGCCACGGTCACCGTCGGGGAAGGCTTATGGAGGGAATGGAAACGGCGAGTCGTCGTCGTCCTGTACGTCGAAGATCGGCACCTGGAGCCGCCCGCGGTCGACGCCGTCCATGCCGTCTTCCTCCGGTGTCCACGAGCAGGTTGGCGTCAAGATCTTCACCGCCTCAACGCCTTTGACCCCTCCAACTTCTCCTTCGAGCCCCCTCGGTGAGCACCCATCTGGGACTCGTTCCCCAACCCTCCTGTCCTCTGTGTGCCCGCTTTCACGCGGCACAATCACGCCGCCTGTAGCTGGTCGTCGTTGCTGGTTCTGTCCCGTCGCATGCAGGATCCGAGACTGAACCGTTCTCGTCAGTTAACACTTCTACCGGTACATCTTGGGGGGCCAACTCTGCATTCCATCAGAAACTTCGCATTAGCCCATTGGCTAGCAATCTGTATCGCAAGCGGGAGGTCCATGGATCGAATCCCTTCCGATGCGAGGCTTTTATTTTGTTTCTGTCGCATCCTGGAGCTAAAAGCCAGCACCTTGTTTTCGTCTAAAAATTCAGTTAACCTCGTTATATCGCCTCTTATTCTGTCCGATCCGTATAGTATCACAAAGCGCACCACAGCCCACTGGTTATGCTCCGATCCGCACCCCGGTAGACCCAGGTTCGAATCTTCGTGGATGCAAGGCCTCCACCTTTTTTTCACCTTTTCGCCGCGCACATGCCGGTCCCACATGTCGGTGACCCTGGAAGCCGCCGTCCTCGTCAGCGCCAGGTGGCGACAGGGCCCGCCTGTCAGTCCCTCTGGCTGGGCAGCCCGCTGGTAGACCTCCCCCAGATCCCGATCTGGATCTGGATCCTTGCATCCAGGTCCCTGCCTTTTCTGTTTTTACACCTGAGCCCCTCCATCATCTGTTTCCGTCACAAACACGTCCCTGTCTTTTGCAAATAAACCCTAAAACTTCAAATGCTCATAACTTTCAAACCCTAACTCCAACTAACACAAATTTTATATGTTTTCCATTCAAAATTTCCTGAATTTTCCAAATATGCAATTTTTTTAATGTTTTGACCAATTAAAATTTGTGCAATTTTCTGTACTTTATTTAATTCATTTAAAATTGCATAAATCATAACTAATTCAAACTAAATTCAAATTTAATGTGTAAAATATGTTTTCCAACCAGAAAAGTGCAAGGAATATGAATATGCCATCCATGCTCATGTTTGCATCTTGTATTGTGCATTTTAGCCTGTGTTATGCCTGTCAACTAAATAACAACATATGGAATGTGTTGGGGTAATTACTTTAAATAATTCCCTATTCCATTTAATCTTGTTTAGCTCACCTATTTATTATTCTCCATGTTAATCAACATTTAACATTGATGGTTAGATAAATAACTTGAACATTCTAAATTAATTGTTGGGACTCCGGTTCCACTTAAATTGGTTAAGTTGCATTCTCGCATGTCATGCATATAAAATAGGATCATGCTGGATCTTTTGCCATAGTAGTAATTGTTGCATCCGGTGTCTGTTCTAGTTTGTTGCTTCTTCGCGGATAGGACGCTGAGATGATGTGAGCAACGACAAGTTTCTACTACCTCTCCAAACTGGATTCCAGGCAAGTATACTCACTTGCTACCTATGTTGGCTTTCCTCACTTGTTACCGATTCTTTCCGTTGTCTTTATGCTAGCCTAGTATTTTCGATGCTTGTGTTCCGATCCCATCACATGTTTACCCTGCTGCCATGATATTGCCTTACCTCCACACCTATAACCCTGTTGTTTGTTGGCCTGTGTCGTACTAGCATGCTTAGGTTTGTTTGCGCTCTAGTCCTGTTGTCCTTTGTTCTATCACCTGTTTAGTTTGATAGTTGGGTTTCAACTTAATCAACAACATGTTAATGTTTTGGGTAATAATAATTTGATGATAAGGCACCGGTAGGAGGCCCGGCGTGGTTTTGAGGCCTGCTAGTGTCGAACTTAATTAGGAAAAGGGTCTTGTCCTCCGATCCATGATGAGCGCACTAACCGCATGTGGGAAGCGTGTATGGGCGCCCCCCCCCCCCCCGCAATTCTGATTCGATTCGCATCTCGTCCAAATCGCCACACTTAGTTTGGGCTTTCCATTTGATGCATGCATATGCAGGTGCGAACCCTTGGCGCCAGGGTGGAACTTTTGTAGTCGGTATTTAGGGCGGCATGGTCTTAGAGTGCTATGAGGGTCCCCCTTTTCTTCGTGGGGGCTCGATTAGCTGCGCACGCACAGCACGTGGTTCTTTGGGCTTGATGCGAAGAAGAGTTGGGTTGTGTTGAGTGTCTCGCTTGGTGGAAGTGCATTTCCATCTGGCGGGTCATTCTTACGTGTACGGCCAAATTGGTGCATCCCTGCAGGGTTAATCTACTCGAGAAGCCGTGTTGTCCGCGGTTATGGATGACTTGGTGAAAGTGCTGGCTAACAAGTACTCAGGCAACTTACACTTAACGATGATAACTTGACTAGTAATATAGATTACCTCCACCCTAAAAATGAATGTCACCTTAATCAACAGTGTGAGTTTCCTTGGGTTGCTTCCTTAGTAGGGGGTAACACTGGATGGGTATTGTTTGGTGAGTAGTTATAGTTGGTTTTGTCGCGCTATCTTATCCCTTTCTTTTAGCCGGATGTTGTAGCGCGTCTCTGTAGTTAGTTAGTGCAGCCCGCTGCCGCTTCGTTGCAATAATCCCTTCCTTCCGTTGTACCCAAAGTATTTGTATCTTGTGATGATTGGTTACGCTGGTATCTTGTGAGTATGGTTTATCCACTTGCCAGTACTTAATAGTACTGACCCACGAATCCATTTCGTGGCTGCATATTCCACATTGCAGTCAACAGGTTTGAAGTCTGACGACGTTAGCTTGGGAATCCCTCCGGCTTAGCCTGGGCAGGGATTGGACGCCATCGGTTATCTTCAGGACTCTTAGTCCAATTTGTATCTTGTCTGTAGTCGGACACTATGTTGCTTCTTCCGCTGTTATTTGGATCTTTGTATTGTATCAGTTGTATCCTTGACTCGTTTGAGTCGTCTTGTATATACCTCCTCTGTTGTTGTTGTGGATTATTCGTGAACTGTTGTAATGTTATCACAAGTGGCAACCTGAAATCGGTTATTATGCGGATTTGGGTGGAAAAGCCGAAATCTGCATAGTGCCCGATCTCGGGGCGTCACAGGAACAAAATTCTCTACTTGTTTGCAGGATCCTAGAGGAAGCTTGGAAGACAACTGCTGAAATACTGGCTCCCCAAGAGTTCGGTACAAACCCTCGAGTCACCCTCGTGGGGAAGAAGGCTTGCCACTAGCTACACACTCTGCACTTGGAGTCTCAACCTAGCCATGAGATATCACCGAGAGGGCCCAGAGTATATCTCCCCGTCATTTTGGATGGACAAATCCCACTCTTGATCCATGATCCTCAACTAATACTTTCCGAATACCTAACGTCACCTTTATAGTCACCCTGTTACAGTGTGACGTTTGATGACATCAAAGCACCCTTACGATATCAGTGATTGACATGATCTCATGGTTGATACGTGCATTTTATATCATCATTTATACCCTCCATATAGGCATTATTGGGATGTTTTATCAATGGTATGTCATTGTTTTGCATGTTTTAGATGATTTTATGGGACTTTCCTACAAAGTCCCTATTTTTGGTATTTAATTTCTGGGTGTCAGAAAACACCTGTTTTCATGTTTTTGATGTTTCAGGAGCTACAGGTATCCAAATTGCGAAAGGAAAGAAACCCTGTCAGTTTTTCTTCGGGAGAAAGGCCGTGGGCACAAGACACAAAGGAGGAGGGCCATGAGGCCCAAAAGGGGGTAGCCCACGCGGCCAGATTCCCTGGCCGCGTGTGGGGCCCCCAAATGGGCCCACAGCACCTCCTCCCCGAGGTCTTTTTGCTGACGACTTCGTCTTCCCCGAAAACGAACACCCTAATTTTCCCGAGACGAGACGAAGCCGCCAGGGTGGCGAAACTCTCGAAACTCTCCACGGGGGAGACAGATCCTGCTGCTCCGGAGCTCCGGAGAAGGGGGGAATCATCCCCATCTTCATCCCCATCTCCTCCTTGGCGTGGGAGGAGGCATCTCCATCACCATCCTCACCAGCACCTGCATCTCCACCATCACCATCACCGTGATCCACTCCGTTCCCCTCATAGTTTCATCATTGCTACACCCTAGATACGTGTTATTGTACTCCGTTGCATGTTTGGGATTGAGTACTTGTCATTATTTGGTGGTGGATCCATTGTTTCAGATTGTGTTGTACCACATATGTCACCATACATGATCATGTTTGCACGTTGTGAGTAGTTCCCGCATGTTCATGAGGGCATAGGATGAATTGGCAATGATTTGTTACATAAGATGAGTTGTTATTTGGTCTAGTATTTATCTTTTATGTGATTCTATGATGGTGTTGTATGAACGTCGACTGTACAACACTTCACCTACATGGGCTCATAGGAGAACACCGTAGTGTAGTGACGTGATGATGTCTTTAGGTGACAGGAACTTGAGACAGAGTCGTTGAATTGCATTATGAGGGTACTTGTATCGGCGACCTTAGAGCATAAGGCTATGGTGGGACATCATGTCTTAATAATTCTCGTGCTGTCATTTAATTGGCCACGTGATCCATCATAAGGGGTGATAGTTTATTTATTTAGCTATTCCTATTTGTGGCTCCGTCCGAAGAAGATTAAAACTAGACAAGATATGCAAACATGTTATGCAATGAATCACTATGCCAGCTAAATCCGTGCAGCCCTCGGGAACGTTTTCCACATATAAGACACAAACACACACTTGAGCTTGTCCTCTTGCGCATTAGAGGATTGGGCTTTGTCTCTCATTGAGACCTACTACTTGCTGCAATTTACTTTCCGCATTTTACTTTACTTGCCCTACACAATTAAAACACAAAAACACCTGTTGCTTTTATTATTCCTTTGCTATTCTACTTACCAGTTCCTTCTGCTCCTCGTGGGTTCGACAACCTTTCTAATTCGAAAAGTAATACAATTGATCTCCTGCACTTGGGAGCCATCAAGACACTTTTCTGACGCCGTTGCCGGGGAGCGTAGCGCTATTGGTAAGAAGTTTGGTAAGGAAACTTGAAAGCTGAATTTTACTTGCTGTTGCATCCTGTTATTATTATGGCTTTTATGAGAGATGCTTCGCTGAAACTTGCTTTATATGAGAGTGCTTATGCTATTAAACCTAAAGTTGTTGAAAAAGCACCTCATGATGATGGTTATATTATTCCCCTTGAATTTGTTAAAGCTGTTAGGAATGAGTATTTTGCAGGGGATGGAACAAAGGCTGCAAGTGATCACATACGGGCTATTGAGGATATATGTGGGCTAATTAGGCTCAAGGCTATTTCTGAGGAGGAGGTAAAATGCAAGTTATTGTACCAGTCCTTAACTGGTGATGCTCAAAAATGGTATATGTCCCTAGATGAAGAAATTACACATAATTGGGATACTTTTATGAAGGTTTTCTTTCTTAAATATTTTACTCCTAAAGAGGATTATGAGAACCGTTGCTTTATATTTAATTTTTGGCCACACCTTGGAGAGAGTATTACTCAAGCTTGGGGGAGGCTTAAGGACCTCCTTCGTAAGAATCCTTGTCATGATCTCACAAATAAACTTATATTGATAAACTTTTATGTGAGACTACCTGATAGGCTAAAGCAATATTTGGATGGTTCATCTGGTGGAAGCTTTACAAATAATACTGCAGAAGAAGCTTGGAATTTATTGGAAATTATTTCGAAGAAATCTGAATATTGGGACCTAGACAAAGGTAATGAAGCTTATTTTGATTATGGATATTCATGTGTAGAAAGTTTCTCTAGTTCTATTTTGTTCAAGAATGTTATTAAAGATTTTGGTCTTGATCCATATGTTGCAATTGAAATAGCTAAGAAATTTGCTGAGCACATTCAAATTCCTAAAAGTGGCTTTGATTATTATGTTGAACCTGTTAAATCTTCTATTGTTGTCCCTAAATCTATTAAAGAAACACCAGTGTCATCTGTAGTAATAGAAGAATATATTGAACCACCTCCCTATCCTGAAAAAGTTAAAGAAAATTTGCTTATTGCTGTTGCTGACAAAAGTAGAAAGAGATGTTCTCAACCTAAAGAACAGGTGGAAGTCAAGAACCAAGTCTCTATTATTAAGCAATTAAATGAAGAAGATCCCGTTGATGTTTATTTATGTGAAGATGCTGCCAAAGTTATTAAAGGGAATTCATCCAAAGTTGGTAAGCCAATTATGTCATGCTCTATTGGGACTTCTTGTTATCATGGTTTATGTGATATTGGAGCAAGCATTAGTGCCATTCCATATTCTCTCTATCAAGAAATTAAGCCTGATATTGATCCTATCACCATGGAAGAAACAGGTATGACCATTCAGCTTGCTAATAAAGATTATATTAGTCCCTTTGGAATTGTTAGAGATGTTGAAGTATTGGTAGGGAAAATAAAATATCCTACTGATTCTTTTTGTGCTTGGTGCTGAAATTGATTTGCCTAGAGAAAGGGTGTTTATTGAATGTGCTGGAGAGAAACTTGAATTTATTTTTTCTAAATTTGCTGATAAACCTGCTAAGAAAGAACCAAAATCTAAAGATATAATTGAAACTCTTTCTCATATAGTTGTAGCTTCATCAGACGTGGTGGATCGTTATATGCTTAATCAGGAAGAGCCATTTGATGATGCAGAAAAAGAAGCTTTAGAACAAATATTATGGCAGCAACCTCCACAATTACAATTGCATATCCCACCTGATAATCTAGGAGTACTCCCATCTCCTAAAGGAGATCCTAGTTTTGAATTAAAGCCTTTGCCTGAAAATCTGAAATATGCATACTTGGATAAGAAAAATATATATCCTGTTATTATTAGTGCTAACCTTTCAGCTGAGGAAGAAGAGAAATTACTTGGTGTGCTTAAAGCCCACCGTAAGGCTATTGGTTATTCTCTTGATGATTTTAAGGGCATAAGTCCAGCTCTATGTATGCATAAAATTAATTTGGAAGAAGATGCTAAACCTGTTGTTGATTTCCAACACCGTCTACATCCAAAAATGAAGGAAGTGGTAAGAAAGGAGGTAATTCGACTCATAGAGGCTGGTATTATTTATCCTATAGCTGATAGTAAATGGGTTAGTCATGTTCATTGTGTTCCTAAGAAAGGTGGAATTACTGTGGTTCCTAATAAAGTTGATGAACTTGTTGCTCAACGTACTGTTGTTGGTTATAGAATGTGCATTGATTATAGAAAATTAAATAAAGCAACTCGTAAGGACCATTATCCATTGCCCTTTATTGATCAAATGCTAGAGAGATTATCTAAACATTCTCACTTTTGTTATTTAGATGGGTATTCAGGCTTCTCTCAAATTCCAAATCATAGTGATGATCAGGAAAAGACCACTTTTACTTGCCCATATGGTACATTTGCTTATAGGAGAATGCCTTTTGGTTTATGTAATGCGCCTGCTACTTTTCAGAGATGCATGAATGCTATATTTGCTGATTATATTGAAAATATAATGGAAGTCTTTATGGACGATTTTTCGGTGTATGGTACTTCTTTCGATAATTGCTTGTTCAACCTTAACAAAGTTTTGCAGCGTTGTGAAGACCAACACCTTGTTCTTAATTGGGAGAAGTGTCACTTTATGGTAACAGAGGGAATTGTTCTTGGGCATCGTATTTCTGGAAGAGGAATAGAAGTTGACCCAGCAAAAATTGAAGCTATTGAGAAATTACCATATCCAAGAGACATCAAAGGTATAAGAAGTTTTCTCGATCATGCAGGTTTTTATCGTAGGTTCATTAAAGATTTCTCTAAAATATCAAAGCCTCTAACCAATCTTTTGCAAAAGGATGTTCCGTTTTCTTTTAATGATGATTGCATAGAATCCTTTAATGTTTTAAAGAAATCCTTAATAACTGCACCTATTATTCAACCTCCTGATTGGAACTTTCCCTTTGAAATTATGTGTGATGCTAGTGATTATGAAGTTGGAGCTGTTTTAGGCCAAAGGGTTGATAAGAAATTGAAAGTTATTTACTATGCTAGTAAAACACTAGATGGTGCTCAAAGAAATTATGCTACAACTGAAAAAGAATTTTTAGCGGTAATATTTGCATGTGATAAATTTAGATCTTACATAATTGATTCAAAAGTCACTGTGCACTCTGATCATTCTGCTATTAAATATTTGATGAATAAGAAAGATGCTAAGCCTAGGCTAATAAGATGGGTACTTTTGTTGCAAGAATTTGATTTACACATAGTAGATAGGAAAGGAGAAGATAATCCCGTAGCTGGTCATCTTTCTAGAATGGAAAATATACCTGATGATCCTATTCCTATTAATGATAGTTTTGCTAATGAACAACTTGCCCTTGTTAGTGTTTCTAGTGCTAAAGTTGCATCTCCTTGGTTTGCTAATTATGCAAAAAAAATTGTTGGGAAAGTTATGCCACCACAATTTACTTACCAGCAAAGAAAGAAATTCTTTTATGACCTTAGACATCATTTTGGGGATGATCCATTCTTGTATAAGAAAAGTGTTGATGGCATTATTAGACGTTGTGTACCTGAGCATGAACAGCAGGCTATTATAAGAGATTTTCATGACAGTCCCTATGGAGGACATCATGCAGGAGATCGTACTGCAGCAAATGTATTACAATATGGTTTTTATTGGCCTACTCTATTCAAGGTTTGTGCTGAATATGTTAAAACTTGTGATAAATGTCAAAGAGTAGGAAACATTGGTAGAAGGAATGAAATGCCTATGAACTATACATTACCACTTGAACCATTTGATGTGTGGGGTTTTGACTTTATGGGACCATTTCCTGCATCTAGTACAAAACATACTCACATTTTGGTTGATGTTGATTATGTTACAAAATGGGTAGAAGCAATTCCTACTAAGAGTGCAGACCATGCCACAGCCATGCAAATGCTTAAAGAAATTATTTTCCCTAGATTTGGTGTTCCTAGATTTTTAATTACTGATGGTGGATCTCATTTTATGCATGGTGTTCTTAGAAAAACATTGGCAAAATATAATGTTAATCATAGAATTGCATCACCCTATCATCCTCAAACTAGTGGACAAGTTGAATTAAGTAATAGGGAAATTAAACTTATTTTAGAGAAAACAGTAAACATAGCTAGATATGATTGGCCACTTAAAATTAATGATGCATTGTGGGCTTATAGAACTGCTTATAAAAATCATGTGGGTATGTCTCCTTATAAAATGGTTTATGGAAAAGCATGTCATTTACCCGTTGAATTAGAACATAAAGCTAGATGGGCTATTAAGAAATTAAATTTTGATTTAAAAACAGCGGGGGAGAAGAGATTGCTTGACCTAAATCTATTAGATGAATGGAGGAATGAAGCATATGAAAGTGCAAAATTGTTTAAAGAGAAAGCTAAAATTTGGCATGACAAGAAAATTAAAAGAATGGAATTTAAAGTAGGTGATCAAGTCCTATTGTACAACTCTCGTTTTAAGTTTTCTGCAGGAAAATTAGCTTCAAAATGGCAGGGTCCATTGGTAGTACAGGAGGTATACCGTTCGGGGGCCATCTGTCTTCACGGTGATATGAAAGGTAAACCTCATGTGGTCAATGGACAACACCTAAAACATTATATTGCAGGAAAGAGCTTCATAGGAACCATCAAGGAGATAAAGTTAATGACACCGGAGGAGGTAATTGTAAGGGATCCTGCAGTTTCAGAAACCCAAATTCAATAATTTACAATTATTGTGTTTGGAAGTTTCTCGGAATTGCGTAAAACTTACGGAACTCATTTTTTTATGGAAATTAACGTGTGGGACAAGAAAATTGGAAGGAATTGGACCTCGAGGGGGAAAAGAGGACCCCACACGCGGCCAGATTCCTTGGCCGCGTGGAGGTACCCCTTTTCCACCTCGGAGTCCCGTTCCATCTCGTTTTCGACTCCGACACTTCGTCTTACCCTAAAACCCGTCAATATATACCCCCTTTTGTCGATCTAATCCCGCACCGAGAGTTCTCGCGCGATCTTTGTTTCTGATGTTTCTGTCTGCCAGGGTTTAGCCATGTCAAGCTCCGGATCCAACCTAGGGGGGGAAGATCCACCCAAGGGAGGCATTGTGAACCATTACCTCAACTCCGTGATGACCCCCATGAAAACCCTTACCTTGAAGGATGGTGTGTTTCTCATGGAGGAGGTGAAGGCTCCCAAGACCGAAGGCACGCTGGAGGAGAGGCTGAAGGCTCTGGAACAAACAGTTTTCAGGTATAACTCTATTGTTGAACGCAGCCTTGATGCCCACCACTTCATGAATCTGGAGCTGGAGAAGAAGATAGATTAGTACGAGGAGAGGATCAAGGACCTGGGTACTAGGTATCTACGTGTCATATCAGAGATGGATAGTTACCAATCTCTGATGTGGGACATGGAGAACCAGAACTGTGAGTATGAAGAATGTTTCAAGAAGATTGCAGAAGCTGCCACTCTCAGGTACAATGATCCACCCATGTCCTTCCATACTAGAAGGCCTTTTCCATGGAAGCAGGAAGAGTGGAAGGAAGATTACGACAAGAAGAAGAAAGAGTGGTGGGCTGAGTACGAGAAGAAGGGAGAATGAAGAAATTACCGCAACCATCTAAGCTTGGGGGAGTTTCACCTATCCCCCGTCTTTTATCAGCTTTATCATGTCTATCTAGTTTTGGTGTGTCTTGCTTTTATTATCTAGTTATCATTTTCGTTTAGGCTTGAGTGAGCTCATTGAGCATTATCATGCATCCCCGTCTTATGGTTTATCAATGAATAATAAAGTATGGTGTCATCCATGATTCCCTTGTTTTGGGGATTTATGGGTAACACTCATGCAAATGAGCATGGCATATTTAGAGGTTTCAATCACATCTTGCCTTGAAATTAATTAACTTGAGTGTGTTGGACAATTGTAGAATTATCTCAATATGACATAAATCCACTATCTATCTATTAGCTTAAGGGCTATTCCGAGCATGTTCACCATGTTATAGTTTCATTTATGCTCTAAATTAAGATGCTTATGTTATTAATTGGCATGGGATGAATTTGGGATAAGACTCTCACGAACTTTTGAATGCACACATTTATTTCTACTGCACTTAACAAACATGACCCATTAATGGGAGCTAAAAAAGTTTTGTGCTTGACAAGGATTTTGGTTGGGAGTTGGCTAACACGTGCATCACGTGAAAAGCTTTCAACATTGCACAAAGAAATTTTATATTTAGTTGATGTCATGTGCTTTTGTTTTTGGACTCCTGCCATGCCGAAATGAAATAGAGGAATAGTAAGTTTTGATGAGTAAGTATATATGACTAGAGAAATTGCATTGGGCCGCTAACCCAAGCCATGGTTGATCATGGTGGAAATTTACTTACAGCTAGAGTGGACTCTACAAACACATCCTACAATAAAATAAGAAGCTATGCATATAGTGAATGAAATAAAAAAGGATGATGAGTCTACTCCGTTTGTTCATCTTGTTATTGTGACATGGGCTGGTTTCTATGTCATGGGGCAAGAGGTACCTGTTTGCAATTCTCTATGATGTCATTAATACTTATTATGATTGTACAAAGCTTATTAGGAATCTTAAGTTGAGTAATCATGGAGTAGGTTTTCACACTCACGGGGCATGAGACATTCAACCAACACCTTGTCAACCACATTACTTCAACATTCATAAATTAAGATGCTAATGATAAAGGGGCAATGAGAGTCTTAGCCCAATGGATGCCACATTACAATTAGTAATTTAAGCTGAATAGTTTGGAAACTAAATGAGACTTGATCATGTTTTACCTCTACTCATTTATCTTTCTCCAAATTAAAGAGTATAATTCGATTGTCCAACATACAATGGTTATTTGCTTTCAAAAGTATGGGGTGTTTGCTACAGCTTTGAATATGTTATCCTTATGTGTATGAGTTCTATTCATTCATCTTGCATTATAACTGAACATGATGATGATACAATGCCCGTATTTATTTATCAACCATAAGTCCGTTGATGCATGTAATGATCTATGTCCTTATTTACTTGAGGACGAGCAAAGGTTTAAGCTTGGGGGAGTTGATACGTGCATCTTATATCATCATTTATACCCTCCATATAGGCATTATTGGGATGTTTTATCAATGTTATGTCATTGTTTTGCATGTTTTAGATGATTTTATGGGACTTTCCTACAAAGTCCCTATTTTTGGTATTTAATTTCTGGGTGTCAGAAAACACCTGTTTTCATGTTTTTGATGTTTCAGGAGCTACAGGTATCCAAATTGCGAAATGAAAGAAACCCTGTCAGTTTTTCTTCGGGATAAAGGCCGTGGGCACAAGACACAAAGAAGAAGGGCCAGGAGGCCCAGAAGGGGGTAGCCCACGCGGCCAGATTCCCTGGCCGCGTGTGGGGCCCCCAAATGGGCCCACAACACCTCCTCCCCGAGGTCTTTTTGGTGACGACTCCGTCTTCCCCGAAAACGAACACCCTAATTTTCCCGAGACGAGACGGAGCCGCCAGGGCGGTGAAACTCTCGAAACTCTCCGCGGGGGAGACAGATCCTGCTGCTCCGGAGCTCCGGAGAAGGGGGAAATCATCCCCATCTCCTCCTTGGCGTGGGAGGAGGCATCTCCATCACCATCCTCACCAGCACCTGCATCTCCACCATCACCATCACCGTGATCCACTCCGTTCCCCTTATAGTTTGATCATTGCTACACCCTAGATACGTGTTATTGTACTCCGTTGCATGTTTGGGATTGAGTACTTGTCATTATTTGGTGGTGGATCCATTGTTTCAGATTGTGTTGTACCACATATGTCACCATACATGATCATGTTTGCACGTTGTGAGTAGTTCCCGCATGTTCCTAAGGGCATAGGATGAATTGGCAATGATTTGTTACATAAGATGAGTTGTTATTTGGTCTAGTATTTATCTTTTATGTGATTCTATGATGGTGTTGTACGAACGTCGACTGTACAACACTTCACCTACATGGGCTCATAGGAGAACACCATAGTGTAGTGACGTGGTGATGTCTTTAGGTGACAGGAACTTGAGACAGAGTCGTTGAATTGCATTATGAGGGTACTTGTATCGGGGACCTTAGAGCATAAGGCTATGGTGGGACATCATGTCTTAATAATTCTCGTGCTGTCATTTAATTGGCCACGTGATCCATCATAAGGGGTGATAGTTTATTTATTTAGCTATTCCTATTTGTGGCTCCGTCCGAAGAAGATTAAAACTAGACAAGATATACAAACATGTTATGCAATGAATCACTATGCTAGCTAAATCTGTGCAGCCCTCGGGAACGTTTTCCACATATAAGACACAAACACACACTTGATCTTGTCCTCTTGCGCATTAGAGGATTGGGCTTTGTCTCTCATTGAGACCTACTACTTGCTGCAATTTACTTTCTGCATTTTACTTTACTTGCACTACACAATTAAAACACAAAAACACATGTTGCTTTTATTATTCCTTTGCTATTCTACTTACCAGTTCCTTCTGCTCCTCGTGGGTTCGACAATCTTTCTAATTCGAAAAGTACTACAATTGATCTCCTGCACTTGGGAGCCATCAATGGTCTAAGGAATAAATTACTTCGTATGTTTGATATAAAAATGTAAAATTAATGACTTGATCGCATTGCTATATTCACTTTGGGTATATGTTCATCACATAATTCTTCTAATGACATGACCCCGTTCCAGTGGTATTACCATGCTTCGCATGTGGTAAACATGATCAAAAAGATCTGAACTGTTCAGGTCCTATTGTATTTGCATGTTCTTTGCATCTACACGCATCGCTCATTCTCTAATGAGATGACTTTGTATATATATGGTCAATCGGTGAAACCTTAATTCCTCAGCTTAAATCAATGTCACTAACATTGTGAAAATGTAGCTTCATAGCGTTAGTATTCTTGGAAATTCACCAAGTTCCGGTGATACCTTAATTCCTCAGCTTAAACTACTTTTACTAACATTGTGAAAATGTAGCTTCATAGTGTCAGCATTCTTGGAAATTCACCAAGTTCAATAAAAACTCCTTGACACAAAATACGTTTATTATCAGTTGTCAACACAACGATATACTTTAGCCTTTGTTGTAGTATCTGTCACAATATTTTAATTTTGAAACTCTTTCATATCCATTATGGAACTTTCTTCCAGCCTATTGTGCTACCCTTCATCACGTATTTTAATTGAGATAAATTTATTTGAATATATGACAAGACTATTAGTGTAACATATTACAACTAACATTTTGTCATTACTACATAGAAAAACACATCCTTAGCATTTCTAAAATGACACAAGGATCTCTCCCACTATTGTCTAATCATCATATGAATTATCCTGCTATAACATTTTATAGCATATGACTCATCTGGTTGTGTACATAGCATGGAAACATGACTTAGAAATCTCAATTTCAATGATGCTCATCATGTGTCAAAACACTTGAATCTTGCTCAATTATTTTCCATGTGACAAGAACTCCTTCTTGTCATTTCGATATTGACTTATTTCAATATTTCATCTATGTAATTTGTCTTCAATCATATCAGGCGCTTCAATCCATCTATTATAGATATCGATGCCCAATATCTTCTAATCCTTTCATCAATATGAAAATCTTAACCGTGTTAATTTAAAATACATATTTTCCAATCAACCATATGTCATCTACATAAAGTATTGGAAATATGTCATAGCGCTCCCACTTAATTTATTGTAACTCTACAAGCATCTTTATCGTTCATGATGGAATCAAACTCTTTTGATAACTTCATTAAGGTAAAGATTTCAACTTCGTTATGCTCACTTTAACCAGTGAAGTGTGTATACCTTTCTAGCAACCTTTTGAATTTTACAAAACTCTCAGACTGTGTCAAGTACACATCCTCGATCAAACTTCCTTGAGAGGAGAGTTGGTTTTGTTATTCAACTGCCATATCATAATATGTAACTGTTTGGTAGAACTATCCGCAAAGACTAAAGCTTCACTACGGAAGATCAAAATCTTGTAGTAGTCAACTCTTTGAACTTCGTCGAAAACAACTTTTCGATAAGTACAACTTTAAAAGGATGTAAAAATCCATGTCTTTGTCGCCATATAGACCATTTTGCTATCGTTAGGCATCAAGCCTATCGAAAGGACTACCAAGTCACATACTTGATATTCATACAAGGATACTATGGCGGATATAATGACTCATAGTCAATTTTACGAAGTCAGGGCCCATCATTTGCTTCCTTTATAAGGTCCAGGTCCTTTTGTTTTCAAAACAACACTTTACTCTTAAACCATAAGTTGGTCTAAGTACAAAGTTTTAGGACTTTTGTGGTTCAGTTCGCAAACTCATTCGAAGTATCTACAACGTTTGTAGTGTCTTCTACTTAGTCAAAATAGGAAACCCCGGAACAACTTCCAGTGCTACGCTCCTCTTGACATGATAACAAAGATTCTCTAATCTCGTTGAGTTTGTACTCTCCTCCCACTCACTTGTTTCGCAAGAACTACTTTCTCGAGAAATCAACCCTTTCTGACAAACAACATTTGTCTTTGGTCGATGATAGGAGAAATACCCAATGTATTCGTTAGGATAACCTTATAAATATATATTTATCCCATTTTGGTTGTAAACATTTTACAGATGCTATGCATACCAAAACTTAAGAAAATGACAATTCGAGTCACTACCCAAACCATATCTTATATGTTGCCAATTTTAACGGATCATGATGGTGCTCTTTTCAGTGTAAAAGCGGTTGTCCTTAATGTATAAACTACAAAATTATAATGGCAATTTTATTAATCTTACCATGTCCAACAAGGTTTGATTTTGTCTCTTGAATACTCCAAACTAATGTGGGGTATTCGAGAATTATATGTTGTAGAAAAATTCTGCAACTTCTCAGATGTTTTGCTAAACTTGTAACTCAAACTTTATCCTTTATGATCCAATCATAAATACTTGATTATCTTGTTACATTGATTTTTACTTCATATTAACAACTATTTGAACCAATTTAAAAGTCAAACTCCGTTCTCTTTAAATAGATATACTCACATATCTACTCAAACCATCGACATAATTTTATAAAGGAAAAAATTAATCCACCATACATGACTACACATAATGGACTATATACATCAACATATACAATCTCCATTAAATTAGTCCTCCATTCTACTTTGGCCTATGTACGGAATTCGAGTCATCTTTTGGAAGAGGTCTCACAAGTGTAAATTTATTCAAAACAAAATGACTCCGGAAGTCCATCAATATGGAGTTCCTTCATGTTTTCCTTTCCGATATGAACTAAAATGGTGGTGTCACAATTTAAGTGAAACTCTTTTACGTCTTGCAACGTTTAGCATTTAGTCTTATAGATGTTTACTTTACCAACATGATTTATATTAACGTATCCATCAATTATGAAATGTGGTCATAGTTTGAACAATCTCATTTGTTCTCACAAAAGACCAGAACAAAATAAAAACTTATTAAGTTCTGAAAATAAATCTTGAATGCTTGGTTTGATACGACAATGAACACAATAACACTTTATTTCTATTCTTGTCATAATCGATTCCACATCTATTACTAGTTTCTTTTAGACTCTTGTATTTCTTGCATTGCGTTGCTTTGTATGACAACTCATACCAACCAATGTGGTATCAAAATACCCAAAAATACTTTGTTAACTAGTAATACATCTATAACTTGTATATCAAGCATATACTCATGATCTGGACTTTTCCAGTTATCTTCTTTTTCTACCATATATCTTTTTGTAATTCTGTTTTCAATATTCCCTTTCCTTTATAGAAGAATCATTCAACATCAAACAATGCTAGTCGTACTAGCTCATTTTCTTTGGCGTGTTAGTCATATACTATCACCCATTGAGTCATACTTTGAGTTTGATTGTTCTACTAATATCACCATATTAATAGCATTCTTCCAGATTCTACTCTTAGCAATCTCCAAGCAAGGTAAACGATTTTTACCTATACCTTCTAATCCATCCCATCATAACAATTTTATGATTAAGCTACTATAGCTCGAAGGAAGGAATTTAGAGGATAATGTTTAGCGCCCAATTTCTTGGAATATTCAAACGCCTAGCGTCTTCAATCATTGCATATATTCAAATAATATAAGCATACATTGTCACGCTAAATTATACTCAGTCATATTGCTACAAATAAGTTTCTAGATATCAATATATCTTTCACTTGATTGTTTCTGAAAAAAACTCTTTTTCAGTTCCTAAATCACCTTGATCAACAAAACATTCTTTTGAAGATAAAGTAATGCGGAAGCAACCATCAATCTGGATTCTAAGTAGGAATTATTTGCTCTCTAGATCAATCAATCATTAATCATATGGAGCTAGGTAGGAAATACCGAAAATCGACAATAGGACTCAATTTTAAATTTCACTAATACGGTACCAATCTTAAATGTTTTTTACCAGATCATAACAGTTATATCTCAATTAACAATCTAAGTGTAAGGTAGTTTTGTGGATACCAATGAATACTACAATATGTGCAAATTTTCTTTGATTGGTTGTCCATGATAAATAAGTTCAAGTTAATTTAAAATTATACCATGAACTCCCACTCAAAAACAACACCCCTCTTAGTCGTCTTTAGTGATTACATGAACCAAATTCACTACACCAAAACCGATCATAACGTGAGATGATGTAGCTTCAAAGGCGAACATCGACATGTTCATCATATCATCCATATGACTTATGCTTTACCTTTCGGTTACATGTTCCGAGGCCATGTCTGTACATGCTAGGCTCTCCAAGTAGAACCGTAGTATTGCGTGTGTTTCAAGGCCATGTCTGTACATGCTAGGCTTGAAAACACCCGTTGTATGCGAACGTTGAGTCTGTCACACCCGATTATCACGTGGTGTCTCGAAACGACAAACTTTCTTAACGGTGCATACTTAAGGAAGAACATATTATTATCTTGATATTAAGTGAGAGGGATCATCTTATAATGCTACCGTCCCTATCTAAACAAAACAAGATGCATAAAAGGATTAACATCACAAACATCACATGTAAGGATAACATGATATGATATGGTCCTTCTTGCACTTGATCTTCATCATGTGCATCATGGTATGATCTCCATAATTCCACCGGCGTGGTACCAAGTACCATGGCACCCCAATCTTGATTGTCTATCAATAATAATACAACCATATGGATACCTTCTGGTATATCAATAATTTACAAAAGAGATCATCTCATAATCAAATTTGTAACATTGACCATATCACATCACATGCCCAGCAAAAACTAGTTAGCCGCTTCTAATTTATTTTTGCATATTTTACGTGGTTTAGGGATTTCGAGGATAGAACCGTTCATACCTACGAACATCAACCACAACGTTGATAAACATATTTTTAACAACCCTTTGTAGATTAGATCTTAACTATAGTAGGAGAAACGGACACCCCCTTAGCCACAAGTGAGACAATTCTCGCGTACATAGTACACGTAAATTTAGTCTAGGGCAGCTTCATCCTACTATGACACTAAGATCATAAAATACTCAAAGAGGCAATAACATGATCATCAACGCCCACATACACCTATGTGTTCTACCCGTACAAAACATCTACGCATAGATCCGGCTCTGATACCACTGAAGGGGTCGTTGCATAGAAGACAAAAAAATTCCTACGCGTGAGACACCCGAAATGCCAAGATCTAATCTAGGAGACGAAGTGCAACGGGCAAGGAGAGGGTTAATGAGACCACATACCCTCGAAGACACAAAGCGTTACGAGATCAAATCTCGTTGTTGGAGTAGTCGTACTCACACCGATACCGATAGCGAGAAGATGTGCACCGTAATCCGGCGGTGCCTCCGTGATAGGTCACACGTACGGTTGATGACGACCTCCGTTCCCTCGATCCAGCAGGGCGCGGAAGTAGAGGATCCCACGGAACTCCAGCAGCACGGTGACGTGATGATGGTGAAGAATCCCACGGTCAGGTCTTCGCCAAGCCGGAGACCATGGAATTGAGCAGCGGGTGGAGAGGAAATGAGGTGGGAAAGTGTGTGGAGGAGGGAGAGCTCTCACCCTCCTTTTATAGGGGAAGGGGAGGCATCCAAGGGGTGGGTGCGGCCAGCCCATGGTGGTGGCCCCACCTCTTCCCTCATCATGTGAGTGGACACTCCACTCACACCCACTCATTTTCCCATTATTTCCCACTTGGAAATCCAAAGGTTTTCCTTTAATAAATAAATAAAACATTTTTATTTCTTTATTTATATTTGTTAATTCCATTAAGAAAAATTTGCATATAGAACCTCAAATCATTCGTTAATTCTATTAACAACCATTCGACGAAAAACCCCTTGAACTATTTCAATTTTCCCCGAAACAATTTCGGTGCTGCCCAAAATATTCTTCGATATTCCGTATGCTCTCAAACGCGTCATCAAACCTTAATTGTGTCACCCTACGGTTCGTGAATAAGATAGACATGATCGAGACTCCTCTCCGATCAATAATCAACAACGGGATCTGGAGATCCATGATGACTCCTATATATTCAACGATGACTCTCGTGATCGTGTGAACCAACAACGTCGTGAACTATTCCCTTTGTCTCACGATATTTTACTTGTCCGAGATTCGATCATTGGTATCAACCATACCTTGTTCAATCTCGTTACCGACAAGTACTCTTTTCTCGTTCCCATGATATAACATCCTTGTGATCATATCACGTGCTTGCAAGCGGTGTCGATGTGATATCACCGAGAGGGCCCAGAGTATATCTCTCCGTCATATTGGATGGACAAATCCCACTCTTGATCCATGATCCTCAACTAATACTTTCCGAATACCTAACGGCACCTTTATAGTCACCCTGTTACGGTGTGACGTTTGATGACATCAAAGCACACTTCCGGTATCAGTGATTGACATGATCTCATGGTCTAAGGAATAAGTTACTTCGTATGTTTGATATAACAATGTAAACTTAATGACTTGATCGCATTTCTATATTCACTTTGGGTATATGTTCATCGCATCATTCTTATAATGACATGACCCCGTTATTAACAACATCCAATGTTCACGATCAGGAAACCTTGATCATCTATTAATCAACGAGCTAGTTAAAAAAGAGACTTTACTAGGAACCATTGTTTGTTTATTAAACACACATGTATCAACGTTTCCGGTTAATACAATTCTAGCATGAGAAATAAACATTCATCATAAACAAGGAATAAGATAATAACCATTTTATTATTGCCTCTCGGGCATATTCCCTTCACCAGGTGTGCCCCAGGAACTTGCTGAGTACCAATTGAAGGTTATTCCGAGATCAAAACTCGTCAAACAAGGTATTCGTCGTTTCGATGGAAGAAGACGGACGGCTATTGGCAAAAAAATAATCTGGCTTTTAGCAGCTGATTTTATCCGGGAAGTTATTCATACCGATTGGTATGCAAATCCAGTATTAGTCCCGAAGAAAGACACAACTGTCCTTAGGATGTGTATAGATTATGCCAGCTTGAACAAATTGTGTCTAAAAGATAGGTTCTCCTTACCGCGAGTCGATCAAATAATAGATGTCACTGCTGGCTCTGAGCTTTTATGCTTCTTGGATGCTTATTACGGATATCATCAAATACGCTTGAAAGAAGAGGACCAATTAAAACCTCTTTCATAAATCCGTATGGAATGTGCTATTACATAACCATGCATTTTGTCATGAACAATTCCGGAGCTACATGACAGGGCTGCATGCAAAGCTGCTTGCATGATCAAATATGCAAAAACGCCCATGTTTACATGGATGACATTGCCGACATTTCCAAGGAAAAGCATACGCTCCTTGAAGATTTACGAGAAACTTTCGATAATCCGCGCACTTATAAAATGAAGTTAAATCCATTAAAGTGCGTATTTGGGGTTCCCTCGGGAAAACTTCTAGGTTTCATCGTTTCCCATAGAAAAACCGAAGTAAACCCGAAAAAGATCAAAGCAATCATGAACATCAAAAGGCGTACATGCCTAAAAGACGCCCAGAGATTAACGGGTTCCGCAGCCTCCGTAAGCAGGTTCATAAGCTGGCTAGGAGGTAAAGCTTTGCCATTATACATTTTTTCTTGAACAAATAGGACATATTTGTGTGGACCAAAAGAAGCATACAAAGCGTTAATCCAGTTAAAGGAAACTTTAACGAAAGCTCCGACTTTGGCATCCCCAAAAGAGGAAGAACCAATGTTACTATATCTAACAGTAAAAAACAGAGTTATTAGCGCGATGATAATAGTGGAAAGGAAGAAAGACGAACAAAGCATTTCAGACCAATATTTGGTATACTGCATCCGTGAAGTATTCTAGGAATCAAAGCAAAGGTATCCAGATTATCAAAATCTGGCATATGGCGTATTTTTTGCATCACGAAAACACTTTCATTATTTCCACGTTCAATCCATAATAATGGTAAGCACAACACCACTAGGGGATATCATAAACAATGTGGATGCAACATGAAGATTCGCCAATTGGGGAATTAAGCTTGATGTGTTCGACATTAAGTACCAACCCCGGACGGCAATCAAATTTCATGTGTTGGCAGCTTATATCTGATTGGACATAAGCCATGGAAAACATTCCGATGTCAGAGTCGGAATATTGGATCATGCATTTTGATATATCCAAAATGAAAGAAGGCGTCGGTGCAGGTGTGGTTCTAAAATCTCCAAAAGGCGACAAAATAGAGCATGTGCGAAAAATTCACTTCAATGTCAGCAACAATATGGCAGAATATGAGGCACTACTTCACGGATTGCATATTGCAATGGAAATTGGCCTCGAACGCATACTATGATATGGAGACTCAGATTTGGTACATCACCAGTTTAACCAGACATGGGACGCAAAAAATCCTCGTAATGGCAAAATATCGAAGAATTATCGACAAATTCACCATATGCTTACTAGGATTTGAGGTAAATCATGTAAAGCGGGAAGAAAACTGGAGTGCAGATGATTTAGCCCGAATGGGCTCGGAAAGGGTAAAAACATTACCACCGGGTGTTTTCGTCCAGCATTTGTTCGAACCATCCATAAAAGGCGCAATTGCAGACTATCCCCTGATTTATGAGTCAATCGAAGTATTGCTCATAATCCCGTACTAGAGATACCATACCTGAATTTCTTAGTTGATCAGAAATTCCCGAATGGAGCAGACGAAGTCTTGCAAAGACAGATAAAACTTCGATGCAAAGGATACACGGTAATTAATGGTTATCTGTCTAAGCGCAGTACATCCGGAATTTTCCAGCAATGTGTTTCGCCGGAAGAAGGCAAATCCTGCAAGAAATCTATGTCGTAGATTGCGTACATCATGCTCATCCAAAAGCATTGTCTTAAAAGTATTTCGAGAAGGGTTTCACTGGCTTACGGCCAGAAAAGACGCGGAGTACATAGTTAATACATGTACCGGATGCCAGTATTACGCCAGGCAGACAAATATGCCAGCTCAAGAACTCGAAACTATTCCCCTTACATGGCCGTTTGCGGTCTGGGGATAGATATGCCGGCTCAAGAACTCAAAACTATTCCCATTCAAAACTGCAAGAGGTGGACTTACGCACCTACTCATTATAGTAGATAAGTATACCAAGTGGGTGAAAGCCAAACCCATCAGAAAGCTTGAAGATGTGAGTGCCAGAAATTTTATCATAGACATAGTCATGAGATACGGAGTGCCACATAGCATAATCACATATAACGGGACAAACTTTGCAATTGGAGAGTTGGCAAAATATTGCCGGTAAACAGGAATCCGCCTTGATCTAGGATCAATGGCACATCCACAATCCAATGGCCAGGTTGAACGCACGAATTGTCGTGGTGGTATCACGGCAGATGCCATAGGATGGCTAATGTTAGGGCCGATGGACGCTGGAGTTGCTCGGGGAGGGATCACACGGAGAGTAGCCGCGTGTGGAATGTCTCAAGCACTGCAAACAACAAGATCTTACCCAGGTTCAGGGCCCTCGTGTGGAGGTAACACCCCTACTCCTGCCTCTCTCTTTATATGGGTGTTTACCGAGTAACCACAGTACAGTACAGGCCTTCAGCCGAGTAGCCACTCTAGCTCTCAAGTTCTCTCTATGTGAAGTGAAGCAACGTATATGTTCCGAACCTCTCACAGGAGGAGACAGGGCACCTTATATACTGGTGCCCAGCCGAATAGAAAAAGACTATAAGGTATGGTTGATGGGACAGAAGCACTACAGAACAGAGCACGCCTCCGGGTTCTCGCTGACGCTGGCGTCGTAAGTCGTCGCGCCGTTCGGAGATGGGACTTGTCCACCCTTGTCAGTGAGATAGGGTAGGACCCTAGCCCTGTCATGTCCCCTCTGTTAGTGACAGAACTTGACAGGCGCCTACCGCACTGTAGCCACGCCGTAGCGCGGATAATCACGCGCTCCGTAAGTTGAACCGCACGCCGGTACGGACGCAGGATACGCGGGATCCCTTGTCAGAACGGCTCCATTGACTTCTGGCCCGAGTAGGAAACCACTCCCTCTACTCGGACCAACTCCTCTACTCAGAGGAACATAACTTCCTTGATTCTTCCTTCAGGCCATTGGTGGGTACGACCGGATAGCAGCCTACCGGGTAGCAAGTACCGGGTAGCCAGCTTACTCAGTCAAACAGACCCTTTGACCTTGCCTTTAGCACCTGCCTTACCCCTACTCGGGGGTAACCCCCCGACATTAGTCCCCAAACCTGGTAGTGTCCTGCGAACTTGTTCACTGGGCCCTGCCAGCTTAAAAACAAACCTTGTCTCTGTAACTGGAAAGGGGCCGAGTAGCACCTCCGTGTAGCCCTTAACTCTTGCTTGATTCTCTACTTCTCCGAGTAGCAACACCCTTCTTTGGTGATGCCGAGTAAAATGACTTAGCGAAATCTCGAAACACAATCCCGCCGAAACAGTGCGAATCCACCTCTGCGTGTCGCTACGGGGCACGTGTCACACCCCCGTACCCCCGACGCCTTGGTGCCTGGAATGCCGCAGGCCACGCGCCAATAACTGCACCTCGGGCCCACTAGCCTGTTAAGTCACTTCAACCGCACTCAAGTGCCCACGATCTCGACGTGGGATTAACTGCGCCCGTTACGCGCAATATGCGATGTGTGTGTTTCTAACAGTTGCGCAGCCCACGCCGCACGATCTCCGCGCACGATCAATCCACGGTTAACTCACCAGTAACTGCAACTCGAGGGAGCGAGATAAATACCTCCTCGACGCTCTCCTCTTCTCTTTCCTGCTCTTTCCCATCTCCTGCCCCTTCGTCTCTCTGTCGCCGTCGAGCACATCGCCACTGCAACCGCTTGCCGGGCCACTGCTCCACGCGCCGCCAGAGAGACAGAGAGAGATCCCTGTGCCTCCAAACTCCGATTCGCATCTCCCACCAGCGCCTCTGCTTCCAATCTCTCCCGCGCATCTCCGTTGCCATGGCTGCCCACGGAGATGACGATGCCGCCGCCCGCGCCGGTTGGGAAGGCTCTGAGGTCACCGTCAAGGATTGCCAGTGGCTCGTGAACACACGCCGCATGCCTCCCGGCGTGATGTGCCGCCATCCAGGTACGGAGATCGTACCCAAACCAGAGAAAGATGAATATGTTGTCTTTCTTGCGCACTTCAAGCGTGGCTTCGGCCTTCCGATTTCCGATTTCTTCTCCAAATTCCTCAACCACTTTGGCCTTCAGCCACACCATCTTCCACCCAACTCTCTCATCATGCTCTCCACCCACGCCGTGGTGTGCGAAGCCTCTCTGGGCGTGTACCCAACTATCCACACATGGGCACGGTACTTCTTTCTCCGCAAACAGAGTATCCCCAACCCGGGAAAGACCGATGGCGCCCGCGCCATGACCCAGACGGGATGCGTTATGATGCTGCAGCGCTCCACTGGCAGCCATCCACGAGCTAAGGGATTGGAATCTGTGCGCAAGTGGCAGCGCAGCTTCCTCTATGTGAAGAATGTCGCCACTGAAGATGGGAAGCCGATCCAGGACCGGATAGGCCTTCCCAAGTTCAAGAATGCCCTTCCAACTCAGCAGAACTGGGGCTACCACCCGAAGACCACCATCGAGGATGTCATCCAGGTTGAGCGACGCCTGACCGAGTTGCGCGAGGAGGGGCTTCACCAGGATGATCCAATTGCATGCTGGATCTCACGCCGAGTACTCCCGCTCCAGCACCGCTCGCACAAGATGTGCTACATGGGAGGAGCCCGTGACTGCACAAGGACCACAACTTTCGAGCTCACTAAGGCCGAGGTGGCTGTCTGGGCCAGGTCCATCATGCATACCACGCTGAATGACAATTGGCTGTATGGCTTCGAGCCGTATAGCCGCACCAAGCGTATTGGACAGGTTAGTACTCTGTGCTTTACTTCTGCACTTTGATACCGAGTAGATGGCTTCTCAGCTTTGTATGCTTAGTATTTGCATGTTGCACCAAGTAGAACACCACAAATATCCTGTTGGATTTTTATGCTTTGTGTTTGCATGCCATGCCGAATAGAAATCCTTAGCTGAATATGCTTTGTGTTTGCATGTTATTCCGAGTAGGACATCACAAAATACCCCTTTGGCTTTATATGCTTTATGTTTGCATGCCCTGCCGGGTAGAAATACTTAGCCAAATATGCTTTGTGTTTGCATGTTGCTCCGAGTAGGACCCCATAGCCGAGAACTCAACTCACTGTGCCATTTGTTTGCCTTTCCAGCACATCGATCGCTAGGGAGAAGAAGACGTTGAAGTCTTCGAGGGCAACTGGCATGCCGACCGAGAGGAGGATGATGAGAAGGCCTACGACACCCAGGACACTCTCTGCATCCCACATGCCACTCAGCCTGGTAAGCACCGAGTTGATGCGTCTATCCGGGATTGGTCCGAGGATGACGAAGGTGACCAAGTTCACCTTTCTGATCACGAGTAGCGCGCCCTGATTTCTTTTTCTGTTTCTGAATCCCTTTTCTCTTCTCTGCAGAGGATCCCGAGCATGAGGATGACGAGGAGCCCCTCGAGGTTAACCCTCTATCCGTGGCGGCGCCCAGCACTCGGAAGAGGGTGGGCAGCGGTGCCCAAGAACCTGCTCCCAAGAAGCTGAAGAAGGCGGGTAGCAAGAAGGTCACCACCAACAGAAGGCAACCCCCCACCCGCAAAGGGTAAGTTGTTCCATCCGAACACCAACTCGCTACTGTTTCTCTTTATGCTTTTCTCCTTTTCCATTTCTGAACCATTCCCTCTTCCAGCGACCCTTTGGACGCTGACGCTGCCGCGGCCCCCACTCGTACCAAGAGGAAACCCGTTGTGGACCTCGAGAAGCTTGTCGACCTCTCCGATGATGAAGACAAGCCAGCACCGCAGGATAGGACGCGTGCGCCCTCTCCGGTGAAGCTGGAAGAAGAAGACACCGGCGCCGAGAACACGGGCGTTGGTGACCAAGATGATGAGAACTTGGAGCAGCAAACCTACGCGTACCAGAGTGCGCAGGATGCTGCTCACAAAGAGACGCCTCCCTCTCCCCCAGCTACCTATGCTGGGGAGAATGTTGAACAAGATGCTGAGAACCAAACCGTGCCGCCCTTGAGCGGCCAGATGACAATACCGAGCAGCAGGAAGAACAAGCTGCAGCTCAAGATGACCCCGCGGCCAGGCCGCGGGTAGAAGAACATGTTGACACAAGACCTGATCCCGCTGCCGAGCAGCGGGTTGAGAAGACCGTGGTGGAGCCCGTGCTCCAGAGCCAAGCGCAGCCAGAAGCTGCGCAGGGTAGCCGGCCCCTTGTGCCGCCTACCCAGCAAGCTACTCCACCAACTGCACCAAGCCCTCCACCAAAACAGATTACACCCAAGACTGCTTCTCAACTTATGCCTCCACCCACTTCACGCCAAGTGCCTCCGTCCGCTTCTCGGGCGGACACTGCTCCCAAGAAGGCCGCCAAGCCTGAAGCTACAACTGTTCGGAAGAATCCACCGCGCAAGGTTGCGCAGTACGGGGACATGATGCCACCACCCAATGTACCAAAGAGCACGCAACTCACCATTGGCGCTGCTGCTGGATCTGCTGGCCCAGGCGAAGGGTCGAGTGCCGGAGGTGCTGCCCGCGCACAAGGCAGCTGGCCATCATATCTGCTGGAGGTGTCCCAGCAACACAGCATCTCCCTGGCCAAGGGCGAGAAGCGGCTTTCTGCCCTGAAGGAAGGCCAGGCCAAGGCTGTGGAAGCCCAGCCCAAGGCCAAGCAACCTCTGAAGTTCCACTCGCGCGAAGCCGGTGAGGACGAGATTGAATCAGAAGGGCTAACCGCGGTCCTGGACCGGGTAGGCTTTGTGGACAAGGTCTGGGAGAGCGACGCTCACGGCATCGAGAAGTGGAACGGCAGCACCTTGGGCGCTGTTGACCACTACCGCGTCGACTGGAACAAGGCCGACATCAGCTCTGTTCCAATGACCATTGCCTCCGACACCTGCACATTAGCCGGGAAGTTGTTCTGCCTCCGCAAAGCCACCGAGGACGTCGAGCAAACATATGTTGTAAGTTTTTTCTTGCTTTTCCGAGTTGCAGATTTTCTTTTCTTCTTCTCTTCTTTTCCTCTTAGCTATCCCCGAGATTCGGGCCGAGTAGACGGGTACTCAACCGAGTTGCCGTCTTCTCGGGCCAAATCTTCAAAAAAATTCTAACTCTTTTTCTTCTTTTCCACAGAATAGCCTCCTGAAGAGGACCAATGTATTCCGCCAGCTGCTCTGGAACCACAGCGTAGCCAAGAACCGCATCGCGGCTCTTGAAGCCGAACGAAAAGATGATGCAGCAATGGAGCAGGCGGCACTGGACCGCGCTCTCCAACTTTCTGAGATAGAAAGTAAGCTTTCAGCTATTCGGTTTGTGCGTTTTGTGTTTACGCCCGCGTTTGCTTTTTGCTCTAATTCTGTTTACTCTGCAGGCAAATTCAACGAACTGAATGAGCAGCATGAACACTGCCACGTCTTCTCTACCTCTGCCGAAAGCAAAATCAAGCAACTGGAAGGTGAGTTGTCAGCTACTCTGCACTTGTGCTTCTTACTTTACTTGGTTACTCTGCTGACCCTATTGTTCTCTTTGCAGAAGAATACAAGAAATTCCGGGAGCAGCATCTCAACTGCTTGATGCCTGCCGAGGTGCAGCAGCAGCTGGCCACCCGAGACGCGGAGCTCCAGAAGGAACGCGACACAGAGCGCGCCGAGTTCGAGCAGATGCAAGTCCAGCTCAAGACTACCCTCCAGGATGCCTTGGACCAGGCTGCCGAGAAGGAGGAGGTCAAGACAGCAGCCAAGGCCAAAGAAAAGGCGCTTGAGATGGAGATCTCGGTGCTGAAGGAGCACAACGCGCAACTCGTCCTCCAAATCACCAATGCACGCAGCATTGAAGACATGCACATTGCTGATGAGGAGGACTGGAAGATAAAGCTGGATGTGCTACTGGTTGATCTTCGACGTAAGTTCCCTCTTCTCTGCATCTGGCTGTTTCTCTTTTCGTCCCTTCTACCTGGTTTCATCGCTTCTGTG
This sequence comes from Alopecurus myosuroides, assembly GCA_028641055.1. Lineage (NCBI taxonomy): Eukaryota > Viridiplantae > Streptophyta > Magnoliopsida > Poales > Poaceae > Alopecurus > Alopecurus myosuroides. The sequence goes on from CM054061.1 coordinate 116,930,399, forward strand.
CCTCCCTTCCCAATTCTTACTGGTTTCTCTTTCAGATATCTTCCCTGATCTCCGCGCCGCCAGCACTCCTGCTCTGGAGAAGGCACAGCAACTCTGATCCGCATCCGGGATGCCCATCAACACCAAGTCCAACGTAAATGACAATCTTCTGAGCATCAAGACCCAACTCCGCCAACTCAAGGGCCTGGGCACCACCATGGTGTCCACAGCGTACAAACTCCATGATCTGTTCTGGCCAGATCAATCTGCGCCAGAGAGCTTCAGCGCGCTCGCCAAGAAGCTGGACGGCGTGAAGGCCAAGTTGAAGAAATGGCGCGCCTCGGCAGCTCGGGCAGGAGCGGATGAGTTGCTTCATTTTATCTGCAGCTGGTATGAGAACCTTAACCTCGACAGGATCCTTGAGATGCGCCAAGACTCCAAATGGACCAAGGATCCCGATTGCGTTGCTCGCCGGAAGGCAGCAGCCTATGAGGTAGCCTCCTACGCGGACACCTCCACCTACATCGACGGCCTCCCCGAGCCAGACACTGAAGCTGAGGAAGAGGACGACGATGAAGATGAGGACACCGAGTTGGAGGACTTGAGCGTGTTCGAAGAGGATGCCGCCAAGGGAGGGTCCGAGAAGGGGAAGGGGAAAGCCAAGGTTGACGCCGACGCCGAGAAGCCGCAAACCAACGCCGAGGAGACCAACATCACCATCGAGATGGTGATCCAGCAAGCGGCCCCCGACTTGGGCGCAACCAGCAGCTTCCCGTTGCCTAGCTTCCAGTCTGCTGCATCGACCTCGGCCACAGATCCCATCTCCGTCGCCACTGCAACCTCAGAGCCAGCCGCCAACGCCAACACTGAAGCAGATGCCGAGAGCGCCAAGGCTGATGCTGATGCCGAGAAGGCTGAAGCTGATGACAAAGCTGCGGACAACACCGATGCTGCCAAGGAGTGACTCCTGAAAAAACTTATTCTCTAGAAATTTTATCAGATCCCCGGGATGCCGGATGCAAATGTATCAAACTATTAAGTCTTTTGTTGCTACTCAATTTTATCTTAGTTGAAGTTCTTAGCAACTCTGGCTCAATGCCGGGTTGCGTTAATATGCAAGTCCCCGAGTTGCATTTTTTATCCGCTCTTCCTTTTTATCTCAGCTCTTACCTGCAACTTGTTGCTTTTTTGGTAGTCGAGTCACAAGAGTTCAAAGTTGGAGTTTCAAATACTTAGCCACTTAGAAAAATCATAGTAACGCTGCCCACCACTTAGCCGAAAAGAAAAAACAGTAAAAAACACTCTATTCGGTTGCCACACGCTTCCTTTCCTTTGCAATTTTTCATGTGTTCATTGACCCTTTGGCTTGTTCTCTGGCTTGCCATGAAGCCGGGTTGCGGACAGCAGCAGAGTCGCAGAGTGTCCGGTGAGTTTAAACACACTACTTTGTATACTTTTGAAACTCTAAGTGGTTCAACCGAATAGACAAAGTAAAACAAAGTAAACACAAGGAACAATTTGGACAAGGGCAGTCCCCGAGTTCAATTTCAGATTGCCGAATAGGAGTTTAACTCGGATAAGAAGATACATACACAGTTTGCTCATGAGTGAAAACGTCGGAGTAGAGCTACATTCCAAGGGCGCTTGGATTCCTCTCCAGCCCTATCCGGCATGTTCTTCTGGGGTGGCTGTGCGTCAATTAGTTAGTAGGCATCATTGTGCAAGGCCTTGCTTACAATGAAAGGCCCTTCCCACGGAGGGGAAAGCTTGTGCATCCCGGCTGTGCGCTGCACGAGCCTAAGCACCATGTCTCCTTCTCGGAAAACCCTTGGGTTCACTTTCCGGCTATGATAACGCCTCAAGTTTTGCTGGTAAACAGCTGAACGTGACAGAGTTAGCTCTCTTGCTTCTTCTAGCAGGTCAACGTCATTTTCTCGAGCTTCTCTAGCCTCTGCCTCAGTGTAGAGTGTTACACGGGGCGAGTCATGCTCTAGGTCAGTGGGCAACACGGCCTCAGCTCCATATACCAGGAAGAATGGTGTGTAGCCGGTTGACCGGTTAGGGGTAGTCCTTAGACTCCACAACACCGCTGACAACTCGTCTAGCCAACACCCAGGTGTTTTTAGCAGTGGCTCAATCAGCCTTGGCTTTATGCCTGATAGCACCATGCCATTTGCTCTTTCAACTTGCCCATTGGAGGCGGGATGTGCAATAGATGCAACATCTAGCCGAATGCGCTTATCTCTGCAGAACCTCGCAAAAGCACCCTCAGCAAAGTTTGTGCCATTGTCAGTGATAATACTGTGCGGGTAGCCATATCTCAGGATCACATCCTTAGGAAACTCACAGCAGTGGCCCCATCACACTTCCGAATAGGCTTCACCTCGATCCACTTTGTGAACTTGTCAACCATGACCAAGATGTGAGTCATGTTGCCTCTAGCTGGCTTGAAAGGACCCACCATATCCAAGCACCAAACAGCAAATGGCCAAGTAATGGGAATGGTCTTCAACTCAGAAGCTGGCATATGAATCTTACTTGCAAATCTTTGGCAGCCATTGCACTTTCTCACAATATCTTCAGCTTGCTTCAAGGCAGTGAGCCAAAAGAAGCCATGCCGAAAAGCCTTGTTGACCAGAGCCCGAGAAGAGGCGTGATGCCCGCATTCTCCTTGGTGTATCTCCACCAGAATTTCATCTCCTTCTTCTGGCTCTACACAGCGCTGCAGCACACCAGTAGGACTTCTTTTATGCAGCACATCTCTGAAGATTGTATAGCCCTTGGATCTTCTCTGAATTTGCCTCGATGTAACCTCATCACTCGGCAAGGTGCCGTCCTTTAGAAAGGATAATATGGGCAGAGCCCAACTCGGTGTCTCCCGGATGGGAAACACTAGTTCGTCCAGTTCCATTGGATCAGCCACCACTTCTTCTTCTTCTGAGTTGGAGACGAGTCCCCGAGCACTCAGCAAGGACCCCCTCAATGAATGCCACAGTCCCCGAGTTGGGAGGGGCAGTCCCCAAGTAAGAAGGGACAGTCCCCGGGTTGCAGGTGCCAATCCCCGGGATGGAGATGGCAGTCCCCAGGTTCTCTTTTGCAACCTCCCAGTCAATCTCCATGGGAACCGCTTCCTCGCCGGGCAGAGAAGGAACGAATATGGATTCCGAGTTGGGGGATGGCTTGATAGATGGATTTCTCAAATGCTCCAAGGCAACCCCAGCCGGGATGTACTGCCGAGAAGATCCCAACTTGGACAGCTCATCAGCTGCCTCATTCTCTGCTCGGTGTATGTGCTTGAACTCGCACCCTTCAAAGAACCCAGTCATGGTTTGCACCAGAAACCAATATGACGCCATGTTGGCATCCAGAGCATCCCAGGTGCCTGATACTTGCTGCACAACCAGATCCGAGTCGCCATAGCATATGATGCGCTGCACGCCAACCTCCTTGGCTACCTTCAAGCCGTGTACCACGGCCTCGTACTCTGCTACATTGTTGGATGCCTTGAAGTGGATCTGCAGCACATACTTGAGTTGATCTTTCTTGGGTGACGTGAGCACCACGCCAGCACCCAGGCCTCCCTTCACCTTGGAGCCATCAAAATGCATCTTTCAGTAGTTGGCTACCGGAGAAGGAGGCTCATACTGCACCTCAGCCCAATCCACCAGAAAATCTGCTAGGATCTGTGAGTTGATGGCTTCTCTTCTCGCATACGTAGGAGCGTACGCTGCCAGCTCAATTGCCCACTTGGCTACTCTGCCACTTGCCTCCTTGTTGCCCATGATGTCCGAGATGGGAGCAGAACTCACCACAGTGATGGGATGCTCATGGAAATAGTGCTTCAGCTTTTTGGCGCCCAGGTACACGCCGTAAGTCATCTTCTGGTAATGCGGGTAGTTCTGCTTGGAGCTGGACAGCACCTCACTGAGATAGTACACTGGCCGCTGCACAGTCTTGCCTTCCTCTTCTCTCTCCACCACAATCACAACACTGACCACTCGGTTAGTCGCAGCAATGTACAGCAGCATTGGCTCTTTGGGCAGCGTACTAGCCAAGATGGGAGCGCTACCCAGCATGGCTTTCAACTCCTTGAATGCTACATCAGCTTGCGGTGTCCAGAAAAACTTGTCACTCTTCTTCATCAACTGATACAGAGGCAAGGCCTTCTCGCCCATTCTGCCCAGGAAGCGGCTTAGAGAAGCCAAGCAACCAGTGAACTTTTGCACATCCTTCAGTGATCTCGGCAAAGACATGTTCTCTATAGCTTTTATCTTTGAAGGATTTTCCTCAATGCCCCGACTGGATACCAAGAAGCCGAGTAGCTTGCCAGTCGGGACGCCAAAGGTGCATTTAGTCGGATTCAACTTCATCTTGTATTTGTGCAAGTTGGCAAATGTTTCCTCAATGTCACTAAGCAGAGTATGTGTTTTATTCGTTTTGATGAAAATGTCATCTACGTACACCTGCACATTTTTGCCAATTTGATCATGCAAGCATTTCTGCATGCATCTCTGATAGGTAGCCCTAGCATTCCGCAACCCAAAGCACATGACACAATGGCAATAAGCCCCGTACGGGGTAATAAAGGCAGTTTTATTTGATCAACAGGGTTGAGAGCTATCTGATGAAAACCGGAGTAGGCATCTATGAAAGATAAAAGCTCACAACCAGCAGTGGAATCGATCACCTGATCTATGCGGGGTAGCGGAAAGGGATCCTTGGGGCAGGCCTTGTTCAGGTCGGTGTAGTCCACGCACATACGCCATGCGGTATCGGCCTTGGGGTCCTCCTTCTTCTTCTCAACCATAACCGGGTTGGCTAGCCAGTCCGGATGCAAAACCTCCATGATAAAGTTGCTTATCAGCAACTTGGTGATCTGATCACCGATAGCTTTTCTCCTCTCATCACCAAAGCGGCGCATCGCCTGCTTCACTGGCTTGGCATCATGTCGCACGTGTAGCGAGTGCTTAACCAACTCCCTCGGGACACCCGGCAAATCCTCATTGGACCAGGCAAAGACGTCCCGATTCTCACGGAGGAACTGGATGAGCTCGCTTTCCTATTTCTCTCCCAACCCGGCGCCAATGATGGCAACACGGTCTGGGAACTCAGGATCAACCTGGACCTTCTTTGTCTCCTGGGACGCCTGGAACGCAGTCCCGTACTGGGAACTCGGCATGCCAGGCGCACCACCTTGCGCTGCTTGCACCATAGACACCACCTCATACATCTTCTTCTTCTCGGCAGCAATGACCATGGATTCCGCCAGCTGAGAACCCGCAGAGGCACACTCCAAAGACCTCTTGTAATCACCAGAGATGGTGATGACTCCATTGGGACCAGGGATCTTCATCTTCAAGTATGCAGCGTGAGTTGAAGCCATGAACTTGCTGAGAGCAGGCCTACCGAGTAGGGCATGGTATGGGCTCTGATGATCAACTACCTCGAACGCCAAGCTCTCAGTGCGGCAGTTCTCCCTGGTACCGAATAGGACGTCTATCCAGACGCGGCCGATTGGAGAGCAAGACACTCCCGGCACAATGCCATGGAACGTGGTCCTGCTGGGTAGCAACATGTTCTCGGCCATTCCGAGCTTCTCGAGTGTGTCTCTGTACACAATGTTGATGTTGTTGTCGTTGTCGATCAGGACCTTGCTGAATCTCACATTCTTCTGAGTACCCAAGAAGGTGGGATCCACCACCAAAGCATAGCTACCCGGGTTGGTCATCACCCTAGGATGATCAGCTCTGGACCACGTGATCTCTTGGTTGCACCAGTGCAGGTAGTGAGGCACAGCAGGGATCACAGCATTGACCTCCATCGCACGCCTTTGCAGAGACTGCTTGTCGGCGGGCTCAGAGGTGAAGATCATGTAGCTCTCGTGGTGCTCCTGGTACCGGTTGCGGTCTCCACCACCATTGTTGCCGTTGTTGTTGTTGCCTTGGTTGTTGTTGTTGTTGTTCCTGTTGTTGTTGCGGGTGTAGAAGTTGCGGTTGTGGTCGTTGTTGTTGTTGTTGTTGCGGTAACCGTCGTTGTTGAAGTAGCGGTTGGCTCCTAAAGCCACCCGGTTCACATTCTCTCTTCTTGGGAACACTGCAGGCCTAGGAGCAGGTGCCCGAGTAGGCTGCACAGTGGCATTCGCAGCTGGCAGAGGAGGAGGAGGGGGCAGGCCCTCATTCTTGATCTGTTCCCACCAGCTGCACTGCCGAGTAGTGTGGTTGGCTGGCCTGGCCGGATGCCGAGTAGGGAAGCTGCAAGGCCCATCCCTCATGCTCCCAAAGACGAAGTTCGGAGCCGGATCCGAGTTATCGCTACCCTGCTGGGGAGCACTGTACGGCTTCTTGATGCCTTGGCCCTGATTCTGGTTTTGCCCGTACTGGGCTCCAGCAGTTTTTTGCCTTTGGCTACTCCCAGCAGCCGTAGTCACAGCATTCACTTCCTCGGGATCATACCGGGTATCAATCCGGTCACCTCTGTGCTTGTTGCAGAAATCATTGCGCTTGTTGCTGTTGTAGTTCCTTCTTGGCTCAGGAGAGTCCATCAGAGGCTAAGTTGGGTCGCCGAGTGCATACATGTCCGCGATCTTGATGGTCTCGGCGAGAGTACTCGGCATCTCGCGCTGCAGCTTCTGCCACAACATGGTGCCATGCCTGCAGCCCTGCGCAAACCAAGTAATGGCCTGGGCCTCATTCACACCTTCACAGGTGTTCCTCAAGGTGCTCCACCGAGTAACATACTCGCGGTCGGTCTCATCTTCCCGCTGCTTGCAAGCGGATAACTGTTGCGGCCTATTCGGCCTCTTGTAGGTGCTGGTGAAGTTGCTGATGAAGGCCTCCGAGAAGTCCATCCAGCAATTGATACTATCCTTCGGCAGGTTGTTGAGCCAAGTCCGAGCTGGACCCTCTAGCATCTGCGGAACATACCACACAGCCCATCGCCGGTTGCCTCCTGCAATGTGCACGGCTGTGACATAGTCACTCAACCAATCCTCTGGCTTGGTGCTGCCATTGTAGCACTTGGTTCCCCTGGCCAGCTGAAAGTGGTTCACGGATGGCTCGTTCATGATACGAGGGCCAAAGCATTCTGGGCCAGGCGGCCCCTTGTTCTCGAGTTGCGCGGATAGATTAATCCGGTCCAGCTTGTACCTTGCATCACTGGGCTCCAACATGCGGTCACCCAAACGATCAGCAACATTCCTTGGGTCAGCATAGCCGGCTAGCCCCATCGCCGAGTAGCCGTCATCATATCTGTTCTCCTGCACAACAGCGGGTTGCACCACAGGGTTGGCTGCTGGCGCAGCTGCACGCGGCTGTGCTGCAGCTGGCTGCTGCGTCCGCTGCCGAGTAGGCTGAGCAGCAGGACGCCGAGAAGGCCCCGCGTTGTCTTCGTCTTGCCCCTTGCTGTGAGCTTTATGGGCTTGATAGCCCGCTCCTGCAGAGTTGTGTTTCTGACCGGACTCTCGCGGCACAGCGCGCTGTTTTGCGGCGAGAGCCGGGTCATACACCTGCATCTGTCTACTCTTCCCAGAGTGCACACTCTGGTCCCTCTCGCGGTTGGGAAGCGGCGATGACGCCTGGTCATGAGATCCCGCTACACGCGAGTGCACAATCTGAGAAGCACCAGCACCCGGATTGGCTTTCCGGAACTCCTCATTCTGCCTAGCAGCTTCTAGCACTAACTCATTGAGCCTCTCCTGCTGCCTAGCGCGCGCGTCGCCGGCAAGATTTGGCAACTCAGCAGCTACGGCCTCTGCAGCTCTAAGTGTTTTGGCGGGGGTGCTGTATCTGGGCCTGGTAGCAGTGTTTTCAGTGGCAGACTGGCTAGGAGCCTCACCAACTACTGCCATCTCGGCGCCTAAGTTGCGACGAGTAGCACCTACTTTGCTAGGATTCCTAACAACAGGAGTAAAGCCATGGGCCTTGTTGTACTCATTTTGGTCTAGGCTAAGCTCGAGCCTAACCTTCTCCAGCTCCAGGTGCTCAGCGAGCAGCGCCTAACGCTGCTGGTCGAGCTGCGCCCTCATGGTCAAGAGCTCGAGCTCGGTGGGAGGCGGCATTCCCATCCGCACGGCGGATGCCGATATCGTCGGTGTTGTGGAAAGAGGCAGGTTCGAGTCCTTCTCGTAGGGCTTGTGGACCCTCTGGCCAGCACTCGGGCCAGCAGGTTCCTCGATGACTCCCGCGGCAGCAGCCGCGCCCTTCCCGGCATCGGCAGTCGGGCCGGTCACCATCACCTCCACGCTGTCCGCAGAGCAGCCAGTTGGCCTTCCGCGGGCAGCGAGCATAGCAAGAGGATCCTCCGCGACGAGCACCTCCTCTGGGAACTCGCGGATGACGGTGGTGGCGATGTAGACGAGGTGCGAGCCGAAGGAGAGCACTGAGCCGCCTGCCGGCATGGGCCTACCGCCGAAATCTCCGGCGTTGTCGGTGACGAAGTCGAAGGAGCCGAATATGTGGACAAGGCCACAGACCACGCACTCCCCAGTAGCAGAAATGGGTCCCGTCCGAACATGGACTCCAGCCAGCGCCGCTGTAAGCCCCACGGTGGGCGCCAACTGTCGTGGTACTATCACGGCAGATGCCATAGGATGGCTAATGTTGGGGCCGATGGACGCTGGAGGTGCTCGGGGAGGGATCACACGGCGAGTAGATGCGTGTGGAATGTCTCAAGCACTGCAAACAACAAGATCTTACCCAGGTTCAGGGCCCTCGTGTGGAGGTAACACCCCTACTCCTGCCTCTCTCTTTATATGGGTGTTTACCGAGTAGCCACAGTACAGTACAGGCCTTCAGCCGAGTAGCCACTCTAGCTCTCAAGTTCTCTCTATGTGAAGTGAAGCAACGTATATGTTCTGAACCTCTCACAGGAGGAGGCAGGGCACCTTATATACTGGTGCCCAGCCGAATAGAAAAAGATTATAAGGTATAGTTGATGGGACATGAGCACTACAGAACAGAGCACGCCTCCGGGTTCTCGCTGACGCTGGCGCCGTAAGTCGTCACGCCGTTCGGAGATGGGACCTGTCCACCCTTGTCAGTGAGATAGGGTAGGCCCCTAGCCCCGTCCTGTCCCCTCTGTCAGTGACAGAACATGACAGGCGCCTACCGCACTGTAGCCACGCCGTAGCGTGGATAATCACGCGCTCCGTAAGTTGAACCGCACGCCGGTACGGACGCAGGATACGCGGGATCCCTTGTCAGAACGGCTCCATTGACTTCTGGCCCGAGTAGGAAACCACTCCCTCTACTCGGACCAACTCCTCTACTCGGAGGAACATAACTTCCTTGATTCTTCCTTCAGGCCATTGGTGGGTACGACCGGATAGCAGCCTACCGGGTAGCAAGTACCGGGTAGCCAGCTTACTCAGTCAAACAACCCCTTTGACCTTGCCTTTAGCACCTGCCTTACCCCTACTCGGGGGTAACCCCCCGACACGAATAGCTCAATCTTGCAAGAACTATGGCCAAGACTCAAATCACCTCTTCACAGAGCAGCCAGATCATGGGTACAAGATTTACATTCCGTGTTTTGGAGCATACGCACAACGCCCAATAGATCAACGAGGCAGACGCCTTTTTTCCTGGTTTATGGAAGAGAGCAGTGCTTCCACCAGACATGATCCATGATAGCCCTAGAGTGCAGATATACGTTGAGGCGGATGCCAAAAGTGCATGACAGCATGCCTTCGATCTTCTAGAAGAAGAACGAGAACTTGTGTTGCAAAGATCCGTCATTTATCAGCAAGGTTCACGACAATATCATAGCCGGGAAATCAAGCATCGTTCTTTCAAAGAAGGTGACTTAGTGCTAAGACGGGTGCAGGAAAGAAAACACAAACTAGCCCCAATTTGGGAGGGACCATTCGTCATTAGAAAAGCTATGAAAAATGGGTCATACTACCTTGTAGATATACGGGATGAGGAAGATGTACCGAAAAATCAGAATCGCAAGAGGAAAAGAAGCATGGATATAGAGCTAGGAGAGACAAAACGGCCTTGGAGCATCCAGCAGTTACATCTTTTCTATACCTAGTCCAATTCTATGTAAACAATATTGAGATCATGAAATAAACTTTGTCGGAAATGCATGCAAATTATTTTTCTGTCTTTTATTATTTAAGCATGTTCCGTCTTTTCTATTTCCCAATGATCTTTCAAATTTGCTTCAATCTTAACCCAAATTTTGCCTGCATGCTCGGAGTTAAGAAAACATAATGTTTTTAGCCTACAAAGGCTACAGAACAACGGATTTTTCCTACGTGCATGGATTTCATGCTTTTTAGCTTCTCATTAACATAAGTATAATATGATTGTTCGTGTGTTGGGTCACTGACTCACTGGATTAGTAAATTGAACCGTCAAAGTGTATGACTCATGACTCCGAGTTAAAACTGATTGGCTTTTCCCCCGCTTACTCAGCTTGAAGATATCATACTTTCGGACCGCTCAAACACTAAGAAAATTAAAACATACAAACCAGAGAACTTAAGTAATGGGAGACATAATAACTTGCAAAGATAAAATAGCACAAAAGGCTTGATTGTTTATACAAAAGCATGCATTTAGAATGCATTACATAGCTGAATTTTACATGGAAAAACATTAATGCATTCTTTCGTCTTCTGTCATCCACAGGGCATGGATTTAGATGACACCACAAAGTCGTTATCTTCTTCATTGCTATCACTCGGATTCTCCGGAGTCGACGGAATTTCTTCCTCTGAGTAAAAAGTGGTGGTGGAGACCATCCGAGTGATTTTGGAGGCATAACTGTCGGTGATATGACCCCGGGTACCCTAGAGTTGGTGACTTCACAAATGAATAGAAAACACAAGTCAATTAATATAGAAGAAACTTGAAAAAAGCAAGCACCAGCCAGCCTAGGCAGACACAGGTGCAACCCAGGCCGGTATACAGCTATACAGCCGACATACCCCATCCGACATACATGTCCTGGTGGCATCCTAGCGACACTATTCATCACCGACACTGTTCATCCGACATACCCTGATCGACATACATTTAGTATGTCGGAACATACTTTGTTGTGAGATGTTTTGCAGGAGAGACTTGCCCCGATTATCCGAGTTAGTCTTGGAGAAACCGGGATAGGAGAAACATCTAATCTCGGACGAAGGTCAATGCTACGGGCATATCCCTAATATCACGGAGCAGTACATGCGTGCAGGTTCAAGTTACTAGATGATCCCGTACCGCTGACTGCGAGCCTTCGTGTTATTAGTGGCTAGGTATGAGAGAGGACACGTCGTGTCTACGGAAGAAGCAACAGTGGCGGCAGTGGGGTGACGCACAGTGGACTTTCGGCCCCGTGCCGGTCGGTGTGTGCTACGACATGGTGTTCTTCACCTATACCTTGTACCGTATGTCCCTGGCCACCATTATATAAGGTGGCCAAGCCCTCCTGCGCGAGGGACGACAGACATACAACGAACACTACGAGCTTCATTCTGCTAGTTGCATGCTAGCTTCTTCTTCCTCCTCTAGCTAGAATAGCTCAAGGAGCTCCATTGTAACCCAGATACCAACTTTTATATAGACAGACAAGCAGGAGTAGGGGATTTACCTCCTCACGAGGGCCCTGAACCTGGGTAGATCAAGTGTGTGCTTTGTGTCTTCTGTTTGCCCTTCTCAGCGCGCTATCCCTCCCCGGTTCCAACAGTGTCCATCGGTCCCAACTCAAGTCATCCCATGGCGTCTGCCATGATACCACCACGACATCTGGTGCCCACTATGGGGCCAGTAGCGGCGTTGGCTAGTGTTTCCGGACGGTACCTTCTTCATCAACTCAGGGACTCGACGTCGCCATTGCCCCCCCCCTGCGCTCTAGCTTGCCGCCGTAGGCAAAGGCTGGCATAGCCTTCGCCAATGATCGTCATCAACAGATCTCGGGTAATTGCCCTTTGATGGCTCGGCCCATATCGGTTCTATCCGTCCAGTCTGCACCAACAATGCTCTTTGAGTATTTACCATGTATTCCCCGAATAGCACTCGGGGAATGCGACCCTATAGCATGCTCGGTTGTTTTCCCCGGGCCGAGATGTCTTGACCCGGGGACTGGCCATTTAGTCTATTTTATGGTATCTCCTAGGTAATATCTCCTAGACGTTAAAATTAGCTCGGGACTCGATTAAAGTCGAGCCAGCATCCTTGTGCATAGAGTTGCTGCTAGAATTGATATTTATCTTGGGTATGCGTAGACTAATTTTATCTGTTGGTAGAACTGATGTTAAGGTCAAATATCTTCTATTTGTATGCTTTGACTAACCTTGTATGTTGGCATGGATATTCCTGGGGTGAGAATTCATCACCAAAATATTATGGCTTTCTCAGTCATCTCGACTTGCCAAAGTATCATGGAATCATACAAAATCCCGAGATCGCTGTTTATTTCGGTTCGCGAAAGTATCATGGCGTCATGCAATTTCCCCAGATCGCCTTTTATCTCGGTTTCCAAAGTATCATGGCATCATGCAATATCCCCAGATCGTCGTTTATTTCGGTTTGCCAAAATATCATGGTATCATGCAATGTCTCTGAATCGCCGTTTAATTTGATTTGCCAAACGTATCATGGTTCTTCAACTATCTCAAATCAACGAGTATCTCGGTTTGTCAAATATGATATATGAAAATGCCCATGGAGGCGATATGACAACTCAGCCCATACATGCTATATGCGGATCCAGCTCATGATGGCGGCATATGACTTCGGTAATGCCCGAGATGGCTAAAAACCGACATATGACTTCGGTAATGCCCGAGATGGTTAAAACCGGCATACGACTTCGGTAACGCCCGAGATGGCTAAAAACCGGCATACGACTTCGGTAATGCCCGAGATGGCTAAAAGCCGGCATACGACTTCGGTAATGCCCGAGATGGCTAAAAACCGCATATGACTTCGATAATGCCCGAGATGGCTAAAAACCGGCATACGACTTCGGTAACGCTCGAGATGGCTAAAAACCGGCATACGACTTTGGTAATGCCCGGGATAACTAAAACCCTTCATACGACTTCGGTAATGCTCGATATGGCTAAAAACCGGCATACGACAATGCCCGAGATGGCTAAAAACCGACATATGACTTCGGTAATGCCCGAGATGGCTAAAAACCGACATATGACTTCGGTAATTACCGAGATGGCTAAAACCCAATATATGATGGTTCCCTAACAGGCTATATGTCGATTCAGCTCAGGCTGGCAACATATGATTTCGGTAAATGTCCAAGTTGGCTATAAACCGACATATGACAAAGCCCAAGTTGGCAATATGTCGACAATGCCCATGCATGCAATATATGATGCCGACATAGCTCATGAAGGCTATACGTCGATCAGACAATGCCCAAGATAGCTATATGTCGACAATTCCCATGCATGCAATATATATACCGATATAGCCCATGAAGGCTAGACGTCGATGAGACATTGCCCCCAAATTGGCTATACACTAGTTCAGCCCATGCAGGCTGTGTTTTGGTACCAACCCTGTGATAGCATTTGGAGAGCCTTTGCACGACTCTATGAGTCCCACGTAGCCTTGGCGACTACTGCCGGGGATATGACCCCGGGTACCCTAGAGTTAGTGACTTCATGGATGAATAGAAGACACCAGTCAATTAATATAGCAGAAACTTGACAAAAAGCAAGCGACGACCAGCCTGGACAGACACAGTCGCAACCCAGGACGGCATACAGCTATACAGCCGACATACCCCATCCGACATACATGTCCTGGTGGCATCCCGGCGGCACTGTTCATCCGGCATACCCTGACCGACATACATTTGGTATATCGAAACATACTTTGTTGTGAGATGTTTTGCATAGAGACTCGCCCGGGTTATCCGAGTTAGTCTTGGAGAAACCGGGATAGGAGAAACCTCTGATCTCGGACAGAGGTTAATTCTATGGGCATATCCCTGATATCACGGAGCAATACAGGCGTGCAGGTTCAACTTACTAGGCAATCCCGTACCGCTGACTGCGAGCCTTCGTGTGAGCAGTGGCTAGGTATGGGAGAGGCCACGTCGTGTCTACGGCAGAAGCGACATCGGACGCAGTGCGGTGACGCACATTGGACTATCGGCTCTGTGCCGGCCGACGTGTGCTACGCCACAGTGTTCTTCACCTATACCCTGTACCATATGTCCCTAGCCATTAGTATGTAAGGTGTCCAAGCCCTCCTGTGCGAGGGACGACAGACACACGATGAACACTACGAGCTTCATTCTGCTAGTTGTCTGCTAGAACAGCTCAAGGAGCTCCATTGTAACCCGGATACCCACTTTTATACAAACAGACAAGCAGGAGTAGGTGATTTACCTCCTCACGAGGGCCCTGAACATGGGTAGATCGAGTGTGTGCTTTTTTTCTTCCGTGTGCGCTTCTCGGCGCGCTATCCCTCCCCGGTTCCAACAGCTTCCATCGACCCCAACTCAAGCCATCCCATGGCATCTTCCGTGATACCATCACGACAATAACCCTTGACGGATTCGAAAGTTTCTTCCCTCTGAGCATCAGTATACTACTGAGGGATGTCGGTGGCGATGCGCCAAGTCTTGGCAGTGGGATAGTGCATTTTCATAAGCCCAAGGGCCATGCGCACTCCACCACGGGCAGCCGACTTCATCCAAGATTCCCGTTGGGAAATAACCTTGACAAAGGTTGCCGGGAGTTGCCCAATGTCGGAATATTCGTCTTTTTTTTGTCTGGAAGGCACTTGCTGCCAAGCTTCCTTTCGGCTTTCTTCATGTTCTCGACGAAAACACCGAAAGCCCAAATGCGATCAATCCAAGAAGAGGAGTCGCCTTCTGCTATAAAGTATAGAAAGGAAGACATTAGAAAAAATTCAGAAGAAAAGCATAATGTTTGAAACTGAATAAATAACCGGTAAAGCTGAAAGGCATATCAAGGATATGTTGGTCGATTTCGGCGATCTCCTCTAGGCGGTCATGAAGAGAAGCCTCCAGATCCCTGATGGGGGAGCTGTCTTTTTCGCTTTGCGCCTTAAGCCGAGACTCGGAAATTTCCAGAGCCTTTCGGCTTTCAGCCAACTCCTTCTGGATCTTCACATTTATCTTGTGAAGTTCCAAGTTCTCGTTGTTGAGCTTTGCCGGCATCCGCAGCGGCTTGCTTCGCTTCAGCAAAGATAGATAAAGCGATTAACGCGAAAGTATGAAAAAACTCGCAAAAGCAAAAAAAAAAAAGGAAGAAATAGTAGGCTTACATGCATTCTCCTTGAATTGCTTGTGAAGCTCAGCAATCTCGGACTCTTTTTCTTCCGTGATTTGAAGGAGGGATTTCACCTCTTTATTCTTCACGGAAAGCTTGCCGAGCACCTCCATGTTAATGCTTTCGGCAGTTTGCTAAATCATGCGGAAAGAAAAAGTGTGTACACCCAAAAGAAGAAGACAATATCCTGAAAAGTATGCTTCTGTATTAATACTTGGGGGCTGGAGGTATACCTGGCTCATCTTTTGGAGGGCTGAAAGCATTTCGGTGAACTCATTACTGTATTCTGAGAAGGAGATCCCCATGTGATGAATGTCGCCTTGAATGACCTGCTGAGGCGAGAAAGTGTAGTTATTCCGGATAATTAAACCACCTTGTGGCCAAGGACGGATCGGGGGGCTTTGACGAATTCTTTTTTTGCCCTTCCGTGCATGTACCCTTCCTCATCAAAGCATTCTTTTTGATTTACCTTAAATTTATGGTCAAAATACGGAACGTCCTCATCAATTTTGACGAGAGACGGCCCTCCTTCTTCTTACTGCGCCGCCCTTTCCCGCACATCCAGAGTGGATGCGGCAGGCTGGCTGGGCTGGTTAGGGAGGGGGAAGTTTGACTCTTCCAGAGGGACGAAATGCTCGCCTGAATAATCCGCACTGGAGTATCCGGGGTGACGGGAGGGGAAAGCTTCGCTCCCCTACGAGAAACCACCTTGTGTTTCTTCCGTCCTTTCCCCCTTAGAGAAGCGGGAGAGAGATTAGAGAGAAAGAAAAGGCGAGAATAAAACAAATGCAAGAGAGAAACATTCAAAGAAAGAGGAAATCATGAAAAATGAAATATCTAGAAGTGGTGACGGGAACACCGTCAAGGTCAATGACTTCAGAGGAGGAAACAAGTTTCTTGCGCTTCCTACCACCGGTCAATGTAAAGCAGGCTTTCAGTTCTGCTTCCTCCTGTGTAGACACTATCTGGTCCTCTGTAAGAGCATCAAGCGGCAAAAGCATGAATATCTATTAGTATGTATTCATATGTGCAAAATATAAACCCTTTCAAAATGCAGACAGTATGCATTACCTTGGGAGGAGATCTCTCCACGATGTACATTGGGTAGCTGTCAGTGTACTGGTTTCGGGCGGCCACCAAGTGGTCCACCTTCTTCGGAAGATTTTCTCCGACACTAAGGCCGAAGTTACACGCATGGTGTCTTCAGGGACCGTGTATTCGCAGAGAAGGCGGCCTCCACGAAAGGCGAGAAGCTGGATTCGCCGTCCGAGCCAGCGCATAACTGTATCCAATCCTGTAAGAGGCGGGGTGGAAGCAACCAACTTGGCGATCTACTTTTTGATTCTTAGGAGGTCTGGAGGCAGAACCTACACGGCGTCCACAGCCCAGTTTTCCTTGGGAGAGGCGGCAGAATTTTCAAAAGTCGGAATGTCTGTATTCTTTTTAGGATACATGACATCCCAATGATAAAAGAACGAACCCATCCATAATTTGACAAATTCACTGGTTTTTTTCTTGGGGAACCACTCCTCCCTGCCACGGCGCAGATTGAAGGAGATGGTTCCGCAAACGGGCGGAAGGCCATCGAAAGTATTACGCTTCACGTAGAAGCAATACTGAAAGAAATCTAACCTAGATTCTATCCCTACGTAACCCTCAAACAAAGTTTGAAAGACGGCTATGTAAAGGATGGAATTTGGTGGAAGGTTATGTGGTTGAACACCGTAATGGTGGAAAACTTGAAGAAAAAAGGCGGAAGGCGGTAACCCCATACCTCGCGGGATGTGGGAAGCTAGAATCACCATATCTCCGGCTTTGGGCTTCGGCTCTTCGTCTTCATTTTCCAGCCGCTATTTGCCCTTAAGTAATCCGTCCTTCTCCATGCTATGGAGAAGAGCCAGAGACGTGGTGCAGAGGCTCCAATTGCCAGCCTCCGCACCTTCTTCTTCCTCGCCTCTGCCGGTAGCGTCACCCTCTATGTCCTCGCTGGTGCGAGCAACGTTCTCTTCGCCCCCTCCCCCGATTCGGAGACCGGAGGCGGCCCAGATCCAGCGGGGTCTCTAGGGTCCCCCCCCATCCCCGCTGATGCGCTCGTGGGATTTCCGGTGTTGCCGTGGAGGCGCTCGGGGAATCCACCGGAGCAGAGGAGGAGCTTGCGTCCGTCGAAGGAATTTCCGCAGAGGCGGATGCAGGTGCAATCGCGGGGTTCGCGATGGGCGCAGTCAGAAGCGCGTCGCCGGTAGGCACAGACGCCTGAGAAAGATCTCCGGTATCCATCACCGGAGAAAGGATTGCCGAACGGGAGCCGGAGCCGCTGATTGTTGTACGCCGCCGGCGAAGATCCTATCTCTCTTCTCTCGGCACGAACTTGCGCAGGAGCTCTCGAATGTTTCTGTCTCGGGGAAGTCGCGGGAGTGGGTGCATGAAGGTGAAACGGGAGGAGGAATGAATGGTATTTATAACCATTTTCGGCGTCAAGATGGCTCCAACGGCTAAACTAGCCGTTGGATGCATGCCGCGTGTCCCGCTGTAAATCCGGGATACGGAAAACTGGCACAATGGTGCTTAATCTTCTCGTTTCTCGCGCCAAATCTGGCAGGGATTCGTTTTTCAATCTTTGATTGAAACCAAGCGGCGGTAAAGCAAGCATGACTTTTTCGCTTGCGTCATAGGCTCCTTCTGAGCGAAGTTTCGTACAAGAAATGTCGGATTCCGGAAAGACGGATTTGGCATAAAAAACTGTGTTGAAAAGAAGATTCAAGACTGAAGGCCGGCTTTTCTGAATGCATGACTTCTGGGATAAGACGAAGAATGGAGGTCTTAATTCTCATTGGGCGCTACTATCGGATATATGCCAAAATAGGGTATATCCGGTATTGTCCAAAGGCCAGATTATCAGGGTGGCCCACAGGTAA
This sequence comes from Alopecurus myosuroides, assembly GCA_028641055.1. Lineage (NCBI taxonomy): Eukaryota > Viridiplantae > Streptophyta > Magnoliopsida > Poales > Poaceae > Alopecurus > Alopecurus myosuroides. The sequence goes on from CM054061.1 coordinate 116,948,552, forward strand.
TGGAACAAAATCCATTGGGCGGCCCATTAAGCCGACACATAGGAAGGCGGATTCTAGAAAAACCCGGATCACCGTCCAATACATGATCCTATAAGCCCCAGTCCGGCTACCTATATAAAGCCGGACGAGAGCAACCGTAAAGGAAAAAGCTAAAAGTTAGATCGACGAGAGCACATCATCGCCGAGATAGCGAAACCCTACTCACATTGTACTTGTATACTTCAGGCTTCAGCCCTGATTTAGTGAGATTGCAGGAATAGGAACGTTGCCTTAGTTGCGACGTACCGAACCTGGGTAAAACCGTCTCTTCGTCTCCGACTACTCCCTACGTTTCCACCCACGACCCTACCAGCAGGCTTATGTCACCCTTGTCATGAACCTAACTAAGAACAATCGACATAGCTTGAAGAAGAATGTTGCTACCTCTGTAGCCTATTTGGTGATTCCTTCCATCGAAGACCTCTATGAGCGGGAAGCTAGATGGTACGATGATGCGCCATATGAAGTACAGAAGTAGTGGCAAAGTTTCTGTAATGCCATGAGAAGCACGTAAGCGATCTTCTCAATTCAAGTGCACCTTCCCTTGGTTCCGCCTAGGACTTCACTTTCACTAGAATCGGTTTTTGAGATCCGCCTTTCACCAAGACAACACTCAAGGCCACGAGGGTGGCGGAAATATAGTAGCAAAGGTTCATCGATCTTGGAGTTTGTCAATAACGGAGGACTGGATAGATAGGATTTGATCCCGTCGAAGGCGGCTTGAGCTTTGCCCGTCCACCAAAACTATTCAAGGCTTTTCAATGTCTTGGAGAATTGAAAGGCCATTTTGGGCTGAGCGAGAGACAAACCATTCCAAAGCGGCCATTCTTCCGGTGATATGTTGCACGTCCTTGGTGGGCACAGTGGCTCCATCTCCAAGATGATTAGTATATTGTCATGATTAGCCTCAATTCCACGCTGTGACACCAAGAATCCCAAGAGTTTTCCTCCGCACGTGCCAAAAGCGCATTTCTCCGGGTTGGGTGACAAAATACTTGCGAAGGTTGGGGAAGGTTTTCTCGAGATCTTCGGGGTGTACTCTTGATGAAGGTGCCGTCAACATATACCTCGCATTTCTTCCAAGTTGGGCCCTGAGGATCAGGCTCATGACCGCTGGAAGGTGCCGCAAGGGGCGATGAAGCTTGTCTTATTTGCATCTTCTTCGGCCATGAAGACTTCATGATAGACAGAATATGCATTTGAAGATGTGTAACTCAACACGCTTCAACCACGATTTGAATATTGAATTTGTATTTCTCTCTGTCAGGTGGAGAGACATAGGGTGCGTTTGGTTATGTACTCCCTCCGTCTCATATTAATTGTCTCAAGGTTGGATAAAAATGGATGTATCTAAATACTAAAACATGTCTAGATACATAGTTTAAGACAATTATTTTGAGACGGAGGGAGTAGTTTATCTTGCTTAGCCAACCAGACCATCTGGGCACTGCCAACGGAAGCAATACATGCTGCTGGGTTAACACCAGCTTCTCCATCCAGAGGCCAGGGGCATTCCATCATTTTGAAGAAAGAAATCAGATTCAAGAGTTAAGTTCTACTATAAATGGTGGTCCTGAAACTGTTGTTTTCTACATCCCATACCGGTATCAAACTAACATTTAGACCCAGGAACAGTTCATTTTCTAGTTATGCAGAGTCGCCTAATAAGATTCAGAATTTCATGCATTTCTTATCATCATAGAAATACAATACACGCTAGTTTAATCCGATCAAACATGTCTTAATTTTCATGATGAACAAAGTGCACTTAAGATTGACACATAAGTGCAGTAACATTCTACTCGTAAGAAAGCATAATTTCTTGTAAGTAACATTGCATTGCTAAAGACTCTGCCATCCAAACTGCTGTGAAATGTAGCCCCAAAATAAGAACATCCATCTGTTTCAAAGGGAAGTGCATCAGCAAATAAGAAAGCCCCAAATCATCCCGAGATTCTCCAAAATGAGGGTCCATGTCCTTCAGATACCACCATCAACGTTGCTCCATTCCAAGAAAAATAACCACCAACTTTGCTGCCAGTCAAAATTAAAAAATCTGCAAGGAAAAAGGGTAAACAGATATATCAACAGCATTCCAGCTTTGGTAATGAAAAACTTGGAAAACATTTCAATTTTGGTGGGAAGTAAATTTACAGCATGGTCACTTGGTAAGAAAGAGCATGCAACATACTTCAGTTCAGTCTTTATTTGGGATACTATTTCAGGATACTTACTACTGAAAGACAAGAAACATGTTTTAATTCACACAAGATAAATGCCGCCAAGCAGTTAAGCACCAGAGGTAATTTGTAAGTAACACATTCAAGCAGCATCCTTTATTCTCCTATAAACATGCTTGAAGAGAAGGATGCATTCTGTGATGTAATGTAATCTACTACAGACATTTGAGTATATACAATTGAGGACCCAAGACACCATCCTATTGTCATAGCCAAATGAAACTGAACATGATTCTACAAAACAAGTTGGAATTATGGATAACAATAGTACTCCAGTATATATATCGACCACTTCAATATAGTGACTTGGAGGCATGACCAAATTTTTTTCTGCAAGTAGACATTGCACGGGCAGTGTAGGAGAAATGCAGAGTCATGATCATGAAAAATAAACAAATGTGACTAAATATCCAAAAAAAAAAGGGGGTATCCAAACAAGAAAGAATGATTTAAGAGAGAATACCAAGATAAGTTAGCTGGGGTGCTTCATTTCTTCTGGTCTTTGTCTACACGAACCAACATGTCTGCCAAAGTCTTCCTTGTGCAATTGGTTGTCCTTCTCGAAAGTGTGCCTTCAATTATATCCATAGGTACAAGAACTTATTCATAAATAACACAGAACAGTGAGCTATACATGTTTCTGGGTTACACCACTCATTGAATTGGAAACACTGTTTAGGCATTTAACAAAACAACAGCATTATGTATGTTGACATTAAATAGAGAAGAAAAACATTTTTTCTGTATATGATATGCAATCCGATGTCCAAATGCAATGAACAAAATACACCAGACCAATACCAAATTCAGCCTTCGGTATCCCAAAAACAATCACTGCGAACAATGGCCGATTTAGTTCTGAAATTTATGAGCCTATGTGAAATGATTGACTCTACACAATATTTGAGATAAGATATCAGCGACCAAATCACTCGAGAAACTTCAAACAAATAAATTTGTATGTATTAAAAGACCAATCAATGCTGCGACAAGGTTCCAAGCACATGACTTGAAAGATAAGCTAAACTAAAACCTATGCAACCTAACAGTTATAGTAAAACGAATTTCAGAGCTGCATTATCCAATGTATGGAAGAAGCAACTTAGAGAAGTATATGTATATACCTGCACCAGGGATATGGTTTGACTCAAGCCATGTTGGGAGCAAGCACGGCAGAAAGAAAGCATTGTAGTGAGGGGATAGACCTGTGATGCTATCTGGAAAAGGTCTCCTCCCTATCACCTCCCCATTAGCCATGTCTATGGCAATAATAGCGCGGTAAGATTGGAAATACAGAATGTCGGCGTTGAATGGATCTATGGCAGCAATCCACGGTATGTCCCTTTCCAGTGGTTTGGATTTGTTGGGCAAGACCAGGTAAACTTTTGTCTTCCGTGTAAGCTTCCAGCGGCATCCCTCGTCGTCAAGCGAAAACGAGCTGATCGTGAACGGCTCCTTCTCGTAGCACACTTCAATATAGCGCAGCTTCCCCTCGCTGACGCCCATGAGTCGTCGCTTGCCCAGCCACAGATTCTCCCATATGCCCAAATCCAAGAGCACGCTGCCATGGGGCAGCTCGATGAATCGATGCTCTGGCCGGTCGCTGAAGGGATTGACGGAGAATGCGCCCCAGGTGAGGTCGACCCACCACAGCCGGTCGCCCAGCGCCAGTACGTCGTGGTTCGTGCCTATCTGCATTCTCGGCCAATCGGGAATCGTGGCCGGAACGAAGAGCTGCCGCTCGTCCCACTCCCCTGTATCGGACAGAAACCGGCGCACGACTTTTTGGTTGTCCCCTGCCCGGCAGCTGAGCTGAGCGACCACGAATCGATCAGGCGCACCGTGCGCGGCGTCGGACTGGGTGAGCAAGCCGAAGGCCGTACTCGTGTTGGCGACATCCGTGTCCGGGACAGGGAGGCGGACGAGCTGGCCGCTGAGAGGGTTGCAGACGAAGCGCGCGGCGTCCGGCTCGGAGGCGGCGCCAGCCGCGGCCAATTCGAGTAGCATTGTCCTGTCCAAGGACTCACGGGCGCCCGGGGAGCCGAGAGGCAAGTGGCGGGTCTCGGCCAGGTCGAGGAGGAGGAGGCCGTCGGAGCTGGTGGCCCGGACGCTTGCGGCGGCGAAGTCCATGCCGTCGGCGAGGTGGGCGGGGACGGATATGTGGGAGACGTACGGGGCCGCGTCGAGGTCGAAGGACGCGCGCGGGACCGGCGACGGCGCCCCTGACGCGTCCAGCGCCGCCCTGCTGTAGACCATGGCCCATGGAGGGCGCGAGGCCGCCGTGGATAGGGAGCGGCGGAGGGGCGCCGAGACGGCGCCTGCGAGGCGTCGGAGCAGGGGGCGCATTATGGGGAGGGTTTTTGTGCGGCTTGTGATTCTGGAGGCGAGCGGCCTGTGGTGCCGTGGTTGGGGAAAGGAGGGGTTTGGTGCACCATGCGGCTGGCTCTGACCAAAAGGTCCCGTGTAGCCCATGGTCTCGCAGAGAAGACAACAAAGAGACCCCTCCTGTTTCAGGTGACTTCCCTATCCATTCCCAAAAAACAACTCTGTTTCAGGTCCGAGCAGGCCATCTAGTTTCCCGCCAAAATGTTCTTACACCTGGGCCACCCACGAGCTCAAAGTAGCCCCATGGCCATTAATTATCATTCGCCTAAAGGTCAGTTCTGATGAGAACGAATCGGATAGTTTCCACTAAGAAAAAAAAAATGACTCGGATAAAACGACACAATGCATTCAGAACGCAACATGCAGGACTCAATAAAACGCAACACCTCAAAAGCAGAACTCGAACTCTGGATGTGAGATTTTCAAACTTCAGCCAGAAGCATAGCAGCAATCATGATTATGGTAGGTGTTCATAGCACAATAGTATCACACTGTCACTGTCTCGTGCCAAGTTATTTTTTAGAACCTTTACAAACTACACACACTTAAGCTAGTGTTTACAGGCAGGCAAGCAAGCTGTGGAGTTTCGAAATGATCAACATCAGATAGCTACCTTTGTAGGACTACATCGGCACCGAACATGATATTTGTGAAGTTGTCGTCTAAGACAAGGTGTTTCCCATACTTTTCCCAAATGGAGAACGTGGCAGCCTGCTGCCGATGAGATCGCGCAGCTCAAACTCGCTAGGGAACCTCTGTTCAGCCAATTTTGAGAAAACCTGGAAAGGTGGAAGAAATTTTCAGTAAGGAACAAAATCGTACAATATGTGTATTACTGCTCAGGTCATGTAGGTAAATCAAGCCTTGCCCATGTAGTGGTTTTGTTTTCCAGGAAGAGTGGTAGAATCTCATTAGAAAATATCTTTGCCATAACCCAACAAGGCAAAAGGGTAGATCTTGTTTGTGGAAGTAAATCTTTATAATGAACTCATAGTCGGAAAAGGTTGGGTACTCCTGAATCTTATTTCATGATGCAAACATGTGGCAGGAAAGCAATTTATTATGTGCTAACAGAAGAGAAACACAAGATGTGTCTGATATAGGAAACCTACCAAATCTCCGTTGCAGTAAACTTCAAAGGCACCAGAACTTTGCAGGAAAGACTGAGCAAAATTGCCAAATAGCCAAATTGTCGCCATGGTTCCAAATCTATTGGCACGCAATTGGTAAAAAAATGGAGGTGGGACAATTCCAAGTCTGGGGAAAATCTGGTCACCAGCCATTATTGTTGCAATTGCTCCAACTTGAAGAACTGGCATAACTTTGCTCAGTACACGTTTTGGGAAGGCTGGAGGATAATTATGCAAGAAAACATTAATTCCAGGAAATGATGTTTCCAGCATGCGCTTCGTGGTCACCGCATTTCCCCTGCAAAATAGAACTCAAAGTTTTCAGTCAAACATGTACATACAAAGCAAAGCATATAACTTCGATATCATTCTAAGTTAGCATGATCTCACTCGATGTCCTTTTCAAGTAAGATTGGAAAATAGTAAAGCAAGTTCAAGCAAAGCCTGCAGAGTCGTAAAAGTGGTTAAAAAATACAGTTGCTTCTGCTTCTTTCTGTTAGACGCAATAACCAATTAAATAGTTAGCTGATTTTGAATTACTCGTGATTTATCTTTAATAGTCCTAGTCCCCTAGATCCATAACACGATTTAGTAACTAATTAGAGGAAGCCATTCCATATTGCACTTTACCACCAGCTGTAAAGTCACTACAAGCCAAAGCATCAGTCCAGATATTCAATATTCAATGATGGAAAATAGGTGTCTATTGTCTTCTCTGATGGAAAGTTCGCACATGCCATGCTTGCTGTTTCTGATGCAATCCACCAACGTGGTCAACCTCTAAGAAAAGGGGGGCTTTCTTCCAGCGCCCACACGTCATATGCAAGAGAGCGACCACTTACATTGCAGCAGACGACAACATGTGTCGCCTTGTTCCTACAACCTCATAGTGTGGATGGCCAAGGAGTCAAGGAAAACCATTGTATCTAGATGAAAGTAGGGGCGGTGACAAGCTGATATCTAGAACTTGGGAGGGTTGGTTGCTGTGCACTTGTGATTGCAAGAGGGAAGCAAACAAGAGATATAGAAGTAGATAGAATGAAGCGAAACAAAGGGGCAAGTGGCAGAGCAGTCATCACGGCACTGTTCTCTTAGAAATCACTAAACCATATCTGAGTTCTTTAATGCTCATACTTGCAACATTGTTATGTATTCCGCAAACATTGGCACACATGCCCAAGAAAACATACCAGGGTAATAATGACGTTTTAGAACGCATTACTACTTTGTCAAAGATTGGCCATAGAATAGAATGTTGAACTGGTATTTATATACTTCTCAAACTCTATAGCAAGACAGACCCAATCGTCCTATCAACTAAATATGATCTTTGTACCTTTTTAATTGTGTGCTGGCCTATAAATCATAATGCATACGTGGCTGCATATGTGGCTGCATATAAAATCATCAAGGGCGTTGGAACTTTGAAACATCCATAAGTGTAACACATGCTACCCAGGACTTCCCATAAACGGAATTGACACTATGGTAAAAGAGTGAAAACAATACAGAAAGTTAAGTATCAGACAATCACCAAGTTAAATCTCAGCTGACTTCTTTAAGCCAATGAATGCCAGCTCATATTAAATGAACAATATGTGTACTTCCTCATTGCCATCTATAGCTAAACTCAAGCTAAGTACTGTAACCAGCTGAAAGCAAGGATATCTCATCATGCTTACAAATTATTAATGGTGTCATCAATTCATCATTAATAGATCAAAATAAAGAAATCACCACTACTATTAAATGAGCGAGAGAGGCAGATCCAAATAATAAGGACCCTCAGATTGTCACGAACGCTCCAGATTATCCCTAAAACACTGGTCGGACACACCCTTCCATTATTAATCAAACCGCTCACTAATAAAAAAACATGTCTTTCCCGTCAAAGAAAAAATCCCTTCTCAGACCATTGCGGTTACCGCACGCCGCCGCCAAGCACGACCCCGCCCGGCCCACCACAGGCCTGGAACGCCGACTACGCGCGCCGCTGGCGCCACTGGACGCCGTCGCCATTGGACGACCTCGCTTTGCCCGCCGCCGCTGCCGCTGGACGGCCCCCTGCCCATCGCCTGTCATACGGGAGCGCCTTCGCCGCTGTACTGCCCTACACGAGGGATCCGTCGCCGCACTGCCCGACGCAAGGGCGCAGCCGCGAGGACGCCGCTGTCTGCACCCGCCCGACCATCTCCACCTGCCCGTCCCTTTACCTTCCTCGACGACGTGCTGCTCCTCCAAGGCAAATGATGCAAATCGCTGTTCAGCCTCAAGTCCCTACTAAACTTCCCACATTATGGTTGCCGACAAGGATCGAGATCGCCTTCCGGGACGACATGACTGTACCGGCTTCACCATCTCCGTCGCTCCAGCAAGTAAGGCCCAACAAAATTTTAATTTCAGGATTGCTCTCTGCGTTTAGAGCATGGTTCAATGAAGATGCATGGAAATTTATATTTTAGAGTTAGCTGCCAAGATGAGTAGACGGTGCTCCAGTACTTTCTTAACCACAGGTGCGGTTCAGAACTCTATATTCCCAAACTTGGAATCTTGATTGGCATCTGAATTTTGATGGCTATTTGTTTGTTTCCGGGTGGAGCAGGAGGAAGCTGTTCAAACTTACTCACGTCACTGCTTCAAATAGGTGTATTTATAACTTCCCCGTACAAGGAGTTCTTGATATATGAGAGGTATGTTTATCACACCAATAATCTCTAGCAACTTTATTATATAAGGAGCATCTTATAACTTTGGTTTTTGCACATCCATTGATATTTAGACTTGAAAAGCCATTGTTTAGAGATGGTATTGGTAAAAAAAAAAAAATTAGTCTACGGACTTCTACATGGAGCATCCAACTCTAAAAGAGAATAAATTGTTTTAATCAGCGTTCAAGCTTATAAATTGTATCACCAGTTTAAGGTTTTTTGTGGTATCTTTTCAGTTTTAAGTGTTCCTGGGGAAATCCACATGTGAAGGGTAATGCCTTTGCGATATATATCTGAGAATATTTCATAGACGCACCATACCGTTTGCATTTGGAAGATTGTGAACAAAACAGATTAGATTTACACTTTGTGAGCCGACAATTGCACATACATATCCAATTTGATGAACTTGAACCCTGTTGAATATTTCTAACCTGTCGGTGCACTTCAATTACTTTTTTTATGATCCAGCACTAACTGCACAATGGATTTTCGGAGAAATGTTTGATGCATCAAATTTGGCATGAACCTATAATTTCTTCTTTGCAGGGACGAGTAATCACATGCAAACGGAAACCAGTCTTAAAGCTTTGGTAGTTATTGTTTTGTATAATAAGGTGCTAGCTTATAGTATGGTCTCACTGCACACAAATTTTTATCGAGAGGCCATGACCATGGGCACATAAATAAAGAATAATGAGATGTGTGATATCAATATGAACCCTGTCCCAATTTTGGCCAAGAAAAAAAATCGTCTTTATGGGTTTCCTAACTTTCTTGGCATACACTGGTTTTACCATTAATGTTAATTTTCTCAATGCACGTCATGCAGGTGGCACTGCTTCTCTGTTACAACTCGCTGAGCTTCATGGCAATGGTAGCTGCGAGGACCTTCCTACAGGGTTTGCTGCATATCGCAGAACGAGTTCGACACCTTCTACTTCAAGATGGTTACCGAGTTTATCTGTTTGAAAGTGTGAGGATGATGGATCTGTTCACCAAAGAGCTAGGGCGTTCACTAATCCCCCTTGCTTGTAACCTGCCGCCTAGGAGGATTGTACCTTTTCAATGAAATCAAACGCAAAGGTCTTTTGCAGTTCTCGAAAAAATCATCAATGTTCTGGTACACAATTATCCTGTGTGAGTGTGCTCATCTTCCCTGGTGTATTTGTTAGGTATTTCTAATGTTTTGTGTGTAGTGTTGTTATAGGCTGAATTCGCACCAGCTCATAATATCGTATATAATACATGTACTTGTTGAAGACTGAATCTGCACCAGCTAATAATGTTATATAATACATGTATTTACTTAATTCTCTTACAACTACACGTACTCACATTGACATATATCTTTTTTTTATCGAGAGGCCATGACCATGGGCACATAAATAAAGAATAATGAGATGTGTGATATCAATATGAACCCTGTCCCAATTTTGGCCAAGAAAAAAAATCGTCTTTATGGGTTTCCTAACTTTCTTGGCATACACTGGTTTTACCATTAATGTTAATTTTCTCAATGCACGTCATGCAGGTGGCACTGCTTCTCTGTTACAACTCGCTGAGCTTCATGGCAATGGTAGCTGCGAGGACCTTCCTACAGGGTTTGCTGCATATCGCAGAACGAGTTCGACACCTTCTACTTCAAGATGGTTACCGAGTTTATCTGTTTGAAAGTGTGAGGATGATGGATCTGTTCACCAAAGAGCTAGGGCGTTCACTAATCCCCCTTGCTTGTAACCTGCCGCCTAGGAGGATTGTACCTTTTCAATGAAATCAAACGCAAAGGTCTTTTGCAGTTCTCGAAAAAATCATCAATGTTCTGGTACACAATTATCCTGTGTGAGTGTGCTCATCTTCCCTGGTGTATTTGTTAGGTATTTCTAATGTTTTGTGTGTAGTGTTGTTATAGGCTGAATTCGCACCAGCTCATAATATCGTATATAATACATGTACTTGTTGAAGACTGAATCTGCACCAGCTAATAATGTTATATAATACATGTATTTACTTAATTCTCTTACAACTACACGTACTCACATTGACATATATCTTTTTTTTAGATTCACATTGACATATATCACGTGCATGTGCACGTGCTCAATTACTAGTACTAAAGTAGAAGCCGACAAATGTGTATATCAATTTTTCTTTGGCAAGTTACATGAAACAGATAGCAAGCTAGTGTGGGGCGGATTAAGGCGTGGAAGAGTCCAGAGAAATGCAGCTAATGGAGTTCGGAAGAGGATGAGAACCACATCTTGTTTAACCGTGCTTGCCAATTTAGCCTCAATCAGCATCGAAGTGGCTCTGTCTAGGGACAAGGGGCCCAAACAACATTGAGGGGACTTCTTTATACACTGGGTTATGGGGTGTAACAGGTCAAATAAAAAGGTGGTGATCTTATGTTTTCCAACGGTAGCCTTGGGGATTTGGAATGTGCACGAAAAGATGGTGATGGAGGTGAAGATGCCAAAGCAACCAGAAGATGTGGCCGTGCAAGTATTATATGTTTTGTACAGCAATGGAGACCATTGCTCAAGGATCAGGAGAAGGGGAAGCTGTTGGAACTAATGGATAAGATTTATCAACAGATGCCCATGCACCGTGGACATACATAGGTGCATTAGGGATATTGTTTGTTCCTTGTGGTTTCTTTGATATCAAAGTTGATTATGTCATTTCTTCTTTCCAAGGCTGGCTGTTGATAGTTCTTCTGTGTGTCAGTTTTAGGACATCTCATGTTAGCTGTTACAAGGAGCTGGTAATCCCAGCACATCTTCCCTGTCCCTGTACATTGTCGGCTTTATATAGCCAAGCTGGCGAAAGGCCTTTTGTCCAAATTAAACAAATATGACAATAAACTATGTCTAACACACATAGGAGATCGAGGCGTAGAACATATGTTAGGACATGGGAGGACGAACAAGGGAGATAACAGATCAATAAAATATAAACTCTCAACATGCAGCAAGTTGATTGTTAGGAGTTTTCCCTCTTTTTACTTCTTGATATCTAGAAGCCAGACGCTTACCTCTCCCCAGCAACCTACCTATCTGTCTGCTCACACCACATCTCTAGAAACAAGTTTGTGAGGCGCCCCTATAACATATCGCTGACGTCATCAAGGCTTCCGTTTTCAAAGAGTGAAAGATATCACAAGTCCTCCATACATCAATTTCTATTCCTAACTCAGCCCTTATATGGGAGGAATTACTTGACCGCTGACTAAAAATCCAAAGGAAGTAACTCTAATTTTATCCCTTTCTATTTGAAATACTCTCTTCCCTAAAATATTCCAGATTTATTCCGATATTTCCCATGCGCATAACAGTGTATGGCTTCTAATATTTCACACTGTAAACAGAGCATTCACGTTTTCATGAATAATAGCTGCTCCAGTTCCCCACTACTTGTTTAACACAAATGTAGTATAAGTTTAAGAATCAACTTCGAGAAAGTTACCAGCCATTAAGCATTCGGAATAACAAAATACTACTTAAAATCAGTGACACTAGTGAAGTGGAGTACCAAATAGTCTACCTCCTAAATCATTTTGCATCATAGAACGGTCTATCCATGTCAGCTGCAGGTACTCTAAACACTCTGCATCCGCTACACCACAGATATGTTAGCTTGATCCACACAACCAAACTAACACACCAATTGAGCAAGCAAGGAGACACTGTCTGCAGACACACAAAATACACCGGTCCAACTGCCAATTGAGCATTCACGCTTTCACGAATAATAGCTGCTCCAGTTCCCCGCAACTAGTTTAACACGATCGTATAAGATTAAGAATCGCTTGGAGAAAGTTACCAGCCATTAAAAACCAGTGATACTAGTGACTAGTGAGCTGGAGTACCAAATAGTCTACCTCCTAATCATTTTGCATCATAAATTGGTCCATCCATGTCAACTGCGGCCAGCACGCAAGTACTCCAAACACTGTATCCGCTACACCACACATATGTTAACTTGATCCGCACAACCAAACTAACACACCAATTGAGGAAGCAAGGAACCACCCGTCCGCAGATACAGAAAACACACTGGTCCAACTGAACAACTGAGCATTCACGTTTTCATGAATAATAGCTGCTCCAGTTCCCAACTACTAGTGTAACATGATTGTATAAGTTTAAGACTAAATTTGGAGAAAGTTACCAGCCATTAACCCTTGGGTATTAGCAATTACTACTACCTCTGTCCAGTTTTAGTTGTCGTGAGTTGTATACAAAATTTGTACTACGCTAGTTCTCTGTGTGCGACAAGTAAAACGGGACGGAGGGAGTACTATTTATAACAGCCACCAGTGACACTAGTGAACTGCAGTACCAGATAATCCACCTCCTAAATCATTTTGCATCATAAATCGGTCTGTGCAAGTCCAACTGCGGCAAGCACACAACTACTCCAAACACTCAGGTATCCCCTACGCTACACATATGTTCACTTGATCCGCACAATCAAACTGACCACGACAGTTGAGCAAGCAAGCAACAACTAGTCCAGAGATACACAAAACACAGTGTGCTCACGAACTCACTTGTACGAGCAGGATGCACAGAATTGCAGCTCCACGGTGGTGCCGGATCCAGCTCCGTCCAGATCGGGCTGCAGCTATGGCACCAAAACAACGCATCAGTTTTGCCGCTCAGATCGGAGCGACAGAATTTCGGGCTAGGGTTTACGGCTCACCTGTATGGCCGCGGCCGCGGGGCCCGGGTGATGGTGGTGCGGCGGGTGGGGGTGATGGTGGTGCGGCGGGTGGGGGTGGTGCGGCGGGTGGGGATGGTGTGGCGGATGGCCATGGGGGTGGCGGAGGTGGGGAGGCGGGGGCGCGAAGATGTGGGAGAGGTCGGAGATGAAGAGGAGCGCGGGGAGGCCGACGAGGAGGAGCTGCACGCGGTCCATGGCCATGGCTGTACCAGCGCCTTCGCGGTTCCCGGATTCCGCTCGCCGTTCGTTTTCTGGGATGCGGGGAAGAAAGCGGAGTGGCGGAGCAGGTGGAAGGCGATCGCCAAACCGCCAGGTGGGCTCCGGTGATGTGGGGCCGCCTTGTCAGCGGGATTCTTTTACCTCATTGCGTGGAAAAAGGGCTGGGGAATCTTCGTGGGCTCGGGCTCGGGATCGGATGGCGACGTCGACTATCCGATGTGACTGGATAGTGGCGTCGGCCTTATGGATTTCACTTGAAAGCCCTAGTATGACGGCCCAACTAGTATGATTTTGTCCACTGAAATGGGACCATCCATCCAACTATGTTTTGTTGTCTAAAAAAAAAAAACTATGTTGCCAACAAAAAACAAAACCATCCAATTCTAGACACTCGATAGCTACTTGAGTTGCAGCTCTCTCTCACCTAAAAAATTGTACTAGTTATATTTCGAAAGAGAGATCGGCTACTTGCAGGGTAAGGGAAATGCGCCATGATGGCCAGGTAGGCAAACTGATCATTCTGCTAGCCAATAAAGTTTGGTCCAAATCAGTTTGGTAAGCCACCTCTGGAATCGTTGGTCAGAATAGTCTCTAGACTGGATTCCGGCAAGAGCGCATATTCTTCTACTTGAAGACTTCAAGTTGTGTTGTCCAACAAACTCCAAATGCGGCCCGGATCAGCATTTTCGGGAGAGCTTTGGTGCATGTCCGGACGAAATTGAGGCTACGGGCAGAGTCCTCCCTAGTCAGCCTCGAGGTCGTAGTTCCAATAGGGATTTTCTTCTTTTCCTTTTACTGGGGCATTTTCACAAACATCTTGCCCGCCGGCGAGGACGACGGTGGACGCCCAACTGAGGCTGGTGAGGACAACGGTCAATGCCCGACTCGTCATGGTATCTCCTTCTGATTCTCGGACAAGGAGATAGTGAGGGCGTCCAGCCTGCTGCTGCCGTCCTCCATGCGCGACCTCGCGTCATGCAACGACGATGGCTCCGTGAGCGTCGTCTGCGCCAGCCTCTCCTCCACCCTCACCTCCTCGAAGGCATGTGGAGACCGGCGGTTGGTACGGGCGACGAAAGTTCTCGTCCGGACGCGCCCAAGGCATCACCTAGGCCACGGGGTTTGCTTGGTTTTTTCGGACACCAATTGAGACGTGTCGGACCTTTGGGGGGGGGGGGGGGGGGCAGCGAGTGGGCGTGGTTGGTATTCGTCCGGATGAAAAAGTGCTTTGAGGAGACCTTTGGGGGTGCGAGTGGAGATGCTCTTAGGAACCGAGCTTTCACGGAACCTTGATTTTGTCTCGCGCTAAAGTAACGATAATGATGCAACGTTATCCAAGGGGTACGCAAGAAAGAGACCTTGGTTCCACGCATTGCAATTTTGGCTGAGCCGGAGCTCAGCAGTTACATATGCAAAGCTGTGAATGAAGCGAAACATATGCAAAGCAGGAAAAGCACGACCCTGCATGCACCTGTCATCCGTGACTGTGCTGCTTTCCACGGCCATATGCATGGGCATGCCGTATGCCATGTCCTGCGCTGGGCAGACGACGAGATGGCCGCCGCACTTTGCGCTCTCCACTCGGACCCGTCTCGACTTATCTGGTCCGACAGGTTAGCGTCTCACTCCAACAGCGGTAACGGCGTGCCGCACTCCACGTCCACGGACATGAGCCCGCACCGCACCGATCCATGACAAGCCAGGCACACGGTTTACGCAGGCCCTGGGTTTACGTCTCAAACCCCGTACGTCTAGTCTAGTCGTCTATTGTTCGCGCGTTCAGCGGTCTTCTGATTCAAAAACAGAGCATAAAAATTCCATAGGGTTTGAACTGAACTTGAACACGGTTGAGTACACCGCAGTTTACGTGCTGCGTGTACATGAGCACGCCATGTACAGTACCTAGCTTCGGTGCACTGCGTGAGCGCGCTTGTCGCCGCGGAACACGCGTCTGCAGCCTGGCTGTGTTGCTCCCGTGACGAATAATCGCGTTCGTTGGATCGAGTTGGCGCCACTGATTGCTTGCTTTTGGTGAAAGCAGGGGATGTCACAAGAACAAGAAGCATGATGGCGCACAACCGCGAAGAGGAAGCGTAAAGCGGGGCCGGCCGGCAGGCAGGGGCCATTCCCAAACCGGCACGCACTCATCTCTATCTCCTCCTTGCTTCCTTCACCGAGGGAGGCGGAGAATTCCTTGGCAAGATCGATAGCTGGTTGGAATGATGGCATCGGTCCATCCTCCACGACCAGCAGGGGGCGACACGTTCCTAACCAAAATTGCCGCGGTTTCATCACAAGAAGAAGTACCGGTAGCTTTGCTTGACACGATTGTACGTGCTATATGCCGTCTCAACATATTAGGATCACCCGGCATAGAATCGTCCGTTTTCGACGCAAGTGTTATTCTAGGTGCAGGCGTGCGGCCAAAACCGGGCCGCGACCACGATACAGTGCGTGCTGGGCTTGGCGTTGGTCTTGTCGCCTTTGTTTAAATTCTTCATGACTGCTCTGCTTTAGTGTCTTGGTGTCATAGGAGCGTGTGAATGATTCTTTGTCCCGATTCGAACTCATCATTGCTGCCTTGTCTGATCCCTCGCATCCATACTTGGCACTTGGCGGTGGATGTAGTGTACTCGCTTTTTTTTTTTTTTTTTTTTTTAGTACGTGGCCTGAAGCGAAGAGGTAAGAATGCGCGGTTTCGAAGGAGGGAAGACGGATAGTAGAATGTCCCTGGTTTCACCAAACTCCGTCGAAACACAATACGCAAGCACGATGAGCAGCGATCAGGCGCAGGTACGATCGATATGTCGAAAAGCGAAAAGTAAGTGCAGTTTGGCGGGTAGGCGAGATCGAGAAAGCAAAGTCCAACCCTCGCCGCTTTGAGAGTCGCTCTCGCAGCCCCGCTGGTTCCGCCGGCCATCTCTTCGTTTTCCACCGGCGACGAGTTCGTCTGGTGTGGATTCGAAGATGGCGCTCGGCTTGTAGATAGTAGTAGTAGTCTGCTCGTTACCTGTGTGTTTGCTTTCACCCTTATGGTGCTCCGCTCGTCTCCGGCGACCAGCAGCGACGCGGGAGGCAGCCCTTTCTTCTCCATCGACAAGAAGCCATGGAGGCTTCCTTGGTGGGCGGATGAAGTGCAAGATCGGTACAATAAAATCGCCTGCCTTATCGTCCTCTTCCGAGCAGCGACGAGGTTGGTGGGCGGATTCAGGGATTTGATGATGCTGTTCTTGGGAGCTTCTTCTCGGTGGCCATGATTCGGTCACCGAATCTGCATGCCGGCGGCCGGCAACTCCCAGCGCCGAAGATTCGGCGCGATTCGAGCAACCTCCATGATGGGAGGCCCTTCATCAACTGCGTCATGGCGCTCCACATCTTCCACGCACCAAGTGGCTTGCTCCCCGGCGGCGAGGAGGATGGCCGGCGTCGCAGTCTTCACAGAGGAGGAGACCGAGGACCGGATCGCGTTTTCGCGTTTTCCTTTAGGGTCCTTTGTGCTTATTCACAGGACTGCGCTGTAATTTTACTTTTTATCTTTGTCCTGGTTGTAATTGAGTATGTACCTGCCTCTTAATGCAGCATCCAGGCCTTTCGAGGCCTATCCCATGTTAAAAAAAAAAAAAAAAAAGTCCGGTTTATTTTATGCTTTCATTCATACTCCTACATCCTGGCAGCGGATAGGCATTGATTAGATGGGAAGCATGCGGTTTTAGAGAATGTGGTCTTTAACATGAGCAGGAGAAAGCGACGTGTTTGCGGAAGTATAGCGTGGGGTGACAGCGCCCACATATTAAGCCCAAACTTAGATTAATACAGTGAGTCAATCGAAGGTGTTGTGAAGAACAATGGCACTCATTCAGATTTAAAATTTAATGTAGGAGTACTCTCGTCCAAAACTTAACTCCCAGCTACGGTGAAGTTCTTGTCTCGTCTTTGGCGGCGTCATTGTTTTGGTGGCATGACTGTTGCTTCTATACAGTACCCTTACGTCCCCGTTTACATGGCAGTTGTTGTTGTTGTTTTGGGTTCAACTTTGGTCATCAGTTGGACCAGTAATACATGAGATATGTGTCGTACAAATTACACACTAGAACTTTATTTTGAATACTCGATGCTATAGTTTTATTGTAACTCATGTTCTGCTAATCTAGTGATCTACATAAATGGGCACGGACCGACGAAGAGAGTGTTTCATATAAGCTTAAAAAGGATTTGCCTACAAAATAAATAAATATTTACTTGATAAATAGTAAATGATAATGATGTAATCCAACCGACGGTTCTCAATGTTTCGCAAAATCGCCTCTACGACAGTGTATCAAATAGTATAGATATATCCACTTTTGTCCAACTTTGTGACAATTAATTTGAGACGAAAGGAGTAGTTAATCATGTAAGTCTGCAGATGTAGTAGAGTACAACAAGGATTGCTAATACAAAGTATAATTTTTTTGAAACGAGGCAAAAGATTTGCCATTTTCATTAAATAAGAAAAGAGTTTTAGAGGTTTTATAATGTCTATGACAAGTCCTAGGACTTTGCAAAAGGCTACTCTTCCAAAATTACATTGCCCAAAGAGACGACACCGGCTAACTTCCACAACTTAGCCTCACCTTTAATCTTGGAGATGACCACATTTGTTGGGGAGGAAAAGTGCCGGAAAACTCTCGCGTTGCGCTCCTTCCAAATATCCCAATAGACTAGCATAATTAGGGAGGCCATGGCCTTACGCGCCCGATCTTTCTTGGAGACGAGGTTCAGCCACCAAGACTTAACATTGGCTTCATTGGTCCAACTCGCCGGGGATATATCCTCGAAGCCGCACCATGGAAGAATAGCCGACCAAATCCTCGTGGAGAATCAGCATTGGAAAATGAGGTGGGCCGCCGACTCTTGGGTTTGGTTACAAAGGAGGAAATTGCCACAATTTTGCCAACCCCTTTGTTGGAGACGATCCGAAGTCCATACTCTATTTTGCATCACAAGTCATGCAAAGATCTTACATTTTTTGGGGGGGGGGGGGGCAAGTCTTCCAAATTACTTTGCTTGTGTCAGAGGCGATAGTGCCTTCAAATTGCATCTTGCTGACCGTGGAGGCGGAGTAGTTCCCGTCATTAGTTAGCTTCCAACGAATGGAATCACGGACTCCGGGGGTGAGGTTTATGTTGGAGAGCAAGGTCCAAAGGGTCACAAATTGTTGGATGTGTTCAAGGTCAAGTCCGGTTTGGATGTCAAGGTTGCTCACCCAAGAGTTGTTTTCAAGAGCCTTTACAACCGTGCAATTCTTCTTTTTTTTCTATGAGGTAGAGCTTTGGGGCAATGTCCACGTGTATTAGATCAAGAACCCAAGAGGATTTTCAAAAAAAGTGCCTTTTCACCATTTCCAACAGTAACCACCGTAGCCACCGCGAAGAGGTCTTTATCATAGTCGTTGCAAGGGATTCCAAGTTTAATCCAGGATTTGGAGTCATCCGTCCATTGGAGCCATAACCATCTAAGCCGCAAGGCGGAAGCGAACTTCTCGAGGTGCAAGACCCCAAGACCACCAAGTTTAGTGGGGCGGCACACGGCTTCCCAATTGACCTTGCTTGCACCAAGTATAAATGATGTCTACGTTATCAACCCATTAGTGAATATGTCATAAGGTGCAAGCCACATTTGATCGCGGAATAAATAAGGGATCATGCAAAGGATTCTGTTTATACTCTATAAAATTTTCACTAAATATGCTAACATATCAATACATTGGAGACCGTTAGCTCAATTTGAACTTTTGGAACAGAGTGTACATTTTATAGTTCTGTACCGTAAATATGTACACTATATGGGTTACACAATTATCAAATAGAATCAGGAAAGAACTTTTCGAGAAAATTACACTTTGATACCACAATTGGGGCTAGTTTAAAGAGTTAGTGCCTATTTTTTTTTAAATGTTGATATATCAATTTTGTGGTGGGCTGTTACAAATAACTACCAGTTTGTGCTAACTACGTTTGACACCATGCTGATTGCAAATTGCTAAAAAAGATTGCAGAAAATACGCCTTCGCCAAAGCAAATCTCACTCTACTAGGGTGTTTCCACTTAGTCTGACAGGTGGGTCCAACGGTCCACCGGTCAGCCTCCTCTCTCTTGTTCAGCTCATCTTTCTTCTTCTCGCGAGACACGTCAGTGCCGGCAAGGCGCTGCATGGCCGCACTCGCCGCTCGCACACAACGCCACACTCAACCACTAGAAAACCCTAGCACCGTTCGGAAACTTAGCTCTCCTCTGTTGTGTGAAACCCTAGAACTGCCACATTGCTCATTGTCGGGCCGCCATCTCCGGCCGCCCCCGTCCAAGCAGGAAGCCCGCGAGCTCCACCGACTTCCTCTTCCTCCTCCTCCTCAAGAAGATCTGCCAAATCAGGGTCTTCGTCATGAGCTCCGGTCGTCGCATCCGCACCCGATCCGCTCGCCTCCAGACTCCCAGAGGATTGGTTGACATCAATGATATTGAGAGGGCCCACAATATGTATCTCTCCATCGTCTGGAGTAGTTAAATACTATTCTTGAACGATCTCAGTTCCATTACACACTCTAGGTTATACCTAGACGTCAACGTTATAATCCCCTATTACGATGAACGTTTAAAGACATTCAAAGTATAATTGTCGATTGTGCGGTCACTAGATATTCTCATAGTATAGGAATCTATTCAATAACAAGATCATATACTTGGTTCGATTCAGTATTATTGTTACTCTAACAATAAACTATTATGTTTGCTAGACTTATTAAAATCCATGATTAGAAAAACGTGAACATCTCACAAACCTGCACAAGATTAGGAACTCTTATTTGTTGTATCTTCACACCTGCACAAATGGTTTACTTTGAAAACTCAGTTTTCAAGTACTATAGCGGTTATAGTATGATGATATAAACTTAATAAGGAACTTAGAGGTAGAATAATAATTGGATATTATTGTCTCTAGGGAATATATACAACACATAGCACCTGGTCGTGTTTGTATAGATGTAAGACCTCCCCTATTTATGCATGAAGAGAAAGTACATACACATGAGTATACTAATTCAAGGGCCGATACAACCATGTAACAATGTTATTTTGTATCTTTAGCTATTGAAAGGGGATCAAGATACATTATGAGACAAGGATGGGGTGAATACATGGGACGCCAGCACATGCCAATATTTTACCTATAAGAGTCGAGTTGATGTGTAAGGTGCACGAATTTCTCTGCTACCTATATGTGTTTGGCCAGATGTGCCACGGACATTGCGCATGTGTCAAGTGCATGGATGACACACCTTATCAGCAACTACCAAAAGCTCTCGGATCTTCGAAAAATGGGTACATGGGGTATCAAAGGTGACTTGATTCGGACGACGTGGAGAACTTGGTGATCGGACAACGATGTCGCCTAGAAGGGGGTGAATACGTGATTAAAAAATCTGGTTAAGACTTGCTAAATACGGAAATAAAGTAGGTGTTTATATAACAAGCACACGACCTAAATATTCTAGACTCACCTATGTGCACCAACAACTTATGATTAACAAGACAAGTAACAAGGTGATAGCAAGATAAATGACTTCGAGCACGAAGACTATCACAATGTAAATTGCATAAGTAAATAGATTGGGTATAGAAATAACCGAGGCACATAGAGTCGATGATGTATTCCCGAGTTCCTCCTTTTGAGAGGAGTACGTCTCGTTGGATATGTGTGAGCTTGCCACAAGAGGCCTACTCAACGCCACAAAGGTCTAACCCTATTCTCCGATGAACCTCGCCACAAAGGACTAGTTCACCTTCCACTATTGGCTGAAGGGAATATGCCCGAGAGGCAATAATAAAGTGGTTATTATCTTATTTCTTGTTTATGATAAATGTTTATTTCTCATGCTAGAATTGTATTAACCGGAAACGTTGATACATGTGTGTTTAATAAGCAAACAATGGTTCCTGGTAAAGCCTCTCTTTTAACTAGCTCGTTGATTAATAGATGATCAAGGTTTTCTGATCATGAACATTGGATGTTGTTAATAACGAGGTCATGTCATTAGAAGAATGATGTGATGAACACATACCCAATATCAAGATAACAATACGATCAAGTCATTTAGTTTATATTGTTATATCTTGCGTACGAAGTAACTTATTCCTTAGACCATGAGATCATGTCAATCACTGATACCGGAAGGGTGCTTTGATGTCATCAAACGTCACACCGTAACAGGGTGACTATAAAGGTGCCGTTAGATATTCGGAAAGTATTAGTTGAGGATCATGAATCAAGAGTGGGATTTGTCCATCCAAAATGACGGAGAGATATACTTTGGGCCCTCTCGGTGATATCACATCGATACCGCTTGCAAGCACGTGATATGATCACAAGGATGTTATATCACGGGAACGAGAAAAGAGTACTTGTCGGTAACGAGATTTAACAAGGTATGGTTGATACCAATGATTGAATCTCGGACAAGTAAAATATCGCGAGACAAAGGGAATAGTTCACGACGTTGTTGGTTCACACGATCACGAGAGTCATCGTTGAATATATAGGAGTCATCACGGATTTCCAGATCCCGCTGTTGATTATTGATCGGAGAGGAGTCTCGATCATGTCTATCTTATTCGCGAACCATAGGGTGACACACTTAAGGTTCGATGACGCGTTTGAGAGGATACAGAATATCGAAGAATATTTTGGGCAGCACCGAAATTGTTTCGGAGAAAATTGAAATAGTTCAAAGGGTTTTTCGTTGAATGGTTGTTAATAGAATTAACAAATGATTCGATCTGCTATATGCAAATGTTTGTTAATGAAATTAACAAATATAAATAAAGAAATAAAATGTTTTATTTATTTATTAAAGAAAAACCTTTGGATTTTCTAAGTGGAAAATTAAGGGAGCATGAGTGGGTGTGAGTGGAGCTTACACTCACATGAAGAGGGAAGAGGTGGGGGCACCCCATGGCTAGACGCACCCCCCCCTCTTGGGCTGCCTCCCCCTCCCCTATAAAAGGAGGGTGAGAGCTCCTCTTCTTCACACACTTGTCCCACTCCATTTCCTCTCCACCCGCTGCTCCATTCCATGGTCTCCGGCTTGGCGAAGCCCTGACCGTGGGATTCTTCTTCACCACCACGCCGTCGTGCTACTGGAGTTCCGAGGGATCCTCTACTTCCGCGCCCCGCTGGGTCGAGGGAACGGAGGTCGTCATAAACCGTACGTGTGACCGATCACGGAGGCACCGCCGGATGTGGTGCACTTCTTCTCGCTATCGGGGTCGGTGTGAGTACGACTACGCCAACAACGAGATTTGATCTTGTAACGCTTTGTGTCTTCGAGGGTATGTGTTCTCCTTAACCCTCTCTTTGCCCGTTGCACTTCGTCTCCTAGATTAGATCTTGGCTTTTCGGGTGTCTCTCGCGTAGGAATTTTTTTTGTTTTCTATGCAACAACCCCTTCATTGGCAACCTTCAATCTCGAGGCACGCGTCCACAACTTAATTGGAGGCTTTCGATGTCACCACAATCTTGGGCCACACATTCACAACTCAATTGAAGGCTCCCAAGAACACCACAAGTCATCTAGGGTACAAGACCAAAGAGTAACTAGTCCACAAACTTTCACTTCCATGAATCCCAGTGGAGAGAGAAAACCGATGCAACCAATGCAAAAAAGGAAAAAGAGAACAAGAGCTCAAATCCTTCACTTTCAAATTCCAACAAAGAAGCAAATGCTTATGGTGGAATAAGAGAGGAAGAACAAATAAGGAGAAACACCAAGAACTCCAAGATCAAGATCCACTAGGTTTCCCTCACTTAGATGGGAGATGGGTTGGTGGAAATGTAGATCTAGGTCTCCTCTTACTTTTCCCTCAAAGATATGCAAGAATCATGGGAGGGATTGAGAGGGGGAAAGTTTTCCAAGGTCAACAATGGTGGGGGGAGAGAGAGAAAAACGTGCTTGCGCAACTTGGGGACCCATGGGGTAGAAGACCCCTTAAATAGGTCCCCTTAAAATGTCACCGTTGGAGTGTAGGAATGGAACAGGAAATTCCGGTTCAAACTAGATCAGGAAATTCTGGTTGACATTTACGGTTGGAAATTTCCGGCTCCCATCAGAACAAAAAAAAATCTTGTCCTTAGCCATTTTCTCGAATCCTGGTTCTGACCGTAAATTCCGGTTGACACCAAAAATCCCGGTTGCATATTTCCGGTTCCTACCACGACCAAAACAGAAACCTCATAACTTTTGCAAATGGAGTCCGAATGAGGTGAAACCAATTTTGTTGGAAAGTTAACAACGAGTACTAACAAAAAAGGTGAAAATCTTTATACCTCAAAGTATTGATAAATTACCACACATTGGAAGGTGTGGGAACTTTCTCAAGGACGAACCGGTAAGATTTTCACCACAGAAAACGCAACAAGTTCTCTTGTGAAATCCATTTTCGAGGAACCTAGGTGAACGGGTAGTATGGGAACCTAGAGGGGGTGAATAGGTGCTACTTAAAATTTTAACCCATTTTCAATTTATGCTTGACACAAAGGTAAATTCTCTAGTTATCAAACTACGGCAAATTTACCTATATGACAAGAACAACAATAAACAAGATATAAACACAAAGTAAAGGAGAGGGAACGAGGTAACCGTCAGCGGAAGCATGTAGAGACAAGTAGTTCCTCCTTTTGAAGGGAGAACGTCTCGTTGGAGGGGTGTGAGTTTCGCCACAAAGCCTCCTCAACGCCACAAAGGCCTCACCATATTCTCCGATGAACTTCGCCACAAAGGCCTAGTTCGCCTTCCACTATTGATTCCCTTCGAGGCGAAAATAGGAGCCTTTACAATGAGCTTAAGGCACACACCCACAATTGAATTGGGGGCTCCCAAGAACACCAACAATCTTGCTACAATCACAAGTGAGAAACTGATGACCCACAAGTATAGGGGGTGTATCGTAATACTTTCGATAAATAAGAGTGTCGAACCCGACGAGGTGCAGAAGGTGTTGACAAGAAGGTTGGATAGAGGATTCAGTGTAAACACTAGATAATTGCCGCAAGTGGCCCAATCATTTTGAGAGCAAAGGACAAGCCGGTTGTTTTACTTATGATGACTAAACATTCTCGAGGACACATGGGAATCTCGTCAAGTGCTTTTGCTTCATACAATTGATTAATATTACTGTTTTGATAGGTACTGTGTGGGTGAACCTGTGCTAATGCACCGCCCAACTAGGACTAATACATACTTGTGATTAAACCCCTTTCAAGTATCTACAACTACAATAAGTAATTAAGATAAATCTAACCACAACCTTAAACTCTGGGATCCTAAACTCCCTCGTGCATCAGTTTCCTAACGGGGGTTTAGGTTTCTGTCACTTTGGCAACCCCATAATTAGTAGCCAAATACACAATGCATCCTCCTAGGCCCATAAAGGTGAAATGTCATGTAGTCGATGTTCACATGACACCACTAGAAGAATATCACCACAACTTAAATATCAAACCACAAGATATTACTTCAACATAATTCCACTACTGAGATCTTGACTTCTCCCATGTCCTCAAGAACTAAGAGAACTACTCAGGAGACATCATATGGATCATAATCAGAGGTGATATAATGATGAATAACAATCTGGTCATAAAGTGCAAGATAAATCTCATAAGCATCAACTACTAACAAGTAATCCACACCGGGAGAGAGATCTAGTGGAAAACAACGATATAGAACCATAACTGTTACATCTGGATGAAGGTGGACGGTGAGGGTGCTGGTGCTGGTGTTGAGGATGATGACGATGATGATCTTGATGATGCCCGGAGCGATGACGATGACGATAACGACAATTTACCCTCTCCGAGGAGGAATTTCCTCGGCTGATTTCTCCCTGTCGGAGAGCCTTTCTCTCTCTGTTGTTTTCCATCCCGAGGAGGCGGCGGAATATTTCCTTGATGGTTCTCTGTGGATTAGGGTTCCCAGAGGGTCAAGTACGCGGAAGGAGGCGGCTAGAGGTGGGCCAGGGTGGCCACACCACCTGGCGGCGCGACCAAGGGGGCGTGCTAGCCTATGGTGTGGGCTCCTGGTGGCCCCTCGCTCGCTCTCCTCGTGGCTAGCTCCCTCTTCTAGACTTCTAAGACTCCTCCGATGCCCCCCTTCTTATTCTGATCTTCAGAAATATGCTATCTTGACGGTGCTTTTTTTCATCAGATTTCTGGTCCCGGTGTTTATTCTCCAATAATTATTAAACATGCAAAATAAGATGAAATAACATAAGTAATGCATCATAATATGAAATATATCGATGAATAACAGAAAATTACAATATAAAATAGTCATGCAATATGGACGTATCAACTCTCCCCAAGCTTAGACCTCGCTTGTCCCCACGCGAAACTGAACTTGGTAAACATGACCACGGGTTTATGGAGTGAGGTGTCGATAAATAAAATACGGACAACAAGCATCACATTTATCAATGCACAAGTCATTCTAGACAGCAACTTTCTCTCATATAATTTAACTTGAAACAAGTAGAGGGAATCACAACATATGTGCAAAAAGGAAATCATAATTGGTGACGGCAAAATTTGTTCTTGGTATGAGAACAATTAGCAGATTGTACTTATCTTTCGATCAGAGTATTTATATTAGAGCTTATATTGCAGAGTTTAACATGCAAAATAATAACAATTTCTTTGCAATCATTGATAACTTTCAAAGTGATATTCATTCAGATAAAAATATTTGTACTAAACAAGGAGGGATAAAGGACATGCTTGAGTAAATCAACATATAGATGGATGAATCACAACAACGCAAATGCTTGCTTAAGACAGAAAGGAGTAGGTTTACTAGACTCAACATAAAAGTAAAAGATAGGCCCTTCGCACAGGGAAGCGGGGATTAACTCATGTGCTAGAGCTTTTCATTTGATAAACAGAGGTATTGAAAACAATTTTGAGAGTGGTGTATGTTTATGTCAACAAATGAAAAACATACAATACAGTACGTCACAAGCCAACTAGACCTTACAAGAGCGGCTCCCAATGAAGGACGCTAGCTGAAATCAGCAGATCGTCCCTCTTCTCTTTTGTTTAACAATCATGCTTTGAATAATAAATCAGGGGAAAAATAGTGAAAAGAATCTGTAGTAATTAAGTTTGGGGCTGGGCACCCCGCTGCCAGCTCTTCTAGATATTGGATAAGCGGATGAAGCCACTAGTCCAGGTGTGTAAGGTCCAATCAACAAGTGAGGTAAAGATTCTCTATTTGCGTCCTCATGAGCTAAAACAGGGGCACAAAATAGGTGTAATTTTGAAGTTTTAAAGGTAGCACACAAGAAATTTACTCGGAGTGGCGGTTAAATAACACATATAGGTAGGTGTGGTGGACACAAATGGCATGGTTTTGGGGCTCAAGGTTTGGATGCACGAGAAACATTCCCTCTTAGTACAGGTTTTTGGCTAGCAAGGCTGGGTAGCAAGCATAAGAGTTGAGGGAAAACAAACAAATATACATATGATAGAACCAATCATGCAATCTTCCTTGGAAGGACAAACAATATTAAGGTGAATACTAAGTTTATGAGCCAACAAGAAAGAAAATTCATGGAATGATATATCTACATGTAATTCCCTCTTTTCTACTTAAGCGTCAAAGTATTGTTGCTACTGACCAATGCTAAGTTTGCCAAAACCAACTAGCTTAACTTGATGCTCCAATATTGATACTAATACTAATAACAAGATCAACCATATAACAAAAATTGTAAACTAAAATAAAGTGTAGAAAGTAAATGATGAAACTTCTCATTAATATTCCATAACGGCATATCAAACCAAGGGATACATCGATAACCAACTAAAGGAGAGATACTTCCATACTTCAAACCATCCTATATGATAACTTCTCTACTCATGATATGACTCTAGTAAAAAGTACAAAGGTGAAATATAAAGGTGTGATACCGCGACACTCCCCCAAGCTTGGAACAAGCCAAGGGGATGCCAATACCAATGATGAATTACTCCTTCGGTGGCGATGGTGAATCCTTCTCAATAAGCTTATCAACTAATCTCTTCAAATCTTCAATCACGTAGGTGAGTATGTGCATCATCTTCGTATTGTGCTCAATACGGTTTACGTACTTGTCAGAGGGTGAGTCCCAATCATCGAGATTCCCCCTCCCCCCCCACACACACACTTCCTCGGATTGGGGGCTTTCCTTTCTTGCGTTGTTAAAATGGTCCATATCCCAGCAAGAAGGCAACTTTGCCTCGGGTACCCTCTTGGATTGATACTCGTGGATTAAGATATGGAAAGGGTTTTTGATGCCCGGAAGTGATGTCCTTGAAGCTAAGCAGTGACGTGGGGCCTTCCCTCTGGTGCTTATCCTTGCTATTTTCTTAAAGGGTTTTGCTACCACTTCAATGCTTGCGACGGTGGCGCGTAAGTACACGCGCGAGTCTTCTTCTACATCTCCTTCAGTTCCACTATCGATCTCCTCCTCCAGCTTCGGGTCTTGGAGATCATCTTCCATCGGCTCCTTCCCCTTGTTGTTGCTGGCAGAGACCATTGATGGAGGGATAATAACCCGGTAGGCCAACTCCAAGGTGTAACCCGGCCCAAAGGACGCTGTGCAAGATCCGGCTAAGGATAAAGAAACTTCTGGAAGGCCCAAGTTTGTAGGCCTCGTAACCCGGATTGTGGGTTACGGTAAAGGAAAGTTAGGGTTTGTATGTGGTGTCCGGGTAGGATTCAGGGTGCGTCTTGGAGGGTAAGCCAGGGGGTACGGGTGCTATATAAACCGACCCCTAAGTTTAGTTGAGAGAGATCTAAGAACCCTAGCAATATCGTTTAGTATCAAGTATCCAGTGTAACACGAGAGTTGAGTTAATATCTTGAGATCGGAGACTCGGCGGCTTGATTGCCGGCTACCAGATCGAGTTCCATCATGTTTTCCTCTGAGCTAAACCCTCTCCCAAACGCCTGTGTCGTCTTGCCCCAAGATCCGTTACCCCCGGTAACATCTGCCGTGATTATCCCACGACAGTTGGCGCCCACCGTGGGGCCTACGTCCAAAGGTGTTTACATCACGGGAGAAGCTCGGAAGAACATGGAGAATCTTGTCATCGGCGAGATCTACATCGACCACGAAGGAGAGAAGATGGTGGACGATTCCGGCTGGGGGCCGGAGTCGGATCACCTCGAATCCGGATCTATTGTGACGATCGGCCAGATCAGCGTCTTCATCGGCATGGTACGTACATCTGATTTGAAAGGACAATATCATGTGCACACCACAGGAACTTCTAATAGGGACAAAAAGATACTCAAGCAAGCTGTGAACTCGGTTTCCTCGGCTGGTCCGGGATACCTGAGATGGGCGGAGCAAGAGATAACGTGGAGCAGAAGAGATCACCCGGAAAGAATAGAGCACCCAGGAGTCTTAGCATTGGTAGTCGCACCACAGGCTAATGGTTACGAGTTAAAAAGGGTCCTGATGGACGGTGGAAGTAGCATCAATATCTTGTACTGGGAAACTTTTTCACGCATGGGTCTCAAAGAGTCCCAGCTACAGAAAAGCTCAACAATTTTTCATGGAATAGTGCCGGGTCACTCGGCATGTCCCGAGGGGAAAATCGCATTGGAGGTAGCTTTCGGAGAATCAACAGATAATTATCGAGTCGAGTGGCTCACGTTCGAGGTGGTCAAATTGCGCAGTCCTTATCACGCACTATTTGGAAGACCGGCTTACGCCAAATTCATGGCCAGGCCGTGTTATGTGTATTTGCAGCTGAAGATTCCGGGTCCTAAGCAGACCATCACCATACATGGAAGCCGGGATATAGCGGCCGAGTGCGACGAAGGAGATTCGGTAATGGCCGAGCAAGCTTGCAGAAAAGAAGAACTCAAGTATTATCGGTCTCAAGTAGATCCGGATGATGGAACCGCATTGAAAAGGCCGAATACTGAGGACGAAAGAGCAAAATTCAAGGCAGCACAGGACACCAAGATGATAGATTTTGTCGAAGGTGATCCCACTAAGCAATTTACTATAGGGTCTAACTTGGACAGCGAGCAGGAGAAGGCACTTGTGGAGTTTATTCGTTCGAATGCGGACGTATTCGCCTGGACACCTAGCGACATGCCGGATATCCCTACAGAGTTGGCAGAGCACAGTTTGCATGTAGATCCCAAGTCCAGGCCTGTGAAGCAGGGCTTGAGGAAGATGAATGAGGAAAGAAGGAAAGCTATAGGTGAAGAAATTGCTCGGCTATTGACAGCCGGCTTCATCATGGAAGTATTTCACCCGGATTGGTTAGCAAATCCGGTGCTAGTGATGAAAAAGACCAATGAGTGGAGAATGTGCATTGATTTTACGAGTCTCAACAAGCATTGCCCAAAGGATCCGTTCGCACTACCAAGGATAGATCAGATCATAGATGCAGTAGCTGGGAGTGACCTATTGTGCTTTCTGGACGCTTATTCCGGATATCATCAGATTAAACTCAAGAGGGAGGATTGGGAGAAAACATCGTTTATAACCCCTTTTGGGGCCTTTTGTTACAAAACCATGACATTTGGGTTGAAGAACGCTGGCGCAACTTATCAACGGTGTATTTAGAAGTGCTTCGAGGACCAAAGTGGACGCAACGTCCATGCTTATGTGGATGATGTGGTTATCAAGACCAGGAAGGCAGAAACCTTTATCGATGATCTAAAGGAAACGTTCAAGAACTTAAGGAGGTATTAGATGAAGCTTAACCCGACAAAGTGCGTATTTGGAGTTCCAGCCGGGAAATTACTTGGCTTTATCGTTTCCGAGAGAGGAATTGAAGCAAACCCGGACAAAATCAAAGCTATCCAAAGTCTGAAAAAGCCGGAAAATTTGAAGCATGTTCAAAAGCTCACGGGCTGCGTAGCGGCCTTGAGCCGATTTATATCAAGACTCGGAGAAAAGGCAATACCCCTGTACCGGCTCTTGAGGAAATCCGACAAATTTGTATGGGATCAAGAGGCGGATGAGGCGTTCGAAGCACTAAAGAAGCAGTTATCTGAAGCACCAGTACTAGCGGCCTCGGATCCTAAAGAGCCTATGTTGCTATACGTGGCAGCTGGCCCCCGAGCCGTCAGTGCAGTAGTGGTTGTGGAGCGTAAAGAGGATGGGAAAGGTTATCCAGTCCAGAGGCCGGTTTATTATGTCAGTGAGGTATTGTCAGAGGCAAAGCAGCGCTATCCGCATTGGCAAAAGCTGGTTTTCGGGGTCTTTATGGCCAGCCGGAAACTGAAGCCGTATTTCCAGGAACACCCCATAACAGTGGTTAGCTCAATACCAATGTAGGATATCATCAGAAACTCGGATGCGACCGGAAGAATAGCCAAATGGGCGATAGAAATGGGGGATTATCACATCAGCTACGAGCCCAGGTCAGCAATCAAATCTCAGGCTTTGGTTGATTTCGTTAATGATTGGATACACACAGGCATGACTACCACTAGATGACCCGTTGCGCCACTGGCGCAAATAACGGATTTCTGCCGAATTTTCTTTACATAAGAAAAGAATTATAAATTAATTCATAGATCACCGTCTTATAAAATTGAAATTTATATTGTTTTAATTAGCTATTAAGTGGGGCACATGATTTGGGGTTAAAAGTTGGGCGGAGTGGTAACAGACTCAGTGTGCATTTAATATTTCCACTGTTAAAAAATCGGCCGATACGTCGATTCATTTTCCAGTTTATTGTAACTCGTGGGGTGACCAAAAAGACTACAACATATCGGCCCAATTTATCACTTAAGTTTGGGTCTGACGGTCGATTCTTCTGCCGATTTAACTTTTTTTTTCACTTATTGGGTAGGACATCCTAATTTATTGGTTGATAGTCTTATAAAATCATAAATTAGCTTGAAATTTACCATTCATGCTTACTCAAAGGAAAGGAATCAATATAAGACTATTGTCCAGTACTCCAATAATGTTTATTCATAGTGTATTTTATAATTTTTAGTGCCAAAACTTGGGATTTACAAAATATCAGCCGATAAATAGGCGACAGATAAAATCGATTAATCCATCGATAAGCGATTAATCTCTAATTTGAGGTCGGCTGAAATGTAAAAGATAAGCAATATTTTGAACATTGAATATTTTCTGATGTTATACCTTGTGTTGTAATTTATCCAAAGAGTAGAAACTCAGAAGTTATAATCTATCCAGAGAGTAGAAGCTCGGAAGTACCCTTTACTTTCTTAGCCCGAGTTTTTTCAGTTTCGGCTTGTGCATAAGCCAATTCGGTTCGATCTGCCCCAAGAAACGAAACAACAGGGTAAATAAGTCACTTAGCTTTGAGCTTCCTAGACTCCCTTTTAGCCCATATCCCATTGCGTCGATCGGTGCAAATACCAGATTTATGTCGGATTTTTTTTATGCAAGAGAAGACTATTAGCTCTATGTAAGTGTACTTTCTATTTTGTTGTTGTAATCCAATCGTTAAAGGGCACATGTTGAGTTCGAAAAGTATGAACATAAAATAGTTGAGAACGTATCGAAAGAAACTTTGTTTTGGAATTGTCGATGTTTACTATTTCTCTTGTCCAACTGAGATAATATCTGAGATCCGTTTCACACAAAATAGGAGATCAATCCATTAGTAAATCAATAAGATTTAGGGTACAGAACGGACTCATTAGATTCTACCTTATATCTCGAACCAAACACACCCATTTAGCCACACTGCAGGCAATGTTCAGGATATAACTTATCGTTAACTTATCGGTCAGACTAAGATAAGAGATAAATCGGCTTATTGGCCAATAAATCGATTTTATCGGTCGAATATTAATTGGTCAGTTTTCTTGTAAATCCTCGATTTGAGCACTAAAACGTCTAAAATATGTTATAAAAATATATCAAATAGGCACTGAAAAATCTAAAAAGACGATATATAGATATGTTATATTCGGTAATACTAAAAAAATTATCTATAATGGATATCATTAATCACATGTTCTACGCTAGAAAATCGATATATCGGTCGATAAATCGCTTATTAGACTGATAAATTGTCTCGGACGATAAACTTCATTGATATTCATTTATATTATCGATCAATACCCGATAAGCGATAAATCGGATGATAAATCAGCAACATCAAAAGATATTTTGAACAATGATTGTAGGTGAGCATACCTGTTTCAACGTGCCCTTTAAAACGGGCTTCTTATTTGACTTTCCAAATTTTCCTAACCAATAGGGTGGTCATGTTTAGATTTTTTGGAAGGAATTTTCAGGAAAGGGATCTACCTGATTTTCATGTTCATAATCTAGGCTTGTGGATCAAGCATTGAGGTATGTCGGCCATCTTATAGGCCACAGTTTCAGGAATAAACCAAAGAACTGCATCGTGGCATATGGTATACTATTTATTCTTACTGTTAACGTTTCATCTCGTTTAGAAAAGGAGAATGGGAACAAATCGCATAAGAAACTCAGTTTTAAACTTTTAATGCACACTATTTCCATATTAACCTGAAAATGCTAAAGCTCCTTCTACAAAAATAATTCCTAATGAACATAAGAAAGGTTAGAACGTTCCTCAAAACATTTGTTTTCACAATAGAAGAATCGGTAGGCACACATAATTTACCTTTTTTTTGTTTTCTTCTTTCAAGTTACAATTCATATTTAATTTTGCGAGAAGGAAAACTAACATAAAACACCATGTTGAAATGAATGATTCAAAGTGGGTCATGTATTCATTCCTCAAAACGTTCTGACCATGTGTGTAACATCAACCAGAATTCCCCATTTAAAAGCATCCCAGCAAACATCAAGCATGCCTATGTAGACAAACATGGAGAAGAAGAGCAGAGGAGAAACAGGTAAATAACATAATAATAAATACTAATAAAATGAGAGCATGGCTGAATAGTAGGATCTGGAATATGTAGATAGATAAAGTGCAACACATCTAATCAAAAGAGCTGCGCAAGACAGATGTAACATTGTTCCGAACCTCGATAACCCAAGTGGTACCATAAATCATTTTGAGAAATATGGCATTAGCAAGTGATCAGATAACCTTGGACTCAGGATATTTAGCAACCCCGTTGACATAAATGACGAAACAAAAAAATTGCAATGACCTCACAAAATGTATTCATAAGATCAGTTAAAGAACGGCAAATGAAGTTCTTAATCATAAGAGAACTCCATACACACAGCCACATGCAGATTAAAAAGGATAAGTTCGTGGACTTACATCCTTATGATATCATAGGAAGTAGTTTAACTACATACAGGCTACAAGTTACATATTAAGATCCTTGGTACCATCGTCTATCCAAATTAACGGATGACCAAATCAGCCGATGCCCGGTAACAGGAAAGGGAACTTGAGAATCCAATGACCGCACAAGAGAATTGGAAGATCATCGGGTTGGTTATTATGAAGCACATTCAGAAATGGGATTCAAATTTCTTGTTGAGCAACTCGTCCCATCATGATAAACTCAGCATCTTCGGTCTCATCAAAACAAATGAGATAGACACCGTACCTACATCATACATGCATGAGCAGATGGGTACAAATTTTAAAATGTTCTGGCTAAGTACATAGAAATACAGAAAAAAAAAAGCCAATGAATCTACACATCAAACACAAACATGCAAGAAAGTATAAGCTTAAGGCAGACACATAGGAACAAAATGGAAATTGGGAAGCTGGTCCACCTACAACGTTAATCTTGTAACTAAATCCTAGAAAGAGGTTGATTTCTTAGCTATAATTCATATGTTATGTATTTAACCAGTCATGGTACAAATAAATTATATTGAAATTGAGTACTGCATCCATTTCTGACTACTCCGTTCTAGGACCCAAACTACTAAGAAACTTAAAATGAGTTCTATAGACACAATGGACACTCATCTTGCGTCCTACCAGTAGGTTTCATAGGTCTCAAAGTCTTTGTATGCACACATCTTAGCACCTTACTGTATTTATTGTGGACACTCATCTTCCAATGCATTCCAGCCATCACTTTCTTTCTTTCCGATGTAGCAGCCATTAGAGTACCAAACGAAATGAAGACATGCGTGTTTTTTCAATAACAAAGGCTCATAAATATGTAATCCTGATAGCCTATACGAAAAATATATGGGCAATGAAAAATGAATTCAGTAGTTGGGGTTTAACTCTTTATCTTGGCAATTATCGAGAAAAAAGACAGGCCTTCAAACATGTGAGCGACAAAAAGATGTAATTGATACATTGAGAACCTTGAGAACTTGGACAAACAAATACGAACATAAACCAAGATCTAGAGGTGGATCAGAGGAAGCAAAGGTGACATATTTAGGAAAAGAAGGAAAATCAGAAAAAGCAGAAGCGACTGTAGAACAAATTCTCAATAAACAACAATAGAACATTGGAACTGTACTTATCATGTATTCACACCAACCATACTTGAGAGTGCTATGCATAACAACATGGTGCATCACTTCTTTGAAGAGATAAAACAACAAATCCCATGTCCCCAACACCAAACAACCTGGTCCACAACCGATCAAGAAGTCACCACTACAGAAAATTCATGCCATAAACATGACATTTTTTTTATTATAGTACGAAAGTTGATTTGCTATGCTCTTATATCTATTTGCAAAAAGGAACCATGACAAGGAGAACCTAGAGTTGAAACCGAATACCTAACATGTCGCTATGATAGATAAACAACTGAAGATTTATTATGTTATAAAAAGAAGAAGGACGGTGTTTGTTTCGGTCTTGATAAATGAAAAGCATGTGAAGTGTCATGGCTTGTACAAGACGATCCATGCAACTCAAATTTGATAAAATTTTGGATTACCATTTATTGACCCAGTTAAGTATTTCCCAACAATATTGCCTACAGTTTAAGCAATTATTGGTCCAGTTAAATATTGGATTACCATTTAAAGCATTCTTAAGAGACTTGAAAAATACTAAAGATGATAAAAATATCCTGCACAAGACACATGGAATAAAATAATAACAAAACGAATCAAAGATCATATGTCATGTCAAAATATGCAAGTAGAAAGTGCATCATAAATAAGAAGCAACTAGATGGAAGGGGAATGGATCAGGCATGTACCTATCCTGAATGTAGGAAATATTGCTTATAACCATATCAAACTTGATAAGTGACCATTCCACATAGTCCCCTCCCACAGAAGCAATTATCCGACGCCGGGGAAGAGAACCACAACCTTATTGATCCTATTGTCAAGACAACAGTCCAGCTTTGTCCATGGAAGACAAATTTCGGTCAATTACCAACTTTGAAAAATACATGCTGGAACAACAACAGCATGAAAATATCCACATTTGGAGGCTATAGAGAAGTCGACAGTGTATGTACTACCTGTGACAACCTTCATAACTGAGACCATGACCTTGGTACCGGAAGCCCGATGTATGCCCATCCGTACTGTGTGGCCAAGGTTCCAAGAGTGATAACGACGCTGTCCGCCATCTGCGACATCATTAGCGGCAAGTTATCCTGCATTATCCAATGAACATTCAAAACATTTTAATTTAAAAAAAATCTAAATGAAGCCTCAAGTTGATGGTAATCAAAGCTCCGCAACTGATCTGATATAAGTATATTGCTGAAAGCTCCTACAACAATGGTTAGGCAGAAGAAACCAACTTACAAAACCTGGAACGTTTCTTATACAAGGCTATGCATCTGGACAAATCCAAATGTTTACAAAAGGCTCCCAAGAATTCAGCTTCAATCAACAAAGGTAACCAGTAAGCAACTGCAAAATTACAAAAGAAGTACGTACAAGCATGGAGAGCCTTGCCTTCAAATTCCATTGTATAAATATTATCGGTTCTTCTCCTTGCACTCTTGCTCGTCCGTATAGACCTTCATATCTTACTGCATCATTCGTGCTGCAAACATAGAAAAGGGCGTTGTGAATTGCATGAATCTATTATCTAGCATGCAGTGTTAGGGCCTCTTTGTTTGGGCTGGCTGTGGCTGGCTGCGGCTGGCTGTGCTGCTGCGTAGGGAAAGCTGCTGTGCATAGAAAGCCGCTGTTCTGAGTTTTAGTTTTTGGCAAATTAGCTGGCTGTGTGGCTGTAAACTGATGAATTGTCTGAAATGCCCTTAAATTCATGGGAACGTGCTAATACGTGTAATTAATAACATATATATATATGAACAGATGATATTGCACAGATACATCTATTTCAGACGATTTATGTTAATATTTATAATTATATCTTAATATTATTTTAAAAAATAGAACACATTATTTTATTGTATACATGCCAAAAGTTAAGATGCGATCAT
The DNA here is from genome assembly GCA_028641055.1 of Alopecurus myosuroides. NCBI lineage: Eukaryota > Viridiplantae > Streptophyta > Magnoliopsida > Poales > Poaceae > Alopecurus > Alopecurus myosuroides. The sequence continues at coordinate 116,985,384 of CM054061.1, forward strand.
ATATTCATTTATATGTACGACATACTGTATACCCAATGGCCTGCATGCTGGTCTAACAACGTCCATGCATGTTGTTTCTTATCACCGATCCATCCAAATAAATGTCGAACCACTGAGCCGCATGCATCATTGAAGATTCCGCATGAAACAGCTAGATAGCCTAGGCACGATTACCAGAAAAAAAAGATAGCCTGTGTACGATGCGGGAGAGCTGAGGGCAAGCTCAGTGGCATTCTAATGTAAATAAGCACACAAATGAGAGCAAAGACATATACCCTTTCGGCTTTGAGTGCCAAAGCTGCGGGAAGCACCCCCGGGGATGCTTTTCTCAGTCTGCCTATTAGGTGCTTTGGCTTTGGGAAAGCCACGAACGAAGCCGACCCCTTTGTTTCCATTTGCTTGCTTATTTTGGTGGAAAGCCGGTAGAAGCCCAAACAAAAGGGCCCTTAATCTACTCAAATAGCACAACATACAACTTTCAATCAAGTGGAACAATATTCTCTGGCCTCCGCCGATAACTGCTTTCAATCAATGATTGTAATACAGGAAGAGACCGAATGTGTTCAGAATTAATAGCATCTTTTATAGATTTCTGGCAAATTCATTTAGCACGAAACATGTTCTAGCACCAGATTTCTCATATTATTTAATATTGTCCCATGGTTTTACAATCTGTCCATGCGGGTGTTACAATCTGTTCATGCGCCATTCTTAAGAACGCGCCGAATACTTCCCGGCAGGAATGTGGTCAGACTTAATAGCATCTTTTACAGATTTCCGGCAAATTCACTAATCACCAAACATGTTCCAGCACCATGTTTCTCGCATTTTTTTTAGTATTGTTCAATGGTTTTACAGTCTGTGCATGCACCATTATTAAGAACGTCACCGGCTACTTCCTGGCAGGGTTAGTACTTTGGATTGTAAATCAAAACCTATAGAGAACTTGGCTCTATCAATTTCCAAACGAACCTGATAGTACTGTCAAGAAAATTGTGTATAGAACATCAATAGTTGTCAATAAGATAGTTTCTGAACCCAAATCGACAGCCAGAACTACAGCATGTTAGGGACTAAATATAAAACGTGACATGCTTTTGTTTGTATGGAAATTTCTAGTGTACAATATTGATGACGTGGTGGTAAATTTTTGTTTCCTTCCAGCCAAGTTTACACAAAAATGAAGTTTTCAAATATTTGAAAGTTGGTTTCACTTTCACCGGGAAGACGAATTGCTTCGTGGCCTGTAGGAAATGAAATGCAGACACTAAGGCTCCAACGATGGAGACGACAAATGGAACTATACTTCCATATAGATTAATGCACTGGATGTAGCTTTCTTCTAGATTTTACAACACAAAACAGTGGAACGATGTTGAATAGTACGTGTCATTTTCATATAGAAGGAATCGCCTAGATAAACCAGAGCTAGAGGGAATTAACTCACCATGGCTGGATGTGATGTGATAGTCAAATTCTGGGCATAAGATCTGGAAAAAGGATGGTCTCGCAAGCCTCCCTGGCCGGCCAGTAATAATGAGACAACACTGCATTTAAGATGTAAGTAGCATCTCTGTTTCGATTTAAACCCTTGGTCCAGTAATAATGAGACAACACTGCCAAAAAGTATACGAATCATTAACAACAGAGTACTGGGGAAGGCAAATAAGAAAATATAATATAGGATAGAATTGTAGATCAATAAGCAACTAAAATATTTAGAGGAAACCCAATTAATTGATCTGATTCCCAAATAAGTAACTAAAAACAGTAACAGCCAGTAAAATTTTCCTACTTTTCATGTCAACCTTGGTGGCAGCAAGTGCAGAAAAAATATACATCCGGTGCTTCTTTTCGTGAAACAACACAAATCCAACATATCAATACATGAAAACACGTCTATTGGTCTCCGAAGAATTAACCGGCCATTAGTTGCCGAAAGAATTACCTTTAAAATCAGATTCTTAGTCAAAGCACCTCCAAAAAATTTCACATGCTTGGCCTTTCATGGCAGAAGCTTAGTTAGCAAAATTTCAACAGGCTCATCTCATGTAGCGACCATATGGGTCATTAACAGAATAATAAGATCCGAATCAGAGCCAAAATTCAACACTCACAAGCACCTGCAAAATATGGAACTCACGTCAACCATTAATTTAAAAATTAGGCTAAAAGAAAGAATGTTATGTTTTGAAGAAGTAGGGAAATAACTAATCAGAGGATTCTTCACAGATAATCAATAAACGACACCAAATTGTTTGACATTAGAAACATGCCAACGCATAAATAAGCGTTGGTCTTTCTTTCTTTCACATCATAGCTAGCTAGATATTACGTATGTATTGGAATGAACATAAATATATTCACAAGGAAGTTTAATTATTATGTAATGTTCTAGAGGGGAAAACATTACAATATCGATTTATTTATTCCAACCTGCTAGTCCTAAACCACTAAGACTTAAATACGATTAAATGGAGAGAAATAGTTAGCACATGTTCCTCCATCAGTCTAACTATTAGTAAATATTGAAAGGAAAACATACAGATTTGGAGTATATACCGAGATGGCTATGCGGCCAGGAGCGGCAAAGGAGCGTGCCCAATCTCCGAACGGTTCTCAATGCTTTCTTTGATGTCCAGGCAGCGTCAGAGGAGCACCCTCAGAAGAGAACACAACTATTCTGCAGGTAAACAACTAATGATAGATAAGGATACAATTTAGAAAGAGATGAACACTACGCCCGCAGGCAAACTAAAAAATTCAAGATAACCATTGAATATGCCATCAACCAATGAACACTACACACCATCAGGAAGCTAACAAATTCAACTATACTCAATTACTTTTTTTGATCAAACAGTTGGTTAGAAACCACAAAATCAACCCGATACAAAATTGGATTCATGGCATGTAAAAGTGGAAGATGATTACTGACCAAATCTAAAGGAGAATTCGCCAAGCTAGGCTTGGGATCTTGGGCCAAGATTCCAAGCCAGAGCAAGCATATGTGCGGCACGTCCTTCTCGCTGCCAGCACCAACCCCATGGGGAGGACGAAGGGGCACAAAGACGAGAGAGAGAGGTTGCAGGGCGGAGCACGTGAGAGGTGGCAGGCCCGCTCGTCCTCTTGGACGCCATAGAGGTAGAGCCGTAGAGAGTATGGGTAGGGGCGACGTTGGAGGCCTCGTGCCGGTGTTGATGAGCACAGGCGACACAGTCGCCCCACGCCGGTGGGAGAGGAGCAGGTCGGCGCGCCGTCGGGCCATCCTCAGGTGCGGAGGCAGGTGAGGATGGGACGGGGGAGGCGGAGGTGGATGAGGCGGCGGGAGGAGGAGGGGCGCAGAGGGGAAAACGGGAGGGGATTGGCGGCTTGACGCGGGCGGCGACTCGATCTGGATCGGGGGAGGAGAGACGAGCAAGGACTGGCCTAGGGTTCCACTTTTCGCAAGACGGCCAGAGAGAGCAGGAAGTCTCCCGCGCGCGGCCAATCCGGGGCCGACACGTGGCGCCTCCAGGAGAGCTGCGCGCGACGGAAGCGCTTCGTGGACGATTGGCGAAGACAGACCACCCCTCTATCCTTTATAGAAGTAATGGTTCCAAACTCCGAGTCATGGATTATGCACTTCGATGGATCAAAGCAGTACGAGGGATCAGGAGCTGGAGTGGTGCTAACATCACCCAAAGGAGACAAATTGAGTTACGTACTACAAATTCACTTTGACTGTTCCAACAATGTGGCCGAGTATGAGGCCCTATTGCATGGCTTAAAGGTAGCCAAGGAGATGAACATTAAGAGGATACGATGCTTTGGGGATTCGGACCTTGTTGTACAGCAGGTGTCAGGAACTTGGGATAGAAAGGACGCAACTATGGCAGCATACCGCAGGGAAGTTGATAGGGTTGCAGGATGTTTTTCCGGGTACGAGGTGGAGCATATAGACAGAAGAAAGAATGAGGCAGCCGACGCCCTCGCTAGACTCGGCTCGCGCAGAGAGCCGGTTCCGCCTAACGTTTTCCTGGACGAATTATGGCGACCATCAGTTAAAACCGAGTCAGAGGAGGAATTGGCAAATCAAGACCCGGATTTAGAACTCGTGGTCACTGTACGTACTATTCCCGAGTGGACAGAACCGTTTTTGGCCTACCTATCACGGGGCGAGTTACCACAGCAAGAGGTGTTAGCAAGGCAAATTCTACGGCGAGCAAAGGGATATTCGATCATCAATGGGGAGTTATACAAGAGAAGTGCGGCAGGAGTCTTTTTGCGCTGTGTAGCACCAGAAGAAGGCCGACAAATTCTTAAGGAAATCCATGAAGGTGATTGTGGGCATCATGCATCCACAAGATCCCTTGTGGCCAAAGCTTATCGACACGGATTTTTCTGGCTCACGGCTCTAGCAGATGCGGAGCGCTTAGTGGCAAGGTGTGACGGATGTCAAAGGTACGCACGCCAAACCCACGTGCCGGCTATGGAATTACGGACTATTCTGTTAACTTGGCCGTTCGCGGTTTGGGGTATGGACATGGTTGGTCCCTTTCACATGTCACCTTGCAAGAAGACACATCTTTTGGTGGCTATTGATAAGTTTACCAAGTGGGTTGAGGTTATGCCAGTCACTAACTATGAAGCAGTTACAGCAGTCAAGTTCCTGAAAAGAATTATCTATCGGTTCGGGTACCCCCACAGTGTAATTACCGACAATGGAACCAACATGTCCCTTGGCGCAATGGAAAAGTTTTGTGGTAGCAATGGAATCCGACTTGACGTAGCATCAGTGTCTCATCCGCAGGCCAATGGACAAGTGGAGAGGGCAAACCAAGAATTACTTCGTGGACTAAAACCACGACTGCGAGTCCCTTGCATTAGGGCTGCGGGTGCATGGGTCGAAGAACTACCTTCCGTGGTCTGGGGTATCAACACTACACCTAACAGATCTACTCAGATGACACCATTCTTCATGGTTTATGGTGCGGAAGCAGTGCTGCCGAGTGATATTATTCATGACTCACCTCGAGTATCAGCTTACGTCGAGGTAGAGAACGAGAAGACCCGGCAGGACGCCGTAGATATGTTAGAAGAGCAAAGGGAACAAGCCCTGGAAAGATCATCCATATATCAGCAAGATCTACGGAGGTATCATAGCCGGCGCGTGAAAACCCGGGTATTCCAGGAAGGAGACTTGGTTCTGCGCCTGGTACAGTCAAACGAAGGAAAACACAAATTATCACCACCATGGGAAGGACCGTTTATCATAAGACGGAATCTGCATAATGGATCATATTACTTGGTAGATGCAAGGGAAGAGTCGGCTACAGTCAATGACACCGCTCATACCACTTCATCTATGCAAGAAAGAGACAGACCATGGAACGTGGCTCAGCTATGTCCATATTCTACTTAGTAAAGACTATGTTGGCAAGTGGAATTGCACGATGTAACAGGAAGCAGGTTTCAGACGTACTCTTTTCCTATCCAGGGTACCCTTGGGGACTGGATGGGTTTTTAATGAGGCGGCTTGCTGACCTAACATTCTCATATCAAGAAAAGAAGTGGTTATTCTCATGTTCCTTAATCTCAGTACGTTGCATATATATAGGTCTTGGGGGCTGATTGCTTGAATAGCACAGTTGCAAACTCAATGACCCGGCCTTGATGCCTATGAGTTATAAGGGCCGATTACTCGCAAACGAGTACGGCTGCAATCTTATAACCGGACAAAGGAGCCAAACTTTCTTGACTTTTCTTACTTAAGCTCGATGTGACTCGCAATAAAAGTGGCATGATTTGCTCGCTTACGATTACAATCAGCCATGAAGCCCAATGGGACTTGGCTGACCCTGTTTTCGTATAGATGTAACAACATGATATCCACGCGAAAGCCGGCTTATAGTACAAGATTGTCAAAAGGGTCATCTAAACCACAAGTTATGCAGAGTATAAGGCTAATAGCTGGAAACTCAATTTTTATCAAGCATAACTTCATTACCTATGTGAAACGGCTCCGGGTTTGGGCTTAGCAAACAACAAAACTCGTTCTCTTCGAAAAGACCACATATCCCAGACTCGGAAATTCGGGTCTTGGCGATTCGGGATTTTGGAAAGGAAAAAGTAGCTTAGTTGCTAAGGCTCAAAAAACCCAAACATCCGAGTCTTGGGGACTTGGGGGCTTAGAAGCAAGTCCGCTCGTCAGCACCCACGAAACTCGGAAACCGAGTCTCACAAAAGGAATCGTAAAGAAAGTCGGATATCAAGAACAAGTTGACTCAACAGTGGATAAATTTAAACGATCAGAAGAAGCACAATGTAGCGTTCCCACATTTAAATAATGTAAGGACACCTGTGTTATTGTGCTAGTCCCTGGATCAATTGCTAGCACCACAGTACAAAATGAAATATCATGCAAATGCATCAAATTCTATTATATCGCATGATCCAGTCTTTACAAAATAGTATTACAACTTGCATAGTCTTAGAAGACTAGCAGTAAACAAAGATATACAACGGAATACATAGTACAACATTGAGCCCATCTTCTTCATGTGCCACAGGCAAAACATGTTGGCGATAGTCTCGAGATCCTAAACGAAATCCTCACTCGTCTTCAGAAACATCTGCAATATGGAATATGCAGCCACAAGGGAGTCAATACAATTTAATGTATTGGCAAGTAACACTATGGTGGATATAAATGGCAAGACTAGTACTACATGCTTATTTGGCTGAGTGGAGTTTAGGCTAAGTTTGCATAAAGCCAGTTTTGTCCTATCTCTTTTGTAAAACAAACTTTTTTTTCAAAGGGGTGGCAACATTGGATTTAGATCCAAGCACCACAATACTCTTCACTTGGTCAAAATTTTACTTATTGAAATTGGTGATGAGATTCTTCCGTCAATCCTTGTCCAGCTGCTCATAGTTGTCCATAACCGGGGACACGGCTAAGATCTTAGTTTGTTGACTCTGCAGAGGTTGTGCACTTTCACCCTTTGTCTTCAATTAGCCCAAACATCCTATACACCCGGAGTGCATCATGGAAAGGAGAGAATTGAGACGATATCTTTCAGAAGAAGAAGTCCAAACCCACCGGCAAGACCCGTTCCACCTATAATTTTGCTACATCTGCTTGTCAAGCCTGGGCTGAACCCTCACAACTTAATTGATCAAGACAGAGCCCATATTGTCAAAAGGCTGCACGGGAAGCTACTAGATTTAGAGGGACATAGTAATCTCTTTGTTCCTGGGTGGCCATCCGCAAGTGACAACCTCAAGTGGAATAACCCTTAGATAAGGGCCCTGAGGAAACACTCAACATAATCCAGTCTCACCACTTCCACCCAGGTGGTTCATTTATTAGTTATACTTAGAATTTTTCCTCAACATCTAGTAAAACAATTTGTAATATTGCATAGCATCTACTAAGTTCTAAGGCTATCAAAATAACAAGGGTAAAAGAGATGGCTACACACTACTAGGATAATAGCATAGCATAGTACAACTTAGTAAAATTTCCTATCATGCATGCTACTCAAAATCAACTAATGCATATAGAAAATAATGGGTAGTTGATGATGTGTTACTTGCCTTTTTAAATTTGCTGTAGAATCACACACTCTTCAATAACATATCGCTACCCTCCGTACAATCTATACATTGAAAGCACAATACAATAAGCAAGCATTCCAACAAACATACAAACAAATGAATAAAACATAAGACAAACGTCTTATCAAAGCGGTCACACAATATTAATTTATTTTAGTGCTTTTCCTGGTTAGTGTTTTTTTTTAATAACTCAACATGAAGGAGCAATAATGATGATTTGTTTTATGGTAGGCCAAGATTAATCACATAATTGAATTACAAAAGAATTATTGCGATAGGATTTAGGATTTTTCATTTGGGTCAATGGTTATAATGGTTGGTCACTGTCAAGGTGATCGCATAGATATTTGGTCAAAAGGCTTACTCTATTTTAGTCCTTAATTTGCATTTTATGTCATTTATAGGATTCAATTAAAGTTTAAAATTTAATGTGTTATAATGATTAACCATTTTTTTGTTTTGTTTCCGGTCGTACTTTACAAAGGGTTTTATTATCTACTTTTAGCAAAACGATTCAATTTAATTGCGTTTATATATTACAACATAGGGTATAGAAGGGTCTGAGTTCTAAATTAAAATAATATGTAGTGAATGAGTTCAAATATTTTGAACATAGGTATTACTAGATTTACAATGTCACTATCATTATTTTTGCAAAGGGAGTCAACGTATGTGTAGAATTTAGTTACGACAAAAATACTATGTATATATATATTTGAGCTTTGAGTATTTTATGAATGTAAAACAAATGAAACAGGTGGTTCCATTGGATTCTATATTTTCTAAAGGTTTTAGAGATACTAAATTTACAAATTTCGGACAAACATAACTAAAGATATGATTTTTAGAAGATATGTCATATTCTGCTAGTGTCTCACAGTGTGCATCAACAAAGTGTGAAGTTAGTACATGTTGAATCAATTTTCCATGAGCTGCCATATTATTTGTGTCTATCGTAATCAAGGATTCTCCGATCTACCGTTTATTCAATTGCCAAGTCCGCGTAGAGTCGTCGGAAATATTGTATAGGATTGGTGCATTCACATAAGGGAATCCATCAAGGGTCGCAACCCAAACTAGCTAGCCCACGTGAGTAGTATTTGAGTGGAACCTAGTTCTAGTTCTAGTAGTACAAGCTGGGTACGACGTACGTGTATACATATGCCTCATCGGACTTCTGCTTCTCTGTGCCTAAATACGCGAAAAAAGTTGAAACAACTAAAACAGCAGGTTCGATGAGGTCCTATAGTGCATGATACTAGTGCTAACTGAAAACATGAATCGACAAGACCAGATAGCTATACATACGTCCGATGGATTTTCGTCATCGTGGTCGCCAGGAAGCACTTGACGGCACAGACCAGCCCAACACTCCATGTCGACTCTTACGAGATGCAGCAGGACATGAAGATTTTGGCAGCTTCTCCAACTTGCTCGGGCGTGGCGTCAGTCTACAGCACATGGCGGACGGAAGCGGCGACTCCAGCGACGGCGCAGACAACAACTTAGATTTATCGCACAACCATGTCCTGGAGGTAGGCTACGGTGAGTGGAGTACAATGGTGAAAGAAATTGGCCGGGAAAGTCATGTATAAGCCGTACCAGTTCGATGAACTTACCCACGGATGGCATGGCTTCGGCGGCGACACGGCCAACAACAATGAATCAACCCACCACTATGTCCTGGAGGTAGGACTTGATTAGGAGAGTCTTCTTGTGTAAGGAATTCTCGAGATGATCATCGAGGGCGTGGGGATCTACCGAAGAACTCGAGTTTGGGCTAAAGTGGGCACGGTTGGTACGGGCTGTAGAGTGATCCTTTGGAAAATATTTGAGAACAAGAATGAGGGAGGAGGAAGAGAGGAACGCACTGGACAACTTGTTTCAGCTTCTTATGGTGTGAGGAGGGAGATCCGGAGATCAATGCCGATGGATGGCATTCGGTGCACCAGCTCGATTTGGACGATTAAGACATTAAAACGGAGATTAAATTCCCTGAATGAATCTGTGGTTAAGTGGTGAGCAGTTTTTTATAATTAGTGCAATTCATTTCGAGGTCTTTAATGTCCTATAGAAGGAGGGGATGGAACTGCCATGGCTGGCTGCTAACGTGCAACATGTACGTGAACATGAGGAGGAAGAGACCGATCGGTTCGTTCGCTGGGTCGGCCCATTAGGCTCTCTTTTTTTTTCTCTCTAAATTTCTCCTTTTCTTTATAGCTTTTGAAACAAAGTTCCAAAACAATTCAAACAAGTTTCTGGAAAATTGTAGAAGAAAACACACATTTCAACTAAAAACCATTATGGACGATTTCCAACACATATCAAGTTTGAAAATTTCAAATTTACATAAATGCTTATTTGACACCTTATGTTAATTCTTTTTAAAAATAGGGTTTTAATAAAAGCATTGGCGGTTTACTAAAATTCAGAAAAACACCACCAACAATAGTGTTTGATATAAAATATATAAGCTCATTCTCATAATAAGATAATTCTTGGAAATCACTTTATGATTTAACCCTTCAACGGAAAATATTTTTAGGCAATCTTGAACATATTTAAAAGTTAGAAATCCCAAATTATGCATATTTGCATAATTCTATATATTCCCGTTTTAAAAATAGAAAAATTTAAATAAATGAAAAGTGGCTAGAAAATATCATATCTCGAGTTGTTGTTTTCTCAAAGTATTTTAACTTATTTTTCATAAAAATAACAATTTATAAAATACAGTTTATGGTTAAATTTGGCATATCATTATAATTCAATATAACTACTTTTATTCCCATAAAACATTTTTGAGGCATAGGAAATTATTAGAGGTAATAATTCGCTAGTTTAAAAGGGCTATAAAACATTTTCAAGGAAATTTTTGAACTAATTATTTTTTTATATGATAAGGTTTGCTAAGAGAAAGCAATTACATTGAATAAAGAATATTTATTTTTAATAGGCTTTAGGGTTTAGGAAATAGAGCCATATTTGGATTTTTAATTCCAATAACATTGGAATAGACATTTTATTTCTTTTATGTTGAGTTTTATTTGTTTTTGGTCGCTGGCATTAACAAGAAAACGAAAGTTTCAATTTTTAGTGATTTTTGAACGTTCCAAAAATTAGGGATGTTACAGACTACGGTTAAAAAGAAACATTGGTTTGGGTAACTGGGTTCCAAAACAATTGGGTGGGCTACCACTCTTAAAAGAAACTTCTGTAGGTAGTCTAATTACATTAGCTTGGAGTGTAGCTTGATTCCCCCAAGGTTGGTTTGATTCTCACCGAAAGATGGTATGTTTCAGCAACACTTGCCTAACAGAGGGTTATTATTACATCTTACCATTCTATGGTCCAGGCTTAATATCGTCGTCTCTCTAATAGGTATGTCACTCAGATTTACAATTCCTCATAGCAAGAGTGAATAATGTGAGTAGTCATCATGGGGGCCAATCCATGTTGCACTCAATCATTACCTTGGTACTTAGATTGGTGAATCTCGTATATTAACACTAGGTCACCTCACTTGTCTGGCATAAATTTTCCAATCTGTAAGACAGACCTGAGCTAAACTATCGTTCTCATACTATGGGGTTGCGTAAAACTTTTAAACCTCACTAACTGAATAGTGCTTCTTTATCGATTCTTCTCTTGGTGTAGTAAGCTCCAAATCTTCATAGCTCATGCAACTTTGATTCCTTTTCTTGTTGATTGGCTAGCTTCTCCTTAGGATGTAGTTGGCGTTGATTAGGGATGTGATTTATTCCTTCACACAAAAGGATCTTGAGATCTATGACATTACTCAATCAGATGGCTTGTGTCTCTATAGGGAACTCATTGTAGTATTCCAAATGGATTCTCACTATGATCGATGATTATAGGATTTGGTTTGGCTTAGCATGGATGATTAGAGATTTAGAAAGAGACTAAAGAAAAACCATGTCCTAACATAGCAGATCAAGGAAACTCATCTTACAAACAACACATAGCAACCATATAGCAACACATCCATCACACCAAACATCAAGGTTTTTATAAAACAACTAATATTGTCATAACACACTCATTGCTATGATCAATACTCTAACACGTTAACGTTGTTCTAACAAAGTAACTAGATTGGTGGTCTCATCTATATCTTCTTGAGGTTTCTTCAAATTCTTCTCTCAATGTCTTGAGGTGTTCTTGATTGTTGGGAAGTCTATGTTTTCTTCAAATTCTTCAAAAATCTTGAGTGTAGGGCTTCATGTGGTGAAAACACTTCTTGCACTTCATGGTATGGTCATCAACATTCCTGTCTTATGGTATTGAGGAGGGAGGTCATCTAAATTTTTTTTGAAGGTGAATAGTAGATGAGAGGATATGAGAAATATTAGGAGGATTGTTTTGTTTCTAAAATTTGAACATAGAAAGTTTTCAATCCTAGGGTGATCAATGGGTTATTAACAACTTGTTGCAAATTGGATATTCACTATAGTGAGAGATACAGGCACCCGCAAGCCAATCAAGGAACGGTCTCGTGTGAGTGGACACGTAAAGTTGTCCGGGCCGCTTCATCTCACTATGCCGCTAGGATCCAAAATACTCTAAGGAGATAATAACATGATCAAAAATGGCTTCCAAACCTAAGGGTCTCGAATCCTACAGGCAACACAATGCTCTGATACCATTTTGTAGCGTTCCCACATTTAAATAATGTAAGGACACCTGTGTTATTGTGCTAGTCCCTGGATCAATTGCTAGCATCACAGTACAAAATGAAATATCATGCAAATGCATCAAATTCTATTATATCGCATGATCCAGTCTTTACAAAATAGTATTACAACTTGCATAGTCTTAGAAGACTAGCAGTAAACAAAGATATACAACGGAATACATAGTACAACATTGAGCCCATCTTCTTCATGTGCCACAGGCAAAACATGTTGGCGATAGTCTCGAGATCCTAAACGAAATCCTCACTCGTCTTCAGAAACATCTGCAATATGGAATATGCAGCCACAAGGGAGTCAATACAATTTAATGTATTGGCAAGTAACACTATGGTGGATATAAATGGCAAGACTAGTACTACATGCTTATTTGGCTGAGTGGAGTTTAGGCTAAGTTTGCATAAAGCCAGTTTTGTCCTATCTCTTTTGTAAAACAAACTTTTTTTTCAAACTAAAACCTATGCAACCTAACAGTTATAGTAAAACGAATTTCAGAGCTGCATTATCCAATGTATGGAACAAGCAACTTAGAGAAGTATATGTATATACCTGCACCAGGGATATGGTTTGACTCAAGCCATGTTGGGAGCAAGCACGGCAGAAAGAAAGCATTGTAGTGAGGGGAAAGACCTGTGATGCTATCTGGAAAAGGTCTCCTCCCCATCACCTCCCCATTAGCCATGTCTATGGCAATAATAGCGCGGTAAGATTGGAAATACAGAATGTCGGCGTTGAATGGATCTATGGCAGCAATCCACGGTATGTCCCTTTCCAGTGGTTTGGATTTGTTGGGCAAGACCAGGTAAACTTTTGTCTTCCGTGTAAGCTTCCAGCGGCATCCCTCGTCGTCAAGCGAAAACGAGCTGATCGTGAACGGCTCCTTCTCGTAGCACACTTCAATATAGCGCAGCTTCCCCTCGCTGACGCCCATGAGTCGTCGCTTGCCCAGCCACAGATTCTCCGATATGCCCAAATCCAAGAGCACGCTGCCATGGGGCAGCTCGATGAATCGATGCTCTGGGCGGTCGCTGAAGGGATTGACGGAGAATGCGCCCCAGGTGAGGTCGACCCACCACAGCCGGTCGCCCAGCGCCAGTACGTCGTGGTTCGTGCCTATCTGCATTCTCGGCCAATCGGGAATCGTGGCCGGAACGAACAGCTGCCGCTCGTCCCACTCCCCTGTATCGGACAGAAACCGGCGCACGACTTTTTGGTTGTCCCCTGCCCGGCAGCTGAGCTGAGCGACCACGAATCGATCAGGTGCACCGTGGGAGACGTCGGAGTGGGTGAGCAAGCCGAAGGCCGTACTCGTGCTGGCGACATCCGTGTCCGGGACAGGGAGGCGGAAGAGCTGGCCGCTGAGAGGGTTGCAGACGAAGCGCGCGGCGTCCGGCTCGGAGGCAGCGCCAGCCGCGGCCAATTCGAGTAGCATTGTCCTGTCCAAGGACTCACGGGCGCCCGGAGAGCCGAGAGGCAAGTGGCGGGTCTCGGCCAGGTCGAGGAGGAGGAGGCCGTCGGAGCTGGTGGCCCGGACGCTTGCGGCGGCGAAGTCCATGCCGTCGGCGAGGTGGGCGGGGACGGATATGTGGGAGACGTACGGGGCCGCGTCGAGGTCGAAGGACGCGCGCGCGACCGGCGACGACGCCCCTGACGCGTCCAGCGCCGCCCTGCTGTAGACCATGGCCCATGGAGGGCGCGAGGCCGCCGTGGATAGGGAGCGGCGGAGGGGCGCCGAGACGGCGCCTGCGAGGCGTCGGAGCAGGGGGCGCATTATGGGGAGGGTTTTTGTGCGGCTTGTGATTCTGGAGGCGAGCGGTCTGTTGTGCCGTGGTTGGGGAAAGGAGGGGTTTGGTGCACCATGCGGCCGGCTCTGACCAAAAGGTCCCGTGTAGCCCATGGTTTCAGGTGACTTCCCTATCCATTCCCAAAAAACAACTCTGTTTCAGGTCCGAGGAGGCCATCTAGTTTCCCGCCAAAATGTTCTTACACCTGGGCCACCCACGAGCTCAAAGTAGCCCATGGGCTATTTATTATCATTCGCCTAAAGGTCAGTTCTGATGAGAACGAATCGGATACAGTTTCCACTCAGAAAAAAAAAAATCGGATAACGACACAATGCATTCAGAACGCAACATACAGGACTCAATAAAACGCAACACCTCAAAAGCAGAACTCAAACTCTGGATGTGAGATTTTCAAACTTCAGCCAGAAGCATAGCATAGCATAGCATAGCTGTATCAGGCAATCACGCTTATGGTAGGTGTTCATAGCACAATAGTATCACACTGTCACTGTCGCGTGCCAAGTTATTTTTTAGAACCTTTACAAACTACACACACTTAAGCTAGCGTTTACAGGCAGGCAGGCAGGCAAGCTGTAGAGTTTCGAAATGATCAACATCAGATAGCTACCTCTGTAGGACTACATCGGCACGGAACATGATATTTGTGAAGTTGTCGTCTAAGACAAGGTGTTTCCCATACTTCTCCCAAATGGAGAACGTGGCAGTCTGCTGCCGATGAGATCGCGCAGCTCAAACTCGCTAGGGAACCTCTGTTCGGCTAATTTTGAGAAAACCTGGAAAGGTGGAAGAAATTTTCAGTAAGGAACAAAATCGTATAATATGTGTATTACTGCTCAAGTCATGTAGGTAAATCAAGCCTTGCCCATGCAGTGGTTTTGTTTTCCAGGAAGAGTGGTAGAATCTCATTAGAAAATATCTTTGCCATAACCCAACAAGGCAAAAGGGTAGATCTTTTTTGTGGAAGTAAATCTTTAATATAATGAACTAATAGTCGGAAAAGGTTGGGTACTCCTGAATCTTATTTCATGATGCAAACATGCGGCAGGAAAGCAATTTATTATGTGCTAACAGTAGAGAAACACAATGGTGTGTCTGATATCGGAAACATACCAAATCTCCGTTGCAGTAAACTTCAAATGCACCAGAACTTTGAAGGAAAGACTGGGCAAAATTGCCAAATAGCCAAATTGTCGCCATGGTTCCAAATCTATTGGCACGCAATTGGTAAAAAATTGGAGGTGGGACAATTCCAAGTCTGGGGAAAATCTGGTCACCAGCCATTATTGTTGCAATTGCTCCAACTTGAAGAACTGGCATAACTTTGCTCAGTACACGTTTTGGGAAGGCTGGAGGATAATTATGCAAGAAAACATTAATTCCAGGAAATGATGTTTCCAGCATGCGCTTCATGGTCACCGCATTTCCCCTGCAAAATAGAACTCAAAGTTTTCAGTCAAACCTGTACATACAAAGCAAAGCATATAACTTATAGGATATCATCCTAAGTTAGCATGATCTCACTCGATGTCCTTTTCAAGTAAGATTGGAAAATAATAAAGGAAGTTCAAGCAAAGCCTGCAGAGTCGTAAAAGTGATTAAAACATACAGTTGCTTCTGCTTCTTTCTGTTAGACGCAATAACCAATTAAATAGTTAACTGATTTCAATTTGGGTGGGAATTAAATTTACAGCATGGTCACTTGGTAAGAAAGAGCACGCTACATACTTCAGTTCAGTCTTGATTTGGGATAACTATTTCAGGATACTGACTAGTGAAAGACAAGAAACTTGTCATGGTGAAAAGGCAGGGCATTCTTTAGCCTTTTGTCCATGTTTTAATTCACCCAAGGTAAATGCTGCCAAGCAGTTAAGTACCAGAGATAATGTGTAAGGAACATATTCAAGCAGCATCTTCATTCTCCTATTGATACACATGCTTGAAGAAAAGGAAGCACTCTATGATGTAATCTGCTACAAACCCCCAATTTGAGTATACAATCGAGGACCTAAGACACCATCCCATTGACATAGACAAATGAAACTGAACAAAGATTCTACATTGGAATTAAGAGTAAGAATAGCACTGCGGTATATATATCACAACCACTTCAATATAGTGACTTGGAAACATGACCAAACTATTTGTTTCTGCAAGTAGACATTGCACGGGCAGTGTAGGAGAAATGCAGAATCATGATCGAAAAATAAACAAATATGACTAAATATCCAACAAAAAAAGGGTATCCAAACAAGAAATAATGATTTAAGAGGGAGTACCAAAGATAAGTTAGCTGGGGTGCTTCACTTCTTCTGGTCTTTGTCTACACGAACCAACATATCTGCCAAAGTCTTCCTTGTGCAATTGGTTGTCCTTCTCGAAAGTGTGCCTTCAATTATATCCATAGGTACAAGAACTTATTCATAAATAACACAGAACAGTGAGCTATACATGTTTCTGGGTTACACCACTCATTGAATTGGAAACACTGTTTAGGCATTTAACAAAACAACAGCATTATGTATGTTGACATTAAATAGAGAAGAAAAACATTTTTTCTGTATATGATATGCAATCCGATGTCCAAATGCAATGAACAAAATACACCAGACCAATACCAAATTCAGCCTTCGGTATCCCGAAAACAATCACTGCGAACAATGGCCTATTTAGTTCTGAAATTTATGAGCCTATGTGAAATGATTGACTCTACACAATATTTGAGATAAGATATCAGCAACCAAATCACTCCAGAAACTTCAAACAAATAAATTTGTGTGTATCAACAAACCAATCAATGCTGCGACAAGGTTCCAAGCACATGACTTGAAAGATAAGCTAAACTAAAACCTATGCAACCTAACAGTTATAGTAAAACGAATTTCAGAGCTGCATTATCCAATGTATGGAAGAAGCAACTTAGAGAAGTATATGTATATACCTGCACCAGGGATATGGTTTGACTCAAGCCATGCTGGGAGCAAGCACGGCAGAAAGAAAGCATTGTAGTGAGGGGATAGACCTGTGATGCTATCTGGAAAAGGTCTCCTCCCTATCACCTCCCCATTAGCCATGTCTATGGCAATAATAGCGCGGTAAGATTGGAAATACAGAATGTCGGCGTTGAATGGATCTACGGCAGCAATCCACGGTATGTCCCTTTCCAGTGGTTTGGATTTGTTGGGCAAGACCAGGTAAACTTTTGTCTTCCGTGTAAGCTTCCAGCGGCATCCCTCGTCGTCAAGCGAAAACGAGCTGATCGTGAACGGCTCCTTCTCATAGCACACTTCAATGTAGCGCAGCTTCCCCTCGCTGACGCCCATGAGTCGTCGCTTGCCCAGCCACAGATTCTCCGATATGCCCAAATCCAAGAGCACGCTGCCCTGAGGCAGCTCGATGAATCGATGCTCTGGGCTGTCGCTGAAGGGATTGACAGAGAATGCGCCCCAGGTGAGGTCGACCCACCACAGCCGGTCGCCCAGCGCCAGTACGTCGTGGTTCGTGCCTATCTGCATTCTCGGCCAATCGGGAATCGTGGCCGGAACGAACAGCTGCCGCTCGTCCCACTCCCCTGTATCGGACAGAAACCGCCGCACGACTTTTTGGTTGTCCCCTGCCCGGCAGCTGAGCTGAGCGACCACGAATCGATCAGGTGCACCGTGGGAGACGTCGGAGTGGGTGAGCAAGCCGAAGGCCGTACTCGTGTTGGCGACATCCGTGTCCGGGACAGGGAGGCGGAAGAGCTGGCCGCTGAGAGGGTTGCAGACGAAGCGCGCGGCGTCCGGCTCGGAGGCGGCGCCAGCCGCGGCCAATTCGAGTAGCATTGTCCTGTCCAAGGACTCACGGGCGCCCGGAGAGCCGAGAGGCAAGTGGCGGGTCTCGGCTAGGTCGAGGAGGAGGAGGCCGTCGGAGCTGGTGGCCCGGACGCTTGCGGCGGCGAAGTCCATGCCGTCGGCGAGGTGGGCGGGGACGGATATGTGGGAGACGTACGGGGCCGCGTCGAGGTCGAAGGACGCGCGCGCGACCGGCGACGGCGCCCCTGACGCGTCCAGCGCCGCCCTGCTGTAGACCATGGCCCATGGAGGGCGCGAGGCCGCCGTGGATAGGGAGCGGCGGAGGGGCGCCGAGACGGCGCCTGCGAGGCGTCGGAGCAGGGGGCGCATTATGGGGAGGGTTTTTGTGCGGCTTGTGATTCTGGAGGCGAGCGGTCTGTGGTGCCGTGGTTGGGGAAAGGAGGGGTTTGGTGCACCATGCGGCTGGCTCTGACCAAAAGGTCCCGTGTAGGCGTGTAGCCCATGGTCTCGCAGAGAAGACAACAAAGAGACCCCTCCTGTTTCAGGTGACTTCCCTATCCATTCCGAAAAAACAACTCTGTTTCAGGTCCGAGCAGGCCATCTAGTTTCCCGCCAAAATGTTCTTACACCTGGGCCACCCACGAGCTCAAAGTAGCCCATGGGCCATTTATTATCATTCGCCTAAAGGTCAGTTCTGATGAGAACGAATCGGATACAGTTTCCACTAAGGAAAAAAAATGACACGGATAAAACGACACAATGCATTCAGAACGCAACATGCAGGACTCAATAAAACGCAACACCTCAAAAGCAGAACTCGAACTCTGGATGTGAGATTTTCAAACTTCAGCCAGAAGCATAGCAGCAATCATGATTATGGTAGGTGTTCATAGCACAATAGTATCACACTGTCACTGTCTCGTGCCAAGTTATTTTTTAGAACCTTTACAAACTACACACACTTAAGCTAGTGTTTACAGGCAGGCAAGCAAGCTGTGGAGTTTCGAAATGATCAACATCAGATAGCTACCTTTGTAGGACTACATCGGCACGGAACATGATATTTGTGAAGTTGTCGTCTAAGACAAGGTGTTTCCCATACTTTTCCCAAATGGAGAACGTGGCAGTCTGCTGCCGATGAGATCGCGCAGCTCAAACTCGCTAGGGAACCTCTGTTCGGCTAATTTTGAGAAAACCTGGAAAGGTGGAAGAAATTTTCAGTAAGGAACAAAATCGTACAATATGTGTATTACTGCTCAAGTCATTTAGGTAAATCAAGCCTTGCCCATGTAGTGGTTTTGTTTTCCAGGAAGAGCGATAGAATCTCATTAAATAACATCTTTGTGATAACCCAACAAGGCAAAAGGATAGATTTTGTTTGTGGAAGTAAATCTTTAATATAGTGAACTCACAGTAGGAAAAAGGTTGAATACTCCTGAATCTTATTTCATGATGCAAACATGCAGGAAAGCAATTTATGTTTTAACAGGAGAAACAGAAGGGTGTCTCTAATATAGGAAACGTACCAAATCTCCGTTGCAGTAAACTTCAAAGGCACCAGAACTTTGCAGGAAAGACTGAGCAAAATTGCCAAATAGCCAAATTGTCGCCATGGTTCCAAATCTATTGGCACGCAATTGGTAAAAAAATGGAGGTGGAACAATTCCAAGTCTGGGGAAAATCTGATCACCAGCCATTATTGTTGCAATGGCTCCAACTTGAAGAACTGGCATAACTTTGCTCAGTACACGTTTTGGGAAGGCTGGAGGATAATTATGCAAGAAAACATTAATTCCAGGAAATGATGTTTCCAGCATGCGCTTCATGGTCACCGCATTTCCCCTGCAAAATAGAACTCAAAGTTTTCAGTCAAACATGTACATACAAAGCAAAGCATATAACTTCCATATCATTCTAAGTTAGCATGATCTCACTCGATGTCCTTTTCAAGTAAGATTGGAAAATAATAAAGCAAGTTCAAGCAAAGCCTGCAGAGTCGTAAAAGTGGTTAAAAAATACAGTTGCTTCTGCTTCTTTCTGTTAGACGCAATAACCAATTAAATAGTTAGCTGATTTTGAATTACTCGTGATTTATCTTTAATAGTCCTAGTCCCCTAGATCCCTAACACGATTTAGTAACTAATTAGAGGAAGCCATTCCATATTGCACTTTACCACCAGCTGTAAAGTCACTACAAGCCAAAGCATCAGTCCAGATATTCAATATTCAATGATGGAAAATAGGTGTCTATTGTCTTCTCTGATGGAAAGTTCGCACATGCCATGCTTGCTGTTTCTGATGCAATCCACCAACGTGGTCATCTAAGACCCTCTATGAACCTCTAAGAAAAGGGGGGCTTCTTCCAGCGCCCACACGTCATATGCAAGAGAGTGACCACTTACATTGCAGCAGACGACAACATGTGTCGCCTTGTTCCTACAACCTCATAGTGTGGATGGCCAAGGAGTCAAGGAAAACCATTGTATCTAGATGAAAGTAGGGGCGGTGACAAGCTGATATCTAGAACTTGGGAGGGTTGGTTGCTGTGCACTTGTGATTGCAAGAGGGAAGCAAACAAGAGATATAGATGTAGATAGAATGAAGCGAAACAAAGGGGCAAGTGGCAGAGCAGTCATCACGGCACTGTTCTCTTAGAAATCACTAAACCATATCTGAGTTCTTTAATGCTCATACTTACAACATTGTTATGTATTCCGCAAACATTGGCACACATGCCCAAGAAAACATACCAGGGTAATAATGACGTTTTAGAACGCATTACTACTTTGTCAAAGATTGGCCATAGAATAGAATGTTGAGCTGGTATTTATATACTTCTCAAACTCTATAGCAAGACAGGCCCAATCGTCCTATCAACTTAATATGATCTTTGTACCTTTTTAATTGTGTGTTGGCCTATAAATCATAATGCATACGTGGCTGCATATAAAATCATCAAGGGCGTTGGAACTTTGAAACATCCATAAGTGTAACACATGCTACCCAGGACTTCCCATAAACAGAATTGACACTATGGTAAAAGAGTGAAAACAATACAGAAAGTTAAGTATCAGACAATCACCAAGTTAAATCTCAGCTGACTTCTTTAAGCCAATGAATGCCAGCTCATATTAAATGAACAATATGTGTACTTCCTCATTGCCATCTATAGCTAAACTCAAGCTAAGTACAACCAGCTGAAAGCAAGGATATCTCATCATGCTTACAAATTATTAATGGTATCATCAATTCATCATTAATAGATCAAAATAAAGAAATACTAAAGTAGAAGCCCACCAAATGTGTATATCAATTTTTCTTTGGCAAGTTACATGAAACAGATAGCAAGCTAGTGTGGGGCGGATTAAGGCGTGGAAGAGTCCAGAGAAATGCAGCTTATGGAGTTCGGAAGAGGATGAGAACCACATCTTGTTTAACCGTGCTTGCCAATTTAGCCTGAATCAGCATCGAAGTGGCTCTGTCTAGGGACAAGGGGCCCAAACAACATTGAGGGGACTTCTTTATACACTACGTTATGGGGTGTAACAGGTCAAATAAAAAGGTGGTGATCTTATGTTTTCAACGGTAGCCTTGGGGATTTGGAATGTGCACGAAAAGATGGTGATGGAGGTGAAGATGCCAAAGCAACCAGAAGATGTGACCGTGCAAGTATTCTATGTTTTGTGCAGCAATGGAGACCATTGCTCAAGGATCAGGAGAAGGGGAAGCTGTTGGAACTAATGGATAAGATTTATCACCAGATACCCATGCACCGTGGACATACATAGGTGCATTAGGGATATTGTTTGTTCCTTGTGGTTTCTTTGATATCAAAGTTGATTATGTCATTTCTTCTTTCCAAGGCTGGCTGTTGATAGTTCTTCTGTGTGTCAGTTTTAGGACATCTCATGTTAGCTGTTACAAGGAGCTGGTAATCCCAGCACATCTTCCCTGTCCCTGTACATTGTCGGCTTTATATAGCCAAGCTGGCGAAAGGCCTTTTGTCCAAATTAAACAAATATGAAAATAAACTATGTCTAACACACATAGGAGATCGGGGCGTAGAACATATGTTAGGACTTGGGAGGACAAACAAGGGAGATAACAGATTGATAAAATATAAACTCTCAACACGCAGCAAGTTGATTGTTAGGAGTTTTCCCTCTTTTTACTTCTTGATATCTAGAACCAGACGCTTACCTCCTCCCCAGCAACCTACCTATCTGTCTGCTCACACCACATCTCTAGAAACAAGTTTGTGAGGCGCCCCTATAACATATCGCTGACGTCATCAAGGCTTCCGTTATCAAAGAGTGAAAGATATCACAAGTCCTCCATACATCAATTTATATTTCTAACTCAGTCCTTATATGGGAGGACTTACTTGACCGCTGAGTAAAATTCCAAAGGATACTAATTCGATCAGTAACTCTAATTTTATCTCTTTCTATTTGAAATACTCTCTTCCGTAATAATATTCCAGATTTATTCCGATATTTCCCCTGCGCATAACAGTGTGTGGCTTCTAATATTTCACACTGTAAACAGAGCATTCCTGTTTTCATGAATAATAGCTGCTCCAGTTCCCCACTACTTATTTAACACAAGTGTAGTATAAGTTTAAGAATCAACTTCGAGAAAGTTACCAGACATTAAGCATTCGGAATAACAAAATACTACTTAAAATCAGTGACACTAGTAAGGATACAGGTACCCCCAAACACTCTGCATCCGCTACACCACGGATATGTTAGCTTGATCCACACAACCAAACTAACAGACCAATTGAGCAAGCAAGGAACCACTGTCTGCAGACACACAAAGCACGCTGGTCCAACTGCCAATTGAGCATTCACGTTTTCACGAATAACAGCTGCCCCAGTTCCCCACAACTAGTTTAACATGATTGTATAAATTTAAGTCTATAGTTGGAGAAAATTACCAGCCATTAACCCTTCGGTATTAGCAATGACTACTATTTAAAAGTCACCAGTGATATTGGTGAACTGGAGTACGAAATAGTCAACTTCCTAATCATTTTGCATCATAAATTGGTCCATCCATGTCAACTGCGGCCAGCACACAAATACTCCAAACACTCTGTATCCGCTACACCACACATATGTTAGCTTGATCCGCACAACCAAACTAACACAACAATTGAGCAAGCAAGGAACCACTGTCCGCAGACACAGGAAACACACTGGTCCAACTGAGCATTCACGTTTTCATGAATAATAGCTGCTCCAGTTCCCCACTACTAGTTTAACACGATTGTATAAGTTTAATACAAAACTTGGACAAAGTTAACAGCCATTAAGCCTTCGGTATTAGCAATTACTACTATTTATAACAGTCCCCAGTGACCCTAGTGAACTGCAGTACCAGATAACCCACCTCCAGAATCATTTTGCATCATAAACCGGTCTGTGCAAGTCCAACTGCGGCAAGCACACAACTACTCCAAACACTCAGTTATCCCCTACAAATACACATATGTTCACTTGATCCGCACGATCAAACTGACCACGACAGTTGAGCAAGCAAGCAACAACTAGTCCAGAGATACACAAAGCACAGTGGGCTCACGAACTCACTTGTACGAGCAGGATGCACAGAATTGCAGCTCCACGGTGGTGCCGGATCCAGCTCCGTCCAGATCGGGCTGCAGCTATGGCACCAAAACAACGCATCAGTTTTGCCGCTCAGATCGGAGCGACAGAATTTCGGGCTAGGGTCCAAGGAAAAAGGAATTTCGGGCTAGGGTTTACGACTCACCTGTATGGCGGCGGCGGCGGGGTCCGGGTGATGGTGGTGCGGCGGGTGGGGGTGATGGGGTGGATGGGGGTGGTGCGGCGGGTGGGGATGGTGTGGCGGATGGCCATGGGGGTGGCGGAGGTGGGGAGGCGGCGGCGCGAAGATGTGGGAGAGGTCGGAGATGAAGAGGAGCGCGGGGAGGCCGACGAGGAGGAGCTGCACGCGGTCCATGGCCATGGCTGTAGCACCGCCTTCGCGTTCCTGGATTCCGCTCGCCGTTCGTTTTCTGGGATGCGGGGAAGAAAGGCGGAGTGGCGGAGCAGGTGGGAGGCGATCGTCAAACCGCCAGGTGGGCTCCGGTGATGTGGGGCCTTCTTGTCAGCGGGATTCTTTTACCTCATTGCGGGGAAAAAGGGCTGGGGAATCTTCGTGGGCTCGGGCTCGGGCTCGGTATCGGATGGCGACGTCCACTCTTCGATGTGATTGGATAGTAGCGTCAGCCTTATGGGTTCCACTCCAAAGCCCTAGTATGACGGCCCAACTATGATTCTGTCCAAAAAAACGTACTCCCTCCGATCCATATTAATAGGTGCTGAAGTGGATGTATTTAGACATGTTTTATTGCTAGATACATCCACTTCAGCACCTATTAATATGGATCGGAGGGAGTACTAAAATGGGACCATCCATCCATCCAACTTTCCCTCAAAAAAACAAAATCCATCCATCCATCCATCCAACTATGTTGCCAAAAAAAAAAAAATCCAAACCCTGGACACTCGATAGCTACTTGAGTTGCAGTTCGCTCTCACCTAGAAAATTGCGCTAGTTCTTTGAAAAGAGATCTCAGCTACTTGCAGGGTAAGGGAAATGCCCCATGATGACCAGGTAGGCGAGCTGATCATTCTACTAGTCAATAAAGTTTGGTCCAAATCAGTTTGGTAAGCCACCTCTGGAATCGTTTGGTCAGAAGAGTCTCTAGACTGGATTCAGGCCAGAGCGCATATTCTTCTGCTCCCTCCATCTCAAATTAATCGTCATAAAGATGGACTAGATGTATCTAGATACAATTTAGCGTTAGATACATCAACTTTTATATATTTTGTGACAATTAATTTAATACAAAGGGTGTACTTGAAGACTTCAAGTTGTGTGGTCTAACAAACCGCAGAAACCTTGATTGGAGCATCTCCACTCGCTCTCCCCAATGTGGTCCGGATCAGCATTTTGGGGAGTGCTTTGGGGCGTGTCCGGACGAAATTGGGATTATGGGGAGAGCCCTCTCCCAGTTGCAGCCCCGAGGTCGGGGTCCCCAATAGGATTTTCTTCTCTTCCTTTTAATGGGGCATTTTCACAAACATCTTCCGCGACGGCGAGGACAACGGAGGATGTCCGACCCTTGTCGGCGAGGACGACGGTCGATGCCCGACTCGTCGTGGCGTCTCCTTCCGATTCCCGAACAAGGAGATGGTGAGCGCGTCTAGCCTGCTGCTGCCGTCCTCCATGCGCGACCTCGCTTCATGCATCGGCGACGGCACCATGCGCGTCGCTTGCGCTAGCCCCGCCTCCACCCTCACCTCCTCCTACAGCTCCGGCTCCGCCTCTACCCTCACCTTCTCGAAGGCACGTGGAGACAGGCGGTTGGTGCGGGCGACGAAAGTTCCCGTCCGGACGCGCCCAACACAACCCCTAGGCCACGGGGTTTGCTTGGTTTTTCCGAACACGAATTGGGGCGTGTCCTGGCGGGAAGCACCTTTGGGGGCAGCGAGTGGGCGCGATTGGTATTCGTCCAAACGAAAAAGTGCTTTGGGGGGTTACGAGCGTGGACGCTCTTAGGAACCGAGTTTTCAGGTAACCTTGATTTTATTTCGCGCTAAATTAATGATAATGATGCAATCCGGTCCCACATGTTAGTGACAGTAACTGCGCTGCCGTTACTGTAGAGGATGCCAGCCCAAATTATCCAAGTGCTACGCAAGTGGGGGACTGGGGGTGACAACGCCATGTACCGATGTACAGTTCAGTACGTAGCTTCGGTGCAGTGCGTGAGCGCGCGCGTGTCGCCCCAGAACACGCGTCTGCAGCCTGGCTGCGTTGCGCCCGTGATGAATATAATCGTGTTCGTCGGATCGAGTTGGCGCCACTGATTGAGAGCCTTTTGGTGAAAGCAGGGCGGGTCACAGGAAGCATGATGGCGCACAACCGCAAAGAGGAAGCGTAAAGCGGGGCCGGCCGGCAGGCAGGGGCCATTCCCAAACGGCCAAACCGACTCCCGTACACGCACGCACTCATCTGGACCTCTTTCCTTTGCTTCATTCGCCGAGAGACGCGGAGAATTCCTTCGCAAGTTGGCATCGGTCCATCCTTGCGGCGGTCTCACCACAACAAGTACTGTACGTACTAGCTTACTTCGCTTGAATGTATAGTTGTATACGCTGCGTCGAAGAGCCGTCTCAGCATATTAGGGTTCACCCGGCATAGAATCGTCCGTTTTCGACGGGAATACTATTGTAGGCGCAGGCGTGCGGCCAAAACCGGGACGTACGCGACCACGATACAGTGCTGGGTTTGGCCTTGGTCCTGTCGCCTTTGTTTAACTTCGTGATGACTGCTCTGTGTTTGGTGTCTTGGTGACTTGGTGTCATAGGAGCGTGTGAATGGTTCTTTGTCCCGATTCGAACTCATCATTAGTGCCTCGTCTGATCTCTGACATCCATACTTGGCGGTGGATGTAGTGTAGTAGTAGCAAAAAAAAATTGTAGTACTAGTACGCGGCATGAAGTGAAAAAGATAAGAATGCGCGGTCTCGAAGGAGGGAAGACGGATAGTAGAATGTCCGTAGAATTCCCTAGCCTCACCAAACTCCGTTGGAACACAAATAGGCAAGCACGACGAGGCTGGTGCCAACGCGGATGGTAGTGGGGGCGCTATCGCCCCACTACATCTCCTCCATTCTCCATTTCTACAAAATAGCAGGGCGACAGCGGGCGATGGATCCACGGCCCGGCGGTAGCGGGCGGTACCGCCCGCCTGTCGCTCGCATTGGGGACGAGAGGGAGGCGAGAGCCGGGCGGCGCGTTGGCGAGGTGGGACGAGAGCGGGGCGGTAGCGACGTGGGCCAACGGCTAGTTGACGTGGCGAGCTGTGATTCGTCCACGTCAGTTAGCCGTTGAAGTATCCGTTGCAGCCTCCAAAAATTCGAAAAAAATTGCAAAAAGTTCCAAATTTCATCCACAATCCCTATAAATACCCCTACCCGGTTTCACTCATTCCACACCCCACTTCATCTCCTCCACTCTCCATTTCCACTCTTCTCGACGCCATGTCTTCGTCCAGCAGCAATTCGAGCGAAGGAATGGAGGGTGATATGATCGGTGCATTCGAGGCGGAGTATGAGGAGGCGATTCTCAACCTCGAGGCGGAGTCAAGACGGACGCGACGCCATCGAGAGTACATCAGGCGTGTTCATCTGGGTGCCCACGATCGGCTCTACGACGACTACTTCGCCGACAACCGTGCAAATCCTCCGAACTTCTTTCGGCGAAGGAATCGGATGAGGCGACACCTTTTTCGACGCATTGTAGATAGATTGGGTGAATACTCTCCATATTTCACCCAAAGAGTTGATGCTCTCAACCGTCCTGGTTTTTCTCCCCTACAAAAGTGTACTGCGGCTTTGCGTTAATTACTTTATGGAGCCGCTGCAGATACGATAGATGAGTGGCTTAAGCTAGCTAGACAAACTTCATCAGAATGTCTAGAGAGATTCTGTGAAGGCATCATTCACTGTTACGGGGATGAGTTTTGCCATCGACCAAATGTCGCGGATACTCAGCGTCTACTAGCGAAAGCCGAGGAGCGTGGCTTTCCGGGCATGCTAGGGAGCATCGATTGCATGCATTGGCAGTGGAGGAACTGCTCAGTTGCGCATGCCGGTCAATTCACAAAAGGAGACATCAAACACCCTACCATAATCTTAGAAGCCGTTGCGTCGTATGATCGTTGGATCTGGCATGCCTTTTTTGGAGTGGCCGGGTCTAACAACGATATCAATGTACTCAATGAGTCGCCGTTGTTCACTGATGTGCTTAGGGGAGAAGCACCTATAGTGAACTTCACGGTGAATGGACACGAGTACAACAGGGGTTACTACCTTGCCGACGGCATCTACCTCTCCTGGCCGGTGTTCATGAAAGGTGTTACTCTTCCACAAAGTGAAAAGCATCGGCTATTCACTACTGCTCAATCAGCTTGGCGCAAAGATGTCGAGTGTACCTTTGGAGTGCTGAAATCTAGGTTCAACATTATAACAGTTCCGGGACGCTCCTACTCGAGGCGTACTCTTGGATTGATCATGCGCGCATGTCATTCTGCACAACATGATCATCGACGATGAGCGTGGTACCAATTTGGACGACATCTATGAGACAGTTGATTTCAATGTCGGCCCTGCGATACACAACAATGCACCACCAAGCCTAGCAGTCAGGATTCAGATGGACAACGAAATGAGGGATTCACCGATGTATACACAGCTCCAGCAAGATTTGATTGAGCATGTGTGGGCTAATGCCTACGTAATTTTTTTATTTATATGTAATTTTTTATTTATAATGTAATCGGTAACATTTTTAGTTGAATAAAATAATTTTCTTGCACTATTTTGAATGTCTTAACAAAAACGAGTGAAATAACTTAATCTGAAAAGGAAATACTGATGTGGAGGAGAGAGAAGTGAGAGCTGGCACTATAGCTGTGCACTGGTACCGTGGGGTGAGAGTGTGGTGAGAGTAGAATAAGAGTGGGGGTAAAAACTGACGTGGCGAGGCTATAACGGCGGTGCACCAGCGTGAGAAGCGATCGGGCGCAGGTAAGCCTGGTGCCAGTGCACCGCCTCCCTCTCGCCTCGCCACATCAGTTTTAGTCTCACTCTCACCCCCACTCTCACCTCACTCTCGTCCCATGGTGCCAGTGCACGGGCTGTAGTGCTACTCTCACTTCTCTCTCCTCCACTCTCGCCTCCACTCTCGCCTCCCTCTCGCCCCCACTAGCACCGCTATCGCCCCGCTCTCGCCTATCGCCTCCCCCTCTCGCCCCCTCTCGCCCGGCCAGTGCGGGCGGTAGCCGGGCGGTAGCGGCGCTACCGCCGGGCGAGCCAGCCACCGCCCGCCTATTTCCTCTCGCCCCCTTACTCGCCTCCTCTCGCCCGCCACCAGGTGATAGGCGCCCCTCTCGCCCCCCTAATCGCCCCGGTTGGCACCAGCCTAAGTCAGTTTGGCGTAGGGGTGGGCATTCGGTTCTTTCGGTCTTTTCGGTTCGGTTTTTCGGGTTTTATAATAATTCGGTTTTTAGAAAGTGACAACCGAATTAACCTATCATTTTTCAGGAACCGACAATTCGGTTCTTCAGAAATTTGGTTCGGTTTTCGGTTTAAACCGAATTAACCTAGATTTTAACATGCAAAAAATTCAAATCAATAATTAGATAGCAAAAATGGGTGGATAGGGTTGCGGAGCCTTGCCGGGACGACATTGACGTGTGAACCTAGTGTCATGGAAGCTAATATTACACGACATATGGATGGGTATGTATTTGTTGTGAACTTTAATTGCAGTTACATAAGAGAAAGCAATAAATAAGATTTGGGTGGAGACTGTGTTGGCAATGATAGATATTTTTAATGGGACAACTATTTATTTCCCTAGATATAGTTTGTCGCATGGTCTTGAAATATTTGATTGCATGATGAATCGGTCCTTTCGGTCAGTTCGGTTAACATGGACTCAAAACCGAACTAACCGATATAATTTCGGTTTTCTAAAGTTGGGAACCGATATATGGACCGAAAACCGAATTAACCTTATAATTCAGTTTGTTCGGTTCGGTCTCGGTTCGGGTTCGGTTTCTCGGTTTTTTATGCCCACCCCTAGTTTGGCGGGTAGGCGAGATCGAGAAAGCAAAGTCCGGTTTTATGCTTTCATTCGTACATCCTGGCAGCCGATAGGCTTTTTTTTTTGAGCTGGCAGCGGATAGATTAGATGGGAAGTATGCGGTTTTAGAGAATGCGGTCTTTAACATGAGCAGAGAAAGCGACGTGTTTGTGGAAGTATAGAGTGGGGGTGACAGCGCCCACATACTAAGCCCAAACTAGATTAGTACAGTGAGTCAACGGAAGGTGCTGTGAAGAACAATGACACTGATTCAGATTTAATATTTAATGTACTCTCGTTTTTCTGGTGAACGTCCAAAACTTAACTCCCAGCTACGGTGAAGTTCTTGACTCGCGTGGTGGCATGACTGTTGTGGTGGGGCCGGGAGTTTGCGGTTGCGCGTGGGCCGTGGTCGACATGCTTGAGGTGACGCAGGGGTCTCGGCACGCGGAGCTGGTGGTCTGGTCGGTGGGCGGTCGGTGGGGTTTGCGACACATAGCTGGACGAAGGAATGAACTAACTATCGAGTATAAATACTCTCTCTTGAAGTCACTAAACATCTACTTGGCCAGAGCATCTACTAACAACAGAAAACATGCAAGATAATAAATAACATACACATAAAAATAACATAATAGATTGATAATCAATAGACATAACAGTCAATATTCATCGGATCTCAGCAAAAAGAACATGTAGCATTACAATAAGATGATCTCGGTCATGTAGGGCAGCTCACGAGATCTAAACATCAGACATAAATAGGAGAGAACAACCATCTAGCTACTGCTATGGACCCGTAGTCTAAGGTTGAACTACCCACGCATCACTCCGGAGGCGGGCATGGTGGTGTAGAGCCCTCCGGTGATGATTTCCCCTCCCGGCAGGGTGTCGGAGAGAACTCCAGAACCCTCCCGACCTCGGGTTGACGATGACGTCGGCCTTGATGACCCACAAGTATAGGGGATCGCAACAGTCTTCGAGGGAAATAAAACTCAAATTTATTGATTCGACACAAGGGGAGTCAAAGAATATTTATATGCCTTAACAACTCAGTTGTCAATTCATCTGCACCTGAAAGTAGACTTGCTCGCAACAATTTATCAGTGGTAACAATTTTATAACAGCAGTAGAAATAAAATAACATCAGTAGCAAAATAGTAGCAGCAGTAGCAATCGCGGAAAACAGCAGGATGGGAGTACCGTAGGCATAGAGGGAATGGATGAACGGGTGTTGCATGGATAACAAAGGTCATGTAATAATAATAACGTGGGTATTGAAGATAATAATAATAAAGTATCAAACGTGTAGGCAAACCATAGGCATGTGTTCCAATATAGTCGTACGTGCTCGCAATGAGAAATTTGCACAACATCTTTTGTCCTATCAGCCCGTGGCAGCAGAGCCTCTAGGGAAACTATTGGTAATTAAGGTGCTCCTTTTACTAAAGCACCGGAGCAAAGCATTAACACTCCGGGAACACATGTGATCCTCACATCACAACCATCCCCTCCGGTTGTCCCAATTTCTGTCACTTTGGGGCCTCGGGTTCCGGACAACGGTGTGTGTAAACAACTTGCAGATATGATCAAGAAACATAATTATACTCATGAAACAATAACATGTTCAGATCTGAAATCATGGCACTCGGGCTCTAGTGATAATAATTACGCATAACAAGTTGCAACAACGGTAAAAAATACTAACAATGCATACTAGGCACTATGCCCTAACAATCTGGCATTATTACATGATCAATCTCATCCAATTCCTTCCATCTCTCTCAGCCTACAGCGGGGTTTACTCACTCATGGACGGGGGAAACATGGATGATTGATAGAGAAGGAGTGACGGTGTTGATGGCGATGATCTCCTTCGAATCCCCGTTCCGGCAGGGTGTCAGAACAGGAACTTTTGATCTTCGAATTGAGTTTCGGGTGTGTAGTCGAAAGGGGAGTCCGAGAGGGTGCCAGGGTGGCCCACACCACCGGGTGGCACAACCAGGGGGTGGTGTGGCCCCCTCCTGGCCCTTCTCCAGGTCTCCTTCTGGCTTCCGGGGTCTTCTAGTGTTTTAGGTCCAATGGGGTCTTTTCTGGGCAATTTCCCGAAAGTTGATTTTTCTGCGCAAAAACGAGACACCAAGGTAATTCTGCTGAAAACAACGTTAGTCTGTGTTAGTGATATCCAAAACTCACAAGTTTAGAGGAAAACAATAAGAAAAGTGTTCGGAAAAGGAGATACGTTTTCGACGCATCAACTCCCCCCAAGCTTAGCTTATTGCTTTTCCTCAAGCAATTCAGTGACAACTGAGTGCGATAAAAGAATTTTACGAACACATTTGTTTCATATGTTGTAAATACTCATTACATGATCAAGTGCTGAGGCAATTCATAATAAGATGTATGGAAAATAAAAGCTACCCAGCAGTCATGCAAACCATGAAAAGATGCCAACAAACTAATAATAGACAACATGAAGCATATCAATCTGTAGGATTGCAATGCTCATAATAGCGTATGATAAAGTGTACTCGCTTGCCCTTAATAGCGGAGCAAAACATAAATGCTAGGGCACCTCTGAACTTCAAATGAATACTAGAAATAAAGATATCAAAGATACAAGCATCAAAGTTATACCACTATCAACCATGTTCTGGGACAATCACATTTCACTAAGAATAACAGTCATGCTCTCAAAAGGTGCATAAAGTGAGAAGGTGAAGACTCAACATAAAAGTAAAAGAAAGGCCCTTCGCAGAGGGAAGCATGGATCACTCATGTGCTAGAGCTTTTATTTTATTAAATAGAGGCATAAAATATATTTTTAGAGAGGTGTTTGCTTATGTCTACGAATGGTAAACAGAAAATACAGTATATCACAAGACAACTAAATTTCACAAGAGCGGCTCCCATTTGAAGGACGCAGCTGGTGTAGAAGGTCATCTCTCTTTCTCTTTTGTTTACACGATTATGTTTTGACTGATAAATCAGAGGCAAAATAGTGAAGAGAATTTGTTGTATTAATTTGGGGCTGGGCACCCCGCTGCCAGCTCTCTATCAGTTGGATAAGAGGATGAAGCCACTAGTCTAGAGTGTGAAATTCAATCAACAAGTGAGATAAAAATTCTCTATTTACGTCCTCATGAGCTAAAACAGGGCACAAAACAGGAACAATTGTCTAGCAAGTTTTAAAGGTAGCACATGAGCAATTTACTTGGAGTAGCAGTTAAATACCACATATAGGTAGGTATGGTGGACACGATTGGAAAACTTCGGTTTTTGGGAGTTGTATTGCACGCGTAGCATTTCATACTTAGTACATGTGAAGGCTAGCAATATCCGGGGAGCGACAATCGAGAGGGCGATAGCTGTTATAATCACGCTTGCGACAAAACAAAACTAATAGGGGCATAAAAGTGATACAAATACTCTAAGCCAAAATAAATTATCGAGGTTTAAGTGACTTTTTGTTTTAAGTCATAGCATGCGTGAGCATGTGCCAAGTCGATTCAAGCGAAACAAACAAAGGGAGATACCACAATGTCATACCCTTCTACGAATAAAACAATGCAAACAAACATCTATATGACAAGCTAACTTATATTAATAAGTTGGAACTAACACGTGAGAGCACAAACTACTAAGCATCAATTAAATAACATACACCTTACATGAACGGACTAAGTATGTTCACATGATGAGTATATGTACAAAAATAAAACAAATAGAGTCTATATAAGCCTCTCACCACAATTTGGATTGTCGTAAATCATCATTACTGCTCTTCAATTTGTGGATCAAATAATATAGAATGATAATCAAGCTCCAATGGGGACACGGAAGTCCGGTGAACTCTGCAACAAACTTTACAAAACCAAAGAAGAACAACAAATATTTTTGACTTTTCGAATTAAAACAAGAACGGAAAGAAACAGGCAAACAAAGCAAAATATTTTTGGATTTTTGAATATTAAACCGAAATGAGAAAAGAAAGAAACCAACAAAAGAACCTAAAGAAGCAAACAAAGAGAACAACAAAAATATTTTTGGTCTTTTTGTGTTTTGAAAAACAAGAACAAAACGATAAAACAAAAAGAAACGAAAGAAAACGAAAATATGGATATACAAAGGACCGACCGAACATGATATATAAATGAGTGTGATGTCGGTATATCTCCCCCAAGTTTAGGATTTTGGCCTAAGTGGAGATCATCACCAAGGGGACCACGGGGCGTCGTCCCCGTAGTATGCCGAGGAGGAACCTTCCTCCTGATATGTGATCGAGGACACTCCGGCGTACTGCGTGGTGTAGTCCTCGGAGGGCGCATCTCGCCTCTCCTACTGCCTGTAAAACTCCATCATGCTTAGATGCTCATCTATATCCTTCTTGGTGCGCGACCATGGTGACATGTTAACTTTGAACAAAACAAGCGGCGGTAAAATAACTTTCCGCTCATTTCCGTCAATAAATATAACTCTATATACTAAATGATTAGTAGTAGAGCTTGCAGTAACAAAATGATGGGACTTCATGGAAGCAAGATTAAGTCTACATGGAGCAATTATTTCATCATCAGGAGCAATAGAAACATTTAAAGCAGTTGCTAAACGTGTAGCAATAATGCCCCCCAAAATAGGCCCCTTAGCAGCAAGGCGGCGTGCAACAAGTGCACGAAGGTAATACTTCGTGCTACGGTTCAGCGCAGCGTCAATGAAAGCAAGGTGATAACTAGAAATTTTACTATTGTTCTCCCTACCAAGGATACTAGTAGTAAGATAATAAGTAAAATATCTAAGGGCGGGAAGTTGGATGTTCCTTATCTTTCCACACTGGGATGAACGACCATCATCATTGGTGATTTATCGGTAGAGCGCCTAGAGGTCTGCGGGTTTATCCTGAATCCTATACGCTGTCCCGGAAGCGTTGATACCTACAATAGCACAAAAATCTACCAAGGACAAAGAAACATGACTACTATATAACTTGAAAGCAACAGTTGTACCAAAATGTGTGTTCTGAAATTTAAAACTCTCAACAAAAGTTTTTGTGAGAGTGGCATACTGAGGGATTTTATCGTCCATATAGTTGGTTAGACCAACTCTTTAAATAAGCATACAAAAGTGATCTAATAGACCTGCACTGCTTAGAAATGTAATGCAAGGAAAGCTAGATGGGTTGGCAAATACCATCACCTCCCGCATCGTCAATAATCGGTGCAATAACGTATTCATTATACGATGGCCTCACTAAAGTGTAAGAACGTGAGGGCCTTGTTCTCCTAGGAGCATCACTCCTAAATATCTCTCCAAAATTATGGCTATCCATCTCTGAAATTTTTCAACAATCATCACAGAAATTGATTTCAAGCAACTATAAGGTGGAAACTAATATAGAGACTTATAGGAGAGCTAAACATGCATCAAAACTAAATTATTTATACTCAAATCAAGCATGCAAACTCACATAAGTTGTCACCTATAGTACCAAAATACTCAATAAATACTCCACCAAACAAAGTTCTACTTGAATAATCGGAGGAGTCACATACCGGAGAGCAAATGCACCAAATTTCAGTGCAAATGGTGGGCTGAGCAAAGAGATCGAAAAATCTCGAGGAAGAACAACAAGAACATGGGTTCGAGGAAATATTTTCAGTTTTGGGGGTGAGAGAGAAGACTTTGGCAGTGGAGAGAATAACTGGAAGGCGAGGGATGCCCACACCATGTGCTGGCGCCACCAGGGGCAGACCGCGCCACCCTATGGTGTGCCTAACTGGTGGGTCCCCCTGGGGTCTCCCGAGTGCCTTTCTGCCTCATTTTGAACGTTAAAAATTATTATAATTTTTCTAGAATTTTTCGAGAAACTTTATTTCCGAGGTTTTTTCAGAATTTAATAATTAATTATAAACATGGAAAAAATTATGAAAAGGTGGAAAACAAAACCAAAACCAGAACTATAGAAGTTCCAAAATATTCTAATGTGTAAATGCCAGTGAAAACAAAGGTGGAAGTGGTGAAAAAAATTATGGTTGGTGAAAACAAACATAATATGGTGAAAACAAGAGAAATCACTGTGAAAACAAAAGTATGGATAGTGAAAACAAGGTTGTGGATAATGGAAACATGGTTGTACTAAAGTGGAAAGGTGATAACAGAAGTAATCATGGTGAAAACATAAAGGGGATGGTGAAAACATAGTGAAAACATTGTCCTCTTCATTCAAAATCATTTTGTTAACAAGGGTGATCAAGTCTTGTTACCAGAATAATTTTCATATAAAGAAAAACTTTGTTCAACACTAAATAATTATGTTGCCTCAACCTTGATAGACATAGTACCAATCATAATAATTTCATATTATTTTGGCGGTACTGGAATGGGACAGTAAAATTCTCCAATTTTGATGGTCTCAATATTTTCAATTGAATTTAGACCATATCTTCTATCAATGTTCTTGGGAAAATAAACCGTATGATATTTATCATTAACATTAAAATTTATTTTTCCTTGATTGCAATCAATAAAATCCCCTGCAGTGTTAAGAAAAGGTCTCCCAAGAATAATAGACATATTATCATCTTCAGGCATTTCCAACACAACAAAGTCAGTTAACATCAAACAATTAGTAGCAACTTGAACAATAACATTCTCACATATACCAACATGAATAGCAGTAGATTTATCATCCATTTGCAAAGATATATCGGTGTGTAATAATTTTTCCAAAGAGAGTCTCTTATAAAGAGAAAAAGGCATAACACTAACTTCAGCTCCTAGATCACATAAAGCAGTTCTAACATAATTTTTTTTACTGGAACAAGGAATATTGGAATACCAGGGTCTCCAAGCTTCTTACCATTAAAAGAGTAATTAGCAAGCATAGTAGAAATTTCCTCATTAGGAATTTTTCTTTTGTTTGAGACAATATCTTTCATATATTTAGAATAAGGAGGCAACTTCATAGCATCAGTCAAAGTAATTTGCAAGAACAAAGGTTTCATCCACTCACGGAATTTGTTATAATGTTCTTATTCCTTAGATTTGTGGTTCTTATTAGGAAAAGGCATTGCTTTTTGTACCCAAGGCTCTCTTTCTTTACCGTGTTTATTGGTAATGAAATCCTCCTTAGTATACTTCACCGTTTTAGTTTGCTTTTCAGGTTCAGCTATAGTTTCTTCTTTATCAGAAGCATCACTTTTATCATTGCCACTTTTAGTTTCAACATCAAAAATAAATATACTATTAGAATCTTTAGCAGGTCCAGGATATTCTACAACATTTTTAAGTCTCTTCTTCTTTTTCTTAGAAGGAGAACTATTGTTTTTAGCTTGCTGAGAATCTTGTTCAATTCTTTTAGGATGTCCTTCAAGATACAAGGGGTCCTGAGTAGAAACACCACTTATAGTAATTATTTCACAAACATGTTTATCTCTAGAATCATTAGCTAGCATGTCCTTTTGCACTTTAGTAAGTTGATCAATTTGAGTTTGAACCATTTAAAATTTTTTAACAAGCATCTTAACATCATTAGAGGTTCTTTCAATAATACCATGCAAATTATCAGTAGCTCTAGAGTTTTCTATAAGGTGATTTTGCACTCTCATATTAAAATTATCTCGCTTAACAACATAATTATCAAATTGATCTAAGCATTGATCAGGTGGTTTAAAGTGAGGAATATCTCTATTATCAAAGTATTGGAGAGAGTGTACCTCAACAGTTGATGGATGAGGAATAGACTTACATAATTCTTCTATGGGAGGTAAATTCTTCACATCTTCAGATTTAATATCCCTCTCTTTAAGAGATTTCTTGGCTTCCTTCATCACTTCATCGTTTAATTCAATCATCCCTCTCTTCTTGGGTGTTGGTATTGGTGTTGGCTCTGGTGTAGGTGTAGGTTCAGATATATTCCAATCATCATTGCTTTTGGTTATTTTAGCCATTAATTCCTCCACTTCTTCTCGACTTATTTTCCTGAAAACACAACCAGCACAACTATCTAGGTATGTCCTAGATTCAACAGTTAGTACATTATAAAATATGTCTAGGAGCTCATTTTTAGGTAGTGGATAACCAGCGCAAACTCTTATTAAAGCGCAAAACCTTGTCCAAGATTCAGGTAACTTTTCTCCTTTAATTTTCTCAAAGTTAAAGATTTCTTGCACAACAGCATGTTGAGTACTAGTAGGTAAATATTTTTGAAAGAGAGCATTAATCAAATCCATAGGGAAAGTAATAGATCCAGGTGACAGATTGTTAAACCAAGTTTTAGCTTCTTCTTTTAATGAAAAAGAAAAAATCTTGGTAATAAAATAAGTACGCATCTTAGTATCATCAGAAAATAAACTACTCATAGATGAAAGCTCATTTATGTGTTCCATAGCACTTTAACTTTCAAGTCCACAAAAGGGTTCCTTCTCGATAATAGATATATAAGATAAATCTAAAGAGAAATCAAAATCCTTGTCTATAATGTGTATGGGAGACGTGGCAAACTTAGCATCAAGAGAAGATTTATATTTCATAGCATGTCTTGCAAGAAGACTCTTAAGAGCACTTGCACGAGTAGTAGCACGAGCTTCTTCAATAAAATCATCATTAAGTTCAATATAGGTTTCATCAAGATCATCAATATACTCAGTTGAATTAACAGGTGTACCAATAATTTCAACAGGAATTTCAGCATTTTTAATTTGTTTGGATTTAGCAATAGTAGCATCTAGGAAAGGACCTAGAGAACCAGTATCATCAAGCACAGTAGAAGCATCATCAAAAGTATGAGAAGCATTCTCAGACTCAGCAGAAGTAACAGTGTGTGTAGCATGTGGTAGAGTAAGAAGCTTACTCATAACAGACGGTGAATCAAGAGCAGCAGAGGTGTTCAGAGTTGTACCGCTTCTTATAGTGGATGGTATTATGGGAACTCTTCCATCACGAGTCTTGCCCATGATGATGAGGTGTTGACCTCTAAGTTGGCCCGATCTTCACGAATCGACAAGAGCGAACGAAGAACGCACGAAGAACGCGATGAACACGATGAACACGAGAGGGGGATTGAGGGGAAATCGGGGGAAAACGCCAGAAAACACAAAAAGGGGAAGATAACTCGTGAAGCCTACGAGGGATCGCATACCCAAGTCAACAAAACGCTAATTGAAACCGATTCCTCTCACCGGTCGATCCACCGATCCAACAGAAGCCACAAGGGGAAGGTTGGCAAGCACTACTAGAATCACAAGGTGAAAGAGTAGCTCCTTGGAGAGATCTTGATACGGTCCTAGATACACATCATAGGAGTAGCCTCGTAAGAGGAGTCACCTCACAAGAGGGATACAAGGGCATAGCCCGAAGTTCTCAGATCATCCCTCGACCCTAGATCTAGCCACCGTAGTCCCTTATATACCCTAGGGGGGTAGGTGGGTGAAAATGGGGCCAAAACGGTGAATTTCCGCACAAAACAGGGGAGGCCGGCCTGGGAGGCCGGGGTGGGGCAGCGCCCTGCCTGGGAGGCCGGCCTGAGGCCGGGGTGCGGACCGACACCCTCGCCTGGTGCCCGACCTGAGGAGGAGCCTGACCGGCCTGAGGCCGGGGTGGGGAAGAGGAAGGCCGGCCTGCTCGGGGGGTTGGCCGGCCTGGAGTGGGGGGAGGCCGGCCTGGCCGGGGGGTGAGGCCGGGAGCCCCCTTTTCCCTCCGTTCTTCCACCTCGGAGCTCCGATCTTGACGCCGTCTTCACCCGCTTCCTTCCTAGCTTCTTATGCACCTTCTTGGATGTGATCTTGAGCATCTTGGGCACCATCCTGGGTCTCCATGTGGTGATCCCACCTATGCATGTAGAGGGGTATTTCAGAAGGTAGAGCACCGTTCACCAAGTCACCGGAAACATACGGAGATAGGAGTGAGTTCACCTTGTTGTGTGTCGATGTTGTGCTTGGTTGAATACGGTGGGCTACATCATCTCCCCCCCTTGAAAAAGAGTCGTCCTCGACTCTCGTTCCATCCATCTGTGAGCGGGAGAAGGAATGTTGACGACGAAGATGTCGTTGAAGTTGAGCCGCTTGTCGAAGTTCATGTGACGGTAGGCTCGTAGTGGGGGTGGTCCAAAGGTGATGAAGATCTTGACATGGTTCTCATTGGATGGTCGATGAAGATCTTGAAAGGCGGTGTAGTCGTTGAAATTGAGTCTCTTATCGAAGATCATGCCAAGGTATGCTCGTGGAGGATGTGGTCCAAAGGTGATGACGATCTTGACATGATCCTCAATGGGTGGATGAAGATGAGCTTGTGGACGCGGTAGAGTGTAGATGAACTTGACGCATTGGTTGCACTCCGCTCCATGGGTTGCGTTGTTGTTGATGCTCGTGTCGAAGTCCATGTACCTCATGGCGGTTGATGTGTAGTCGTGGTGGTCATTATTGTTGACGCGCTTGTCGAACTCCAGGTGCATCTTGACAATTGGTATGTAGTCGTGGTAGTCATTGTCGTTGACGCGCTTGTCGAACTCCAAGTGCATCTTGACGTGTGGGATGTAGACGGAGAAGTCGATGTCGTGGATGTGCTTGTGGAACTCCAAGTACATCTTGACATGAGGGATGTAGGCGTAGAAGGCGTTGATGTGATGACTCCCAAGTGCAGGAGATCAATTGTAGTACCTTTCGATAAGTATTTGAGTGTCGAACCCACAAGGAGCTAAAGGTAAGCTATCTATTCTCTAAAGCCCTATAACCCTCTTATATGGCTGTTTATGCAAAGCAATAAGTTTGACTAAAAGGAACTAACTAATTAAAAGCAAGTGACGTGGAGTGTGGTTTGTCTAGTAACTAGTGAAGCAAGTTTAAAATGCAAGTTTCTAAGGAAGTTTCACAAGTAGCAAGCAGCAAATATCTCAAGTATCTCAAGGGAGCAAGTGTTCTAGCAATAGGTGTTTCGTTCGTGTGGTTGTCACAATTAGTGAAGCACATGTTTTAGTCTTAGTTGTTTCTTCTAGGAAGGAGCCATGAACAGGTATAGTCAAGTAAATGATCTACAACCCCTTATGATGGATCATGTGGCCAAGTAAATGACTGCACAAGTGAATGACAAGGTGGTTGAAAGCCTCATGCCCCGTGAGTGTGAAAACCTACTCCATGATTACTCAACTTAAGATTCCTAATAAGCTTTGTACAATCATAATAAGTATTAGTGACATCATAGAGAACCGCAAAGAGGTACCTCTTGCCGCATGACATGGAAACAAGCCCATGTCACAATGACAAGACAAACAAACGGAGTAGACTCATCATCCTTTTTATTTTCATTCACTATTATGCATATCTTCTTATTTTATTGTAGGGTGTGTTGTAGAGTCACTCAGGCTGTAAGAAAATTTCCACCATGATAAAGCATGGCTTGGGTTAGCGGCCCAATGCGTTTCTCTAGTCATATAGATACTTACTCATCAAAACTTACTATTCCTCTATTTCATTTCGGCATGGCAGGAGTCTAAAAACAAAAGTACATGATATCAACCAAATGTAAATTTTTGTGCAATGTTGAAAACTTTTCGGTGATACACGTTTATAGTTAGCTCCCAGCCACACACTTGTCAAACGCAAAACTTGTGGCTCCCATTATTGGGTCATGTTTATTAGATGCATAAAAAGTAAAGTGTGCCTTCAAAAGTTCGTGGGAGTCCTATCCCAAGTTCAACCCATGACAATTAATAAAGTGAATATCTTAATTTAGAACATAAATAACAAAATAACATGGTGAACATACTCGGAATAGCAATGAAACTAATGGGAAAATATGGTGGACTCACTGGAAATACTTGGCTAAGGAGTGTTGGAAACAAGTTTTTACTTGTTGGAATTTTTAAATTTTTGGCTAGCAAGAGTGAGATAGTTGACCAGCTACTATACATGCATATGTCCATAGAACTACTCATTTCATGATAAACTAAATAAACCAGCAATTAACATCAAGGACATGAATAAGAGATAGCTCAAGACAACATTATTGCAAATTTCTACACATAAAAAGCCTAGAAATCATGCAAACATATGTAGCTATTCAAATCAACCATGGCATCCCTATTCCAAGTCATAATACTAGCATCCAATACATTCCAACCCCAAACTCCAGTATCTCAATCTCATATAAAATGATGGGTGTGGTCTTATCAAAACAAAATTAAAAACAGAAACTAGACGCTTCAAGTCTCTACGATAAATGCTTTGCTTAGAAAAACAGAAAGTAGACGTGTGCTAACCAAAAGAGTGTAGCTCCAGTGGGGTGTTCATCACATCTCCAAGCTTATTTTCACCATTCTTGGATGTCTTGAGGCGCAGCTCCTCTATTCCCTGTGAAAAAAACTTCACAAAACATGTTTCTCCCATTCTTTTTCTGTGGGGTGAGATTAGCAAGGACAAACAAATCACATTCTTGCTGTGCAAAATTCCAAATCAAATGCTCCATTAGATAGACAATAAGGTTCATTATGTTGTATGTTCACTCTCTTGCTTGAAAGAATCATGGAAATTCGATTCCCAAGCCCAAAGAGTGCATAAAACAAAAGAAGGCAGAATCTGTCCAGAAAAGCAACAGCAGCAAAACAAACGTTTTTCCCTACTCTAGACTCGTCACAAAATTAATCCAATTTTTGTGCTTACAGAGGATGAAAAGTTGCATAATATACTAAAAAAATTAGCTCAATCGGACATACCAATAAAAACGTAAAATCATACGGTGAGCAGACTCGTGCTGAAACAGAAATTTCATGCACTAGGATAGCAACTTATAAGTCCAAATGGGTTTGACTTGACTCTTTATTGAAAACTCCCGAATTAAAACAAAAAAAAAACTAATCTCTTGAGACATCAAGAGGACACTAGAAAAATCCAAACAAAAACAACCGGGTTGCCTCCCGTAAAGCGCTTTCTTTATAGCCATATAGCTAGGCTTTACTTACTTAACATCATGATGGTTGGAGAGGTGGCTCGGCATCCCCAAGTTTGGATTCTTGTACTTATTTGATACATGTAGGGTGAGCCCAGGGGTAAATCCCCAAGATTGATTGGTTGTCCCTCTTGATCTTTGTTCATCTCACTCAACTCTTCCTCCTGAAAAATTCTTCTTACACAAATCTCAACATAAAACTTGATTAGAGGGGTTAGTGCCTCCATAAATAAAATCCACATAGGTACAGCAAAGACACATCATGAGTTGATTCTAAATATTAACTAATGTTACTATAGTTGTGCATTCCTACTTTATCAAAAGAACCACACAAAACACAAGTAATGAGAGCAATGCAAAATAAAGACATAATCTGCCAAAAACTGAACAGCCCGTAAAGTGTGAATTTTTAGAGGCACTTAAGTTGCTCAAATCAGAAAACTTAAAACTAATGAAATATGTAGTGAAAACTAAATATTGCTTTCGTAAATTACCAGGTCAAAATTCCACTTCTGTGATTTTTAAAAAATTTCGCAGTGAAGTTCAGGAATCTGTTTTCTTGACAGCTAATTACTATTGTTTAATCCTATCTCCCATATAAGATTATTCTTGCCATTTAAGATGAGAAATAAGACAGAAATGTGATGTTACAGTAGTGAACTTATATTTTTTTATTGTTTTTATCTTTGGAAAAAGTTTTAATGATAGATACTTTGCAATGGTTTCATTGGCATGAACAACACATGTTCAAGGTCGACCCCAACTTCTCCATTACTCATCCTTCTCATTTACTTTCCCAAATTTTTTTATAAAATGAAAATCTTAAACTAAATGATACA
Source organism: Alopecurus myosuroides (assembly GCA_028641055.1). NCBI lineage: Eukaryota > Viridiplantae > Streptophyta > Magnoliopsida > Poales > Poaceae > Alopecurus > Alopecurus myosuroides. The sequence goes on from CM054061.1 coordinate 117,028,756, forward strand.
TAACAGTAGGTAAAGGCATTTTACATGTTGTAAAGACATAAATGTGTGCTCAAACCGAATAGGAAATTAAAGCATAAGGAACACACCAAAAAATATTAAATAATTTATTTTTAAGTCTAACCCATTTCCTATGCATTGGCATTTTGTAATGAAACAAATAAAAGAAGCACATAATAGCAAGCATAGAAAGTTAGATCAAGTGCAACTTCAATACTTTCAGCATAAAGAGGGGAAACTTAATATTGTTGAAATATGTGTAACCATGTTTCCCTCTCTCATAATAATTTTCAGTGGCATCATGAATAGATTCAACAATATGAATATCAGATAAAACATTCTTATCATGAGCCACATGCATAAAAGAATCACTACTCCACATAAGTAAAATCCTCATTAGTGATAGTGGGAGTTAAACATTCATAATTTTCATTGCAATCATCATATATAGGAGGCATAGTATCATCAAAGTGAATTTTCTCCTCCAAGCTTGGGGAACTAGAAATATCATGCTCATCAAAACCAACTTCCCCAAGCTTAAAACTTCCCATAGAATCAGCAAGTATATCATTTTTATCCTCAATAGTAGGGGGACTAAAAATATCATATTCATCAAGACAAACTTCCCCAAGCTCAAGGTTTTACTTAGCAATAAAGGTGTTAAAAGAATTAGTACTACCACAAATATGATTGTTGTGCAAATAATTTTTCAATTTCTCCTCAAACACTTCATGTCCTAATTCAAGGTAGATATTATACAGTTCTAAAAATTTTTGGTTGTTTTCCATTATATTTTTTTTTTGTGTTTTAGGTTTATATGTTAGTATGCAATGTAAACAAGAATAAAAGCTTAGCACAACGCTCCCCGGCAACGGCGCCAGAAAAGTGCTTGATGACTCCCAAGTGCAGGAGATCAATTGTAGTACCTTTCGATAAGTATTTGAGTGTCGAACCCACAAGGAGCTGAAGGTAAGCTATCTATTCTCTAAAGCCCTATAACCCTCTTATATTGTTGTTTATGCAAAGCAATAAGTTTGACTAAAAGGAACTAACTAATTAAAAGCAAGTGACGTGGAGTGTGGTTTGTCTAGTAACTAGTGAAGCAAGTTTAAAATGCAAGTTTCTAAGCAAGTTTCACAAGTAGCAAGCAACAAATATCTCAAGTATCTCAAGGGAGCAAGTGTTCTAGCAATAGGTGTTTCGTTCGTGTGGTTGTCACAATTAGTGAAGCACATGTTTTAGTCTTAGTTGTTTCTTCTAGGAAGGAGCCATGAACAGGTATAGTCAAGTAAATGATCTACAACCCCTTATGATGGATCATGTGGCCAAGTAAATGACTGCACAAGATTGATTAAGACATAAAGTCCCACCATAGCCTTACGTTCTAAGGTCCCCTATATATATCCCCCAATAACTTAACTTTGTGGCTCGATCTCAGGTTACTGTCACTCCCAAGTCACCACCACTCCATTATGCTACCGGTGATCACCTTACATGCATTCCCCAACATATGTGTGCACTCATATATTGTACATAAAGACAATCATAGAAGATAACAAACTTGTATGCAACCAATCAACGAACTATTTCACCATTGCCAAGAACAATTCACTACTCAAACATAGACGGGGAGACACAATACATCAAGGGAATATAGTATTGCATCATACATCGTGTTTGCCAAGAGATTATAGTGGAGATATGGAGCTGATCTTGCTGTAGATGTTGATGATGAACATGCCGGAGGGGGGTGGAGCCCTCCGGGGGTGATCCCGGCGGCGTTTCCCCCCTCCGATCTTCTCCGGCGACAGCCTTCTGTCTCTCTGTTTCGTGGTTTCATCTCTCGGCGCCGCCTCCTCCTCGAAAAGGCCAGGGGACCCTTTATATAGTCGTTTTTAGGTCACGAGACACTCGGGAGAAGAAAGATCGACGACATCGGAGCCACGGGGGCAAAAAGGGGGTCTCTCACGCGGCCAAGGAATCTGGCCGCGTGGAGGGTCCTCTTTGCCACCTGGTTGGCCTTTTGGCCCTCTACTTTGTCCCATGGTCTTCGTCACGAAAATTCTGAACCGTGCTCTTTGGCCTTGCCCTTTTTGGAGTCCCGAAGCTCCCGGAAAGTCTGAAACACTAAAAAGTACGTTTTTTGGAAAAAACAGGGTTAGAACCAAAAGAAGGGGGATTGTTTAGAAAATCCCCCAAATCATTATAAAACATGAATATAAGTTGCTAATATGTAGGAAAAACAAGTAATAACATGCAAAGTTCATGTATGCATTTTACATGCATCATGATGTCGAAGTGCTTGTGACGCGCCGTGTAGATCTTGACTTGAGGAGTGTGGATGGAGAAGGCATTGTCGGAGAAGGGCTTGTCAATCTCCATGTGGATCATGACGAGCGGAATGTACTCCTTCCAAATCTTCAAGTCGTTGTCGATGTTCATGCGGTGTGGAGAGCCTTGTATGTGGAGAAGTCCATGAGGTCGAGGATGCTTGATAGGGTCACCAAATCTCTGCAAAATAGACAACAAAGATGGAGATAAAGTTGGTAAGCCGTTAGTGTCGATAAGCACACATGGGGGTTTGCTCTCAACTCTCATCTCACTTTTGGTGGCTATCAAGGCGAGGCCTCTATGAACACTCATGCTTTTTCCACTCATGACGGGCTTGTGGCTCTCACTCACGTGATGGTGGATCTCTCTCTCACCACTCATCTCACTAGAAGCTTGAGAGGGGACACCAGAAGGCTCCAAAGTCTTGGCACTTGAGGTGTGCGCACTTTTCGAAGTCGTTGCATTGCTTGGAGTCGGTAGTGTGATAGCATGTGGCGAGGAGGACTCAATCATCTCATCTCTTGGGTTGAGCTCCAATTGAGGAAAGGGTGGCTTTCTTGGAGGAGGAGGTAAGGTCATGGCTTGTGTCGAAGGAAGCTCCATCAAATGGTAATGTAAGCCATTCCTTGTAGCATCCTCGAGTGGTTGATGATGATGATGATGATGCTATCCTTGGCTAGAATGGTGGCTTGAGCGTGGCTGTGGAGGTTGGAATGAGTTGCTTTTAAGTCAAGGGAAGTGTGTCATCCAATTCGTCGCTACCTCCATCCATGATAGATGTGCCATTGACGCCGGCTCTAGAGAGGTTGCAACGTTGGTCATTATCTTGAGGATAGGCTTGAAGAACTCGTGTCAACACTCGCGTTGAGTTCACGACCTCATTGCAATAGACGCTTTCGTCACCATTGGTCGGCATGTCCAAGGAATTGAGAGCTAGTTGGTGCAAGGCATAGTATTGGCCTTCACTCATGTAGGCATGGTCACCATTTTGGTTAGAAACCATGATCATCTTGTGGATAGCATTGGGAGCTCTCTTGTGGATGGTCGGATTTGTCACTTGCGTCATTGGAGACGAAGAAGAATGCCTTAGAGATGATGGCAAGGGATGAGCCGCTTTCATAATGTCACATGCATCAACGTCTTCATCATAGAGTGGTAGAGTGGCCTCCTCATGCATATGGTGATGTTGATCTTGTGTCATGGGAGGAATAGCTTCACACTCTTGATGTTGGTGTTGCGCTTGTGGAGATGAGGGAAACTCATGTTCTTGATCATGAAGGTCATAGTGCTTCCTCATGGAATGTCACACATGATGTAGGTGTAGCGGTGATGATGAAGTGAATATCGCCTCATGTGATGAAGAAGGAGGAGGATCATGACATATATGGCGATGTAGACCTTGCTCATGTGCTTCATCATGAAGTACTTTGTCCTTCCTCAAATTATGTCGCTCATGTAAGTTGAGGTTGGGTCTCGGTGGTGAAGTTTCTCTTGCCTCTTGCCTTGACGAGGTAGTGGTATCATAGTGTCCATGGCGAGGATGTTCTTGATCCTTGTCGAAGGCGGGGTGCGAATAGAAAGCACAATCTTGGTGAAGATGAGGTGGAGGCTCCCATTCCTCATATTGATGATGACGCTCATGGTCCTTGCACCTTGTAACATTGAGGCAAAGGGCGCTCAACTTGTTGTCTTGATGGTCTTGATGGTGCGGTGCTTTATCCAATATGGGAGGAGAAGAATCATGGATAGCATCTCCATTTGCTTGATGTTGACGAGGTCTCTCATGTGGGTCCTCATCAAAAATAGGAAGTGAGAGGTCACTTGGAGCATCTTCACTTGCTTGTTGTTGACGTGGTCGCTCAAGAGGTTCCTCATCAAATATGGGAAATGAGAGATCATGAGTAGCATCCGTGCTTGGTTGTGGTCGAAGTAGGCGCTCAATGGGGGCTTCATCAAAGAGAGGAAGTGAAATGTCATGTGTAGCATGCCCACTTGGTTGTTGTCGATGTGGGAGCTCATTGGGTTCCTCATCAAAGATGGGAAATGAAGTAGCATGTAGAGCAATCCCACTTGGTTGTTGTCGATGGTGGCACTCAATGGGGTCTTCCTCGAAGATGGGGAAAGACAAGCCATACGGAGCATTCGCACTCGCTTGATGTTGAGAAGGTGTCTCATTTGGGTCTTCATCAAAGATAGGCGGTGGAAGCTCATGTGGGTCATCCTCATTGTCTTTGAGATGGCGGTCATGATGGAGAGGATGACGCCGGTGGTCATTGTGGTGGAGTTGTTGTTGGAGGCATGCTTCGCGGAATCCACTAGAAGCAATGTCATGGGCGTCATGGTCACCTTCGTGATAATGGCCTTGGTCTTGGTGGTCATTGTGGTGGTGACACACATTTTGCCTTGGAATCCTTGAATGTGGGCAAGCACCATCCACGAAGTCACGTAGACCATAGTCATGAGTCAAGCTTGGAGAAGGTGGGTGATGAAGAATATCCGGTCGTAGAGGGTGAACTTGAAGAGGGTCACCACGGCCTTGTCGGTGTCAAGGTCGAGGTAGTGGTGATGGCGAGCAATGCTCAAACCAATGTCGTCGCGGTGGTGGAGGATGCGGTGAGGTGGGGTTACCACTCTCTCCCATATGGCGGTGATGATCATGGCGACGGTCTTGGTGATGAGCTTGGTGATGATCATGTGGAGACTTTCCATTGCGTCGTGGCTTGGAGGTCGATGATGATCCATGGCGGTTGGAGAGGATGGTCACTTGGCCTTCAATACTCTCCATGTGATCATCGAATCGAGAATGATGAGCTTGAAGTTGATGGTCCAAACGCTCCAATCCATCACGAGCAAGTTGGCAAAGCCAAAAGTGTTCATGGCGGTTGACGAAGTTGTGGTAGCCAATATTGTTGAAGAAAGAGGTTCCTTGATCTTCCGAGCTCGTCCTTGTGAGTACTCCTTCCCTAGCCATCTCAACAAGCACAAGTGTATATATAGCGTGTGAAGACCTAAGAGCTCAAACCTCACCTTTTAGCAAATATTGGAAACTAGTGGACCATGCCAAGAGAAACCGATAACAAAAAGAATGAAGTGACTTGAGTTCGAAAGATCCCGAAAACACGCTCCAAAACACACACGGCTTATAGGTGGATGGCAATGGGTTAGAAATGTGGTGAGAAAACGACAAATCCAAATAAAATTATGTTGTAAAACGTGGAGAAGAAACAAAGAAAAGTTAGCACGAAAACCAAACCTAGTGGAGGAAAATGGTATGGTGGAAACTAAAAACACACACACACACACAAATGATAAATGGGGTAGTGCGGCCAATGGACGAGCGGAGACGAAATGTACCTATCGAAGACTAAGCTCAATGCCACACCAATGCAAGGAGGACGCTAGCTCAAACCGCAATCAATTAGAGGCAACAAGATTCGCAATGTGGCAACCGGTCACTCTCTTCTCTCTTGCGACACGAAGCTATGCAAGGAGGATGCTTATTTTCGCTCTTTTTGCTTCTTGTGCTCTTTCTCCTTTCTCTTTTTTTTTTGCTTTTTGATGATGATGATGTGGAGATGATTCCCAAATGCCAATGCCTACTCGAAGCTATTCTCTCACAAGCGCAAAAACTCGCACTCTCGGTGCCACAAATGCGATGCCAAGCGATGTAAAAGAGCTAGTCCGAATGGGCAAGGTACACAATGAGAGGGGTTAGTTCAAGCGGAAGCAAGTTATACCTATGCGGTGGATGATCTCGGACTTGCGGCCGGTGGATGTCGATGTCGTGTGGATCCGTTGATGTAGTGGCGTAGGCGATGTCGATGCCGACGCGTAGGAAGTTGCCTCACTCAAATCGGAGCAACGACGACAAAGAAAAACAAGATACAAAATCTGTCCAAGAATCGAAGAGCAGGATTTTTCTGAAATTTTTGCTCAATTTCGAAATTTCTCCCAAATCAAGAAAATTTTTGGACAAATTCGAGAAAAGTGGCTGAATAGAAACGTGAGGAATGGTCTTTGGCAACAAATCTATGGATCAAAACCACGAAAAACTTAACAAATCGAGAGATTGGTCGAAATCCCTTTTGGCTAATTTTGGTCAATTTTTCAAATTTATGGTGGATAGAAGAAAAATTGGTGGTAGGGGAGGGGTTGGGGTGTCGGATTCGTGTCAATCTAGCTCTAGATACCAGATGATGAGGTGTTGACCTCTAAGTTGGCCCGATCTTCACGAATCGACAAGAACGAACAAAGAACGCACGAAGAACACGATGAACTCGAGAGGGGGGGATCGAGGGGAAATCGGGGGCAAACGCGAGGAAACACAAAAAGGGGAAGATAACTCATGAAGCCTACGAGGGATCGCAAACCCAAGTCAACAACACGCTAATTGAAACCGATTCCTCTCACCGGTCGGTCCACCGATCCAACAGAAGCCACAAGGGGAAGGTTGGCAAGCACTACTAGAATCACAAGGTGAAAGAGTAGCTCCTTGGAGAGATCTTGATACGGTCCTAGATACACATCATAGGAGTAGCCTCGTAAGAGGAGTCACCTCACAAGAGGGATACAAGGGCATAGCCCGAAGTTCTCAAATCATCCCTCAACCCTAGATCTAGCCACCGGAGTCCCTTGTATAGCCTAGGGGGTAGGTGGGTGAAAATGGGGCCAAAACAGTGTATTTCCGCACAAAACAGGTGAGGCCGGCCTGGGAGGACGGGGTGGGGGCAGCGCCCTGCCTGAGGCCGGGGTGGGGGCCGGCGCCCTCGGCCTGGTGCCCGACCTGAGGAGGAGCCTGGCCGGCCTGAGGCCGGGGTGGGGAAGAGGGAGGCCGGCCTGCTCGGGGGGTTGGCCGGCCTGGAGTGGGGGGAGGCCGGCCTGGCCGGGGGTGAGGCCGGGAGCCCCCTTTTCCCTCCGTTCTTCCACCTCGGAGCTCCGATCTTGACGCCGTCTTCACCCGCTTCCTTCCTAGCTTCTTGTGCACCTTCTTGCATGTGTTATTGAGCATCTTGGGCACCATCTTGGGTCTCCATGTGGTGATCCCACCTATGCATGTAGAGGGGTATTTCATGAGGTAGAGCACCGTTCACCAAGTCACCGGAAACATATGGAGATAGGAGTGAGTTCACCTTGTTGTGTGTCGATGTTGTGCTTGGTTGAATATGGTGGGCTACATCACATGATGAATGGCTTGCAGCAAACAATATCACGATCAAGTGATCAAATAAATAAAGCTATGCTCCCCGACAACGATGCCAGAACATAGTCTTGATGACCCACAAGTATAGGGGATCGCAACAGTCTTCGAGGGAAGTAAAAAACCAAATTTATTGATTCTACACAAGGGGAACCAAAGAATATTTATGTGCCTTAACAACTGAGTTGTCAATTCAGCTGCACCTGAAAGTAGACTTTCTCTCAACAATTTATCAGTTGTAACGGTTTTATAGCAGCAGTAGAAATAAAATAACTGTCGTGGGATAAACACGGCAGACGTTACCGGGGGTAACTGATCTTGGGGCAAGACGACACAGGCGTTTGGGAGAGGGTTTAGCTCAGAGGAAAACATGATGATGAACTTTGATCTGGAAGCCGGCAATCAAGTCGCCGAATCTCCGATCTCAAGATAACAACTCAAATTGCACGCTACACTAGATACTCGATATTAGGCGAGATTGCTAGAACTCTTGGATCTTCTTTATACTAGACCTAGGGGTTGGTTTATAAAGCACCGTACCCCCCTGGCTTGCCCTCCAAGGCGCACCCTGAATCCTACCCGGACACCGCTTACAAACCCTAGCTTTCCTTACCGCAACCCACAATCCGGGTTACGAGGCTTGCAAACTTTGGGCCTTCCAGAAGTTTCGTCATCCTTAGCCGGATCCTGCGCCGTGTCCCTTGGGCCGGGTTACACCTTGGAGTTGGCCTACCGGGTTATTATCCCTCCGTCAGTAGTCCCCAGAATAGCTTGGGCTTCACGGATTCTTCCCTGAAGCACTGGCTATTCCCTGCAAAAATATCAAACGCACAAGTGTAGGGAGGCCGGGTTAAAGTGCTTTGTTATATAGCTAGGCTTAACTCCATGGCAGCCATATAGTAACCCGACTTTTTCTCCAGATACTTTGCTTAACTTTCCCGGTTTAAGCTTTGATAAAATGCCAAAACTCCATACTTTGCTCGATAGTTGATCCTGATACCCCGGAGAGGATCTCTTGCTCAGTATTTGTAGCATATCTCGCAAACTTCGAACAAGTAGCCGTTACCCCGTAATTTCCGGGTCCCACTCGTTGGACTGAGTTTTTCCACCCGTGCCATTATAAATAGGCCCCTAGGGGTAACCCTAACCCCAACGGCTCACTTTCCCCCATTCCTCTTCCTTCCTTCCTCCGTGCTCAAGCCCACAGAGCGCCATTACGGAAACCTCGCGCGCATCGCCGGAGCCCATCTGTCGCCGGCTGCGCTCCGCCACAGTGCGTTCCGCCCCGCCGCCAAGATCCGCCACCAGACCCCCGACCTGCCCGCCAGGAATCGCGAAGGGACACCAGGCTTGTGCCATTTGCCTCCGCAGGGCTTCACTTCGATCTCCTCCGGTAAGTCCCTCGCACCCATTAATTTTGCCCTTGCAATTTCAGGATCTTACCTTAGACCAGATCTGAATCGACCCGCCTATCATTTCTCGGGTCACGCCAAATTAGGAGGCTTGTATTCGTTCCAGCTCATCCAATGGATAGGATATAGACTTCAGTTCACTCTCCTACTACCTGTAATCATTAATTTCTCCACAAATCTAGAAATGGGAATTCCAATCTGGGATCGGGCCACCCAAATTTTCCACCCTTGTCCCTGTCACCCGGAAAATCCTCATTTTTCCAGTTATTTTGCTTTGCGATAGATACACGGGCAACCCTTCATCATTCCCGAACACTTATTAACACATAAGCCTCTATAATTTTTATAGCAATGCATGACACCCGGATAATTTGAACCTTGCTCCGCAAAATGATACCCGGATAATATTTAACTTTCATGTTGTCTCGATACCGCTCGTCAATACTCGACCAACTGACAGTTCCCGAGTCTTATTCCTCATGTCCTTCTACCTGGTACTCTGCAGGTTGACCCCATGGCGCCCAAGAAGCAGGGGAAGCAGCCGACCAAGGCCAAGACTACCAACTCCATATCCGCCAACTGGGCGCGATCTTCGGTCACCAAGGCCAAGTTAGAAGAATTGGTCGAGTTAGGGGTTCTTCCCCCTCAAGAAAATATTCACTGGAGGGTGCCGGGTAACGAGACCCGACCTACACCAGCAGAAAATGAGGTAATATGCTTTGTGGAGCACGTGACCCGGGGCTTCCGTCCTCCGGGTCACCCTTTCTTTCGTGATGTTTTGAGCCATTATGGCCTTCGCATATTTGACATAGGGCCTAACTCTATGTTAAATATCTCTCACTTCATCGTCCTCTCCGAGTCATACTTGTGCACTCCGCCAAGTTTGGCTCTTTTCGTTGAACTTTTCCAGTGCAAACCGTGCCGCGAAAGCGGCGACGGGGCACTTCTCGCTTGCGGTGGGGTTTCTATCCAGCGCCGCAAGAACTCTCTAATGCCACCTCTTACCCTCAACTCCCACGTCAAACATTGGCAGCTTTCTTATTTTTACTGCCGGGACACCTCCCCACCCGGTGAAAAGAAATCACCGGGTTACTCGGAAGGCCTGCTTGACATCTCCGAGACCTTTAGCGCCTTCGCCCCTGACTCGGACAGGGAAGCAATCCTGCCTTTATTGGCTAAAATCTCCATTCTTTCGGCCCAAGGTCTCATCGGGCTTAACCTGGTGAAAACTTGGGTCGATTTCCGTATCCAGCCCAACTCCATCCGCACAAAATTAATGTGCGAATACTCGGGGCAAACCACGGACCCGATCCGGTACTCCACCAACAGTTTCGCACCTGGTGATACCAATAAAACTATCAAAGGCTTTTTAACAGAAAAGCTGGAGGTAATCCGGAATATAGCCGGATTAGAGCCCTTCACCCGCGAGAACCCGGCCCCCGCGGTAAAGACCTGGTTTTCACATCTTCAACTTCATCCTTTCCACTTATTACAGCTAATAACCCTTGTTCTTATGCCTTCACTTCAGGCCGATGACGATTTCTGGAAGATTGACACTCCTCCTAACTCCGGAAACCCGGAGGAGAAAGAGGATGTCGTTAACTCGGATGAGGGTACATTCTAAATTTCACTTAGTTCTTTTGAGTTCATCGTGTCCTGTTTTGCATTTCCCAACTGTAACCTTGATAACTTCCAGAACAAGAAGACAAGGACGAGGAAGAAGAAGCTGACGGCAAGGTGGAGTCCGCCAGCGACGAAGACGAAGCGGAGCCGATAATCAAGATCGGATCTAAGAGAAAACCTCAAGGGGTCGTCTTCAAGGTTCTATATCATTTCCTTGCGTTCAATTTGCATTCCTGTGATAACATGCATGAGCTAACCCTGATGTTATCCCTTTGACCGTATCTGAAGGAGTCGCCTATGACCAAGCGCAGGGCGACTCGGAATTACCCGGGTAATGATGCTCTTAACCCGGGTATTCCATCATCTCCAGCTCAGCGCGCTGGTATTCACCATACCCCTCTTTAAACATAAAAATCTTTCCAAACCATTCCCTCACAGGGTAATCTCATGTTTTGTTTGGTATTCTTCAGTTTCATCCGGGTCCAGCAGCGAATTCCCTGTGGACTTTGCGGTGAACCCCGGGTAAAGTTCTTTTCCTGATGTTATATCACACTTGCATCGCCCTTTCTTAATTATACGCTAACTGCCCACTCATACCTTCTTTAGGGCCACGGTCATTGTTAGCGACCAGGAAGACATGGAGACCGATGACCCGGGTAAAGGGAAGCCGACTGATGATGTGTTAGCCACATCTGGCGACGAACTAGCGTCACCAACAAACCCGGCCAGGCAAGAAGCCGGGTATCCGATAGCCTCGCACGCAAGCGAGAAGGAAAAAGCCGCGACTTTGGGCGTAGGAGGAGGACCAGACTCCGACATTCGGATGACCCGGGTGCCGTCTCCTGCTAAGAAGAAAACTTCTTCTCCGAGTTTCCACGACCCCGGGTCTTCTAACTCGGGTAACGATAATTTTGATCAGCTGATGAGCGCTCTCCTCACCATGAAGGCCTCAGAGAGCAGTGTCCTAGAGCGCATGGCTGCAGCGCATCAGGTAATAATACTTGATATCTCTTAGTATACGCCTAGTCCCCAAGTTCCGAGCATAGCTTGTTAAAGTTGTGCTTGGTACTTTGTGCAACATTCGGCTTGCTATGATGCCCGACTGACACTTTCGCTCTCTGTTTCTTACAGGCGGAGGTGACCCGGTCCGATGAGATTTTACTCAAGACGGAACGACTCCTGCTTGCCGAGGTAAAACGAAGAGAGGACCTTGAAGCTGACGTGGAAACCTTGAAGAAAGACGTTTCCAAATACAAGAAGAAGTGCAGTACTGCCCAAACCGCGCTGAAAAGATTATCGGACCAGATTGCCGATACTTATCGCATCTTGCTTAGTGAGTTTTCGCTGCCGACTGACTTCGTGCCTTTACTTTGTCATATGATACTCTGGATTACTGATATGCCCTTCCTTTGCTTCAACTGCAGGTGCCAACCTTGCGGCCCCAGAAGAAGATGTTGTTGCCAAGGCTAAAACCTTGAAGACTGTGCTCCAGACCTTTTTTGCCGGTATAAAGCTTATATTGGATGCCATGAAATGGCCTACCGAGGTATACCCGGGTGAGGAAAACCTTATTCAAGCCTGCTCCACAGTGCCTGGGTGGATCGAGATATGGAAACGCTCGGCCTGCCGGATTGGTATGACCCGAGCCTTTACACTAGCTAAAGCTTATTTTCCGAAGCTTGACCCGGCAAAGGTAATATCCGGGTTTCCCGAATTCAAAGCTGATGGCTCCAGGTTTGTACCCAAGGATTTTAAGGCCATACAATCCTCGGTGCGCCACTCGGCAACCGCTTTGGCCGATAAGATGGATCTGGGCATGATTATGAGTTCATACGATGCTGAAGGCAACATCATACAGGAGAACGCACCCCCTCCCTTTGATATTTTGGAGAGATGGGCGGTTGATTTGGCCAGGAAGAAGGAAGAAACCGCTAAGAGAGAGGCCGAGTTAGGATCAGGGCCAACCACCTCTACACCAGCTGTCCCTCCGCCTGTCCGTCCTGATGCGGGGAGTCCGTGCGACGCCGCCGGGAAAGCTAAGGAGCAAGCCCAAAACCAAGACCCGGAGGGCCCTACTCAGGAGGCCGAATAGGGCAACGCCATCATAATACCTCGATAACTTGATGTTGTGTATTCGAAACTAGTGTACTTTTGATCGTGCGCCTGTGCACCCTTGATATTGGTATCGTAATTTGTAACGTACTTTTACTCCGTGATGCACTTGTGCCTTTCCTGGCCTTTTGATAATCTTGATACTTGTCTATTCTTGAACTTATTCTCGATACCCGACTCTCTTTTTGGTTCCCCTTGTGGGACTCGGTTTTCCGAGTACCACGGGTTTTGATAAGCGGACTTTTCTTTAAGTCCCCAAGACTCGGATGCTAGGGTCTTTCGAGCTTTGATAGCCAAGCAGTTTGTTTCTGTTTCGAAGTCCCCAGTCCCCATGACCCAAAGTCCGAGTCAGGGGGGTGTGGCCTTTCTCAGAGAACAAATTGTTTTCTACCGAGCCGAAAACCTATAGCCGTCCCGTGTAGGTACTGAAGTTATGCTTGATAATCGTTGAGTTTTTGGCTATCAGCCTTGTACTCTGCATAACTTGTGGTTTAGATGACCCTTTTGACTATCTTGTACTGTAAGCCGGTTTTCGCGTGGATACCATGTTGTTACATCTATACGAAAAACAGGGTCAGGCAAGTCCCATTGGGCTGCACGGCTGATTGTAATCGTAAGCGAACAGATCATGCCACTTTAGTGCGAGTCACATCGAGCTTAAGTAAGAATAGTCAAGAAAATTTGGCTCCTTTGTCCGGTTATAAGATTGCAGCCGTACTCGTCTTGCGAGTAGTCGGCCCTTATAACTCATAGGCATCAAGGCCGGGCCTTTGGGTTTGTGACTGTGCTATTCAAGCAACCAGCCCCCAAGACCTATTTATATGCGACATACTTGATGATACTGATGTACTGATAGCAGTGAATACTACTTACTTGTAATCGAAGCAAAGACCGTAATAAGACTTGATAACCATCTCTTTTACTGATACGAAAAAGTTTGGGTCAGCAGGACGCCTCATTAAAAACCTTCCAGTCCCCTTAGGTACCCCGGGTAGGAAAAGAGCGCGTCTGAAACCTGCTGCCCGTTACATTGTTTAGTTCTTCTTGGGAATCGGTCCTGGGCTGACGCGACCGATGCACATTCTCCATTTGTTAGACTTTTTCATGATGAGTACCGGGTTTGCTAGCCAATCCGGGTGAGGTGTTCCCATAACGTGGCTAGCTGTGAACGGCGGTGTGATTTCTTCTCCTATGCCAGATTGTTTAGAGGAATCGTTCTTGATGAAAGCCACCATCTTAGCATCTTGTTCTGACCTGGGTTTTGCTTTTTCTCCTTCAGTGCTCGGCCTTTTTGAGGTGGTCCTGTCCTCCGGGTCTGCTTGAGACCGGTAATGTTTGAGTTCCTCTTTTCTACAGGCTTGCTCGGCCATTGCCGCGTCTCCTTCATCGCATTCAGCTGCTATATCTTGATTTCCATGTATGGTAATGGTCTGCTTAGGACCCGGAATTTTTAATTGTAGATACACATAACATGGCCTCGCCATGAATTTAGCATAAGCCGGCCTTCCAAATAGCGCGTGATACGGACTGCGCAACTTAACCACCTCGAAAGTAAGCCACTCAACTCGATAATTGTCCTTTGATTCCCCAAAAGCTACTTCCAATGCGATTTTTCCCTCGGGGCATGCTGAATGACCCGGTACTATGCCATGGAAAACTGTCGTACTTTTTTGGAGCTGAGATTCCTTGAGACCCATGCGTAGAAAGGTTTCCCAGTACAGGATATTGATGCTGCTTCCTCCATCCATCAAGACCTTTTTCAGTTCGTACCCATTGACCTGTGGTGCAACTACCAATGCTAAGACTCCCGGGTGTTCTACTCTTTCCGAGTTATCTCTTCTGCTCCACGTTACATCTTGTTCTGACCACCTCAAATATCTCGGGATAGCCGAAGAGATTGAGTTGACCGCTTTCTTCAGTATCTTTTTATCCTTGTTAGAGCCTCCGGTAGTATGCACGTGATATTGACCCAACTGTTTGGGGTTGGCCTGGAAACCTCCAGCTCCCCCTTGATTGTTGCCCTGATTTCCGGCTGCCGGGTTACCGGCTGGGGGTGGGCTGTTGCCCGGGTTTCCACCCTGACCCGGTCCTCCTCCCCGACCCGCACCTCGCATGGCTCTGTTCACTTCCTCGTTCTTCCACCTCTGTAAGTCGGCGCATTGCTCCAAGGAGTGATTAGCCGGCTTGCCGTTCCTGCTGTGCTTTGGGCATGCCATTCTAAAGATGTCCCAACTGTTACCCGGCCTCGGAGGCCCTTGATAGTGTCCTCCATTGTGATTTCCAGTGTTAAAATTCCCCTCAGATCTGGGTCTCGAAGACCCGGCCTCTGTGTTGGCGACAAACTCGGAGCCTCCTTCAAACGGGCGCTTGTTCTGGCTATTTTCGTTATTACCCGGTGCTGATCCATTGCCGGTTCTTCCGCTATTACTTGTGTTTGCTTTTGCCTTTTTGTCATCAACTTCCTCCTCTGTAGTATCTGTTGCAGCGTGTTTGTTGCACGCATCCATTAATTCTCCCATTGTAACCTCCGACGCATTCCGACTGGATTTCATGCGAGTTAACTTTTGCACTAAAGGTATATACTTGCATGTTTTTGCCATAGCTTGTAGTGCATCCTTGGGCTGAATATCTGTGGATGAGTGAAGTATCTCCATAACCCGGCGCACCCAACTGCGCGCCGACTCTCCCTTCTTCTGAACGCATCGCTCTAGATCATCTATAGTGAACAATTTTCTGCACGTCCCATGAAAGTGCTTGACAAACGCAGTCTTCAGTTCTTCCCAGGACTTGATCGACCCTTCTGGCAGATTGGTGAACCATAACTTCGCTGCTCCCTCTGACATCATCAGGTACATGAACTTGGCTTGAAGATTCTCGGATGCATTGCGAATAGACATTGCCATCTCATAGCTGCTCAACCATGTTTTTGGGTCCATAGTCGGCTCATAATTCACTACCTTTCCTGGTTCTTTGAATTTTTCCGGGTAAGGTTCAGCCCTGATGTTGTCCGAGAGACACTTAGGTCCTGCGAGAATGGTAGAAGCTGGCCTTACTCGGGAAACATGTGATCCGGCGGGGGGCACAGCCGGACGTGGTGCTGCTGGTAATTCCTGTACTAAAGACCCGGCCCCGGCTCTCCTGGCCCTGGAGCTATCCACAACCGCTTGCGCTGCTGATGCCGCCGGTACCGCCTGAATGTGGGGAGGAGGCGGCATTTGCTGGTGCTCTTCCCTCCGCCGCGCTAAACTTGCTGGGATATTGCCGGTATTTCCTCGTTGCTGGCTGACGTATGGCGTCCCATGCATCCCACTTCTATGATCCGGATAATTGGCTTGCTGTGCCACCGCAGTGTGTAACATATCGATCGCTTGCCGGGTCTGCTCCGCGTGGGGCGACTCTCTCACGGGGATTTGATTCAAAGCAAGAGTCGCTGCGTACACGTTATCCATAGGATTGTTGTAGTGACCTGCAGGTGTGCGAAAACGCGACGGTGGTGGCAGTGGCAATGCGTTGCCGGTTGTAACCCCAGTCTGCGGCAAGGGTAACCCGGCCTGTTCGTTCGCCGGCTGTGCTCCCGTGGTTGCTGGCCGAGGTGCAGTTCCTTGGTTCGCCGCTGGGATCGGTTGGTCCTGAGGCGTGATAAACAATGTAGCCGGATTTATAACTCCACCCAACGCTGGTAACCTGGTTTGGTGCATTTGATGTATTCTGGTTGTTTCCTCTCGGAGCCGGGTTTCCAATGCGTCCAGCTCACGTTGGCGCGTGGCCATCCCTTGTCTTTCTGCTTCTACTTGCCTTCTCTGTTGCTCCAACGCACGGCGGGCTACATCTAGATCCCTAGCACGCTCTGCAGCGTTCTCTGGGGTGATAACCGTGGCAAGAACTGTGGGATCTAGGATCAGGTTGTTATCGAACAGAGCCGGGTGTCGTGGGTTTGAAGGCCCCGCCCCTGGTGTCCGATTTGCTAGGAATCCGAACGTATTTGCCTGCAACTCCTCGTCTGGCGCGCGACTGGTAACCGATGCCGATTCTCCGTCAACCCGGATCAGAACAGGGTTTCCGTTAGCCGCACCCTGCTGCTGGGCCAACGCTTGGGCTGCTCCGACTGCGGCCGTAGTCACGTTCTCTTGATTGAGGTTGGCCGCGGGTGCCGTGTAGACCGCAACTCGGCGTATGATGCTTGACGTAAATTCGTGTTGTTCCTCTTCGCTATTATTCTCCTCGTACCGGTTCTCCAGCAGATCCAGGATGGACTCAGTATCATCTTTTCTCTCAACCAGGTCACGCGGGGTCCATGCCGGCTCCCCCGGCTGTTCCCACTTCGTCACGGGTTCTTCTGCCGGATCTGCCGTTCCAACTGATTCTTCTCCATCTTGCTGGATACAAGCGGCCTCCCCTGACATAGAATCAGATCCAAAATTGTCAGGGATCGAACCCGAAGTACATACCATACCGACGAAGACGCTAATCCGGCCGATTGTCACGACGGATCCGGATTCGAGGTGATCCGACTCTGGCCCCCAGCCGGAATCGTCCACCATCTTGTCTCCTTTGTGGTCGATGTAGATCTCGCCGATGACGAGATTCTCCATGTTCTTCCGAGCTTCTCCCGTGACGTAAACACCTTTGGACGCAGGCCCCACGGTGGGCGCCAACTGTCGTGGGATAAACACGGCAGACGTTACTGGGGGTAACTGATCTTGGGGCAAGACGACACAGGCGTTTGGGAGAGGGTTTAGCTCAGAGGAAAACATGATGATGAACTTTGATATGGAAGCCGGCAATCAAGTCGCCGAATCTCCGATCTCAAGATAACAACTCAAATTGCACGCTACACTAGATACTCGATATTAGGCGAGATTGCTAGAACTCTTGGATCTTCTTTAAACTAGACCTAGGGGTTGGTTTATAAAGCACCGTACCCCCTGGCTTGCCCTCCAAGGCGCACCCTGAATCCTACCCGGACACCGCTTACAAACCCTAGCTTTCCTTACCGCAACCCACAATCCGGGTTACGAGGCTTGCAAACTTTGGGCCTTCCAGAAGTTTCGTCATCCTTAGCCGGATCCTGCGCCGTGTCCCTTGGGCCGGGTTACACCTTGGAGTTGGCCTACCGGGTTATTATCCCTCCATCAATAACAGCAGTAGCAAAATAATAACAACAGTAGCAATCGCGGAAAACAGCAGGATGAGTACCGTAGGCATAGAGGGAATGGATGAACGGGCGTTGCATGGATAACAAGGGTCATGTAATAATAGTAACGTGGCCATTACAGATAATAATAATAAAGTATCAAACATGTAGGCAAACCATAGGCATGTGTTCCAATATAGTCGTACGTGCTCGCAATTAGAAACTTGCACAACATCTTTTGTCCTACGAGCCCGTGGGAGCGGGGCCTCTAGGGAAACTACTAGTAATTAAGGTGCTCCTTTTAACAAAGCACTGGAGCAAAGCATTAACACTCCATGAACACATGTTATCCTCACATCACATCCATCCCTTCCGGTTGTCCCAATTTCTGTCACTTTGGGGCCTCGAGTTCTGGACAACAATGTGTGTAAACAACTTGCGGATATGATCAAGAAACATAATTATACTCATGAAACAATAGCATGTTCAGATCTGAAATCATGGTACTCGGGCCCTAGTGACAAGCATTAAGCATAACAAGTTGCAACAACGGTAGAAAACACTAACAATGGATAATAGGCACTATGCCCTGACAATCTCGCATTATTACATGATCAATCTCATCCAATCCCTTCCATCCCTCTCAGCCTACAACGGGGTTTACTCACTCATGGACGGGGGAAACATGGATGGTTGATGGAGAAGGAGTGGCGGTGTCGATGGCGATGATCTCCTTTCAAAACCCCGTCCCGGCAGGGTGCCAAAACAGGAACTTCTGATCCCCGAATTGAGTTTCTAGGTGGCAGCGGCGCTTTGTTGTGTTTCTGTGGAATATGACGAACCCCCTCGCATTTTAGGGTTGAAGGCAATATGTAGTCGAATGGGGAGTCCGAGGGGGTGCCTAGGTGGCCCACACCACCCCGCGACATGGCCAAGGGGGGCACCATGGGTGGTGTGGCCCCCTCCTGGCCCCTCTCCGGGTCTCCTTCTGGCTTCCGGGGTCTTCTGGTGTTTTAGGGCCAATGGAGTCTTTTCTAGGCAATTTCCCGAAAGTTGATTTTTCTGCACAAAGACGAGACACCAAGGTAATTCTGCTGAAAACAACGTTAGTTCGTGTTAGTGGTATCCAAAACTCACAAGTTTAGAGGAAAACAATAAGAAAAGTGTTCGGGAAAGGAGATACGTTTTCGACGTATCAGGCCTCGGGTGTTTTTCGTGGAAAAGTGGGATCTAATTAGGATTTAATATCTGAGGGGGTTATATAGGCGAAAGGGCAACATCGGTGGGCGGCCAGGAGGCCCAAACCACCTCCATTGTGCGGCCAGGGGTGCCCCGCCCTATGGTGTGGTGCCCCTGTGGCCCCCCTCTAGGTCTCCTCCGGACTCCGTGTGCTCGATAAATTTCTAAGACTTCCGGGCTTCGGATTTTCCAATTCCGAGAATATTTTCAGAACAACTTTTCTGAAACCAAAAACAGCAGAAAACAGGAACTGGCTCGGTGGCATCTTGTCAATAGGTTAGTCCCTAGAAATGGACAAAAATGATATAAAGTGTATAGCAAATATGTAGCAAATAACATGAAAACAACATGGAACATCAAAAATTATGGATACGTTTATGACGTATCAACATCCCCAAGCTTAGTTCCTACTCGTCCTCGAGTAGGAAAACGACAAACAAATAATTTCCGAGGTGACATGCTACCAACAAAAACTTGATCATCAAAATTGTAAAAGCATATTTAAGCTGAGATCATAGTACTTTAAACACAAGCATGGTAGATATAATTCTAACAATGAAACATAGCAATCACTTTGCATCATGAAAAATAAAACAAATAGAAGAACATGAATAACAATGCACTAAAAGTTATATGTTTGATTCTAGCATCTAGAAAACATAGCAAAGTGATATTTCGCTTGTCCTTACGAGTGAGGCAAAACATAAATTTCATGACACCTTCAAAGTTTAACACGATGACTAGAACAAATAATTTGAGAGCAAGTAATAACAAAGTATGAATCAATCAATAATATTTTTGTGACAAATGCACATTAAACTCAGAATGACAACTATGCTCTCTCAATTGTGCATAAAGTTAGAAGATGGAGACTCAACATAAAAGTAAAATAAAGTCCCTTCGTAGAGGGAAGAAGAGATCACTCATGTGCTAGAGCTTTTTATTTTCTTAAACAGAGGCATTGAAAACATTTTTTTAGAGAGGTGTGTATGTTTATGTCAATGAATGGTAAACAGAAAATACAGTACGTCACAAGCCAACTAGACTTCACAAGAGCGGCTCCCATAGAAGGACGCAACTGGGTAGAAGGTCATCCCTCTTTCTATTTTGTTTACACAATTATTCTTTGACTGATAAATCAAGGTTAAAAATAGTGAAGAGAAATTGTTGTACGGACCTCCTCGGATTTTGAAGGAGTTTCGCCCGACCGGATATTCCGGTTCAAGTATGTACCGGATATTCCGGGTCGAACAGGAAATTCCGGTACAAGAATGTACGAGAAATTCCGGCTGCCTGCTGTCCCAAAACTTTGAGGTTTCAAATCAAACAACTTGTGTTCTAGATGGAAGTTGACTTTAGACAAGGAAGTTTTGGTTTAGATTGCCAAACTGAAAATGATACTTCTCCCTTATACTTGCAAGAAGAAAACATGGAAACTCCAAGAAAAAGGAAGTTTCCCATGAAAAACACTTAGCTAGGAAAACAAAAGAGAAGCGATGAAATCCAAATAAAACCCCAACTAAAATCCAACTCTTCGTAACGAAGAGGTTGGTGTCCCAAGCCACCATGTAAGAGATAATGGTATGACACCAAGAAGATATATCTTTGGTGCATTGCCAATTATCGACATTTTAGCTCACAATTCAATATTAGAAATAGAGAGATAACAACGAATATTTGCTTTGGGCATAATGAAGGGGGGGGAGAACCCAATGTGTTAGGATAACACTCCCCTATGTCCATGCCTACACCTAAACCCAACACATAGTCAACTATAGGCATGAGTGCAAGATCCTCAAGTCAAGCTACTTGAATTAATGATATTTAGCTCATTCCTCAAAAACATGAATCTTGAATTATCTAGAGCCTTCGTGAATATGTCCGCGAGATTATCCTTGATTGGGACATATGCTAGCTCAATATCACCTCTTTCCACATGATACCGGATGAAATGATGACGAATCTTAATATGCTTCGTCCTTGTGTGTTGCACGGGGTTGTAGGTGATGTCACACCCCAGTTTTTGGAATCTTGTACTGTGTTCAAGAAGACAAAAAATTAGGGCCAACAATTTTTTTTCTAACAACATGATTGTTTTAACTAACATGTGTTTATGATCTTACTCATATTTGCAACACAAGTTTTGTTTCTTGATAAAACCAATACCAAATTTTTCCTGAAAAAAGACTTCTATTATTTTTCCTGGTATTTTTCCCTGATGTTGTGTGAGTGGTTTTTATTCCAAGACTTGGATTATTCTTGGTTGCATCTTAAGATAAAATTTTAACTTTGTTGGATCCAAGGAAACAAAATTTCAAAATGATTTATGGAAGTTTTCTTTTAAGTTTTCTATAGAAACTATTTCCTGAAAATATAGCCAAGTACCTGTTTTCTACCTTTGTTTTCACTAGGCTATAAAATGTTATTTTATGTTTTCTTGACTTTTATTTGTTCCTTGATATTTGTACAAAAAATCCATAAGCTTGGTTTTGTTTTTGTATTAATAAAAATTATATTTTGCTTGTTGTTTTTCTGGTATAAAATTAAGACAGAAAAGGGCTTTTTTTGGAAAACAGAGAAAAACAAAAAGTACACATTTTCACACATTGTTTTCATGGCCGTAAACTATTTCAAATTTGTTTCCAAAAGATGTTTCTGAAAGTTTATAACATGGTTAACAAGTTCCCACTTTGAAAACAAATTTTGGAAACCATTTGACCCTTGAAAACAAATCCAACTTTTTGATTATTCCATCTGTTTTCAACGCTTAGAAAAATTCTCTAAGTCTTAAGACTGAATTTTCTGAATTTTTGAACAGTGTGAGATACATTTTTGGACAGATGTTTTCTTTGTTTTTCTTTGCAAGTTTTGAGGTGTAACCTTGTCAAGTGTGTTGACCTTAGTACCGACTCGAACCAGGATGTGCCCTTTTGTTACTAGAAGCCTTGTGAGTGAAGAAAACTTGAGAGAGAAGGTGATGATGTGGCATTGGTATGGGCACCCATAACTTGCCCTTTGCCACCTTAACCTTGACCCATTATGCATCCAAAGGCCAGGCATTGACTTGCCCTTTCGTGGTCTTGCCCTGGGCCAGCCTTGCCTCGAGGTGGAAAGACCAAAACCGCCCCTGGACGCCCTCATGCCATCAAATGGCATCCAATCGAGACCTAGCCATGCCATTTCCCTTATCCCCACGGCTACAAGCCATTACTCCCATGTCCCTCTCGCCACTAGGCTCCCACACCTCCCCACTCTCACCTCGAGCTGAAGGAAGCAACCCCAGGATCTCCTGCGAGCTCCATGAGCCAGAACCTCGCCGCCGGCCACCGCGAACACCCCGAGGTGGTATCGCACAATCCAGGCCCTCCCACCCCACCTCACTGCCCTGGACGAACTCCCCATCTCTCTCTGACCCGCGCTGACCTTTTTCCTTGGCCTCTGCCCCGCAGGAAACGCCGCCGCCGTCCATGGTCGCCGCCATGGGCACCTGCCGCGCGCCGCCGCCTGGAGCCGCGCTCGACGCCACCAACTGCGCCCCTCGACGCCCCTCAACCCCTGGACCTTCCTCGACACCGTGCCGCCCCTTTTTCATTGCCCCACGATGAACCTCGCCGTTGCCCATTTCTCCGTCGCGTCGGAAGAGAGAGAGGAGAGGGAGGTGGAAGAACGCAGCGCAACCGCCCGATCTAAGATCGATGACCACGCTTGAACGGTCGTAGTTCCCGTGCTGGCCGCATGCGCACAGCTTGTTTGGGCCTCGCCGCTAGTTAGCTGGGCCGCGCCCGCGAGAAACCCCAGCCCGTCTTTGTTTTCTTTTTTCCTTTTATAATTTGTGCAGATTTGACATGTTTGCTTTGGCTCTGTGAAAAATAACTGTCGGATATATACCAAATAGGGGTATATCTGATGGTAGTCTAAAGTGCCGGATTGCCCGGGTGGCCCGAATGGTAGTGGGCTACGGTCCATTGGGCGGCCCAGTAAGCTGACGCACAGAAGCCGGATTCTAGAAGAACCCGGATCACGGCCCACGTGATCTGGCTTGGAGTAGAAGGCGGATTCCTTACTTTCCAAGTTAATAGTTGTCGTAGTCTTCTATGTTTTCTACTCTGTATGCCCTAACCCGGCTATTATATAAAGCCGGGCGGGAGATATGATAGATAGAGAAGAAGATATAGGCTAACTCGCCGGGAAGTTGATCCTCAGCGAATAGCTAAACAGAACCTCACGTTGTACTTGTATACACAGGCTTTAGTCCTGATTAGTGAGATTGCAGGAGTAGGAACGCCGCATTGTTGCGACGTGCCGAACCTGGGTAAACGCTGTGTTTTTCTTCTTCGCCCAACCACGTCTCCCCACGTCTCTACCCGTAGTCTCATGGCACCCCCGTCTATGAAAACTACTACGATGTCTCGACAGTTGGCGCCCACCGTGGGGCCGACGGCGTCAGGCGTTAAATTCCGATTTGGGATACTTGGCGGAATCAGCAGTTCCATAACCGTCGGAAGCCTGGAGTTCGACGGCGATGTCAGATGCTTCCTCGACAATGGATCTTACATACCGGCGCAAAATCACCTGGTAAGTGCCTGCGTGTTACCGATTGGATCTACAAATATCTTTATCGGACTAACTGCAGAGGCCATGGGGTTTTGCGGTGGAAGCAAATTTTTCCCGCCCGCCCTATACCCAGTCGAAGACGACTATGACACCGGATTTTGCTCAGATCACCGACAAAAAAGTGATTCACACTTTATCGGTATGGTGCAATCCGAGGTCGCCGAAAACACGGATGAAAGTAATCCCGTGCAAGAGGAAGAAAACAGCAAACCCACTACAGAGGTGGAAGATCCGACATCCGCCAATCCAGCGATGAACTCGGAAGCTGACTCTGTGCTAGCCGCCATTGAGGCGAGATTAGAGTCAGAAACCGGATCAGATGACTTTGATTCCGAAGACGAAGACGTGGACGCCTTCGAAAGAAAAGTTAAATCTTTTCAGGAGGGATTCCATGAAGTACTAATGGGGAAACCGGTTGAAAACACGGACGCCGGCAGTCAGGAAAGCCCTAGAACTCCTCCGCCAGAGGAAGAGAGAGAAGATGGAGAAACTTCTCCAATATTCCCCAATGTCAAAGAATTGACAGAGGATGAACCTGCTAAAAAGCCTCCCTCTTCCAAGAAAAAGCACAAGGCCGCTAAAAAACTCCAGTACAAACTCCGGAAGAAGAAATTGGCTGACCCAGCTGATGAAAGCCCGGAAGTAGGAGATGCAAGCGGAACAAAACTTGTGGAGAAGAAAATAAAAGAAATCCTTGTTCCACCAATGACAGAGCAAGAAGAACATGAATTGTTACAAACACCAGTGGGATTGCATGAACCCCCTGAAGTGCTAGAAGCCAGGAGACAAGCTCTCCAACGGCAATAGCAACATCTATTCAGAACTCGTGAACACCTCCAAAAAACCCAGGATGACATCAAGCTCATGAAGGAAGAAATCGAGGAGTACGAGAAAAAGAATAGATCTGCCATTAAACTTACAAGGTTACCTGGAATCGTAAGACTGGAAGTACTGCCGCCAAAAGAAAGGTTTCACAACCCATCTTGGCAAAAGCAGGTAAACGACAAAGATGCTAGAGGCGAACCAATATACAAAACCGCAGCAGAAATCGCGGAAGCAGTGTTCGCCATCCTCAACAACGATATGTACTCAAACGGTGAAAAACTTCAAGGGGTGTATGCTTTCCTCGGAAAGGCATTGCAGCAACAGCACCGGGGGAAAGAGCGATCAGGGAGGCTGCATGACGACTCCGCCCTATGCAAAACAGCTACTTGCGCCGCTGGAGCACCCGGACCGGAGGAACCAAATGAGAAGAAAACAGATCCGAGAAAAGACAAGAAAAATCCCGATAATAGGGATGAAGCGTCTAGAACCGGATCCCATCTCCCAAAAGGTGGATTTAACACCCACGATCAGGAAGAAAAATACCGGAATGACGGCAAAGCAATGCCACCTCCGAGAAGCCCAGCTGAAAAGGCTGGAAGACAGGGTATACCTCACAGGCGTGAGAGATCTCAGACACCCCCCAAGGACAAGGAAAGATACAGGAGTAGAACTCCACCTCATCCAAAGGGACGTGATATCGGAAGAAATAGAGACGATCCCGGAAAAGCGCGTCCGCGCAACAATGGAAAAGAAAGGAGTAGATCCCCTTCTGTCCATTCAGCTGGCAGGTACTCCGCACACATGGATAGGGCGGAAAGAGACGGCTTATACTTTGGACCTAAATGCTTCACAGATAGGATCCGAAGGATAACCCTTCATTCTGGCTTTGCCAAAGTTGGTCCAACGTACCAAAAGCACACCGGTAGTACAAACCCGGATACCTGGCTCTTAGACTACTATACAGCCATCCAGATTAACAATGGGACAGACCTGGAAGCTGTAAAGTTTCTTCCCCTAATGTTACTGGATGGAGATAGAGATTGGATTAACGGATTACCTTCCAGAACTGTTGACAGCTGGGATGATATGGCTCGGGTATTCACTCAGCATTTCCGGGGAACCTACAAACGCCCGAATAGCATCAACCAGCTAAACCGTTGCACCCAGTTTGAAGACGAACCATACGTGGATTTTATCTCAAGATGGACTGCAATGAAGAATAGCTCCTCTGGAGTAACTGACGTTCAAGCAATGCATGCTTTCGTCAATGGCCTAAAACCCGGACTTGTACCGTCCATGGTCGGTTCCAAACAGCACAAAGATCTCAGATCTATGCTTACAACCGCCAATGAACATGCTGTAGCCGAAGACGACATCAGAGCTAGGGGAGGCAGTATCGACACACTGATACAGGCCAAAAAGAATCCTCGCCCTGAGAAAAAAGGAGCTCCAGATGCAACACAAAAGCCCAAAGAAGTTAACATAGCCTTTGGAAGTGAAAAAGCGAATAGGTGGAAAGGACGCAGTTCGGAACCAATTAATTATACCAAAGAAGAATGGGAAAAGATTAAGTCAGAACCCTGCGTCCACCATTCGCAATTTGGAAAACCCACCCATACGAACGCACAATGCCGGCTGAACAAGCATATGAAAGGCAGTGCAGGATCCGGAAACAAGGGAAAGAATTCCAAAAGGAAATTTTCCAAGCAAAAGCCAGAAGCTGAGAAAGAAGACAGTGAATCGGACACTGACGAAAAAAATCCAAGAACAACAGCGAAAAGACGAACCCAAGTTTCCGAGGGTTGATGGAGAGTGTGCCCTAACTTTCCTGGCAACTCCATCAGCAAAGGTGGCAAAAAGAACGATTCGAGAGATAAACGCGGTTGTTCCGGCAACCCCGAAATTCTTGAAGTATTCAAATACACCAATTACCTGGGATCAGTCTGATCATCCCGGGAATATCCCTGAACCCGGCACGCAAGCCCTTGTTGTAAACCCTATTGTCCAGAACACTAGGCTAAGAAGAGTGTTGATAGATGGAGGATCCAGCATTAACATAATGTACCTGGATACACTGAGGCATCTGAAAATCTCCGAGACTCAGCTCAACCACAGCAACATACGTTTTCACGGCATTGTTCCTGGCAGGCAAGCACGATCCCTAGGAGAAATTTCCCTAGATGTCACTTTCGGAGAAAAAGATCACTTCCGTCAGGAAAAAATATCATTCGAAGTGGTGCCGTTCGAAAGCGTGTATCACGCGATACTCGGACGTCCAGCTTTCGCCAAATTCATGGCAAGATCATGTTATATCTATAACAAGCTGAAGATGCCAGGGCCAAAAGGAGGAGTAATCACCATATCGGGAGACTTCAAGTTGGCAAACAAGCTGGAAAAAGAAAACGCCCTTTGCGCTGAGAAAATCATAGCAATGGAAGAGTTGAAGGAGCTGGCCAAAGAGGTATCGCCGACAGAAATGCCGGCAGGAAAAGAAACCCAGAAGCCAACAGATAGCTTCAAGGCCTCCGAGAACACAAGACAGGTAATCCTAGATCCCAACAATCCGACAAAATTTGTCGTGGTGGGAACTGGGATGACCGACAAATAGGAAAACGAGCTCATCAAGTTCCTCCGTGAGAACTGGGATATTTTTGCCTGGTGTCCAGCTGACATGCCAGGCGTACCCAGGGAACTGGCTGAGCATCAACTTAAGGTGATTTCAGGCTCCAAACCCGTCAAACAAGGTCTCCGTCGATTTGACGGAAGAAGACGGAAGGCTATCGGCAAGGAAATTATCAGGCTTTTAGCAGCAGACTTTATCGAGGAAGTTATACACACCGATTGGTCCGCAAATCCGGTGTTAGTACCGAAGAAAGATACCACTGCCCTTAGAATATGTATAGATTACACCGATTTAAACAAACTGTGTCCAAAAGATAGGCTTGCTTTACCGCGAATCGATCAAATAATAGATGCCACTGCAGGCTCTGAGCTCTTATGCTTTTTGGATGCATATTCCGGGTACCATCAAATACGCATGAAAAAAGAAGATCAAATTCAGACTTCTTTTATAACCCCCTATGGGACGTACTATTACATAACCATGCCATTTGGCCTGAAGAACGCAGGTGCCACCTACCAGCGTTGCATGCAACATTGTTTGCATAGTCAGATTGGCAAAAACGTCCATGTTTACGTGGACGACATTGCTGTCGTAACCAAGGAAAGAGACACACTCCTTGAGGATTTACGAGAAACCTTCGAAAATTTGCGCACTTACAAGATGAAGTTAAATCCATTAAAGTGCGTATTCGGGGTTCCCTCAGGAAAACTTCTGGGTTTCATCATTTCTCACAGAGGAATAGAAGTTAACCCAGAAAAGATCAAAGCAATCTTAAACATCTCCAAACCTACGTGTGTAAAAGATGTCCAAAGATTCACGGGTTCCGCCACAGCCGTCAGCAGATTTATTAGTCGGCTGGGGGACAAAGCTTTACCACTCTACAAGTTGCTGAAAAAATCCGACAAATTCGAGTGGACAGAAGAGGCAGATGCGGCGTTAACCCAGTTAAAGGTAACTTTGATGAAAGCTCCGATTTTGGCATCGCCAAAAGACGAAGAACCTATGTTATTGTACCTAACGGCTACAAACCGGGTTATCAGTGCAGTAATTGTTGTGGAGCGGAAGAAAGACGAACAGAGCATACCAGACCAACATCCGGTATATTATATAAGCGAAGTCTTCTCCGAATCCAAACAAAGGTATCCACATTATCAAAAACTGGCATATGGCGTATTTTTCGCGTCCAGAAAACTTCGCCATTACTTCCAAGGACATTCCATAACGGTGGTATGTAAAGCACCACTAGGGGATATAATAAACAATGCGGAGGCGACTGGCCGAGTAGCCAAATGGGGCATCGAGTTAACAGCCTTCGACATTAAGTATCAGCCCAGGACGACAATAAAATCCCAGGTTTTGGCAGATTTTATCGCCGACTGGACTGAAGCAATGGAGAAAACACCAATGCCGGAGTCCGAGTATTGGATCATGCATTTTGATGGATCCAAGATGAAGGAGGGCGCTGGAGCTGGTGTAGTTTTAAAATCCCCTAAAGAAGACACAATAGAGTATGTATTACAAATACACTTCAACGCCAGCAACAACGTGGCAGAATACGAAGGTTTGCTTCATGGCTTGCATATTGCAAAAGAAATAGGGGTCAAGCACATTTTGTGCTATGGTGATTCAGATTTGGTACAGCATCAGCTCAACCAAACGTGGGACGCAAAAAACCCCATAATGGCCGAATATCGGAGAACGGTGGACGAGTTCGCCATTTGTTTCTTCGGATTCGAAGTACTCCATGTTAAACGGAAGGAGAATTGGAACGCAGATGCGTTAGCCCGCATGAGATCAGAAAGGATAAAAATCCTACCACCAGGTGTTTTCGTCCAACATTTGTACGAACCATCGATAAAAGGCGGAGATGTTGACTATCCTCTGGCTTCCGAGTCAATTGAAGTCATGCTCGTCAACCCGGATTGGACAATCCCATATATAAACTTCTTAGTTAATCATAAGTACCCGGAAGGAGCAGATGAAGTCTTGCAAAGACAAATCCAGCGTCGATGCAAAGGATTTACGGTAATTAACAATTGCATGTATAAACGCAGTACTTCCGGAATTTTTCTGCGATGTATTTCACCAGAAGAAGGACAAGAAATCCATGCCGGAGATTGCGGACATCATGCTCAATCAAAAAGCATAGTTAAAAAAGCATTCCGTGCCGGGTTTTTCTGCCTAACAACCAAGACAGATGCTGAGTACATAGTAAACACATGTGAAGGATGTCAGTATTACGCCAAGCAGACTAATATGCCAGCCCAAGCACTCAAAACTATCCCCATTACATGGCCCTTCGCGGTCTGGGGGCTAGATATGATGGGACCATTCAAAACTGCACGAGGCGGACTTACACATCTACTTGTAGCTGTGGACAAATATACCAAGTGGGTGGAGGCTAAACCCATCAAAAAACTTAACGGTGTAACTGCCAGAAATTTCATCATTGACATAGTCATGAGATACGGCGTTCCACACAGCATAATAACCGACAATGGGACAAACTTTTCCATTGGAGAGTTGGCAAAATATTACCGACAAAGGGGAATTCGCCTAGATCTCGCATCTGTGGCACACCCGCAATCCAACGGACAGGTTGAAAGAATGAATAGCTCAATCCTGCAAGGAATACGTCCAAGACTCGAATCTCCTCTTCATAGAGCAGCTGGAACATGGGTAGAAGAGTTACCTTCCGTGCTTTGGAGTATTCGAACAACACCGAACAGGTCAACAGGGCAAACCCCGTTTTTCCTAGTTTACGGTGCAGAGGCAATTCTTCCAACGGACATGATCCATGACAGCCCAAGAGTGCAAAATTTCGATGACTCGGATGCCGAAAAAGCACGACAGGATGCCGTCGATCTCTTAGAAGAGGAACGAGAACTTGTGCTCCAAAGATCCGCCATCTATCAGCAAGGTTTACAATGTTATCATAGTCGGAAAATCAGGCATCGTTCTTTTAAAGAAGGTGACCTAGTGCTAAGATTGGTGCAGCAAAGAAAGCACAAACTGGCCCCAGTATGGAAAGAACCATTTGTCATCAGTAAAGCCATGAAGAATGGATCATATTATCTTGTTGACATTCGCGATACGGAAGATGATCCCGAAAAGCCGAATCGCAAAAGAAAGAGAAAGATAGATGATGAACTAGGAGAGACAAAGAGGCCCTGGAGTATCCAACAGTTACGTTCCTTCTATACTTAGTTCAATTCTATGTAAACATCTTTGAGATCATGAAATAAAGTTGTCGGAATTCTTATATCCATGTTTTTTACAAGTTTATTATAGTTCAAAACATGATTCCACCTTATCTATTTCCCAATGATCTTACAAAATACTCAATATTAACCCGAATTGTGCCTGCGTGCTCGGCGTTTAAAAACTGAATGATTTTCAGCCTGCCAAAGGCTAAAGGAAACTCGGATTGTGCCTACGTGCCCAAGTTTCATTCAAAAAATTCCTTACTGTTCTCTAAGCATTATCTGATTGTTTGTGTGTTGGGTCACTGGAGCTAGTTAGTAAAAATGCCTTTAGTATGATCCATGTTTCCGAGTTTGAACTGATTGGTTTCACCCAGTAACTCGGCATGACGATTCACAATACTATTGAGCCATTTCAAACACTAAGGACAGTTAAAACACATAAGCCAGAGAACTTAGAAGATAAAGGAATATAAAAACCCGGAAAACTTGCAAAGGATTTCATAATTAAACTGCAAAAGGCGGAGTACTTGTTTATACAAAAGGATAGAAGCATTACAATATAAGTTTACATTGTAAAGTGCAGTAATGCTCCTATTTTATACTTCCACCATCTAGGTTAAGGACAACCCTTCAAGGATCCGAGTCTTCTTCGCTGTTGTCATTCTCGGGGGCTTCGGGGATCTCCTCTTCTGGATAGGTGATGGAGATGTTCACCATAGAGGCGATCTTGGTGGCGTGACCTTTGATTTCATCAAAGATGGTGGTTCGCTGGGTTTCCGTGTATCCTTGAGGGATACCGGATGCCACGCGCCAAGATTTGGCACCAGGGTAATGCATACGCATAAGGCCGAGAGCCATGCGTGCACCACCCCGTGCTGCGGAGCGCAAGGTGGACTCCTTGGACTCCGCCACCTCCAGGATAGCTCCCGGAAGTTTCTCAACTTCCGAGAATTCCTCAGTCCTGGTGGGAAGGAACTTGTTGACCAGCTGCATGCCAGCAGCTCTGATCGCAGTCCACACCTTCCCAAAGGCTCGGATTCTTTCAATCCGAGTAAGATCTGGGTTATCTCCTGTTTTTTCAGACAAACAACCAAAAGGTTAAGCGAAAAAGCAGAGAAAGAAAGCAAGGCATGGAAAAACCGGTAAATGAAAATAAACTTACCGAGAATCTTGTCGATTTCGGAGCCTTCCTCCAGGCGAAGATTTAAGGCACTTTCCAAGTCCTGGATAGTGGACTTGTCCTTTTCCGCCTGTTCGGAAGCTTTGGAGTGAGCAATTCCAAGGGCCAGATTGCTGGCTTCCAGATCTTTTTGAGCCTTCATAAGATCCTTATGAAGGTCCAAATTCTCCTTTCGGAGAAACTCGGCATTGCCGGCATCTTCAGCTATTTCCTTGGCCTTAGCCAAAGCAGCTGGAAAGCAAGTAAAAAATTCCGAGTTTAGAAAAATTCGAGAAATTACTTAGACAAAAAATTGGATAAAGAAACTTGAGAGAATAAAGCGTACATGTTGTATCTAATAGTTGTAATTGAGATGATGCCAGCTCTGCTTCTTTCACTTCAAGAATAGAAAGAAGGTTTCTAACCTCTTTATTCTTGACGGAAAGTTTATTGAAAACTTCCATGTTAATGGTTTCAGCGGTTTGCTGGAACATGGAAATGAAAAAATCATGATATTGAAAAGCATCAAGCGAAAAGTAGACATTTTACTTAATGCTTGCGGGCTGAGGACAATACCTGGCTCATCCGCTATAACCCTGTTAAGTTTTCAGTGAACTCTTTTGCGTACTCCGCAAAAAGAGTCCCGGCCGCGCTAAGGCCATCGCTGATATTCTTGAAATCCTTGTCAAAGGTGGGGATCTCCTCCTCAGTTATCCGAGAAGGACCTCCCACCTCGGGAGCCGCCCTTTCCCTCGTGTCCGTTTCCGGCACAATAGGCTGGCTGGGCTCCAAAGACTCGGGGGTAGGGGCTGCAGCATGCTCTTCTGTCATCGTGGACGGTGTGTCCGGCGCGGTGGCAGGAGAAGGGTGATGGCCTCTGCTGGACACAACCTTGTGCCTCTTCAGCTTTTTTGGCTTTAGAGTGGAAGGAGGCAGGCTAAAAGCAAAAAGTCAGAAAAGTTAAAACTCCGAAAGCAAAAGAAAAACTCCGACAAACGAAAGTAACCCAGATATTCAAACCTGGAGGTGGCGACGGGAACCCCGTCAAGGTCGATGATTTCCTGGGAAGAGGAGATCTTCTTGCGCTTTCGCCCACCGGAAAAGGTGGCACGCAACATTTCCATATCAGCATCGGAAGCAAGATCCCACTCGGGAAGATCAGCGATCTGTTAAAAAGAAAAAGTTAAGTCAAAGGTACAAAACCCGAGTAAACAAGAAAGAATTCAAATCCCAAAAGGCGAAGAATTTTACCTTGGGAGCCGGATTTTCGGCCGTGTACATTGGCCGGCTTTCTTCGTATTGGTCGCGTGATGCAACCAATTGATTCACGCGCCGCCGCAAATCTTTTGCGGACCAGTCCTTGTCGGATGGCCGCATTTCGTCATTGGCTCCCTTGTACTCGCAGAGAAGGCGAGCGTCGTGGTTGGCCAAGGGCTGGATCCGCCTATTTAACCAGCAAAGGACCGTGTCCATGCCGGTTAAAGGCGGATCGGAAGTGACGAGTTTGGCGATGCGCCGCTTGATCCTTAGGAGATCCGGCGACAGGGTTTGAACTGCCTCAGTTCCCCAATTCTCTTGGGGAACAACGGCGGTGTTCGAAAAAGGTGGAACCCCGAACGTTTTCCCGGGAAAGGAAATGTCGGGATGATAAAAGAAGGAACCCGTCCAAAACTTGACGAATTCCGATGTTTTAATCTTGGGGAACCAATCTTCTCGGAATCTCCGAAGAGTGGAAGAGATGGTTCCGCAAGTTGGGAGTGCGCCCTCCGAAGAGTTCCTCTTAACCCCGAAACAGTACAACCAGAAATCCAGCCTAGGAGCTATACCTAGATAACCCTCAAAAAGGGCCTGGAATCCGGCTAAGTACAGGATGGAATTAGGTGGGAGGTTGTGTGGCTGGATGTTGTAGTGGGAGAGGATCTGGAGGAAGAAGGCAGAAGGTGGAATACCCATACCTCTAAGGAGGTGGGAGGAGAGAAGAACCCGTTCACCGTCATTCGGCGTGGGTTCAGTCTCATCCTCCGGAAGCCGCCACTTCCCCTTCAGTACTAATCCCTCCTTCTCCATTGTCGGGAGGAGGGATGACGGGATACTGCAGGCACTCCAATTGCCGGCAGTTTCCATTTCTTCTTCGGCTCCGGCGGCGGCGGATGCCGCGGCTTCCGCGGCCGCGAGTTCGTCGCCGACGAGTTTGATCTTCTCCTCCACCGTCTCTGGAGCAAACGGCGGAGTGGGCGCGGAGCTGGAACCCGCAAGATCCACGGCGGCGGAAAGATTTCCTCCGTCTGCCGCGGTGCACGTGGTCTTCGCCGACTCGTCGCTGGCGGCGTGCACTGGGGAGTCTAGTTGAGGATCCATCGTGTTGATGATGTCCTCGATTTCTTGGGCGACGGTGCGGGCTGGCGAGGACGACGGAGAAGCCATCATGGAGTGGCGCTTGGGCGTCTCCGGTGAGGACTTGGACGCGGTGGCGTTTGGGAGCTTTTCTCTGCTGTGAGCTTAGGCGCTGGAGTGGCGTGCGAAGTGAGAGCGGAAGTTTTTCGTTGAGGACGAAGAAGGCTATTTATAGCCAAAATCTCGTCGCGATACGTGCTAACGGCTCTTTTGACCGTTGGATGTTCAACGCGTGTAATTATGGTTATCTCCTCGTTTCCCGCGAGAATCTGTCAGAAAGATGTTGGTGGGTTTTCTCGCCTGTAACCCAAACGACCCTTGCGTCAGCAAGTTTTAAGCGCTGACGTAGGAAGTTCCTTCTCTGCGAAGGATCGTGTGAGAAAAGCCGGATTTTCTGGATTCTGAGTTTTACGTTACCATCTCCTTTAAAGGAAGAAAAGAAGAATCAAGATTACAGGCCGGTATTTCTCGGAAGGATGCGTTTAACGAAAGACGGCGAAAACGGAGTCTCGATCCTTCTTGGGGGCTACTGTCGGATATATACCAAATAGGGGTATATCTGATGGTAGTCTAAAGTGTCGGATTGCCCGGGTGGCCCGAATGGTAGTGGGCTACGGTCCATTGGGCGGCCCAGTAAGCTGACGCACAGAAGCCGGATTCTAGAAGAACCCGGATCACGGCCCACGTGATCTGGCTTGGAGTAGAAGGCGGATTCCTTATTTTCCAAGTTAATAGTTGCCGTAGTCTTCTAGGTTTCCTACTTTGTATGCCCTAACCCGGCTATTATATAAAGCCGGGCGGGAGATATGATAGATAGAGAAGAATATATAGGCTAACTCGCCGGGAAGTTGATCCTCAGCGAATAGCTAAACAGAACCTCACGTTGTACTTGTATACACAGGCTTTAGTACTGATTCGTGAGATTGCAGGAGTAGGAACACCGCATTGTTGCGACGTGCCGAACCTGGGTAAACCCAATGTTTTTGTTCTTCGCCCAACCACGTCTCCCCACGTCTCTACCCGTAGTCTCATGGCACCCCCGTCTATGAAAACTACTACGATGTCTCGACAATACCAATAGTGCAAATTAAAATCCACCAAAAATCTTGAACCTAGTAATATGTTTTCCTAACCATTTAAAAATTGTAGATCTAAGTTTTGGCTGGTAGTTTGATCACAAGACCAGTTTTGCCACAGAGTGTATGTGAGTTTGTTTTGAGATTAAGTTTTTGAATCTGTAACCATTTTGGTCAAACCAAATTGTTTTGGGTAGCTGTTGAATAGATATATCACTAGGATTTTGCCTCGCATCAAGGTGAGTTACCAAATGGAAATGACATCCACTTTGGAAAAAGGCCAGTAGGCTTTTCTAGGATTTTTAGAGTGAGTTTAAAAATGCTTTTTGAGGAAAATCCAATTGGATAAGTTTTCTTATGACTAGATATTTCTAATCCTAGCTTGGATTAATTTTTGGAGCCCTAGATTTTTTTTGGTGAGCAAAACTAGAAACAACACTTTTCTGTTTTTGTTTGTATGTGTGTATTTGTTTGAAATAAAATGTGTGATTGTTTGAACCTTGTTTCCTAGCATGTATAGATGTGTTGGATCTGGTTATTAGGTTGTTTACTTTTATTATGTCTACCTTAGAAAGTGTGTTCATGTTTAGAAAGTCAAATAGCAATAGAAATAGCATTTGCTATTTTCTAGTTTTATTACTTGATTTTTGTGTGAACCAAACCTTGGCAGAGTTGTTTTGCCTAGGTTTGTGATATGTTTGAGTGGAGGCCAGTACCATTTTGGTACTGTTATCTTGATGTTTTCATCTCTGTTAGCTTGCAACTTATTTTATAGAGATGCATGTGTAACATTTGTTATTTGTTTTCACTAGTATTATTTTCACTAGTATGAATAGCCTTGTATTGATTGATTTGTTATATTAATTTTGTCATAAGTAACCAGAGGCTTTGTACCTCTTTTGCCTTGGTATTAGTGGGCCCATAACCCACTGGTCCCATTGCAATTAGGATAGGGATGCAAGTCCCCAACTTTACACTTGTGTGAAAATAGCAGGTAGTACTATATGTTTGAGTTTTATTTTCCACCAAGGAAAATAGATTGTTTGTTTCACTTATGTAAGTGAAGAGGTTAGTACTTCTTTGAGAACACTAGTATGTTTAGTGTGATTCATTTGTTAGCATAATATTCCTTAGGAGTATCATGTTAAGAAATGCTTCACTATTATTGCTTAAATTTAATTGTTTGCTAATAGAATAATTCCTTGTGATTGATAGATTATTTGTGAATGATTTTTATTGAGTGTTTGGATTTTTGAAAGTGTTTAGTTAGTCTTTTATTGAGTGCATAGCTACTGGTTGTGTGGTTTATACTTTGTTTGCTTGCTATCTAATTGAGAAGAAGAGCATGTGTTACTAGAATGAATTGATGCTTGCTTAGTAGATGTTCTCATAGAATTATTTTATTATATTGCTTACTAGCATGTGTAAGGTTTGTGTGTTGTTAGTATGTATATTTATATTCAAGACTTGCTTGTTTAGAGTTAAGCAGCCTTGTATCATTGTTTGCTTCTCTAGTGTTGAACTAGTGTCACCACTAGAAATTATGGCTTTGCTCTAGTATTGTTGTCTTTTATTTTATGAGTGTATGCTTTATTCTAGCATGTTTAGGAAGTTATTACTTCTGTTATGATTTCATGACATCTTGTTTTGTTTGTGTATAGTTGTAGAATACAATTATTTCTTATAGCATGCTTGTGTAGGATTCTCTTACTAGAATGCTATTAGTGCACTCCTGTTTTATGCTATTTTGTTAGGAGCTTTGTCTTTTATGATGATTGTGTTTTAGTTTAGGATTTGTGACTTGTTACTATTTATTGAGCTACTGGTTTGTTGGTTTAATTTTCATGATTGATGGATTCCATAACTTTGAGTAGACATAAGCATATTCTATAACTAGCCTATTTCATTTGTGGTGTGTCTGCTTGCTGTTTGGAAATTGTCTGAGTGATTGCCTTAGCATGAGTATTATACTTATGCTATTTCGTTGCTAGTGTTGTTGTTGTGCTTAGTAGTATCTTGTTACCTATGCATTAGTTTAATCATGAACTTGTTTGGTGATGATTGCTTGTGTGTTGTTAATACCCACTGCCATGGGTATTGCTTTGATTGATTGTTATTATTTTAGTAGCCTCACCTTTTGCACCCACAAGGTACTCCCTCCGTTCAACAATAGATGACTTGCATTTGTCTATATATGGATGTATCTAGACACTAAAACATGTCTAGATACATCCATATATAGATAAGTGGAAGTCATCTATTGTTGAATGAAGGGAGTATATTTTTAGCTTCTTGAATATCTTATTATGAGAGTGTCACACCCACTCCATATATGGTATGTAAGATGTGGGATATGGTTTTCTAAACCATATGTTTATCTGGCGATAGTTTTGTACCTTGAGAGCTTGTGAGGTAGTTTTCTCGATATCATTTTGAGAGATTGCGCTAGTACAAATTTGCTTGTTGTATGTGTTGTTTAGTTTAGCTGTTTGTCTTTTAGTTCTGAGTGTGTGTCTTTTAGTCGTTTACGACTCTAGAAAACAAAGAAGAAGAAGAAACAGTTGTGGAGCTGTGCGTCAAGTTCAAGTTACTTCAAGGCCAGGGACACTAAGAGTTTTAAGACAAGCCATACTGATGCTTGCTGTTACTACACTTATCATTATCTATCATGCGTATTTTACCGCTGAAAGTTTTACAAAAACTTTGATTTCCAAAAAAAAACAATTTTTTGAGTGACTTCTATTATTATATATACTATATACTATGCCAGTAGTTGATACTTGGTGTTACCAAGCCCATAGCCACCTTATGGTATTTATTACCATCACAAGTATTAGTCCCTAAGTGGACACCTTAAATTTTTTTTTTGCAAAACAAAGGCTTTATGGAAAACTCGGTGGAAAGGTGAAGCCTTATTCACCGGAGGAATGTTGGAGTGGTCATTTTTGAGAAAAAGGTGTTTTTACAAAAATGACACATAACCTAGTCTTCGTCGGACAACCTTTACCGTACTGCCACTTTACCCCAACATGGGAACGGGGCTTAACTTGAAGTTTGTTTTTGTTAGTGTGTGTTCTATCTCAATTTGCTATAAGGGGACAGACTCCCTCGAACCAAATTGTCGCCAAGTTATGAAACGTGTGACATACCCAGTGAGGGATTAAGATCTCCTCCGGGTGCATCAGTTGGGGCTCCTGTCTTGGCGAGGTGGGACCTGATGCCGGGGAGCACATACTCCACTGAAGAGATAGACATATTCTAGTTTGGACATAGTGGATGGTTAGGATCAGTTATCGGATGTTTACATACTGTTGTTACAGTCCGTGGTTGTTCACGGCGGATGTACTGGATCTGGTGGATTGTGTACACCTCTGCAGAGTAGAACTATTTCAGAATAGCCGCGTCCTCGGATATGGACAGTTGAATGACCATATAGCTAGCATTGTGTCAATGTTTTCAAAAAGTAGTTGGACTTGTGAAGTTCTGAAAGGGGGAAAATCTTGAACCGTGGAGGTACCTTTGATGAAAAGCCAG
Source organism: Alopecurus myosuroides (assembly GCA_028641055.1). Classification (NCBI taxonomy): domain Eukaryota; kingdom Viridiplantae; phylum Streptophyta; class Magnoliopsida; order Poales; family Poaceae; genus Alopecurus; species Alopecurus myosuroides. The sequence continues at coordinate 117,067,232 of CM054061.1, forward strand.
AATTTGTTTTACAAGAATTTTTGCAAAGAGAAAACCTTCTTTTACAAAATGAGTTTTATAAAACCTCTTGTACATGTGATATCTATAAGAGAAAGAAAAACTATATTATTTTCTTTTGAAGTATCTTCTTCAACAAAGATACAGAGATTTTCAAAATCAACTATGATATGTCTTACATATATCATTGCTAGTGAACCCTATGTATAGCCTACCTACTCCACTATATAAGCATACTTGCATTTTGGGTAAGCTACATCATGGATGTCTTGCTGAGTACATTCAAATGTACTCATATTGGTTTCGCACTTGATATTTACTTGCCAGACATCGAGAAGGAGTCTCAGAAGGAGATCTACGAAGAGGAGTACGGAGCTGATGGCTTTGCGAACTAGGATCGTCTCCCGGTTAGCAGCCTGTAGGTTAAGGCGTGACTTGGGCTCTACTACATTTGTGTGTGTTTAGTCTTCCGCTGTGTGTGTTGTGTGTTTGCCCTGCGTGGCAGTTGTGTTAGACTTGGTCATGTGACCATGCCCCTTTGTAAGTGTTTTATGCAATCGTGTAAGGGATATTGTATCTGTGTACCAACCTGATATGTTGTTCACGACTGGTGTGATCTGGGATCGTGAATGTATGCATATTGGTGATGTCCTTGAACAGTGGTTCTGGGGGACCTTACAGGTGATCTTGATGGCACTCTCATTGTCACATAAGAGGGACACCTTATCCCAGTGAACATCATACCCTTTAAGGGTTTTCCTCATCCATAGCAATTGGATGCAAGCACTAGCAATCGTCACATGCTCGGCTTCGGCGGTGGAGAGAGATATACAATTTTGCTTCTTAGAAGACCAACTCACCAAAGACCTACCAAGGAATTGGCAAGCCTCAAAAGTTGATTTCCTATCATCTTGATTATCGGTCCAATCCGAGTCCGTGTAGCCCTTGAGAGAAAATTGTGCCCCCTCTGGGTACCACAAACCAAATCACTATTCCTACACATTTTTCGCCACATTTGGAGGCTAGGGGAAGTAGAGGGTTTGGGTTCCAACCGAAAATGAAAGACCATGAAGAACCGCTCGATATCAGGCCTGGTCATGGTGGCCCTAGGGAGATTCAAAATAAAAGATTATTTATACTTGTTCATAACTCATTTTTAGATCATAATATAGCTTATAGGTGTGCATCTTTTGAAATTTACATTAGTTTTCGAAATACACTTTGACTTAAGATATCTAAGGAAAACCCTCGCAGGAGTGAGCATGTAATAAAATAAAAAAATCACTTGTGTTTTCAAATTAATTTATGTCACTTGCATCAATATAATGTATATATTTGTTTGTGTATCCTCGTATCTCTATATTGTATTGATAATGAATATTTTGATGGAGGTTTCTAGTTTATAATTAGGTATGCTAAAACAAAACAAAAACTCTAAATTTATGTACGACATTTAGGAGGATTTTGTTATAGAATCACTGTCATGGACTCATGTCTTTGTCATGTTTGGGGTCAAATGTGTCTTATCTATAAGAGTAGGATGACTGCCTGCTCTACAAACTTGGTGCTAAAAGTCACATCATCTAACTAACATATAGACTTTAGTACAATTCATAGAGTGTTCACCGGAGAGATACTAACAACCCTAACAACCTAAATGAACTAGCCACCGATCAGTTTGATTTGTTTCCATGTGGTGCACTCCGTTAGTTTTTAGTGTGGACTTACTCCTGGATACCAGATCTTTTTGTTTTTATTATTCTGAAAATCAAATATTTTGTTATTTCTGGAAATTGTATTTTGTTTGGCTTTCTACATATTCGCTAGGCCCATAGTTAGAACAATTATTTACCAATAAACACTATGTTTTCTGACGAAACAGGCCGAAGCCCCGCTATATTAATATAGCAACAACCTATACAACCAACGACAACCACGAAACGAAAATGCTGGGGCAGCAGCAACACACGCCCAAAAAAACAAGAAAAGAAGAAAACAAATGAAGACAAAGACATATTGACTAAACGAGGATGACCTGCCACCGCTGCACCCACCGAGGAAGTACCACCACGCTCCTATCCCCGGATCGCTGAGTACCAAGCAGCACCTTCAAGAAGGAAATAATTCCTGCCCGGACCAGCGGACTGGACCTAGGGTTTCCCCCGATACACGGGAGGAAGTGAACAAAGGATAGCCATGACGCCCTTCAGGAAGGGAAATGCCACCCGCACGCAACACCGCGTCGGTGTCAGACGATCCGACAAGGATTTATCCCAAAAACCTTGTTCACAACCCCCGAGTGATCCGTAGAATAGGAGCCATGCCAGGGCGAGGCCTCAACACCACCCACCACGCTGCCCACCAACATGTGCCACCACGGTCACCAAGTCGTCATCGTCGTATCACCGAAGCAAACGACACGAGGGCTGCAAGATGGAGGGAAGAGTAGCTCCACACGGGTTAACAGAACCGTGGCCGAGCGGGAGGGAACTTCCTCCACCACCGGAAGCGGTAGTCGACCGGACACGACATCAGGCACACCAATCCCCGTCAAATCCGGACACCTGCCAGTCCCAAGAGGGTCCGGTCGGGTCCAAATTGGACCGGTAAAGCCTGCCGCTATGCTGCAACAAGGTCAGCCACCGTCAGGACTGCGCACCGGAGAGCACGACCACCTCCATCCGCAGATCGGGTCACCCAGGGCAGTCCAATCCGCCCCAACCCAGATGGCCCCCGTAGGGCCCAGATCTGGGCCGACAGGCCAAGCCGGCGCCGCCCCTCCGATCCTCGCCACCCACCAAGCTGCGCCGCCCCACAACACTGGCGAGGCGCCGTCGCGCCGCTACCCCTCATCCACGGCCGAACCAGAGCCTCCCTAGGCCGCACCACCGCCAGCGGACAGGGGCCCCGACCCTGCCTCCCAGCGTGTGTGAAAACCTTCCGCCGGCGCCGGCGCCAACTGGGGCTAGCCCGGCGGACCCTGCCGACGGCGGCGACGAGAACGGGAGGAGGGAGAGGCGCTCTCGGAGCGGAGGCAGGGACGCGCTCCGTCGCCTCGGGGAGCGACGGGAGCGTGGAGCGTTTCTCCATAAACACTATGTTTTAGGCAGACTCGATATGATTTATCGGCAATCAAAATATTCAAATGTACATTGGTAGGATTTTAGGGGATGCCTAGCCAAACATGACGACGACCCACTCCCAAAGAGGTAGGAAACTTAGCCTAAGTCCCACGAGCTCGCTCTAGATAACTTCAAGGCATATCTTGAGCTGGGAGACTAACGGTCGAGGTGTCTACATGAAGTTTGGCCACAATAACATGACATATGAGAGTGGATTGGTCTCGTGTTTACCAATCCATTTTCAGATTCGTGACTGTTGATGTTAAATTAGCAAATTTCACGACCCCAGAAGTGAGAAGTGTGATAGAGTGTGTTTTATGCTGTAAAGGTATTTCTTCATCCTGCAAGTACACTTGTTGTTTAGTTCATGCACATTGTCATCCTATTGCAATGATTCTGATCGTTGTTTCAAGCAGATTTTTTCTTTAATCCAAATGGTGTGCTTGTTCTTTGGTCTGCATTGTTTACAACCACCCGTTGTGTAGGTTGGCTTTCATGTTATGGTCAAATTTCTCTCTGTTTTGTTACGTTTAATGGGATATGTTGTATATTATGGAACTCGAGAAAACTGTTGCCGTGGTATTTGCATCCGTGCATAACAAATTAGCGAGGGGAGCTTTCGTGTTCCATTTGACGTTTAAGTAAAAATCTCAGAACTCGGGAGGGTCTCATCAGTAAATTAGTTCAACGAACTGATGTCGACCTATATACATTTTAATGCGAGTTTTGATGCCGTCGCATAAAATCCCGTATATGATAACACTTCTGACAGAATCTTTGCCGATTAAATTCCTATGAACAATGGCTCATGCGGGCGCCTTGTTTTATATACCGCCGGATTCCCTGATTCCTTTGTCTACCACTCCACGCCTCCACGGCCGTCCAAACTCCGGTCGCCGAACCCGGTCAAACTCGCCGACGACCACGGTCCCACCGTCCCCGAACTCCCCGCAAGAACCCACCTCCACTCTCGGGGCCCACGCCGCAGTGACCCATCGAGCTCCCCAAACAACGCCACGTGGGAATGTTCCCCACCTTGTCCTCCCCCACAACCTCGCCGCTACGCGTCCCCCGAAACGCATCCCCCAACACTATCTTTACCGTTATACCCGACATAGGTCTCGTCTCTACTCTCCCTAGCTCCAGCTCTAGCCCACCTTCTCCCTCACAGTCCCCTCTCCTCTCTCCCCCCGACCCCCACCCTGCCCGCGCGGCGTCCAATGCCGTACGAACCCTAGTGGCCCCACCCCTGATCTCGCGCGGCCATGGGCAACTGCTGCCGCTCGCCGGCGGCCGCGGCGCGGGAGGACGTCGCGTCCTCGCACTTCCCCGCCTCCACCGGGAAGAAGAAGCCCCACCAGGCGCGCAACGGCGGCGCGGCGGGAGGGGCAGCCGCCGGTGGCGCCGGCGGACCGGAGAAGAAGCGGCTGTCGGTGCTCGGGGAGGAAGGCCGCGACGTCAGCGGCGGGATCGACGAGAAGTACGCGCTGGACCGGGAGCTGGGCCGCGGCGAGTTCGGGGTGACGTACCTCTGCATGGATCGGGGCTCCAAGGAGCTGCTCGCCTGCAAGTCCATCTCCAAGCGGAAGCTGCGCACGCCCGTGGACGTGGAGGACGTGCGGCGGGAGGTGGCCATCATGCGGCATCTGCCCAAGAGCGCCAGCATCGTCACGCTGCGGGAGGCCTGCGAGGACGAGGGCGCCGTGCACCTCGTCATGGAGCTCTGCGAGGGCGGGGAGCTCTTCGACCGCATCGTCGCGCGGGGCCATTACACGGAGCGCGCCGCCGCCGCCGTCACGCGCACCATCGTCGAGGTCGTGCAGCTCTGCCACCACCACGGCGTCATCCACCGGGACCTCAAGCCAGAGAACTTCCTCTTCGCCAACAAGAAGGAGAACTCCCCGCTCAAGGCCATCGACTTCGGCCTCTCCATCTTCTTCAAGCCCGGTAAGCCGCCGAGATCCGCCCGCGATTTGGACAAACTGCTTCACGCGCTTTTGGACCTTTTCGGCCCCGGCGTGATCCGTGGGTTGGTGGCCAGTTCTCGGTGGAATTTTCGGTAGTGCTCGTAGCTGGAGCTGAGTGCTATTTTCGTGCTTGCGTAATCGGACGAGAATTTAGCGGTTCTCTTTTTGTAGCACTTTTTAGCTGTGTCTTTATTTTTTCTTACAAATTATTAGTGGTACTATTAGGCATGTCAGTACTCGGTAGCTCAATGTAGCTTCGTGCTTTTGCTTCGACAGGGCTCGAATCTCCTGAAAGATGGCTGTTGCTGCTAGTCCGGATATTAGAATCTTATAGGTGCTAGGTTGACTTTTGGTCACTGCTATTTTGAGAATTTGGGAATCATTAGTACGAAACAGACGACGTCACATAGCTGTTGCCAAATATAGTGTAGTGTAGTGTTCTTTCCCTTCTAGTCCATACCAACTCTTGTTATCTCGTATGCTGATCCCATGCTCAACCTGATCCATGTTCAACCTGAGCTGGTTATTTTGGGAAATAAGGTTCAGGGCAGCAGTTGTTGGGGATCAGGTACTTGGATATATGTTTCAACATTCAAGCAACTGTTAGTAGACTTAGCATTATCTATAAGATCCTCATTTGGCGACAATAGTGTTTGGTTATTATTTATAAGAATTCATACCGATCATGAACAATACGCTGCATGAGACTTACAGCAATACTGATAACAGGTGCACACACTTATGCTCCTTTATGTTGCTTAACTCAATAGGCACAATTCGGCCACTTCAGTTCTGTACCTCTTGGTTGAAAGTTAATAAGTTTGAGGACATCCAGTAAATCTATGATTGGTTCTATGCCATATTTCTCTTCTTGATTTCCTTTTATGTAACATTTCACATTACGCAGCATGAACCTTACTGAGTTTATTATGGCATTCTCCCCTTGTTCTTGTACCATGTGGCTTTCCTACTATCAGTACGAGAACCTAGTTTTCTTTGCCGTACTGACCTTGCTTGGCTGGTTAGTTTCTTTTCATCACTTAAAACTGGGTCCAATTTACTTTAATGTATGTATGGAGCAACCAAACTGGCATAAATTGTGGACTTATATCTTGCAGTACCCTGACACATTTAACCTCCTACCAAAAGGAAGTAGGTGCCTGTTTTTTCGTTTATTTGCTCGCTGTGGATTATAGGCATCCCATGTTTTTAGGAAGCACCTCTTTAAAGCCAAATCTGGCCTTTGGTATATAGAAATATGCCATCTTTATAAGACTGAAAACAGATGTTCAAATTCTCAAAAAAAAAAAAAGGATGTTCTTACCATCGTGCTTGTAGGAAAAATGGAATAGCTAAGTCATCTCAAATATGTAATTTCCTTTTCTGTATATGGTACTGTTCGATTTGTAATGGCTCTATATGACAGGAAAGTCCTCAAATATCACTTTATTATTTTTGGTTCAGTGTATTATTCAAATCATTTGGAACATTGATGGTTGATGATCTACTTTACTTACCGTCACACACCCCAATTGTTCCCTGTGAAATGTATGTATGTTATGTATTTAAACATTATGTATCGTACATAATATGATGCCACTATGTGATATTTAGGCGAGAAGTTTTCTGAAATTGTGGGGAGTCCCTACTACATGGCTCCTGAAGTGCTCAAGAGAAACTATGGACCTGAAATAGACATATGGAGTGCTGGTGTTATCTTATATATATTGTTATGCGGTGTTCCTCCATTTTGGGCTGGTACTTTACCTTTTCTCTATGATAATATTTTATCCTTTAGCTTTGCTCTCGTGCAAATGGTCTTACCAGTCTATATTGCAGAGACTGAACAAGGAGTTGCACAAGCTATCCTTCGTGGAAATATAGATTTTAAGAGAGAACCCTGGCCCCATGTTTCCGATAATGCGAAAGATCTGGTTCGACAGATGCTTCAGCCTGATCCAAAAATCAGGCTAACGGCAAAGCAAGTTCTTGGTAAGATCTACCCTCAGTATCCTCAAGTTTTAAATATGGCACAGTACTATGCTACTTTCGATATCCTTAAAGTTATGAAAATTCGTCATCTGCCTTAGTTCCTAATTTTTAGTGCTGCTTTAAATCTCAGCATGTCCCTCTCTCACTTCAGTCTGCCTTGTTTTAATGGTTTCCTTTTACGCAAGTACACATAACAATTATTTCTTGAAGTCATAGTATGTAGTTTGTTTCGGCTATTTGATAGGTCTGTGTCGCATTGGCTCTAATACTCAAATCAATTGGTACTTGGTAGTAGAAGTTACGTAGGACCCCGTTTGAATCCTTGTTCAAGTACTCCCTCTGTTCCAAAATATAAGACGTTTTGGTAGCTTAATTTAAACTACCAAAATGGCTTACATTTAGGAACAGAGGTAGTAGTTGGCAAGCGTACTAGTATACGCTATGTCTCTATGGTTGTATATTATTTACTTCTGTAAACTGGTACTGTGTAGTGCTGAAGCCAAATGTGAGAACAAGTTAAAATTTGATGGATGAAGGCAATGAATGCTGAGAGTAAAATGAGAAAGTATATTTTACGTGTTGCTGTAAACTCGACGTTGAGCTTTGGTATGAAACAAAGTGTTGCTGTAAGCACCAGATGGCAGTTACATGGAGTGTGTGCTGATTGTCCAAAAAAATGCAATTAAAAAGAAGCTTGTTGATTATCCAAGACATGAACATTATAGTATTCGTGTTGCACTATGCTTAATTAGTAAATTAGATAAAGCCAAGTTTCTTCATTTTGCTGCTTCATGTTCTAATAGTTAAGCTACGTGTATTCTTTCTTACAGTCTCCATATGCAAAAATGAGCATCAGACTTTCGCATGCCATATACCAAATAACGCACACATTTAATCGGCCATATGTTCATGGCATTTCGTCTTTTCTTAATTCCTTTTGAGATATAATCATATTCATTAGGGCTCTTCTTGATTTCTGTGGTTGCAGAGCATACATGGCTTCAAAATGCCAAGAAAGCTCCAAATGTTCCTCTTGGAGACATTGTAAAGTCAAGGCTGAAACAGTTTTCAAGGATGAACAGATTCAAAAGAAGAGCTCTAAGGGTTTGAATCTCCTTTTCTCATTAGTCGGATTTAGTGTCCTTTGATATTAATATTTTTCTCAATTCTACATGGAAAATATGTTGTACTTATGGAAATTATTTGACTAGGTTATTGCTGACCACTTGTCAGCTGAAGAAGTTGAGGATATAAAGGAAATGTTCAAGGTGATGGATACTGATAATGATGGTATAGTCTCATATGAAGAGTTGAAGAGCGGGATCGCAAAGTTTGGTTCTCACCTTGCAGAATCTGAAGTACAAATGTTGATAGAAGCTGTAAGTAATGTAAAAGAGTTTCCTTGGTTGTTAAAATGTTCAGTCAGATTAAGGGAGTCCCTATTGTTTATCACTGTCCCTACTGAATCATTTTATTTGTTTCCGAACTTTATGTCTGATATATTTTTATTTTTTTTAAATGATGCACTCCCTCCGTTCCAAAATATAAGTTGTTTTAGGTATTTCAATATAGACTACATACTGAGTAAAATGCAGTAAAGATATATTGACATTTTTTGTGTACCATATGGTAGAAGTATTGTACACCCTGGGCCCCTCTTGTTGCATTAGTTTGGTTCTTGGGAGTTGGGACCTTGATAAATAACATTAAGGGATAATAAATGATCTAAAGAAAATTTTCTCTCATTTCCATTAACGGCTTGTCTATTCTACATTTATATTTTCTTCATATGTTGTTATATGATCGATAAGATCTACTGTAGAACCTTAACGTTAACAATTGTCTGAAGTTTCGATTTATACAGATCGACCAAATAGAGAGCAATGAACTTGCTAGTTATTTGTTACTGGCCTTTTTTTGTTGGTTGACTCCTTGTATTGAAACTAGGTAGTCCAAATTGCTTCGACTTGTGAAATGTCCTCTAGTATTTAGTGAGAAAACATTGTTGAAGATTTTTAATATCTTGTCTTTGTGGTTGGAAATTAGGTGGATACAAATGGTAGAGGAGCACTAGATTATGGTGAATTTTTGGCTGTCTCACTTCATTTACAAAGGATGGCGAATGATGAGCACCTTCGGCGGGCCTTCCTGTTCTTCGATAAGGATGGCGACGGTTTTATTGAGCCCGGGGAGCTTCAGGAGGCCCTGGTGGAGGAGGGGGCAGGTGATATCACGGAAGTGGTGAAGGACATATTGCAAGAAGTTGACACCGACAAGGTGGATGTTCATTTGCAAGAAGTAGTACAACCTTTCGGATAGTATCCCTCTCCTTACTAAACATCTAGTTTTGATTTGTTTCTGCAGGATGGCAAAATTAGCTTCGAAGAGTTCGTAGCAATGATGAAAACCGGCACGGACTGGAGAAAGGCGTCGCGGCATTACTCGAGAGGACGTTTCAACAGCCTTAGCATACGGCTTATCAAGGATGGATCTGTAAAGCTGGGAAATGAGTGAAATCGCACACCTGCAGCAGCTGGTGCTCTTACTCCGGTCATGCAAGTTTGGCCCTCGGGCCCACTAAGCAGAGACCCTCCTTCCTTCCTCTAATGATTATTTTGGCCGAAAATTAGATAGGCTTCCACCCTGATTGGCTTACTCTCGTGTAAGTAGCTTTCCCGGTATCGCAGGGGAGCACGCACCGAATGATGCACCAACCGATGCTGCTTGCCCCCTGCCTGGTACCTCCTTTTGCTGTACCTGATGCTAAGTGTTGTGTACAATATTTTGTTGTTTACCTCAGATTCACTTTGTTGGCTTGATGGATTCACTAGATATGCCTAATACTACTAGCTGAGTGACAGTTAGTGCAGCATCGCTTTCAGCTATACCGAAACAGCATATTGCCATGAGAAAAAGAACAAGAGGCGCCATGTAGCTGCAACTTGTGTCTTTCTCAAAAAAAGGCTACAAGTTATGTACTACAGTGCTACAATATGTATGCCGTTCTAGTTGCAGTCTTGCACCAGATTGTATGTGAAGGGACGCTGCTGTGTTCCGGTAGTCTGATACTGGAAGTTTCAACTAAATGCCAGAGCGGGAGCAGCGTCGTAATCTGCAGTTCGTCACAGTAGAATTCAGAGAAGTTTGCCTTGTTTCGTGGACTTGCAGCGATCCCATGTTCTGTGGGTCTAAACCTCGGTGCTTTACGGCCATGATTCGGAAATCATTGTACATCGGGTGCCATTTCCCCTATTTGGCCGGCTAATCATGCAATCTTTACACTTAAGCTTCTCCAGCTAGTCAGCTACCACTGTTTTCAAGCGGAAAATAAATCAAAAGGGAAAGCGGGCTCGTTTATCTTTACCTTTTGGCTTTATCACCCAAAACTAATAAAGATGAAAGAGTGTCAAGAACGGGCTAGAGACGTAGCAGGTATTTTGTTTGATCTAATTCAAGGTAACCACGATTTGGGTGAGCCTAAAAAATGTACTGCTACTGAACTGTAATATCAAGCCTCGTGAATCCTGCCAAGCTTTATCAGGTGGAGCTGAGTTTTCAGTGCAGATAACATCCTGAAGTGAGTGGTTCAAAGCCACGCAAAGAGAGATGGTCAAACGAACGTACAATACCTTCTCCCCTTTTTACTGCAAAGAAACAAAAAGCAGATGGAGTCAGTATCCGTCTTATCACCGAACCTTGAACCGAAGATGAAATGCTTGCTTGAACGGTCTTCTTCAGTAAACCGCTTTTCCAGCACATTTACCACCGAAACCATAAATTTCCACCATCAATTAAGATACATCTGCTCGATGTAACCAATCATTAAACGTAGGAGTACAAAACAACACAACCTTCTCATCTACCAACTTTGAGCTCACGCTTTTCACCCCGTAGCCCGCCGCAACTGCCGTGACAACTCCAGTGCGACGTCGTTTTTACAGGATGGTACGCCCAACCAGCCGGGATAAACAAAAACCGACACGTTTTCTCATCAGATTGTAAACAAGTGCGACATAATCCCATGCAGTCGCTGAGCTTCGCTCACGGGCTCCAAGGGCATATACGCAACGGCTCAAAAAAAAAACGGCTCCAAAAGTGACCAAAATCGATCCTTTTTTAGTCCGTTTAGAGTGGTCCATGGACTCGTGTTGTGCGGACTGAGATCCAGTGACTTCACTAAGAGAAGTCACCATGTGACTTTACCCATCTTATTATTCTCAGATCTTCATCCAACGGCCAAGACTGGCCCAAATTTGGAACACAAAATTAAAAAATTCGAAAAAAATCTGGAAACATTCCAGTATGTCATATATGGTATGTTTGATATTCTGTGAAAGTTTCGCTTTATTTGGATAATTGGTATGCCATTAAATAGATTTTCATACTTTCAACTTAAAACACTATTAAATCACAAATAATTGATTGAAATGTAACACAAATTTCTCAGAATACAAAACGTAACACATACTATTTATTAGAATTTTTTCAAAATTTTGTGAAGAATTTTAATTTTGTGTTCAAAATTTGGATCAAGTCTAACCGTTGGATGGAGATCTGAGGGCAAAGAGTTGAGTAAAGTCACATGGTGACTTCTCTTAGTGAAGTCACTGGATCTCAGTCCGCGTTGTGCCGGTCCCCCGATTTGGGACCAAACCATCCCAACGTTCCCTCCTAATTTTTTTTTGATTGAACTGAAATTTACTAAATTCAGTTCAAATATTTACAAAAAGGGCATATTCGCGTATTTTCAGAAGGGCCCTTTTACATAGTTTTTAACAAAAAAAGCCCCGCTTCGCCGTCTTCCTCGACTACTCCAGGATGACGTAGTCCGATGCCACGTAGAGGTGCGTCGGGGGCCCTCCGTCGTGCGTTGGCGGCTGCAGCGTCACCCTTGACTGTGCCGTCATCACCGGTTGCGCTGGCGGGCGGCGCCGGCGGCGGCGTGGGGCGGAGTCGTGGAGGGCCCCTCCCACTGCCCAAGCTCGTGCAACTCGGACGCCTCCTCCACTGCGGGCGACGCCATCACCCTCCTCCTCCTCCATCTCCATCCCCATCTCCCCCATGCCCTCATCGGGCGCTTCGGCGGGTGGGGGCACCCCTCGCGAGGCGAGGAGGGCGCAAATGCGCGCGTTCGGGACCTCGTCGGGGATGAACCAACAGTCCTAGAGACCGCCGTCATCCGCGAACCGCGGGTCCGCGCGGAGGTGGAGAGGGATGAGGGAGCGCCGCCGTGCGATCTTCTTTCGCCGCGCAGGTCCATACGCGGGCAAGGGGGGACGGGGACGCGTCGGGGGCTCATATGCCATTGCTCCGGGAGCTTCACGTCCGGCCATGGCACCGACTTGTTCCGCGCCAGAGGTACTGGGCGTAGTCCCAGCTCACCCTCTTGCGGTCGCGGACGCTTTTGCGGTCGCCGGACGGCCCCGCCTCGTGGTCGTGGCGCTCCTTCTTCACCATTCCCCCTCCCCCCCTCCCCCCCAAGACTGATGGGCGCCGTGCGACTGCTGTATGGGCCAGGGAGAACGTGGCGCGCGTCCGCGGACCACTCAAACGTGGACTAAACTTGAACCACGTTTGGCGCAAACTCGGTCTGTTCTCTGAGCCCGTTTTGAGGGGCCGTTGGAATGAGTTTTTAATCCAAATCGGTCCCTCTGAATCCGTTTTAGGGGCGTTGGGATGAGTTTTTAACCCAAATCGGGCCGGAGGGGTTCGTTGGTGTGGGGGTGAGGGGAGTGGCCTTGGGTTTGCTCTAACCTTTTTCCCTCTCAAAAAAGGACATGCCCCACTGACGAAACGAGCTGTCCCGTAACTCTCATCATCTACCAAACAGAAAACAATTATCACTCGGCCACCAGTGCAGCACAATTGCACGGCCGCTCGACTGGAGTGTGTACAATCGCGCAGCCGCCTGTACGCGAACGCAATCATGCTTCAGCTGCTCGCTAAAGCCGGGGCAGGTGCGGCTCGAACGGGTAGGGTCGCGATTCGGGAAAGGTGCCACGCCAGATCTGGCGTCCGCTGCTGGGTAGATCCATCCGCCGTGTCCGTCACGATCGATCGGTTCGATTCGTGCGTAGAGAATCCCCCAGGACGTCCAGCGCAACAGCGACTGACAATAATGACGGCTGCGTCCGCTCCGCTCTCCCTCCACATCGGATCGCGGCAGGCAGCCCTGACCAGACCAACCACCGCGTCGCCCGGCGACAGCGACCCGGAGGCCAACGCCGACATCGACACGCTGGCAGCCGGGCCCCGCCTGTCGGTGGGACGACGTCGCCACTCAGACCCAGCGCCCGCGCCCGCGCCGAGGAGAAGAAGAAGATGCCCTGTGTGTCTGTGTGCGGGCGCGTGTTGTTTGGGTTGGATCCCGTGCGCCCGCTGCTTCTCCGCTTTTGCTAGTGCTCCGCTCTCGCTCTCGCTCTCGGCACGGACGGTTGCCCACTCGCTTCCCTCGCTTCAAATGGTGACGGCGGCCAAGGCTGGGCGGCGGAGGCACGCGTGAGTCCGATGGCTATGTCGACGGCTCCTGGCGCGGAGGAGGTCGTCGTCGGCGGCGGCGTCATGCGGTTCCCGCCCGGCGCCGGGCACGGCCTCGCGCTCCGGGAAGGCGTCCTCGCGGCGCGCTCCGCCGCTGCCGATGACGAATCCGCCGACCTCGATGACCCCCGGCTCCCGCCGCTGCGGCTGGGCGCCTCCTACGCCGATTCCGGGCGCGCGCTCGCGAGCCCCGCCTCCAGCTCTTCCTCCGACGCCTTCCTCAGCACGAGCTCCACGCCTTCAGGTACCGCGACACCGAAATTCTATCCCCCCAATGTGTCGGACGAAACCTCCAAGCGCGCGCGCGCAGGCTCCCCACAGCGGAGGACTGCGTGTGACTGACTGGTGCTGTAAATCTCGATCTCCGCGCGTGCGTGCGTGACTGATTTCAAGCCTGTCTGCCTGTGTATGTGCATTTGATCGAATTCTGATCCGATTTTCTGCTGGCTCTGTTTCGGGTTTGGCTGTTTTGCCTGGAGATCAGGGCTGCTGAATCCGCACGGGCCGTGGTCGCCGCAGCGCGCGCCGTCGGAGGCGTCGTCGTCCTCGGAGACGGAGTTCCGCTCGGCGCGGGAGTACGACACCAGCGACCTCTTCTTCGGGGAGAACTGGCTCTACGACGACCACCTGTTCCACCGCAAGCCGGAGAGCGGCGACGGCGACGAGGAGGACAAGTTCATCATTGGTCCCGACGCCGGCTCGCGGCACAGCGAAACATGCCACGTTAGCGACGCCAGCAGCCGGCGGCGCGCGGGTAGCAAGGGCAATGCGGACTCTGAAGGGTGCGCGGAGGTGTACACGTCGCCGCCCTGCGATTGCTGCCATGGGGAAAGGGAGAAGAATGGTGGTCAGGAGTTTGTGATGGATTCTTGGTCTGCTGTGTACGGGAGGTATCAGATCATGGATGACCTGACGGAGGTGCTGGATGAGTACGGCGCGGATACGCTTCAGCTCAGGCGCGTTGTGGATGGCGATGCCACGTTCAAGGGCACTCCGTTGGTGGATTCCAGGATTGGAGATGGCCAGGAGTTTGATCTGAGTGCGCTGGAGAAGGAGCTTCAGATGCTCAGTCCGTACTTGGTTGAAGAGGCAGATGATCTTAACAGTAAGTGCTTCTGGCCTCTTTCATATTCCTCGCGATCATTTGTCCTTTTTTAGCAGAATTCTTTCATAAGCTCAGAAGGATCCACTTTCTGACTTTGCAATTGGCTTGTTTTTTGTTTGAAGAGATTCAGACTATCTAGTGCCCGACTGTCGCAATTCTAGAACCTTGGTATATGCTTGAATTAGGAACCCATAGCAAACTTGAATTCACTATTCGCATGTGTAGTCAAATATCTTTGTTATGCTTGTGGGTTAGGTGTTTCCATTCTGACTTTACTTCTCTCTATCAGACCGTAGGTTTGACCATGACTTCAGAGTAAATGATGGACTAGATATTGACATTGTAACAGATGAAAAAACTGTCGACGACAAAGAATTTCTAAAGAATAGTTACAGTGTGCATCCTTTTCCTGAGATTGGCAATCATGAAGATGTTTATGAGCTGGAGGACTTTGGGTCAGCAGATACGAATGTTCAAAATACTACTAATCATAAAATTGACGAAGGTCCAAAATCGGAAATTGATCTTGCAAGCTCTATTTTTCATCAAGAATATGAGGAATTTGAGATGAAAATTTTCCACAGGAAGAACAGGTTCATTATCCAATATTTATTTCTGCTGCCTAATACTCCCTCCGTATCAAAATATAAGATGTTTTAGCATTTTCTAGACAAAACGTATCTAGACATGTTTTAGTATATAGGTTCATATGCATCTTACACCAAAACATGTCTAGATACATGTTATCCAAGAAATGCTAAAACATCTTACATTTCGATACGGAGGGAGTAGTTATCTAAATATACTCATATGTTAGGCTTCTCCTGCAGGACTGGCTTTGAAGAAACCAAAGAATTCCCTATTGTGGTAGATTCAGTTGTTGCAGGAAGATATCGCATCACTGAATATCTTGGTTCAGCTGCATTCAGCAGGGTCGTTCAGGCACGCGATCTTTGCACAGGAATGGATGTCTGCCTTAAAATAATAAAAAACGACAAGGATTTCTTTGATCAGAGCTTGGATGAGATAAAGCTCCTTAAGTTTGTAAATAAACATGATCCGGCAGATACACATCATGTACTGCGCCTGTATGATTTTTTCTACTATCAGGTATTGATATGAAGATACATTCGGTTATACACATTGGTTTGCTTTCAAATTTGAAGAGTCAACTTTATATTATAAAATAAATATTATATTCACTCCAAGTCTTAAGGTTTATTGGTTACATCAGCTGTTTTTTTAATACAAGATGTATGATTCTGTTCTTATAACATCAGGTGTTCATTTAATACAAGATGTATGATTCAGTTTGCCTTATCTCTCTGTGAAGTATTAATTCCAGAATTTATTTTTATGTTTACGTCGGATAATGCTGACAGCTGAAACAATCAACAGGAACATCTTTTCATTGTCACAGAATTACTACGGGCAAATCTATATGAATTTCAAAAGTATAACCAGGAGTCTAGTGATGAGGTCTACTTTTCATTGCCCAGAATACAGGTATCCGGCTGTTATTTTCTTTTTCCTGAGAGTATCTCCGTCTATTCTGCTGCCGAAGCACCTTTTGTGACCTTCTTGTATACATTTTGATTGTATTAATTATTGGCGCCGTATCAATTCATTCACAGCTGACCTTGTACGCTGTAGCTTTAAAGGAGATACGTTTTTTTTTGGCCCTTCTGTTCCATTTTTCTCTCTGAGTGATGATTTTGGAAGTATGGAATATACACTAAGAATAATAGTTTATTCATTGAAAATGTAAAAATCTGAAACATGGGACCTTCCATTTGTTTTCAGGCTATAGCTCGACAGTGCTTAGAAGCTTTGGTGTATTTGCATCATCTAAATATAGTTCATTGTGACCTGAAACCAGAGAATATCCTTATGAAGAGCTACAGCAGATGTGAAATCAAGGTTATCGATCTTGGAAGCAGTTGCTTCTTAACAGACAACTTAAGCCTATATGTTCAGTCACGTTCTTACCGAGCTCCTGAGATTATTCTGGGTCTTCCATATGACCAGAGGATTGACATTTGGTCTCTTGGCTGCATCTTCGCTGAGCTGTACACTGGTGAAGTAAGTTTACATGTTGATTTACTAATCTCCATTTTTGTTTGGTTTACATCCATTCTCAAGGAACATCGACCCTTTATCCACAATAACACTGTTTTATCCACTCACAATCAAAGATACACCAGAGTTAACCTACGCCAAATGAATATTTGTAGGATTTTAAACTTATCTCTCTAAGTCTCTGGCAGTTAGGTTGGGTCTGGTGTTTGTGCCTATTTAACCACTCACTTCATCCCAAGAAAACTGTAACATACTTGAATTATATAGATTCTCCACCCTTCACAGCTTCACAAGTTGAGTTAGACCTCCGTTTGTGGGCTTAAGGATGTTAAACGGAACTGTGCAGAAACTAGTTGACTGAATTCAAAAGCCTATGACTATTTCTGCAAAATACTACAATCTAAGCAAAGAAGGATCTTCTAGTAACATTATCTGTTACTACCTCTGTCCACAAATATATGATGGTTCAAATATATGTCTATTAAGAGCACCATGCCATCGTGTGCTGGTCAAGTGATACAACCGTGTATCCACGCTAAGTGATACGTTGCATAATTTTTTTTCTGGGCAAGGGGGTGTATTAGGTCACGGGTTCAAGTCCTGGAAAACAGCCTCTTGCAGAAATGCAGGGAAAGGCTGCGTACTATAGACCCAAAGTGGTCGGACCCTGTGCAAGCGGGAGCTACTGCACCGGGGTGCCCTTTTATTTTAAGGGGGTGCATTATTTGTGCAAACTATTACCACTAAGCAATGTAGGACCTTATGGTAAAATTGCATATACAACAGAACCATCTGTCGATCTAGTATGAGTTGAAGATAATGTGTCTAGAATCTTTGTTCCAAACACTTGAAAATTAAAATCAGAGGATCAGTTTACCCTCAAAGTAATAGCTGACGAGCTAATATGGTACTGGTAGAACTACATCAGTCTGTATCAAATAGCCATGTTCTTCTGTTTCTCAAAGAAGTAGAACTCCTTGTGACTGAGGACGCTGGCTACATGTCACAGGTGCTCTTTCCTAATGAATCAGTGTCAACGATTCTTGCTCGAATAATCGGAATAATTGGCCCAATTGACACCAAGATGCTTGCATTGGGACAGGAGACTCAGAAGTACTTTACAGAAGACTATGACCTTTTCCACAAGAACGAGGTACAGGCTCTTGTTTACTTCTTTCAGTTTGTGCCGGTCTCTTCAAACATTATAAATTCCAGCAGGAGCACTTTTGATTGTAACTAAAAAAACGAATATTATTTTGTTACTTTCGTATCCAATCTTTGTTTGTCAGCGATGTGCATGCATGACGTTTTCAACCTAATTTAGATTGCAATGCACACTTTAGTTGAAGCAAAATTATAAGCAATTTTTCATTTTAGTTGGATGTCTGCATGTCATGTGGAAAATACTAGTCTTAGTTCTGTCTTCGGGACCTCTTTGTGCCCCACATGGTTGGCATGGTGAATGCCACTCACATTATTGTTCACAAATACGCTGCCATATTAGGTTATTTACAGTGCAGCTTTAATTCTAAATTTTGTTGTGCCGTATACCTAAAAGAAATTGTTATGCCGTGCCCGTGTACAACATCTTGAGTAGTGAAGAAATGCAAGTCAACAACTGTAATGCTTTCCATAAGTAACATTACCAATAACACGATACTAGTTGAAAAAACTGTTGGCTTCTGTTATTGGAGGACTTCCGTCATGGTTTTGCCAGAGGTGTTCTTTGCAGTTGGTCTCATGGCATACCCATGTTGGTCTTTACTTCTTTGGGATCTGGCTCACTCCTCAGTTGCATCTAGTATACCACTTAGGTGGACAGCATGCTTGCACATAATCTTGAGAAACAAACTTGTTTGTCATCACTATAAACATCTTTGACACAAGGATTTCAGTTGTTCTATGGCATTTCCACTGGTATTATCACCACACAAGTGTTATTTAGAACATGTCACTTAGTCTTCCAACTTCATTTCTCTTCCCATTCTAGGAGACAGATCAGCTGGAATATTTGGTACCAGAGAAATCCTCCTTGCGGCGCCACTTGCGATGCTCCGATTCCAAGTTTGTTGATTTTCTGTCCTGCCTTCTGCAAATTAACCCCAAGAAGCGACCTACAGCCAAGGAAGCGTTGCGGCATCGATGGTTTTCACACACATATCGATGAGCTTCCGGACCAAGACCATTCCTCACACGGAGGGACATTTTCGATGTTCCTCAGCTCATGAAACGACACATTTTTTCTTTTGCAGCTGGATTTTGTCCTAGTGTTTTTTTTTTCAGGCAACCCTTGGCCTGTTTTCCTCGGTGAATACATACCTGCTCATGAATGTAGATATGAGAAAAGGTTCCTATCTGTACAGCAGGCGTTTACTCTGATGGACCTTTCTTTAATAGTGCTCTGATGTACTTCTAATTCACAATATAGCAAAAATAAAGTTTGGTTTAAGCTGCCCTAAGTTTATCTTTAGCAGTTGTGTTTGTTTGGATGGGGGTATGTCTTTGGATAGTTTAAATATTCAGTTCAAATTTGAACTAAATACTGAATTCTGTTGACTTATCTTACCCAATTCATCAAAAGGTAAACCCAGTGGCTGAGTTCAAGTTTCAAACCTTGATCGAACTTTGCAGATCTTTAACCCCTCAAACTTGTAAACAGTCATCTAGCGACAGAAAGAAGTTCTATACAACAACAACCTCAAACTTGTAAACAGTCATCTAGCGACAGAAAGAAGTTCTATACGACAACAAAATAAGGTTCATGACATAAACATGTCTGCCTAACCTAAATTACATTTTGTTCTTCTCTTCGGGCATGGTCGCCCCTTCTTCAACAGGGGCTTGTATGGAACTACTTGTCTACTTGAATGAATGTACTATGTAAAAGTATACTCCCGAGAAGAGCAGATAGCCCTTGAGCTTTCACCCAATAAACGAGTTCAGTTGCTGCAAGACTTAATCGCTTGGTCAACTTGTGGGGTCCCATTTCTTGGGAGACAATTGGCACACGAAGTTCATGTAGTACCGGTCTAACATTCTTGTGCCTTTTATTGTGCTTGAGAAACGGATATCACTCCCATAAGCTAAAATGTTGGGAGCATAATTGGACAGTAACACTGAAATTATTAATTCAGAACCAAATTACGATTTTATCTTCAGTACCATTTTGCCTGATCATCCATGGGTTGTTCAGCTGTACATGCAAGACGAGGTATCCCATTTGGTGGCTGCAGCAGGAAACTACGTGCTAGTTTGGCAGCAAAGTTTTTTCAAAACCAAAGTAGAAGTATTTGAGTGCCCTGCTCATGAATACTTCAGTTTGTTGTGTTTCTCTGTTTTGGAAAAAAGAGGTCCGGACTGAAGTATACAATACGGCAAAAAAACGGAAGTTTTAGAGAATATTTCAGTTTCTAAAGTACAGTTTTTATTTGACCCAAACGCCTTGAAGTATTCCATACTGCAGTATTTCAGAAAACTGAAGTATTCTCAGAAAACTTCAGAATTATGGTGCTTCCAAACGGACCCTACACGGATTTTTATATACGAAATACGATGATATTGTACTGAAATCTTTGGACAGATAAGAAAGGTCCTTTACCTGATCTGTGTATCCCCTAAAAATGAGAGCATGACAGCATTAAAAAAAATGAACCAGCTCAATTAACCTATCAGAAAGCTTTGTTTCGAGAGGAACAGATACTTTGTGCCATCAGGCTGGGACAAAATCAGGAGTACATGAAAATACACTACCATCAGTATCATATACGCAAGGTAGAAAGAGATGATGGCTGGGTAACTAGTCATGAAGAGAAGGAATCTATTGTTCACGACTGTTCCGGTTACACCCTCCACCATGCACGCCTTTCTCAACCTCAGCTCGGACAGCCCTGCACTTTAACGAATTTGATCTCTCGGGCATCGATGCCACCATCACCGAGGCTCAGATTCTCGTTGCGATCTCTCAGAGGCCGTGCTGATGTTCTTACTAAGAGCATGTCTAACAGAACCCTTACATTTTCGCCCCCTAAATCGCGTGTAGAGAGCCCTGCACACGAAATCGATGAATTTTTTTGCGCGTTCATCTAGCAGACCCCCTATCGCCGCCCTGTATGTTTGAATTAAAACTTCGCGGGAGAATCCGATGAACTCGATTTTATTGATCACCATTGCTGGTACACTGCTCGAGCTCGAGCTCGTCCATCTACTAGCCTAACTAGCCTAATCTAATCTATGAAGACGACGTCGCCGGCAGCCTCCATCGCCTTGAAGGCCTCGACGTCGGCGAGGGCGCGCGCCTCCTCCTCCGCTTCCGCGCGCGCCGCTGCCTCGGCTTCTTTCTTGGACAGCTCGACGGCCTCCGCGAACACGGCCTCCTCCTCCTCCGCTGTCGCCGGCAACGCTTGCACCGCCGCGGCCCCGCTTGCACTGCTGCAGCATCTCCCATTCGGCGCGCCATTTCTCGAATTGGGGGCCGCGCATCGGCCTCGGCGGCGGGTCGGCCGAGTAGTAGCGGCCGCCCTCCGCGAAGTCGACCAGCGACGGCGGCATGCTCGCCGGCCACGCCGCGTACTTCCAGGCGGCGCGGCGGCTCCCTGCGATCGAATGCTTGCAGTGGAGCCGCCACGCCTCCTCGAGCGTCTCCGGCTCGTGGCGGCGCTTGGAGCGGCCGGTGGAGGAGCTCGATTCGTTGGGGGAGTTCATCGCCGGGAGGCGGAGGTGTTAGGGGCGGTGGAAGAAGAAATGGGGCGGCGGGGGACGCGGAATTGCTCACCGGAGCTGCGGCGGCGCGTGGCAGAGCTAGGGTTGCGGGTGGGGGGTTGGACCCCCACCCCGACCCTCACCCACTACTTGTAGGGGGCGGCGGGGGCTATTTCGCAGGCCCCCTAAATTTTGCGTAAGGGCCGGGCCGCATACGGGGGCTGCTAGACGGCCGTTTTGGCCCGCACCCCGTATGCCGCCGGAATTTTACGGGGTGCCCGCGCTATAGGGGGCCTGTTAGACAAGCTCTAAGTACAGTACGATTTTCAGGCCTGGTTTGATGGTTTCCCGTATAAAATGCCACTTTCTTCCTGAATATCAGAGCATTGTCTGCCTTTCGTCAAAGAGGACCGTGTCAGTGTTTGGTCGTTACGTCACGAGTAGGGGGTAACATGTTCAACGTGAAATAGTGTACTTGACCAAGGGTGTTTTCCTTCGACCGCTCCCGTGTGTGCGCGCGCGTGTGGCGTTTGGGCCAACGATGAATTCAAAGGCTTATGGATATTATATTTGTGCGAACTACTTTCCATCTTGTATGGACCGAAAGATAATTTGTCTATTCAAAACTATTGAGAAATAATATCAGAGCGTTACTGCTCCGTCAAGAGTAATAAAAGGAGCTTGCCATGTCAAGCACCAATAGAGGTTGACAGTAATGGGCCAGATTTAGTTCAAATCGATCAATAGAAAGTATAAAGCACTAAACGACAATTACAAGTAGATCACATAGCTGAATTGAGTATAATAGGGAAAGGCACATAATCCTTCAAAACGTTGCGGATTATTCAGATCAATGTTTGTATATGATCAAAACGATCAAATAATAGTGTACAGCCCAACAATCATCATGGACTTAAGAATTCGAGGAAAATAATGGCAATTTTAGTCTTCAGAAGGAAAAAACATGCACGCTGCTCTGAATTACGTTCTGTGAGACCGAAGAGCACGTCTCTGCGTGTCTACTTTGACGGGTCCGTGAAGAAGTTGTTGATGCCGGGCATTATCTCGGCGGACTTGCCGTCGATGAACCTCCTGAAGGGGTGGCGCGAGTAGCGGCGGCCCTCGTCGTGGTTGTCGAGGATCCCGGCCGCCCTGTTCTCCTTGGTGACCCTGACCTCGGGGTTGGTGGTGATGTTGCGCACCAGCTGCATCACGCAGATGCTGACGGCGACGCCCGTCGCCGCGAAGATCGGGTAGGCCTGCACGCACACCAACCGGAGCGAGATCGTCGTCAAGATCCAGCGATCGGGACAAAGGGATACGCAACAGATCGAGTTCATGGGCGGTTTATATACATCATAATCATGATCCTAGGGAAATTACGCGTATCTTTGGCATGAACTAGAAAGGATCGGATCAGTAGTGCAAAGAGATGGAGGAAGGATACGTTACCTCGGGCCGGAGCCACCTGGTCTTCCACGCGCTGGACGCTGCAGCCGCCATTGATTGGTCGGTGCGTTGGCTTGCTTCCTCCGGCTAGGAATCGATCTGCGAGAACTAGGCTGGCTGCCAACTAGCTAGCACGGGATTGCTTTCTCGGCGAATCCTCCGGCCTTTTATATAGGAGCCGGAAAGAGAGGTAGGCGGCGCGTTCGGGCGGCTGACGGTGGGTAGGGTTGGAAAGTTTTCTAATCGGGCTACCAACGCGGGGTCGAGGGGGAGACGCGCATGTGGTTGGCTGGCTGGCACGATTCCGGCGTGGGTTGCTTTTTCACATGCCCAATTGGCCAAATTCCGACTCTAGAAACGCGAAAAGCCAGCGTGCCGGTGCGCTCGCTGGCGAAACGAGACTTGGCGACTTCGCAAAGGTCCAGGACTCCAGGATGGTTCGTCGATCGTGAGGTGCGCGTACATTTGGGCGTTCTTTTTTTTTTTTTTTTTTTTTTTTTTTGCTTTCGGTTCTCAAGTGAGGTCTGACTTCTGCTCGAGAGAAAAAAAGATTGTGAGGTCTGACGACACTTGGGGTGTTTTGCCGCAGAGACAGAATTGATGTTTGCAAGTGCTGAGCTAGTTGTGCTACTTTATATTTAGGCTTGAGCTTGACTACATAGCTCACAGGATTGTGGTCTTACTTCCTCCTTCTCATATTAATTTTTTCGTGAATTTGTTAAAACATTTTTTCCCGAAATAGTGGTTTTACTCTCTGCATCAAAATGATGCACACAACCCGGTTTTTGTTAACAATAAAACAAAGATCATCATATCTTACAAGTAAACACATTAATCAACTAAATCTGAAGATAAAGGGGGTGGCCAAGCAAAGGGCTGATGCTCTTACAACCCAGCAACGCATCATCTAAAAACCCGAAGACCTCACCAACCCCTGTCAGAGAGCAAGGTGCACAACCAGTTCAGCACACCGCAGCGCACGCCAACGTACACGCTCCAGAAGTTGCTACCGCCATCTTCCGCTCACCTGTCTCTGGGACATGGATCAAGGCATTCACCATGTCAGAACTGCCATCGGTGCCACCATGGCACCAGACTGCGCCTCCAACCTGCGCGAGTCCGTACGGCCGCGACCGTCGTCGAGTCGCCTCTGCACCACGCCGCCATGACCCGCCGTCTTCGTCAACAAAGATGAAACTCCGCTCCACCAACAGACCCCTCGAGGCAGCCCACGTTCCAAAAACGATGCCCCCAGGGGGAAATGACACTGAAGGTGTCGCCATCATCCGATCGGGTAAAACCAGATCTAGGGTTTTTGTAGTAGTACAACCCATCACAAGCCGTACTTTTATGTGTAGTACTGGCCCCTGGACCGTTCACCAGCACACACAACACAGATAGTAATCAAAGGAAACAAATGTATTGAAAACTATCGAATTATCCAGAGCAAACTAATTTATTATAAACTGCATAGCGAAAGGCTAGCTCAAATAATTATTAATAACTCAGCAAAGCAGCGGTAGACCTCCATCTTCTTGTTTGCAAGCTACAGGCAAACAAAGGTTGATGTGAAGCCTCGAAAACCTACGAAAAGCTAATCCGAATCCGAAAAACCTGCACGTTGGAATATGCAGCCCCCAAAAGGAGGTCAGATCATTCTGAGCAATGATGGCAGGTGACACTATGGTGGTATATAAATGGCAAGTGCTAATCTACATGCATATTTGGCTGGTGGAGTCTCGAGGCTATTTTGCATAAATGCATTTGACCTATCATTTATTAGAATTTAGATGTTTCACATAATTGGACACTTTGGTTGATAGCAAAGTGCTCCTACCCTTTGGATTAGCACACTGAAACACCATCAGGCACTTCTCCAAATAACCCATAGCCAATTGTTAGTAATTAATAAAATAAAGATGAACGAGATATGTCATGTTTCCCATCTAGTTGTTGAATTGTTCCTAACCAATGGAACACGGATAAGATCTTAGTTTTAACCCTCGCGAGGTTTGTGCCCTTTACCCATGTTGCCTAATCGACCCCAAACACCATGGTACACTACTAGTACCACGGAAGGAAAGAAGATCAAGCCATAAACCACAAGAAGTAGATCCCCAAACCTACCACGAGCCCGACCAACCTACCACTAATCTATATCTCTGGACACGTTGGGTTCGAGTCACCACAACTTACAATCTATGTCTAGCCCATACTAATATGAAACATGGTTGCACGGAATAACAACTACATAAAGAAAGTAAACAATATCTCAAAATACTGGGCGGCGGTCCCCACCAAACTTTGTACTCTGATGACTCTCTAGCAATCCGCCCAGTGGTTAATTAATTATCATGTTGTTTTCATAAGCAATTAAAATAACAATTTTCATCATAACATGATAATAATCCCAACCACGAACAGCTAGAGCATGGCTAAGCAATCTACAACTACGATGTTGTCTACCATATGGATGCTACATCTGGAGTAACATGTGATTACTTCACTTGGGTGTTAGTGAAGCAATCTCTAATAATAACTAGCATAGCGATAACACTCAACTCCTACTCATGCAAAACTACTATAAAACTCTAATGCATATAGTAAAATAGTAGGTTTATGTGTGTCACTTGCCTTGACAACACGAGCAGCTGTTCAAACAGTCCTCGCAACCACACTCGTTGTAATCGTTGTAATCTACACGTTGCAATCGACATACATAAGCAACAAGACATAACAATATGTAATACATGCATGCATGAAAGTTTAGTGATACAAAAATAGATCTACTATTATCCTCTGATTATTAATGACATGTATGATGAAAGGAAAGTGTTTTTGTTGCACGGAAAATAATTAAAGCAATTGTAATGAATTAATAGTGCTAGATTAAGAACATACAAGATTTAATTTGAATTATGCATCTACCCAAGTTAATGATATTTTTCTTGAATAGATTCTAATCAAAACAAGATCGTACAAAAAGGATTTGGTGAATTTCGAGCTACGGTTGATTTTATATGATTTAAATAGCCCAAAAAGAATAATTAAAAACAGAAAATAATTATAGATCAAAACATAAATTTTATTGCGTATATGGATAGATCTCGATTTTCTCTTTCGTTTGGTATATTTCATGCGCAAAACGGAGTTACGGATCTAAAGATATTGAATTTACAAAATTTAAACAAATTCTGGAATTTTTAAAACGAAAATAAAACGAATTGACCGGGTGACGTCAGCGCAACGTCATCCCGCGTTGACGCGGTCAGATCCGATCTGTGCCGTCGGATCGAGATCCGACGGCCCAGATCCAATCTCGCGGATGCTCACCGGAGATGGGCGGCCAGCGACTCGGGCGTGGATGGCGGCGGCGTTCGGGACCTCCTCCGGCGACAGCATGGACACGGGCGTGTCCGGCTCCTCCTCACGAGCTCGGGGGTGGTGGCGGCGCTAGCTCCCGAGGCGGAAATCGCCGGCGGCGGCGGCGGTCGGTTTTCGAGGGGTGGCGGCGGTGCTCGTGGGTGCGGACGTCGAGGGCGGGGCCCGGGGTTTATATAGGGGGCGGGGTGGCGTGCGGGAGGGGCTGGCCGGGCCGGATTCGGCGCGGAATCCGCGCCGCGGCGGTTGCCGGCTCCGATCCGGACGGAAATCCGGCGAGGTGACGTCACCGCTGACGTCGTGGGGCGGGGCCACGCGTCAGTGGGCGCGACTGCTGTGTTTTTTTTGATCGAATTCTTCCGCGACGGGGCGTTGCGGGCTGGCTGGGCTGGGCTGGCCCACTGCGCTGCGCGCGCGTTGGGCTGGCTCGGCCGGCCCGCTCGGAACTTTTTTTTTTAAACCAAAAACCAAAATATTCATAACTTTTAAAATACAACTCCAAAAAGGTTCAAACAAATATTAAAAATTTTAAAATTTAAAAACCTATCAACCTAGTTTATTTTGAAGGGGATTTTTGGGAAAGATAAAAATAATAAAATAGGTTTGGCTTATAATGCCTTATAGAAGCAAATGATTTCTTTTTAAACATGATTAAATTTGGGGTTTCAAATGCAGCAAACAAAATGCAGTTTTTGAAACATGCCATGCTATGCATATACTCTAAATGCAAAACATTCCAAATGTAGGATTTGGGATGTTACAGACTAACCCCCTTAAGATGAAGCTCGCCCTCGAGCTTCGGAATGGCTAGCAAATAGGTGTGGGTGGTCTTCTCGAAGATCCTCCTCTCGTTCCCACGTAGCCTCCTCTTCGGTGTGATGGTTCCACTGAACCTTGCAGAATTTGATCGTCTTGGTCCGTGTCATTCTCTCCGCTGTATCCAAAATCCTTATAGGCTTTTCCTCATACGTGAGATCACTCTCCAATTGGACCTCCTCTAACGGAATGGTATCCCTCAATGGTGTATCTGCCATTTCTGGGTGACACTTCTTCAATTGCGAGACATGGAACACGTCATGGACGTTAGACAATCCTTCTGGCAATTCCAACTGATAGGATACTTCTCCCTTGCGTGACAGAACCTTATATGGTCCAATGAAACGCGGTGCTAGCTTTCCCTTAATTCCAAAGCGCTTAACTCCGCGCAGTGGCGATACTCTTAGATATGCCCTATCACCAATATCATAGGTCACTTCCCTACGCTTTGAATCAGCATAACTCTTCTGTCTTGACTGGGCTACCTTCAACCTATCGCGAATCAGTCTAACCTTCTCCTCAGCGTCCTTGATAAGGTCGGGACCAAAGAAACTACGCTCTCCTACTCCATCCCATAACAAAGGAGTCCTGCACTTCTTGCCATATAGTGCTTCGAATGGAGCCATCTCTATGCTAGACTGATAGCTATTGTTGTAGGAAAACTCCCCGTAAGGCAAACTCTCGTCCCAGCTAGAGCCATAATCTAGAGCGCAAGCTCTCAGCATATCCTCTAGAATCTGATTCACTCTCTCTGTCTGACCATCCGTCTGAGGGTGAAACGCTGTGCTGAATTCTAGCCTTGTTCCCAATGTCTCGTGCAACTGACGCCAGAAATGAGATGTGAACTGTGTTCCTCTATCAGACACAATTCCCTTTGGTACTCCATGTGCACAGACGATCCTACTCATGTATAGCTTAGCCAATGCTAGTGTAGGTGGTCTTCACTGGTATGAAATGATCCACCTTAGTCAAGTGATCGACCACTACCCAAATGGAATCATAGCCAGACCTAGTTCTAGGCAATCCGGTGATAAAATCTATCCCAATCTTATCCCACTTCCAATCTGGTATGGGTAATGGCTGCAGTAATCCTGCCGGCTTCTGATGCTCAGATTTCACTCTACTGCACACATCACACAACGCAATGTACTCCGCGATGTCCTTCTTCAAGTTATTCCACCAAAATCTTTCCTTCAGATCCATGTACATCTTGGTATTCCCTGGGTGAATGGAATACGGTGAGTCATGAGCTTCTTGGAGTATCAGCTTTCTAATATCAGGATCCTGCGGTACACAAATACGCTTCCCGAACCATAATGTACCATCGGCATCTTCATGAAACTCTTTCATCTTTCCTTCACTCATTTTCTCTTTTATTTCCTTTATTCCTTCATCATCCTTCTGGGCTCCCTTGATCCTGTCCATCAGTGTCGGCATTACCTCCATGGCTGCCAAATACCCTTCATTCACTAATTCCAAACGGAGAGACTTGAATTGTTCACACAATTCATCTGGTAACTCCCCTGCAGTGAGGCCATTCACATATCCCTTGCGACTTAATGCGTCTGCCACGACATTAGCCTTCCCTAGGTGATATTGGAGATTCAAATTGTAGTCCTTTATCAACTCCAACCATCTCCTCTGCCTCATATTCATCTCCTTTTGAGTGAATATATATTTCAAACTCTTGTGATCCGTAAAGATGTCACATTTCTTGCCCATGAGATAATGCCTCCATGTCCTAAGGGCATGTACAACTGAAGCTTGAGATGTCGTGATGCATAGGCAACTAATCTTCCATCCTGCCGCAATACACTACCCAGTCCTCGACGTGAAGCGTCGCAGTATACTTGGAAATCCTTCTGGAGATCCGGTAAGCATAGAACTGGTGCTGTTACTAATCGTTGCTTCAGATCTTGGAAACTATTCTCACAGTCCTCACTCCATAAGAACTTCTTTTCCTTCTTCAGCAACTCTGTCATTGGTTTAGCTATCTTGGAGAAATTCTCAATGAACCTACGGTAATATCCCGCAAGTCCTAAGAAACTCCGGATATCCTTCGCATTCTTTGGCGATCCCCACTCAGTTACAGCTGATACCTTGGCTTGGTCTACTGCAATACCATCTCCTGACACCACGTGTCCCAGGAATCCTACCGTATTTAACCAAAACTCACATTTTCCGAACTTAGCATATAACTTATGTTCCCTTAGCTTCCCAAGAATCAAACTTAGGTGTCCTCCATGCTCCTCTTCATTCTTGGAGTACACTAGAATATCATCTATGAATACCACCACAAACTTACCCAAGAACTCCATGAATACATTGTTCATCATGCTCATAAAGTATGCCGGGGCATTGGTCAGTCCAAAAGACATGACGGTGTATTCATATAGACCATACCTTGTTGTAAAGGCGGTCTTTGGGATATCCTCCTTCCTAATCTTCAGCTGGTGATATCCAGATCGCAAATCGATCTTAGAGAACACACTAGATCCCTTCAGCTGATCAAACAAGTCATTGATGTTGGGGAGTGGATATTTGTTCTTTATCGTCACCTCATTCAGTGAACGATAGTCCATAACTAGACGTTGTGTCTTATCCTTCTTCTCCACAAACAAAACTGGTTCTCCCCATGACGAGGAACTCCGCTGAATGAACCCTTTATCCAACTGCTCTCTAAGTTGTTTCTTGAGTTCCTTCAGTTCATCCACATCCATCTTATATGGCCTCTTAGCTATAGGTCCTGTTCCCGGTATCAAGTCAATGACAAACTCGATGTCCCTATCAGGTGGCATTCCTGGTAGTTCTTCCGGAAACACGTCTGGGTATTCCTTCACTATAGGTACATCTTCTAGGCTAACCCCCTTAAGAGAATTCAGCTTGATATCGTTAAGATCGTGAGTGGACCTATATCTGATTCTTCTTCCTTCAGGTGTCGTGAGTGTGATTGTTCTCTTGGCACAGTCTATCTGACCTTCATACTTTGCCATCCAATCCATTCCAATAATCACATCTAAACCTTGTGAATCCAACACTATGAGGTATGTGGGGAAAGTGTGTGTTCCTATAGATAAGGCTAGTAGGCGACACCCCTGGGTTGATAGCACTTCCCCACCTGGAGAACTAATTCTAATGGACCTCTTAAGAACCTCAGTAGCTAGCTTATTTCTATCCACAAATGCCCTTGATATGAATGAATGCGATGCTCCAGTATCAAATAGTACGAGTGAGAGGTAAGTATTAACCAAGAACTTACCGAGCACGAGGTCTGGTTCAGCTTGCACCTCCTCCACGTTCACGTGGTTAATTGTTGCTTTCTGGGACATGTTGGCCTTGGTTCCATCTACGGCCTTCTCCTCCGTGCACCTGTCAGCGAAGTGTCCCGTTTTCTTGCATTTGAAGAATTGCACCTGGCTGAGGTCCTTCTTGAAGGGGTGGTTGTGGTTGTGGTTGCGGTTCTGTCCGTTGCCTCCCTGGTACTGGCTGTTGCCTCTGTAGCCACCATTGTTGTGACCATTCCCTCAATTGTGCTGGTGACCTCCACGATGGTTGTGCCCATTTCCTCCAGTCCCGTGCTGCCCAGAATTTCCACCGTTGTCATGGTGGGTGCGTATCCTCTGGTGTGTGCCTGAGCTGTGGTTTCCTCCCATGTGTTTCCTCTTGCGCTTCTCAGCTTGCTTATGTTTGCCCTCCAGTATGATGGCCTTGTCAATGAGTGACTGGAAGTTAGTGATGTGAACCACTGACAGTTGAATGGCCATCTCATCATTGAGTCCATCGAGGAAATTCTCACGCCTCTTAGCATCGGTGTCCACATCCTGTGGTGCATAGCGA